>JAUMIR010000001.1:376158686-376813686 GCA_030847615.1 Gambelia wislizenii
GTTTTTAATTATATAGCTAAGAGGAGAATCAGCAGCAGGGAGGGTGTCCTTAACCCTTTCTTTGCCTGCTTCATCTGCAAATGCCCTATGTTACACCTTCAGTTAATTACCCGCCTGCCAATTTTGAAAGTGGACGTAAAATGACTCAGGTAAAACTGTCCTGCCAGAGATTCTGTAAAAAAGAAGTGCAAACAAAATTCAGAGATCCAAATTTCTGCAGATTCTCTTCTGCAAATAGCCCCCACACTTCCACATTCATATTATATGGTTTGGAATATTAGTTTGGTAAGATCACATGAAGTCCCATTCTTAAAACAGAAAAAACATGGGGCTGGTTCACACAGCAGGTTTTATTGCGTTAAGTTGCGCTTTAGCGCTTTCCCGCATCAGTGGTGGGTAGTTTACACGGTATATGTTTACACAGCTATATTTTGTGGCTCTTTGCTTAACAGCATTTTCTCCCAAACAGAGGAAAGCCAGAGAGAGGGGGGGGGGAATAGTAGTGCAGCTCTGATACAGCCCTTCGTGAAATGGTTTCTCTCCCTCCCCCATGCACAGGATCACAGCTGACGAACGGAGCTTTTACATACTTTCAAAACAGCAGAGAGGATGAGAAGGAATGCTCCCTGAATGAAAATTGTTGGGAATCCTTTTTGTTTGCAAACTGGCTTGCAAAATAGCAGAGAGGATTTTTCAAAATTTCCTCTAATCGCTACTGTCTTTCCCTCCCTCCCTGCCCCTCTTTTAAGCCCACCCTTGCATCATCAACCAATCACAATGCAAGCTTTGCTGTATCCCTTAGCAGAATGGTTGTTTACACTGCCAATAATGCGTTACATTGCAAATATACCTGCAAAAGTAGCGACATCCCTTGCCACGCTATATTTGGGTGTTTTACCTCCCCCCTTCTGAATGAGGCAATGCTGTGCTGCGATCTGTGGGAACTATGAGCTATCTTAGCGGTATATTTAGAGGAATATTTGCCCGTGTAAACGACCCCATGGAGAGGCTCAAATAAATGAATACAAGGGTTGCTGCATAGGTGGATGAGAACAAGGGTATCTGCATGCTTTTCTAGTAAGGGAGGAAATTAAAAAGGAAAGCTGCATGAGGAAGTGTGAAAACTTCTTCCACAGAACTACAGCCTCCTTCCCCACCCATGGCTTAACCTAAGGATTACAAAGAGTTAAGCTAGATCAATACCAAAAGTCCAGCTTGCATTCTCACAAAGGCCAACCTTATGCCACAAACAGGAGATGAACCAAACAGCACCCTTATTCATGTTCAGTAGCAACTGGTATGCCTTTTGTATGTTCAATGGGATGGAAAATGGAGTATGACTAGATTCTGACTGTGTTCACAGTGACATGTTATGGAAACATCTTGTACTGCACATGTTAAATTTTTGCTTCAAAAGGATACAGTCTAGCAAAGAAGATAGTAGAACCATAAATTCATGGAGATTGAGTATATTGGGGTGACAGGCTGCGTCTAGCCTAAGGATCACATTAAAAAAGAAGTAGGATGAAATATGGGTGGCCTAAGACCCGGAAGGCACCAGAACCCATCTGATCTTGAAAGTAAGCAGGGTCAGGCCTTGTTAGTACAAGAATGGGGAACCACCAAGGAATACCAGGTGCTGTAGGCTTTATTTAAGAGGAAGGAATTGGCAAAACCACCTTTGAGTATTCCTTGCCTAAGAAAACCCTATGAAATTCATGGGGTCACTATAAGTCAACAGGCAGCCTGAAGGCACGTAACATAAACAAATAACATATATATGTGTGTGTGTGTGTGTGTGTGTGTATGTTTGATTTGTATTTTGCCCTTCTTCTAGTATACTATATACAATACAGTATGGATTATATTACTTTATTTTCTTTTGTGTGTGTATATATATATATATTTATATATATTGGAAAAAATTCATCCATTTCGAAATAAAATAAAAATTTTACATTTACATTAATAACAGTGCATAATTTGTCATACATCAATTCTGTTTCTATTTATAAAAAAAGAATTAACATTCTTCACACATTATCTTATGCACTCATTTGCTGTATATTATTATCTGACTTCCTTTCTAGCTACTCCGAAATAATCTTTTATCTTTACTGAACATCTATTTCATCTATTTCATATTCTGTCTCACATGTAGTAAACTTCAACAAAAACTCTGAGACATGCAGAACAAGTGGTGGATCAATATAGCAGAAAAGACACAACCTGGTCAGGATGGAACTAAGAGCCACTGTCTGCCCCTCCGGGAGTGGAGACCCATTAGAACGGTCCGCCCTTGAAGGCTAATGGAACCAATTGGTATCCAGAAAGCCCTAGAGGATTTAATTTTTATTTTACTTACTTAGTTATTTATACCCCACTCTTCAGCCACAAGGCTATCAGAGCGGCTTACAAATTGTTTTAAGCAATAGCTATTTACACATCTAACTGCATTAAACAGCTTCCAATGTGTGTTAGCTAATTGCCCCCACAAGCTGGGTACTCATTTTACCGACCTACGAAAGGATGGAAGGCTGAGTGAACCTTGGAGCCCGCTGGAATCGAACTTGCAACTTGCAGTGTGGTGACTTGCAGTACTGGCATTTAACCACTGCGCCACCAGGGCTTTAATAGTTGGTAATGCCGGTGATTCTGTCGAGGCTTTGGGCAGCATCTGGAACACCAATCTTACCAAGGCTATCGACACAATCGCTCTCAAGAATCCTTTCCAGCCTGCCTCTAATTGTAAGCCCTGGTACACAGAGGACCTTAGGAGGATGAAGCGAACTGGACAACAGCTAGAGTGCAAATGGCGGAAGACTCGACTCTTATCTGACAGAACTCGCCATAGGAAGCATCTTGATTCCTATCGGGAGGCAATACGAGCAGCACAGAGATCCTTCTGCTCTGCACATATTGCGTCTGCAGAGTCCTGTCCAGCAGAGCTGTTTAAGGTGGCAGGGGAGCTGACACAGGTTCCTACTGCGCCAAACCCCCTACTTAACCTACTTAACGACAGCCTGCTGCGATGCGTTTAACATCTACTTTGCAGATAAAATCTCTCAGATAAGAGCCAACTTGGATGCCAATGTTCTGACAGAATCCATAGATGAGGCGTCCAACAACTCCGCTAATGACATTTTACTGGATCAGTTTCAATCTGTGAGTACCGATGACATGGACAAGATCCTTGGAAGAGTGAGGAAAACAACTTGCCCTCTTGATTCCTGTCCATCTTGGCTGGTTGTCCGGGGGGGGGGGGACGCATTGAGAATATTCCTACGGGACACAATCAATGTGTCCTTCAGGAAAGGTATCGTACCATCTTGTTTAAAGGAGGCGGCGGTTAAGCCACTCCTGAAAAAACCTTCCCTGGACCCCCTGGACAGGAACAATTACAGACCAGTGCCCTTGCTACCTTTTTTAAGCAAGGTGATCGAGAGGGCAGTTGCTTCTCAACTCCAAGCTGTCTTGGATGAAACTGATTATCTTGATCCATTTCAAACCGGCTTCAAGACAGGATATGGAGTTGAGACTGCCATGGTCACTCTAACCAACAACCTCCACCTGAGCATTGACAGGGGTAGTGTGACCCTGCTGGTGCTCTTGGACCTCTCAGTGGCCTTTGACACTATAGATCATTCCATCCTCTTGGATTGCCTGAGAGAGTTAGGAATTGGAGGCACTGCTCTGCTATGGTTCCGTTCCTTTCTCTCGGGCAGATCCCAGAGGGTGAGGCTCGGGGACAGTTGCTCTTCCAGAACTGAGCTTAATTGTGGTGTCCCTCAGGGTGCCATCCTGTCCCCGATGCTATTTAACATTTATATGAAGCTGCTGGGAGAGATAATCTGGAGGCATGGAACTCGGTGTCATCAGTATGCTGATGACACTCAGATATATTTCTCCATGACCAGATCGTTGGCTTAGACTTCAGGTGGCATCTCTCCTCTCAATGACTGTCTCAGAGTGGTAATGGATTGGATGAGGAAAAACAGACTGGGACTAAATCCAGACAAAACGGAGGTACTGACAGTCACAGGCCCGAAACCAGGTCTGGGAATACAACTTCCAGTCCTGGATGGAGTCACACTCTCCTCTAAGGACTGTGTTCGCAGTCTGGGGGTACTCCTAGATTCGTTGCTTCACGTGACTAGTCAGGTGAGTCAGACGGTCAGGAGTGCCTGTTATCAGCTTCGGCTGATACACCAGCTGCGCCCTTACCTGGATACAAGGGATCTGGAAACTGTGGTACATGCTTTGGTAACCTCACGTCTGGATTACTGTAACGCGCTCTACATGGGGCTACCCTTGTGCCTAACCCAGAAACTTCAACTGGTACAAAATATGGCAGTTAGGTTAAATATGGGTACATCTAGGAGAGAGGATACAACACCTGTGCTTAAATCTCTCCACTGGCTGCCGATCAGTTTCCGGGCACAGTATAAGGTGTTGGTTTTAACCTTTAAAGCCCTACATGGCTTGGGTCCATCTTATCTCCAGGACCGCCTCATCCCATATGATCCCCCCTGTGCACTTCGGTCCTCTGGGAGGAACCTGCTGCAGCCTATGAAAACTAGGCTGTCACAGACCTCCCAGAGGGCCTTCTCTTCTATGGCTCCCAGACTTTGGAATGGCCTGCAGGACGAGATCCGTCTTATCACTACTCTTGATAGCTTCAAGAAAGCGCTAAAGACGGATCTCTTCCGGTAGGCCTTCCCGGAATAACTTCCTGGCTCAAGTGGAGTTGATTGCCTACCCGCCCCCCTGCCGTTATTGTCATTTTTTGTCATAGTTTGTATATTGTATTGTACTTTATGTTTGTTTTAATTCTCCACTAGTTTAATTTAGTTTTAAGGGGTGGGAGGGTTAGGATTGGGAAAGATTGTTTTAACTTGAGTCAACCTGAAGAAAACAGAAGTTATTTACCAGCCTGCACCACAGGACCAACACCACCATCCCCACATTGCTGTCGGCAAATCTGTGCTCAAGTCCGTTCAGCAGTTCACCTACCTGGGAAGCATCATCTCCTCAGATGCCAAGATGGACAAAGAGATCGATCACAGATTAGCAAAGGCATATAGTGCATTTGGAAGACTTCTCAAAAGAGTCTGGAGCAATAAACACCTGAAGCAAAGCACAAAAATCAGTGTGTATAGAGCCATTGTACTGTCTATTCTCCTTTATGGATCTGAAACATGGGTCACCTATCGCCACCACCTACGACTCCTCGAACGCTTTCATCAGCGCTCTCTATGCACAATGCTAAATATACACTAGACTGACTATGTGACGAATGTTGCTGTCCTTGAGCAAGCAGGGATCACCAGCATTGAGGCCATGATATCGAGAACACAGCTGCGCTGGGCAGGGCATGTTTCTAGGATGGAGGACCATTGCCTCCCAAAAATACTACTCTACGTTGAACTCGCCACGGGTCAGCATAAGAGGGGCGCTCCAAAAAAAGCGATACAAAGACTCCCTGAAACAACATCCCAGGCTTGGCTAAATTGATCACCAACAGTGGTCCACCCTGGCCTTGGGAGGCATGGAGACGCACTATCCACAATGCTGCAGCCTTATTTGAGAACTCACGCCGAACAAGGGCATTCTTTGTTCTTCCACATTTTCACAAATGTTATTCTGGCTGTTACCAGCATATAAAAAATTATCTTTTTGTGCTCTTTTTCTAATGCGTTCTTTATCATTCCTAACAAAAACACCTCCGGTTTCAATTGCAACTTAATATTCAAGATTTCTTCAATTTTTTTTGTACCTTTTCTCAATATTTATTTGACTTTTTACAATTCCACCATATATTACTTTATTTTCATAAGAAACCTGAAAAGTAAACAGCTATATTATTATCCACGATATCACCTAATGCATTGTTTAGCCTGTTTGTACAGAGTTACAGTTCTTGAACATTTCTAAGGACCCATTTGCAGTTGTTATAGAGATTTAAGTCTCTCATGGCTAACATTTTGATATAATGTTAAAACATAGTAACATAATGGAAACAAGAAGATCAGGATTAAGGTTCATGCTATCTCCTTTCCTCTAGAACAGTCACAAGATCAGAAGGTTCTGCTTCACTTCAGGACTGTAGTTTAGTTATGTTGTCTAAGCTGTAAACTGTGGCTTGTTATCTTCATCATGGTTTGTCAAAACAAACTTACTTGAAATCAATGTTGCGAACACTTCATGGATAAGAGTAACCAATTTGTTGGATTTGGATGATATTACAAGCTGAAATTAATTTTAAACAGAAGTGAAAGCTTCTAAATTTCTTACAACAGCACTAGATGAGGATGGAGCTGAAAGGGAATCTATTTTTAGCCTTATGATCCAAAATTGTGGTTTAGCTCAATGGGTGTATTGATAGGATTACAGGGTATAATCTGGGATGCCCACAGGTCTCTTTCTTTGTGAGTAGTGATAGCAGAATGCTTCATATGTTTACTTCATTTTATACTTTCTTGGGTTTCTCATGCATGCATGTTAAAGTACTCCCTGGCCTTTGATGTCAATAATTTTTTCTCTTTTTTATTTACCTGTTGATTAATTTGGATAAACGTGAGTATATTAAAATGAGTTACCTGTTTTAAAGTTATCCAACAGTTCGTTCACTTTTTAAAATATTATAGTGTGGATAAAATTTTCTTAAATTAGGAAAATTAATTAATTAGGAAAAATTCCCATAGGGAATCTTATTTAATTTATGTATTTATTTATATCCCACCTTTCTCTAGATGTAGGATGCAAGGCAATTTACAACCTAGATTAAAGTAACAAAGGCCTTTTTTATATGGGCCAAATGAAACAGCCACTCCCTATTCCCGTGCCCAGCAGTGCAGACACACAGGTTTTTTGCCCCGATCCTAGTCTGAACTGTCCTGAAGGCGCCTAGGCAGTTCTGACGAGAATCTGGGGTAAATACTCCTTAAAATGGAGTGGATATGTGGTAAAAATATTCACTGTTTGCTGTGGTTTTTCAGTAGAAAATGGTGAGCTCTGTTATGCCAATGGGAGGTATGTCCACACATGCAGCCCATGCAGTGCCTGGTGCAGCCATTTCCTGGCTAGGTATCACCTGTCATGTCTGATGATGCCATGTGACCATGGCTGGGTGCCTCATTCCTGGCCTTGAAAGATGCAACCAGCACAGGGAAAAGAAGCACTGGTTTGCACATGTGCGGACACCCCTCCACTGCTGCAACAGAAGACAGATAATGGGGGGGGGGGCAGGAGATGCTGCAGGCCCAGGGCTGGAATACTCCAGACAAAACGTGGAATATTCTGGCCAGCGTAGACAAGCCCAAAGTTACAATCAACCATTAAACTATCATATTAAAAAACATCACTAAAACTAAAAACCCACCATCAGTAATTTCCTTTAATAAATTACCTAATACTGGATTTAGGGTTGTTTCAGATCTCTGAAGCAAGAATATCTCCATTTTCATTTTCTTTATAGTAATATTTCA
This sequence comes from Gambelia wislizenii, assembly GCA_030847615.1. Classification (NCBI taxonomy): domain Eukaryota; kingdom Metazoa; phylum Chordata; class Lepidosauria; order Squamata; family Crotaphytidae; genus Gambelia; species Gambelia wislizenii. The sequence goes on from JAUMIR010000001.1 coordinate 376,166,174, forward strand.
TTGATAGTAAAACAAGAGGAACAGAGTAATCTTATCAAAAACATCCTGGTCTTAATTCAGCAAAGACCACTCTGTGTGGGTATGAGTTTCTACACCTGATTCTCCATACTACATCTGGAACAGACTGCTATTCCAAACCATACCAATAACAACACCCCCCCCCCAAAAAAACAGAAACAAACAAACAAAAAAAATGCTGCATGGCCAACAATTCATCCCATATGACTGGCCTTTCTCTTAAGTCTTGATACAATACTCCGTTTGGGGGAAACACAATACAAATTCACTTCTCCCAACAAATGTCTCTTCAGCAGAGGGAAGGAAATGTGCAAGCACTAGTGTACCTGCAGATTTTTATATTGGTATTTTAACATGGGGGGGGGGGAGGATAGGAAAAAATATTCAAATACAGAAATAAATACTTTGGGAAAACCACTCTTTAAAAAAAATTGATACATGCTCCCCCTTTATTCTTCAGTCTATGCACTCCTGGGAATTTGTTTTCAAATATGGGAGGTGGTAAAGGTTGCTGCGGGGGGTGGGGGCGGGTAGGAAGAATCAGTGAAAACTCCCTCCGCCTTCCCCAAGTGGGAGGCTCTGCTGGATCGTATCCCCTTCCACAAAGAGAAGGAGCCTTTCTGAGTACAGAATGGCAACTCTGGATCCAAGCCACTCTAATAAATCCAACAGATTAAAATAGCAATAGAATTCTCTTTATTTTCATATGATGTATAGTTGAAAATTTTACTCAATGTAAATATCTGTTGACCATCTACTAGAGATATATATTCAATAAGAACATAACTGAATGCATGCTTGGTAGAACAGTTGGTCATCCTAAATGTGACCCTCTCCTACAACAGGGTTTCCTATTTTGCCCATTATCTTTGTCTGAGCAAGCACCTTCCTACTGTTGCTGCTGTTGCTCTCATTAATAATTATCTACATTAAAGTTTATTTAGAAACCTGCATTTCGTAAAAGTGTCAGGTGATAACGTGCACTGGAAATCTCTTCAAAAGGTCCAGGCAGCATAAAATGGTAGCAGAGTAATTCCTTCAGGCATCAGAACAAAGGCAAAGACACAGGCTTATGTCTAAAATCTTCTTGTTCTTTCCTTGAACATAATAAAGACTATTTAATATATATTACAGCATCCACAGAAGAAAAACCATCTTCACGCTTCAAGATTCAAACCAGAACTGCTGAGTTCAGCTTCATAGGACAAACTAAAAACACCCAGCTCTGCAGAGTTCTTCGCACCTCCCCCCCGCCCGAGCTCTGCACCAGCTCTAGGGCTGTGAGCTAAACAAAATGGATACATTTGCAACTGCCAGCTAGCTCTGCAGATCTGTGCAAACTGTGTGCCATATCACAGCTTCTTTACAGAATAAATCTAACTACTGTACTGTATGTCCCAGTATCCTGACAAAGAGTAGGGTAATTTATAACTCTGGTAGATATTTTCCTACTATTTTTCCACCAACAATTCAAAAGTGAGCCTGAAGATGCTGTTTATTTCTTCTGCATGGTATCCCTTTGCCAACACAGAAGCTATGCAAACACAGGGAAGGGGAATTGTTTCCTAACTGGCACTGTGCCATGTTGAAATAGCAGGGCCTGATGAGTGGCATCCAGGAGTGTCAACAGGTTTAAGGTTTACTTTTATATGACACTTCCTGCTACCTCCATGCTCTGCCAGTTTGCCATCTTCTACCACCATCTGCCTCTGCTTGCCTACCTCTTGCTGTCACCTAGCTGCTCCCTAGGTACAGTGACTCAAGCCAAAACTCATAGCATACCTTCTGTTAGATAGAGGGACTGCACTCAAATACTAAAGGTGATGTTTTATATTAACTTAGCTCTATACCTGCCTCCCTAGTACCAGGATGAAGCACAGCTCTGCCAGACTCTTACCCATCAGCTGCTGCCTTGCTCTGCTAACCTTCTTCACCACTTGGCTCTCACTCTGTCAGCCCATTTCCAACGGAACCTACCACCTTATTCTGTCAACCTCCACCACATGCTGAGAGCAAGCCTTCTGTCTCTACTTTCCAACTTCTTCTGCATCTTGCTGCACACCTTGTTCACCATTCCATATGTGCAGCCATTTTGGCCAGTATTCTTAGCATACTGTCTGAGACTATTAGAATGGCTATCCTACCCACCATCAGGAGGACCATCCCTACCTAGCAAGAGTGCTTCCTGATGATGATGTGTAGTTAGGTATCTCTCTGATACCCTCCCAGTGAGTGACATCCTTGTTGTTCTGACTCAATGGCTTACTGCTCAATTGCATCTGACACTTCCTACTGCCTCCTCCCTTTGCCACCATCATTTGCCCAGCTGCCTCCTCACTCTGCAAATCTGCCAGTCTCCACCACCAGCTGCGTCAGCTTCCCAGACTTGTCTGTCTCCAAGCTGCACACACAGTTGCTCCCTAGGTGCAGCCACTCTCCTGAGCCAAGAACTTACCTTCTAGCATCTGGCACTGTGATCTTGCTTGCCATCAGAAGGACCATGTCTGCATGACAAATGTGCTCCTAACCTACAGTTAAGTGCCTACATGCCTGTCCCACCTCTGTTGCAACTCCTTCGCTTCCTGAATCCTCATTCTGCAAGCCTGCAAGATTTCTCCAGCATCAGATGCTATCTTAGGCTGCTTCTGATTCCTGTTGCTCACCTAGCTCTTCTTTTAGTGCAGATGTTCTAGCTTAAACTTCTAGCACATCTGCTGCCTTATAGAATAATTACCCATTTGTTATTAGAGGACCTTGCCTACTTGTAAGGATGCTTGTTCTTAGCTATCTGATTGCTGGACTGGTGGGCTCCCCCACCCATATGGCAGGGATTTGTCTCTATTGGCTACAATGGCTTCTTTCTCTTCTGGACACTTGCCACAGACTGTCAGCCAATGGCTGTCTGGGAAAGCAGCCCAAAATGCCATCAGGATAAATAAGATCTGGGAAAGCAGATAAACCACCAGTGATAGCCAAGTTAACTAAGGGAAGCCAGATAAGGTTCAGAACAAGCAAGGTTCCTGTTTCCTGAAGAAGCAGCAATACAGGCAAGAAGGCGCACAGAGAAGAGTCCAGAATACAGTCCAAAGGTCAAGGCAGCAAGGATTAAGGCAACGAAGTCAGCAGGAAGCTTTCTCCAGGAAGATCAGTTGATCTCTGACAAACGCCTCCATCAGCACTCCCAGCATATATAAAGCAATTAAGGCTTTGCCAGGTGTTTCTTAACGAGCAGGTTTTTCTCATATAGTCTCAGAGATTTCCTTTGAGCTTCTTTTTGCGCTCCCTGCTGGGTATACGATAGTGGAGGTAAATCCCTCCCTTTTTCTTCTTCCTTATCTGAATGGGCAGGACTCTCTGCTGGGACTGATGCCAACACACTTGGACCAGGCTCTTCTTCTGCTTGAGCCTCTAGGTTGGTAGGGTTCCTTGCTGGCACAGGTGTAGATAAGCCTGTGCCAGGGTCCCTAGGGCCGTTCCCTGCCATGTCCTCTTCCTCCTTTGACTCTATACTCTCCTCAGGCTCATGGGGCATGACAACAGCTTGCAAACCTATATTGGTCTTTAATCCAACTCTTTGGGTAGTAGTAGCTTAAAGTTAGAAGCCTGCCTCTCTCTGAAGGCCTTCATTCCCTTCTCCACTTACATACAGAGCAGATCATTAAACAGACAGTCCGTAAGCACTTAGAAAAGGAATGCTGTGATCATTAAAAGTCAACATGCGTTTTTGAAAAACAAGTCATGCCAGACTAATCTTATTTTTTTTTATAGTGTTACATACTTGGTAGATGAAGGGAATGCTGTGGCTGTAGTGTATCTTGATTTTAGAAAGGCCTTTGACAAAGTACCCCATGATATTTTACAAAAAAGATAGTAACATGCGGGCTGGACAATGCAACTGTTGGGTGGGTTTGTAATTTGTTGATGGGCCGAATCCAAAGTGTAGCCACCAATGGCTCCTCTTCATCCTGGAGAGAAGTGATCAGTGGGATGCTACAGGATTCTGTCCTGGGCCCAGTGCTATTCAACATCTTTCTCAATGACTTGCATGAGGGAATAGAGGGCATGCTTAACTGGTTTGCAGATGACACTAAATTAGGAGGGGTAGCTAATACTCCAGAGGGCAGGATCAGAATTCAAAATGACCTTAGCAGTTTAGAAAGCTGGGCCAAAACTAACAAAATTAATTTCAACAGGGGGAAATGTAGAATACTACACTTGGGCAGTAAAATAAAAAGTAGATATAGGATGGGTGACACCTGGCTTGATGGCAGTATACGCGAAAGGGATCTAGGAGTCTTAGTGGACCACAAACTGAACATGAATCAGTAGTGTGATGTGGCAGCTAAAAAAACCAATGCAATTCTAGGATGCCTCAATAGAAGTATAGTGTCTAGATCAAGGGAAGTAATAGTGCCATTCTATTCTGCTTTGGTCAGACCTCCAGTTCTGGGCACTGCAATTCCAGAAGGACATGGACAAGAATGTGTCCAGAGGAGGGTGACCAAAATGGTGGGAGGTCTGGAAGCCATGCCCAATAAGGAATGGCTTAGGAATCTGGATATGTTTAGCCAGGGGAAGAGAAGGTTAAGAAGGGACATGATAGCCATGTTTAAATATCTGAACGGATGTCATACTCAGGATGGAGCAAGCTTGTTTTCTGCTGCTCCAGAGACTAGGACATGGAGCTATGGACTCAAATTACAGGAAAAGAGATTCCACCTAAACATTAGGAAGACCTTCCTGACAGTAAGAGCTGTTCAGCAGTGGAATGCAATGCCTCAGAGTGTGGTGGAGTCTCCTTTGGAGGTTTTTAAACAGAGGCTGGATGACCATCTGATGGGAATGCTTTGATTGTTTATTCTTGCATGGCAGGGGATTGGACTGCATGGCACTTGTGGTCTCTTCCAGCTCTAGGAGTCTGTGATCTTTGCTCTGCCAGCCATAGGTGCCAATGCTTGCCTTGACTATTTGTCCACATATCCTGCTAGTTTGAGTGGATTAGATCATATTTTGCCACTCAAGCTCTCACTTGCCCTAAGGGACACCATCTCCAACTGGCAGGCTGGTGCTGAGCTCAGGATAGCTGTCCACTTGCCTTTGTATTTGTGACTACTTTATTCCTCCCTCCTAGTACTTGTTTGCTTGCCTTTGCCTCCTGGCTAGCTAGATTATGCTGCTGTAAATGCCACTGTTTTTCTCATCTCTGCTCTCTGCCACCACCACTTTCCAGGCTGTTTTTGCATGGTTCCTGGTTCAATATATAAAGAAACCTTCAGAGCATATTAATTTTTACACAGTGGTGTGTTGTTAAAATCTGAAGTGCAGGCCCTCATCAAGATCTGTGGCCTTCTCTATGGCTGCTCCCAGACTGTGGAACCCCTCTCCACAGGAGGTGCAGTTGACCCCCTCCCTGCTCTCTTTTCGTTGGCAGGTGAAGATGTTTTTATTAAGGCAGGTGTTTTGAAATGTGAATTTTAATTTGTGTGCTGTTTTTAATGTTGTATTTTTATTGATACTATGTTTCTAATTCATGTTGTATTTTTAATTATTATATTTTACTTTAATTCTTTTTAAACTTTTGTATCTTGTAATGTTTTAATTGTGTTTTTAAATTATTGTAAGCCATCTTGAATCCCATCTTGGGAGAAAAGCGGGATATAAAAAATAAAATAAAATAAAATAAAATAAAATAAAATAAATAAGATATAAACCCAATAAATAAATAAATAAATAAATAAATAAATACATAAATAAATAAAATAAGAGTCTCTATAGCAACACCTCCAAGGAGAGTCGAAAATGCAGGTAGCAGTGCCCATCCATCTTCCTCCCTCCCTCCCTCCCTCCCTCCCTTCTTTCTTTCCTTCATCTATTCCACATTTTTAGCATTTCATCAGAGGCAGTTCTTTTGTAAAGCTAATGGCTTTTGTCCACTCTAGACGATGCCACTTCAAAATTATTTGGGTCACAACAGCTTAATTCAGAAGGAAACAGGAGAGTCCAAGGGGAATACCTGATGATGGAATTGCTCCTGCTTATCAGAACGAAACAAAACAGCTCCTGTGACTTCAGTCTTGCGAACCATGGCCTAAACCCCTAAACCTCTGTATTTACCTGGAACCTCAGTGGGATTTACTCCCAAACAAGCACAAGTGTGATTCAAGCCATAGGCAGTATATAGGGTTGTATTGTGATTGCATGCATTTGACTTGCTTTGCTTTTTAAAGAGGGTAGGAAAGTTGCCAATAATAAGTCTTTTGGAAATTCAGTGCTTGTTTCCTATCTCTCCTCAGGCTATGTCAGTAGGGATGCTGTTATTTAACAGGTAGAATTTAAATCAAATGTTCTGATTGGGATTATAAACACCCAGACTAAGAAAGGTTATAACTGGAATCAAGAAGAGCAAAAACAGTAGAACAATATTTAACAATATTTAACTACAAAATGAAGTCAAGGAGCAGGAGATAGTTGTGCTGACAATGCAAACCTATATATGGAAGTAAAACCCATTGTTGAGTTGAATAGAATTTATTCCCAGGAAAGTGGGTAAAGATAAAGATGTACTCTATTCCTATAAACATTTACCAACAATATTAAGTATCACTGACCAAACTGGGATTACCGTCTCAGTAAACCTACACAAATTTGCTCTGCTAAAGCTGCAGTCCCATGCATATACTGTACCAGGAGAAGCCCTGTTGTTAGACCATGAACGGCCAATATGCGATTTAGACCCAATGGACAGCGGGTAATAGCAAGAAGCAGGCATTATTGCAAGAGTGGGGAATCTGAATCTAGACATGATAGATTCTATCTACTACTTCCCTATGATTCCATCATTTTTCCCTACTGGTATTAAAAAAAAAAATCTTCTAAGGATTAGCTGGTAGCAGTATGAACTTTGATTTTGAACTTAATATGCTGCTATTTTTGATCCCACCCTTTTGCCCTTGGTTCCCCACTATTGGCTGATTGACATATGGTCTGTTACAGTGTTGGGTTTCAGCTGGAGAAACCCCCTATACCTGCAAAGGTTTGAATTTTTTAGAGGTATGGAAACTCTCTCCTACCCACATTTTCCTCCTTTAATCCTGTGTAGCTTGGTCTCTCATTTTCAACAGGCAAGAAGAATCAAAGTGAAGAAGACATTTAAAAAGCCAGTTTACACCGCCTCTTTGTAAAGTATATGCAACAAAAGAGAAAATCTAATCCTACGTACTCTGAGTTATTTGTACTGACTTTTCCCTGCTGCTGCTGGTCTTGCCCCATGCATGGGTTATTCTCTCAGCTGCAATGAGTACTGGATGTCCTGCTGGGGATCCAGTAAAACTCTTAACTATTTGGGTTCTTCCTCATCACATTGTTCTGTTGAAGCAGTGACTTAAGAGTGAAAATAGGGCTTCTGAGAGGCAGTTATCACAGTCTGTCTATTCAAAGTGCTGCTGTCTGGACCCTTCTCCCAACCTAGAACTGGAGTTGAAAAATCCTGTGACTGGAGCTGGAGGATACCATAAAAGCCTGAACTGGGCACCCCTCAGCTCTCAACTCAGAAAAGAGAGAGGCACAGCTGGAATGTCAGCACCCAAGACAGGGGAGATGTGTATGATGTAGCCTGCATCTCCCTCAAATCTCTTGAAGGGTCTTTGGGAACTGAGAGGATTTCAGATGGGGAGATGGGAAGGAAAAGGGAGTAATGTGCTTCTTCTGCTTGGGTGCCTAGCAAGCAGGGGGCTTCCGGCTGTTCTCACACTCTTCAGAGGCCACTCTGCCCTGAGCATCTGTGGTGTTACTAAGACTGGTGTCAGCCTTCCCTCCAACGGTGTTACCTGCTGCGGTTCAGCATCTCTGCACCCCCCTAATACCACCACTACTGTGCATGTATACCCTTTTGGGGAACCTATGGCTCAGTAGGGACCCAATTGGGAACTGACTGCCTAAAATAAAGGATTGATGGGCCCTGTACACTGTCAGGGCAATACCATTTCTTTTGCATAGTTTCTGGCTCAAGTACAGTCTTAGTAAACTGTCATAAACTTTCAAGCATATTGACTTTGCATAGATCTTGGCAGAAGAAATAACAGCATTTGTTTTTATTGCTTGTAGATTTCTTCCATTTCTGCCAATAAAAAAGAAAGCTATTGGAAGTTCCCTTTAAAAAAAAGACTTCAATAGCATGTAACACAAAAAACTCTGCACCTATCTATCTGAAATTTGGCAGGCTCTTAAAATCTACCTAAAGTTGCTTCTATGCCTGCATTCCAACAACCAGAAAAGCAATTATAACAGTTGTTTGATTTCAATAATGGTCAAATGGGAGTGATAAACCTTTGAATATCTGAATCTAGACTCAGATTTGGGTTCTCAATCAAAATGAATGGCTTCCAAATTGATCAGAGTTGAATCAGGACATTTTCCAAAGTGCCAAATCAGGTTCCAAACTATATCTTGTGGTCTAAGTATACCTTCAATATCTACCAAACAACATTCTAACCAGTTCTATTGGTTAGACTCAATCCTGCCACAAACTCTTATATAATTTTACTGATAATCTGATATTTTAGATTTTTGCCATCTTATTTCTTTTCTATTCCAAAGTTTCCTTTAGAAGTGACATGACTACAGGTAATGTTATGCCAGCATGGTAAAAATAAAATATCCGATACCTTCTAAAATGTGCAATACATCTCCTCTTATTTAATATATGTTTATAGAGTAAACATCCATTCTGACCACATAAGCCTAAACGTATTTAGCGTAAGCTCCTATACAAATGAATATGAAGTGGTATTAATGACTGCTGCTGTTAAGAAAAGATTTGCAGACTGAGAATAAGTTATTATAGAAGATGATACATGCATTAACTTCTGTTACAAAAGATGCTATATTCATCCTGCCTATATCATACGAGTCTATCTCATTAGCCCAGGTGTTAAATTCTAGAGGTTTAGCTTCAAATTAATCATACCGTGCAGAATGCTTGTAACAGACAATATTTTTAAGTATGGAGAAGGGTTAACAATTAAAACCCTTCCTATCCTACTCAGATTCCCACCCAGATTCTTATATATGGACATTTTGTGATTGTTCCTAAGACCAATCAGACTTCCTAATCAATTAATAAGCACAGGAGTTGAAGGAAGATGACAATTAACTGTTACACAGCAAATGAAACGAACAGCTGGACACATTACATCATTTTCTAGAATATTTATTTTACAGTTGAAGCCAACTAAAGTAGGTATGGTTTAGCACATTGGGTGGCTGGATTACACAGACTGTAGGAATCCAGACAGTATATAAAAAATAAGTTGTAATAATAATGTAGTCTTCAGGCCACATAGAAGGCAGCTGATAAACTTGCTAATACATGTACATGTACTTGCTCATTAGCATTATCAAGCATTTGTTAGGGTCTCTGCAAACACAATAGTGCCCATTAATCAAAACATTTTATGAAAATTGGAAGTGTGAATACAGCCAACACATACTGTATCACAGGAGTGCATTAACGCTTGGAAAACAAAATACATTTGAAAATTTCAATATGCAGTTCCTTTTGCCTATTTCAGTTTAAAAAAAGGATAAATCTCCCTGTCACAACTTATTATGTATCCAAGCATATAAAGAAGGTCTTTCAGAATAACTATAATGTATATAATTACATAAAACACAGTTCTTCTTACACCGTTGAACTGTCCCTTATTTGATATGATTGGGGGTTTTTTTGAGAGAGAAATTTAATATTCAGCATGAGTATATATGATTTGTTTCTTCATTTATAATTCAGATATGACTTTTGTTTTATATCCAGGAAATTTATGATTAGGGAATAATTTTTGAAAGAATACTTCTACAAACAAGATTTTAATTTTAATTCACCCCTTGAGTATATCATTTATTTCTTTATTTTTAATTATTGGAAAGCTGCTTTATACTACAAATATTTTACATGAAGATTTAAGCACTGCCTCCATCCTAGGCATTTATATGTACAGCAGAAGATTGTGCAGTGCTGCACACACCTGGCTGCCCATTACATAACTGGCATCATCACTGGGTTGTCACAAAGGCTGGTGTCACCCCTTTCCCTGATAGTATCACCTGGTGCGGTTTGGCCTCTCTGCATCCCCCTCTAGTGCTGCTGCTTCATAGACAGCACTAGCTGTTCGACAGTCTGGGAAGGATCAATCCAGGCTTCTGTTTCACCTGTTCATCTCTCTAGGCAAGGAAAACCCTATATTCAGACACAATTGAGAGAAACTGTTTGGATCCTGCATGGCCCAAGTACTGAGAACAGCACATGTAACTTCAAGCTTTGGACAGAAATATTCATTCACAAAATGGTAATATGCAGGAACATACCGTGCAAATAATTTCTGACGTAGGGCTGGAGTACATGTTCCTCATTGTCAGAATGGGATGACTGTGCCATTCTGTCAGCTAAAAAGTGGTTTTGAAGCAGAGGAAATGTGTCTAGAGAGATATTTATTTTTCACCTAGTTGATTTTGCTGGTAGAGATGATGATGAAGGATACAACACTGAATGAAGCAGCAAGAATACCAACAAAAGTTATCCATTCAATGATCTAAGCTGGATCAGGTCCAATGGGTTCATCCTCTAATATAATTGTTTTCAAAGTTCTGTTCTCACAGAATCATATAGATACAGGCTAGGCTGCTGAAGAAACTTGCAGGTGTGCTAAAGAATAAATACAATCAAGATGACAAGAATAGTAATAATCCTCCAGATATTGGTGTTCTGCAATATCCTGGCTGGGACTGGTCAATGGTGAGGTCCATGTGGAGGCTACAGGTTCTACACCCCAGCTTAAGGTCAGACAATATTTTTTGCTGAAATAAATATTTATTTATCACATTTATATCTATCCCACAGGAATCAGGGAAAGAGATATGAGGAACACATATTGCAAAAGTTACAACATTATAGAACGTCTTCCCATTAGATGTTTAAATGCCCTCTCATTGCTTTTTGCAAACAGATTGAGATTCTTTTGTTTCAAGGGACTCTTGACTTGCTGATATATTGATTCTGCTAGTATTTCTTTTGTTGTTCTGTTTTTGAAATCTGATATTTAAACTGTTTTCATTATTTTAACATAGCTATATTGTATTTTGGTTGATTTTTAAAAACAGCAACAAATGGAATGTGTCCCAGGAGGATTTGGATCAAGTTTCCCCTATCTTTGCAATGCCACAAACATTGCCTTTGAAAATGAATAGAGTTTTGGAAAGTAGATTTTTGGATTCCCCAAAGATATGAAGTCAAATTACTGAATGGATTAATATGACTGACTATAGAACTCTCTAACCCTTTTGCTGCTCCAGTTTTCACTGAAGAAGAGTCTGATTCTGGCAACTGTCCACAGGCAACTGGGGTAGGTAATTTCATACATTCTGAACCAGATGCTTCAGTATAACTTTAGATATCCCTCTGCTTGTCCAATAATAACAGATTCTTTTCAACGTGTAGGGCTCAAGGATGTGGACAGGTTATCTGGAAAAGTGATAGCCACAACATGTGTGCTAGACCTTGACTTTCTTGGCTTATTAATAGGGCCAGGAATGACAGGCTGAGTGGATGAAAGACATGGTCAATGCCTCCTTACGCAAGGCAGGGTTCCAACATAGAATCATAGAGTTGGAAGAGACCACAAGGGACATCCAGTCCAAACCCACTGAAACCAGTATGGATGTCTAAAGAACTGTCAACTGAGCTAAGACTTAAAAGGGACGTACAAGAAATGGAAAAAGGGAGAAATCAATAAAGAAGAATTCAAACAAATAGCTAGCTCGTGTAGGGGGAAATCAGAAAAGCAAAAGCACAGATGGAGTTCAGGCTTGCTAGAGAGGTTAAGAACAATAAAAAGGACTTTTTGGATAAGTCTGTAGCAAAAGAAAGAAGAAGGAAGTGGTAGGATCGCTGTGGGGAGAAGATGGTGAAATGCTAACAGGGGACAGAGAAAAGGCAGAGCTACTCAACACTTTCTTTGTCTTGGTCTTCTCCCAAAAGGAGAAGAGTGCTCAACCTGGAGAAAATGTAGCAGATGATGCAGTAGGGGAAATGCAGCACAGAATAGGTAAAGAGGTTGTTCAGGAATACCTGGTCAGTATAAATGAATTCAAGTCTCCAGGGCCAGATGAACTACATCCAAGGGTACTAAAAGAACTGGCAAAGGTAATCTCAGAACCACTAGGACTAATCTTTGAGAAATCCTGGAGAACAGGAGAGGTCCCAGCAGACTGGAAGAGGGCAAATGTTGTCCTCATCTTTAAAAAGGAAAAAAAAGAAGACCCAAATAATTATCGTCCAGTCAGCCTGACATCAATACTGGGAAAGATTCTAGAACAGATCATTAAACAGGCAGTCTGTAAGCACTTAGAAAGGAATGCTGTGATCACTAAAAGTCAACACAGGTTTTTGAAAAACAAGTTATGCCAGACTAATCTTATCTCTTTTTTCGATAGAGTTACATACTTGGTAGATGAAGGGAATGCTGTGAATGTAGTGTATCTTGATTTCAGTAAGGCTTTTGACAAGGTTCCCCATGACATTCTTGCAAAAACGTTAGTAACCTGTTGGCTAGGACAATGCAACTGTTAGGTGGATTTTTAATTGGTTGACTGACCAAACCCAAAGGGTAGTCACCAATGGCTCCTCTTCATCCTAGAGAGAAGGGACTAGTGGGGTGCCACAGGGTTCTGTCCTGGGCCCAGTGCTGTTCAACATCTTTATCAATGACTTGGATGAGGGAATAGAGGGAATGCTTATCAAGTTTGTAGATGACACCAAATTAGGAGGGGTAGTTAATGCTCCAGAGGGTAGGGTCAGAATTCAAAATGACCTTAACAGATTAGAAAGCTGGGCGAAAACTAACAAAATGAATTTTTGGAGGCAAATGTAAAACCTCTTTTAAAAAGTCCTCCCATGAACCCCTCCATACTGGATGATCAGCCAGTGTCCAACACTATGTTTTTGACCATAGTACTGGAGCATGTGGGAGCCTTCCAGCTGCTGAGGTTCCTTCTGTTTTCAGGCCTAGTTATGGGACAGAGACAGCTTTGGTTGCCTTGGTGGACAATATTGGCTAGGAACTGGAAAAGGGAAATGTTCATTCTGCCAGCCTCTCTGGAGCTTTTGATGCCATTGACTATAGCATCCTTCTGGGCCAACTCACTAGAATGGAAACAGAGGCACCATTCCTTCTGGGAGTCATGAACACAAACGTTTCTAGGGAATTTCTTTTTGATTCCTTGGATATTGCGTTGTGGAGTCCCTCAGGACTCTGTCCCATCCCCAAATTAAATATGCATTTGTTAAACTTTCTTCTGAATTCTAAGGAAGCTGTTGTCCTCCCCCCCCCCCCAGCCTCAACCAGTGTTCGCTGACAATAACGGGCTGGATGACAGTGAACAGACTGAAACATAAGCCAGACAAGACAGAGGTCAGTCAAAAGGCAGATAGGGAATAGGAATTCAGACTGTACTGGATGGGGGTTACATTCCCCAAATGACACAGGGACACAGTTTAGCGGTATTCTGGATTCAGCCTTCAGCACAACTAAAGGTAGTGTATGCCAGTTGCACCACTCCATGGAGATGTCAGATGTGGTGATGGTGACATATGCCGTAGTTACATCCCATTTGGATTGCTCTACATGGGGCTACCCATGTAGCATTTGGAAACTTTAGTTGGTCTAAAAAGCCGCAGACAGATTAGTAAGTGGACCTGGAACAGAGAGCATATATTCCCTTGCTACCCACAGTTCCATTGGCTATTGTTCTTTTTCTGGGCACAATTCAAAGTCCTGGTCATGACTTATAAAGCCCTATATGACTCAGTTCCAGGCTACCTCAAAGACCATATCTTCCCATATAGGTCTGTCTGGGCCCTGAAACCTGCTAGACAGGTCCTTCTCTAAGTCCCGCTACCCTAATAGAGACGTCTGGTGGGGATGGGAGAAAGGCTTTCTTGGTTGCTGCTCCTGGGCCATGGAACTGTCTTCCTGGAAAGGCTTGAATTGACATCTCCTTGCTGTCCTTCCACCATCAGGCAAAGACTTTTTATTTTGATAGGCTTTTTATAACTTAATGTTCTTAAAGAAATGGCTTTTAATATGCTGCTGTACTGGTTTTAACTACTATTTTAAAATTACTTTTCATTATTTTTGTTTGTTTTAAATTGTTTTTACTGTCTTTTACAGTTTAATTATATTTTAATTTTAACCTTTTGTATGTTTTAGCTATACTGTGTCTGCTTTAATTAGTAAGCTGCCTTGATTCATGGCTTTGGATAAAATGATGGAATATAAATACAGTTTGGTGATGATGATAATGATGATGATGACGACATGAAGTACCAGCAGTAGCAGCTACCTGGGAAATAAGTTCTTGTATGTGATTAGCTTAGGCCCAGGTAACCAAGTATGGGATTGCTGCCAAAATTATATTTCTCCAAACTATAGTATATATAAAGATTCTGCTTAAAGTCCCTTATAGAATTAATGTAATGTTAATTTATCATCATATTACATTAAAACAATACATTCTTAGGAAAAAAATATAAAGAATAAAATCAATTAGAGTCGCAGCAAGTTAGTAAAAAGAACTATCCATATGATTTAAGTCTTTTAGTGGCTCTAAATACCCAATGAAGGGATTTTATATAGTCTTGGGAACATATGCCTCATGTCATTAAAATAACTCTTGAGTACACAAAATAGCCCCGTAAATAGATTACATTTGAGATAGCCCTAAGAACAATAAATCATAAAAAGAGGTTATACATGTGTTAAATCACAAAGTCAAAGTGTAGAAATAATATTCTTCTGGCACTGTGAATGAATGTCACTTTTGTACTTTTGTGAAATGATTTACATAGACATATTAGAGGCATTTCTTGTTCATGTTTTTTGTGGCTTGGATTCTCTTTAGTGCTTTTGGAATGTTATCAGTATTATCTGGTTTCTACCCCATCTAACTGGATGGCCTATTTTGAAAAACTGACCTGATTTCCTTTTTAAAGAAAAACATTAGCATATCAACAAGAGCAGGAAAAAGGCAGCACCAATTTTCAAATTTGCTTCAAATGTATGTATTCCCACCTGCACATTAAAAAAAAGTTTTAAAAAAATTATAAGGTAGAAAATTATTCTGATTGGTACATTTATACTGATTCCAATTCAGAATTTTTTAAAAAATCTCCCTTTCATTCCTTCCAATATTTCACAGATGGAAACTGGGACAAATGTGGCCAAACAACATTAGAGCGTGATCAAGATGGCAAAATACAACAAAATACAAAATCCACAAAGCAGTGATACCTTTATTTGGCCAACTTCAAAGCATAAAATACATTACGCAAGCTTTTGAAGCTTTACTGGCTTCTTCATTGGGCAAAAATGTTAAAAATCATACAGGAGAAAAAAGGTGACGCTATTAGAGGTCGTCTAGATGGTGAAAAAACTCCTCATAGAATTTGAGAAGAAAATCTTTTGTCCCAATGAGATCCCATGGTGATTCGCTGTATTCGGAAAGGGGGGGGGACAAAAACTACGTGGAAAAAGCCTTTGCAGTTTCTCCCAAGGTTTTTTAAAAAAATGTGGGGGAAATGCACACTCCCGCGCATTAGGACAACCAAATCACATCGCTGCACATTCCTGGATAAGAGTAGAAGTGGAAACCAATTGGTTAGACTTGTGCAGCGGGCGGACTTTCTAGCAATGTAGTGGCTGGAAGTGCCATTTTGGAGTTTTGTGGTAGCGATCGTGTGCTTTTTTGCTGTGCTGAGGCGACCAAACAGCTTTTTAAACAGAAGGTCGCACTTGCACACCTTAGATTTAGTAAAGGTAAAAATAAAAATAAAAATGCAGGAGCTGCAACTTGTTAAGAAAAATAACACAAAGTGATTCACTCCTGGCCACCATGTTGATTCGCAGGCATGGCTCTGTGTAAACATCAAATACAGACAGCTTCGCATACCAGAGATTTTGCCAAAAAGCTGTGGAGACAAATGACATTGCTGCGAATTTGTGTTAATGAGCAACAATCAGCATTATATCTTCTCATCTAGATAAGCCCTATGAGTCACAGGCCTACATTCTGTCTCAGGTGTTACTCTGTTTCAGTAAAGATGATCCCTCAATTGTCCCTCAAAACCATCTTGCTCCTGATTGAAAGGAAACAGCTTCTGGTGATTTGCATGAGTATAATGGTTAGGACAGACAGTGCTACCTCCATCTTTGTGATTCCAGGAATGTTTGGACTATTCCATCTGAAGAGATTTCTTACACATCTGGACCGTCTTTTAGGCATCATTTTCATTCTGTCTAGAAACTGTAATTTTAGCTCAAGGTGTATATGGAAGCCTATATTTAAAGCATAAAATATTGTAGATTTTGAGTATGCACTTAAATTATCAGATAAATGTTATGGAATCAGTGGACAGCATAATGTATTCTAGTTAAAAGACAAACACTCTTTATTTTATGACTGACTACATCATTAATCAAAGTAAGTGTGTGAAAGCCTGAGGAGGGCAGTTTACTATGCTGTCAACTGCCCAGCAACCATTCACAAGAATTATTTTTAGCAGTGCTGCTGGTCCTAGAGACAACGGCTGATGTTAGCATATGCTCCTTTAACACTCTGCTTTAGATGGAAAAATAAAGAATCCAAACAAGATGTTTATGGCTAGATTTTCAGAAATACAACTGGCACTTGAAAACCTTCCATTTAATAATCCAGCCTAATAGCAAAATTTTAACCCTGGAACTTCAGTAAATCTGGGCCTTCTACTTTCACAAGCTGAGAGCAATCAAGGTTCATATTTTTTTAAGATTACACTTCTAAAATGAATTATTATTTTGTAACTATGACTAAATACACACACTTAAAATTGTCTCAGTTTTAGAGAGCACTAAGAAAACTTAATGACTTTACTTAACCTACTATTGTTTCAAACATCTGTTCTTACTACTGCTCCACATTCTTACCTATCAACTCACACAATTTATATAATTTCTGCATTTTCTCTTTTTGAATATCATAGACTGCACTGTGCATTTAAAAAAAAATCAGAGAAAGAATTACAATCATTTACAATGAAGAAGCAAAACATTATAGCTGGGATTCTCTTGATGACTTATGCCTGTGTAATGGTCTGTTACAGAGCCAGTGTGGTGTAGTGGTTTGGGTGTGGACTATGTGGACTATGACTCTGGAGACCAGGGGCTCAATTACACAGCAGTTTTTATTGCGATAGTTTGTGCTTTAGTGCTTTTTCCCACCAGTGCTGGATAGTTTACATGATTTATTGGGAAGTTGGTTGGTCTGTTTATTTTTCTGCTTTGCAATTCACACAGGCAAAGGTGGCAGGCGTAGCCTCCCAAGCACATCTGGGGGAAGATGATGGGAAGATGAGAGGGAGGGAGGGAGGGAAAGAGAGAGAAAGAAACTGCTGGGATCTTTCCCTCCTCTGAGGAATGCCTGCTAGTTTTCATGCCTTAGCAGGGAGTGCTCCCTGTTTTTTCCAACGCGAGAAGGGTGGGAGGAAGGAGGCAGCCTTTCAGCCATGGAGGAGCTATCCCTCCAACAAGCCCCCCTTCCCCTCACCCACTCTCCCTCTCCCTCCCCCCCTCTCTCTCACACACAAATGCAATCAGAGGAGTGCAATCTCCCTCCCTCCCACACACAGGCTAACTGGGGATTCTTCAGCCGCAGCAGCCAAGCAAGCGGGAGGCAGACAGC
Source organism: Gambelia wislizenii (assembly GCA_030847615.1). NCBI lineage: Eukaryota > Metazoa > Chordata > Lepidosauria > Squamata > Crotaphytidae > Gambelia > Gambelia wislizenii. The sequence goes on from JAUMIR010000001.1 coordinate 376,183,958, forward strand.
TGGGCGATTGGGATGGGGATAGCACTGGATGGATCTTTTCCATGGCTGGAAACAACAGGGGTTGGATCTTTTCATTTGAGGCGCCTCCATTTGAGGCAAGTCCACCCCCTCCTTGGACAGCCGAATCAATCACATCTCAGCTCTGCTGTTGTTGTTTTGGGAAGACTGCTGGTTAATTCACACAGACTTTTCTGAAATGGTAGTTCACACAATCAATAGTGCGCTAAGTTGCACTTCTTTTCAAAAAAGTCGGGAAAAGTAGCGAAAGCCCTTATTACGCTACTTTTGAGTTTTGAGCTCCCCCTTCTGAATGAGGTGATATTGTGGCACAATGTGTGTGAACTATTAGGAATCTTAGCGAATTCTTCCCGGACTTATTTTACTGTGTAAACGGGCCCTAGGATTTGAATCCTGTTCAGCCATGGAAACCCATTGGGTGACCTTGAACAGTCATACCCTTGCAGTCTCAGAATAAGGCAATGGCAACCCGCCTCTGAACAAATCATGTCAAGAAAACTCCATGATAGGTTGGCTTAAGGCAGAAATGGTCTGTTTCAAGTCGCTTAGGAGCCAAAAGAGCAGCTTTATCTTCTGATGGATGGATTTCACTGCCTCCCCCACTCCACTATCACACTGCAGCCACTGTACCTGTGTTGCTGCAACTCCTACTCCCTGGCCATTATAGTTATACTTGTCAACAGAATCATGGCCTTTATTGCTAAAAGAGTATATGTATTACTTATTTGTGCAATTTGTATATACAGAAATATAAAGTTACAATATAGACATTTCCTGTCAAATCTGTGAAACACATGAAGCCTACCTACCACATTTTAGAATAAGAAAATCAGTATGTATTGGGAAAGCTCACTGACTTATGTGGGGCTAAAGACATTTTGATGCTAGCTGCTTCTAATGACACGACTTTGCATATGACTGTATGACTGGGTCCCCCCCCCCTTTTATTTCAGAGCTCCATCTCATATAACAGAACGTCCTTTCTCTTTGTCCCCACACTCCCCTAAAACTGATCCAGAGGGACCACAACTTTCTGGTGCAGATTTAGGAGGCATATGTGGATGGTTAAGTGGGGAGATGGACACAGATATAGACACTAGCAGATGGACACAGATATAGATAAAGTGTATGCCTGACTGACCGCCAGAATTATTACATTATAACTAGCTAGACCTGTGTACCATATACCGTTAAAAAACTGCCCAAAAAACTCTCGGTAGACCTCACAACAACCCTGTAAGGTAGGCTGGGGATTTAAATTCCTCCTTCCCCTTCTCAGTGTTCCACACTTTTCCTGGAACTGCTCAGGGTGACTCACTCTGTTACCCTGTCACAGCTGCCACCAGTTAACTGCCTGGCTCTGGCCCAGTGGCAGCAGCAGCATCCTGCTGTCAGCCTCAGTTGACTGCCTGGATCCCATTGCAGCCCATGACTTATGAGTGGCTCAGGGAGTGAGAGGAGGGAGGGGCCCTTGTGTAGTGGTGATGTAGATTGAGTGGACTGTGACGTGGAGAGGGAATTTGCATGTAGGTGGTGATTGGTTGGGTGTGGGTTGGGCGTGTTTCCTGAGCAGCCAATCAACACACTAGGAAAGGCAACATACTCAAGAGAATTATATATATAGATTCCTATATGCTTAAATATGATCTTTCTATTGCTTGGATAAACATATAATATGAGCCCCTTCTCTCTCACCAGGCATTGTCTCATTTGAAAAAAAATGAAGGCTTGATCACTGTCATTTAGCTTTTTGAAGTTCTTGTTTATAATTATAGTTACACATGGTAGTATGACATGTCTTGTATATTAATTATACAAAAATGACAAATGCTCTTCCAACACTGGAAGAACCAGCAACATGTCCTTGTGTTCCTGAGACCGACCAGAGCCCTAACTTATTCATTTTTCTACACTCTGGGGCCTACATATCCTATCAGTAGGATCCCATGGTGCCTGCAAAGTCTCTGATTAGTGCAATAATTCTCCTTCCCTTCTCCTGCCAATGCAACCAATAAATAAGGAATTGTGGCACTTCATTCTGCCCCTTATTTTAAAAACATACCCCATATTTTAAAAACATAAAATAATATTGTGACCCCAAAATGGCCCTCTCACATCCCCTTGGGGGACAATTTTTCCATGGTATGGGGGCTCAGAGGGCTATTTAAAGCTCAGGTGAGGCCTTTTTTTGAATCATGAAGTCATTACATTGCCCATTAAATTAACAGGTATATATGTGAGACATCGTATAACAATGGATAGCTTACATGTACCTCTGGGACTTCTACCAGAGATGTAAATCTTTGCTTATTTTGCTCTCATATGGAAGAACAAATAATTTCAAAAGTTTTCTTCCCACTGACATGCAAGATACTGTAGAAATGTAACCAAATGTTAAAAGTAATTATGAGATCTGATTCCCCAGTTTTTGTTCAGTAATGCATACAATGTTAAATGCAATATCCGGAGGGCAAATAATTTGCTACCTTTTTTCAGGGATCAGAAAACTGCTGATTGGCATCAGGCATTAAGAAGGATTTTGGCCTTAGAGCAGAGTTATACTTGATGACATGTCAAAGCCTTGAAACAAAAACTGTAGAAGTTACCCATGAGCGCCAAAGACTAAATTTTATTTAATATTCACATGATCATCTTTCCTAAGATTGCACTCAATCTTAATCATGACAAGAAAACAAAAGATAACAAATTAAACATGGTTATAGTTTTGGAAATGAAAAGATTTAACTAAAATGAAGATCAAGAGCTAATCACGTCTCTTGTTATCTGAGCCAATACATTACTAGAGAAGTAATAGGAAACCAAAGTGTGTGTGCAATCCAAAAAGAAGCACCGGTGAAGCCTAAATTTGAACTAATTGTGATGTAAATGGCTATGGCTGCTTCCTTATTGAAACAAAAACAAGCAAGAATACTACTAGAAAAACCAAACTAACTAACTAGGATCCTGGGGAATCACAGGAAATCCTTGAACCTTTTGCTACACTTTTATTATCTTCATAAAACTGCCTGTCATGGGCAAATTGTAAACTCAAAATTCAACAGGGCATCCATGTCAGTCCTATGTTGCACATGTTAATTGCATAAGTAAATTCATTCAAATATATGTAAATTTAAAGTTGCCAATTACTAGCAGTAAGTATGAGCTAATTTTAAAAGTGTCTGGGAGATTTAAAAAGACAAAAAGGGTCAAACTGGCTTATCCTGCTAAACAAGAACAATCTACCAACCCCTGCTGCTCCTATTCTACAGGGATATGCTGGAATTCTGAATAGAACTGATTTACTTAACAGATTAGTCCCCACCCAGGAGAACAGAATATACTCTCCAGCCAGATTTGTGAGATCAGGTCACTGTCGCCACTAGAACAAAAGAAGAATTAGCTTCAGGGCTGTATTTCAACTGGGATTCATTATTTTTAAGCCTCAGAATTTTATTTCAGAAGTCACTGTGCATTCTGGGACACGAGGCTTCCACACTATGTAAAAGCTGGGATAATTTTTATACACCTGGGCTAGAGAAAGGGTGTCTCTGAGCATTTGCAGAGTTAATAAAGTAGCACCCAAAGCTCCATAGCAATATTAAGAACATGATCATGAAGAACATAAACTGTGCAGAAAATTATGGTAAACTGTATGATGGGACAATTCTCTACAGTACCACTTCGTGAAAATTTGTTTCCATTGCTTTCTGATGGCTCACATTATAAACAGCATTTTCAGGAAATCTCTGTTGATGAAAACCTTTACCAGTTACAATTAGATGGGTTACCTGCTATTTGTCTAGAGTTAAATTTCTATTGAACCACTCAGAGAACATGATCATACTTGATACATAACCACCATATGTTATTTACACTGTAACACAGTTTATTGTACAAACAAAGGATTAATCATATACATCAAAACTGATCTTAAGAACAATTGATTGTCAGGAATCAAATTATATAAACAGAAAGCAACACTAACACAAGATACTATATCCACAAAAAAGCAATACAATATATTATGGTAGATACAGATCAGTCTTCAGTGCCTTCCAAATGAAATCCTGCTATGAGCCAATATTCATCCCTCCCCTCCCATTTCCTCTGTTTCTGCTTTTACTTTCACTACTTTAGCCCATCAGATGACAAGCATATGATAAGTTTTAGGCAATCACATTGTCTTATTAATGCCTTCTACTATGACCCAGTGTGCACTATATTTATACCATTTATTAAAATGAACAAAACTAAAATAAGTGAAATTATCATGAACAAGTTCTTACCAAAATCTTATTGGTTGCCAAGATTGTCCTGGCTGGATATTAGAAATCAACAGATTTAACAACAAAAAATTAATAAATAAATGTACAGCCATACCTCAATTAACAAAGCCCCTGAGAAAGTAGTTTCTTTTTACAGAGAATCTTTTTATGGCTACCCAGACCCCCTTTCCTCTTTGTTCTCTGTCTAGCTAGAAGTTTTTTAGCAGCATCGGCATTGGAAGGATAAGGAAGGCTGGAGAAACAAAAAGTGTCAGTGTTGGGTTGCAGAAGCACATCTGTAGGAAACAATGCAATAAAGCTTGAGCAGAGAAAGAGTAGAATTTAACTGTAGCTGATCCAACTGTAGCCATGTGTGACTTCTTACAACAAGCAAGGTTTCCTGCGTGGCAGGGGGTTGGACTGGATGGCCCTCGTGGTCTCTTCCAACTCTGCAATTCTATGATTCTAAGGTAAACAGCTCCCTTTGGAATCCATTATTGAGCATCCGTGAACAGCAAAACACAGGTACAAGGAGAGAGCAGATAAGCCTCACCAGCTTTCCCCAGCATGTTAAAAAAAGGATAGATCTAAAAGTTTGGCCACCAAAATGGAAATTATTAGAAAAGTGGAGGCTGGTGAAAGAAAAAAATATCCCTGGATTAATTTTGGAAGAACTTTGATGTGGTTTCTAGAAGATTCCAAATGTTTTTGTTTACTTATGTAATGCTTACCTGACCTGGTTGTTTCATTTCGTATGGGCATATCTTTAGTTGTGAATAAAAAGTCTGCTGAAACATGTTCAAGTTTCTCTTGTTTTTGTGGTATAGGAACCAATCCCTATTCTTTCCATGTTACTCCTGTCATGCCAAAGTTTCTGTTGAAAATGTAATGCCCAGAAACACATCTGCTTCCTTAACTGAGGTATACCTGTACATCATTTTTTTACTCAACCTGATCAAGTCTTTGGAGACTACTTCACTTGTTAAGCTTATGGATAATTTTAGTTGATAAAGTTATGGTTAAGTTTAACCATAAAGAAATTGACTTCAGCCATTCCCTTTGATAGTAGATAAACGGATTACATTTATATAACTTGGGATCACACATTAGCAGTTGTGCTCTAAATAATTTTTCAGAGCTACATTCAAGTTCTCTCTCTCCCCTCTATTCCTCTGATGTGGCTGAGGAGACTAGGAAAACATCCTGTCAGCTTATTCTACGTTAGACAAACTGTGGTTAGTTTCAACTGTTCATACAGACACAACAGGATCAAACTGAGATTAATATTATGGCTTGTTTCAACAACCAAATACAAATCTAACCAGAGTTCCCAGTCTGGGCAAAATGAGAAACTCCAGTTACTTTAAATGCAAAGGTGGTTGGGGTGGAGGGGGTGTACATGGTACAAAATTTGGTGCAGCACATTTATTTAATGGAAACACAATATATTGCCACATTTAAGTTAGGCACATATAATTTTGGCAACATCAACAATAACAACTATAAAGACAAAATATACCAAAGAGGATACAAAGACTAATTCAAAAGTCTCCTGCTATTAAACTTTCTCTTGTGCAAACCTAGTATAGTCTGTGTTTTAGAGTAGCTGTCTCTCTGACATGCTAACTTTCAAATGGAAGAGAGAGCTTGACACAAGGCACTTTCAAATGAACCTATGAACCTTTTAAGACAGGACTGTACCATGGACAGCTATAAATGTTTGTAATATCTTCCAAATAACTCATATCAGCTCTCTCACCTCTTAATGAGAATGACATACATAAGCAGAGAGCTATTTCCAAGTAAGTCTAGCAGAGACACAGAAGGCTAGCTGACACACAATCTAACAGAGACACAGAAGACACAATCTAGCCTGTCAGCTAAAACATATTTGAACTCATATTTACTTTAATTTTTTGTTTTATATCTTGTGCCTTAAAATACTTGGTGCATGTGTTTATAAAGTTATTACTCTTTCCGGGCCTTTAACTACACAAAATATTTGTGCTGTTGCAAATTATGGTACTGAAGAAAAATTCTGAAAGTGTGTTTTTATTTGATGAGAGTGGCAAAAGGTTATTGTCCACATTTGATGATGAAGTTAGACTTAACAGAAAAACTTATTATTGCTACCTTGCACCTCATAATAGAGTATCACCAACACAAAAAAGTTAATTAATTTCTAATTCTTTATTCTTTTATTTAGATTTTATGAAGGTTGATTGGACTTGCTCCATCGTTTTACGGAAAATTAATTATTTCAAATACATGCACTACTTTATGCAACCTGCCTGATTTGCATTGAGGAAAATTCAGCAGAAGTAATTGAGGCACAAGCAAATACTGGCACTGACTGAACTCAATTTTCATTCCAAATTTCTGCAAAATCCCAAGACACAACAATATCAGATGCAAGGGGGAAAACAAACAAAAGCAGTGTGAAAAGGGAACATGAAGAGAGAATATTACAAGAATCAGAGAACAAAGGGATTGCAAAACTATTTTAGTGCCATAGATGAACAGTGAGGGCTTCATTCACGCAAGGTGGAATAAGATATCATATGGCATCCTGACAATTGATGTCTTCATTTAAATGTAAGAATTTACATTCTAATTAGAAAGAATTTACATCTTAATCAGAGGCAGCTGTATTATCTTGTTACTGTTTTTTTCAAAGGTAATGAACTAAAGTACTGCTGTGCTTTTTCAACCAGAAACTAAATAGACAGCATACAGTGTTATTTTATAGCCTACCTGCTGTAAGCTGTTATTAATATTTTCAAAGATTAAATTCCAACTACAGTCTTTTTAAAATAAAAATTGAATTTGACACTGCTCAGAATAATACAATGAAGACATATTTAAAATATTTAACCAATACCTTTTATAACTTCAACTTTTTTAGAGTTTGTACTTAAGAGTATATTATTGAGATATCAGGGAAACAAAATGTTTTATTTAGACCCTAATGTAATATTTTATCTACTGAAAAATTATGCTATTTGAAAGCTATATGGGGAAAAGAAAAGCACAAGTGTCTCCTCAGTTTTGCTCGAAAAACAATCTAAAAGCTGAAAGATATTGACTAAGGCTGCAATTCAATACACACTTAATTGAAAGCAAGTCCTACTCTACTCTAAGGGTTTTCTTCAGAATAGAACTATAGGGTTGTACAGTAAGTTTTTCTTCAGAGGCATGTACAAAATCCAGTTTTTTAAATTAAATATGATGAACTAGATAAACAGGGCATCCAAGAACAATTTATATGAAATTCTTAGACTCATTTCCCAAGCCTCAAGATGTATGTCGTATAACTAAAGGCTTTTCTTAATTGCAGAGATAAATAACTAAAATTAAAATTAAAATTAAAATAAGGTGTTGCAATTATAAATCCATTATTACTTATTTAGACCGTATTTAAAAACACAGTATGCCCCCTGTATCTGTAAGACTGGTACCCATAGTTTCACTTACCCATGTCTGAAAACGTGTTCTCTCTAGGCATTTTCTAGGTCATCCAGTGCAATTCTATGGTATGTTTCTGCTGGAAGCTGACCATAAAGTTGTGCTGGAGGACTTAGAAAATGCCTCAAGAGGTAGATATGGGGGTCATACTGTATATTCCATGTGCATCCTGTTGACTATTTTTATGATAATGGATAATTTGACTCTTATTTGACTTTTTTATTCTATGGCATCATAGACATATTTGGCATCATGTGACACATTTTGTTATTATCTAAGGTTTTGACAAACCTTTTCCCCCCAGATTTTTCTTCCAATACTTTGTTGTTATTTATTTAGCAAAGGCTTGAGTACATCTGCTAACTGATAGTTGTAATTCTCTTATGCACTGTTCATAGTCAAAAGGGAAAGATATAATCCTCAAATATATGACCTGGTTAGGTTCAGTTACTGGAAAAGGTATTACCTGGGGCCTGTCAGTACAAGGGGGGGGGACTGGAGTACCTCATAGTAATGGCATTTCATAGCAGCAACAACTTGTCTTGATGGTGTTTTTTGCCACAGAAACACTCATAAGCCTTGCATGCCAGATGGTAGCTGCAAGTGATTTATTCATGTTAGTATTTCACTGCCACTAAACTTTAAAAAAAACCCACGTTGTCTAAGGTGTGCTGGAGTGATAGAGCAATTTTCCAGGCAAAGGACAGCCAAAAACAAAACAAATACCCCATTTTATTGCCTTAGCATGTGATTGCTAAAGTGAAAATTCAACATGGTAGCAGCGGGCATTGCGCTGTTAGCAAGCCCCGCCCCCTGTCCTTGTCCAGCCAATCAGCTTTGTGCATCCTTGTCCTAACAAGCAAAAATGTGCACCTCTTCGCTGTTTTTTTTTTTTTAAGCTATAGGAAAAGCCATGGAGGCTTTTCCAGCTAAGTTTTTGCTGTTTTGGGCCCCCCTCCTTCCGAATACTGTGGATTGATGCAGGATCCCATTTAGACAGGTTGCATTCCCAGCAAATTTCATGAGTTTTCCCCCCTCACCATTTAGACAACCCCTTGAATTAATTTTATTTTTCAGCAACTTTCAAATTTTGCAGCCTTAAATGTACTTTTCAGCTATTTGCTAACATCTTGGAAATTAACTTTTGAACAAGGGGAATGGATTCTCCATGCTCTATCAGTGGCAAAAAGACAGGTAACACATTATTAAGAAGATAAATACCCTCTGTCTATTATTCAGTGGATGAAGGACTTCAGAACATGTAAATATTTGAATGTATAGATAGGGACATCAACTTTGCATGGACACATATTTGGGGATCTGGTAATCTCTTCTAGTGCAAATACATTTTCATTGGTGTTTTCAGTTTTTAAAATGTGCTGTCTTATTCTTTAGTCCATGGGCAAGTCACACTCTCTCAGCCTCAGCGAAAGGCAATGACAAACCCCCTCTCTGAAGAAATGTTGCCAACCCCCCCCCCATGATAGGTTCACCTTAGGGTTGCCATAAGTTTAGGTCGGTAAATTGAGTACCCGGCTTGTGGGGGCAATTAGCTAACACACACTGGAAACTGTTTAAGGCAGTGTAGATGAGTAAATAGCTGTTGCTTAAAACAATTTGTAAGCTGCTCTGATAGCATTGTGGCTGAAGAGCGGGGTATAAATAAATAAATAAATAAATAAAGTTGGAAACAGCTTGAAGGCACAATACCACTACCACCAAAACCTTATTCTTTTAAATTTGATTTAAAATTCAATGTGATTTCATACAAACATGAGTTATTCTACACGTTTTTAAAACTCGAGTTTATGATCCTTTAATACATGCAGTGGACAAAAGCCTACTTGTCTATATAAAAGGAAAAAAATGGAAAAATCATTTGATATCTGAGAACAAGCATTAGAAACATGATACAATAGGCAATATATTGTATTACTAATGAATATGTATGTCAGCTAAACTATTAGGATATGTAGTTTTCAATCCAATAAGTGGAGATGTTTTTACTGCTAAAGGGTTAACTGATAGAAGCAAACAGAATGTTTGATGTAACTCCCTGCTGAAATGTGATAGGGCTTTCCAGAGGAAGAGGTGGATGGCCATCTGTCAGGGATGTTCTGATCATGATTTCCTGCATGGCAGGAGGTTGGACTGGATGGCCCAACTCTACCATTCTATGATTCTAGGTGTGTTCAAGTCCTCCTCTTTGTCTGGAAAGCTACCATGTGTTTTGCCAGTCGCATGATACCTTTTTAGAGTGAGGACCTACCTTGCAGGGGTCCTGCATATTTTGTTTGTAATCATGTAGTTTTTAGTCAATTTTAATAGTTTAGCCTGCACCTATTATTATGCTGCTGATGTTCTGTGAGGAATACACTGAGACTGTAAGTAAAGATGTTTTTATACTTTTAAAGTACGTTTAAGTGTTTCTGAGTCCTTTTTATGCTAGAAATACAACTTGGGGAAATATTGGTGGTGGTTATCTGAAGCTTGCATGCTGGAATCAATACATGTCTGCTGCATATATGTTTTAAACAGCTAAACTCTGCTGATTTACTGTGCTTTCTAAGGAGGTTTAAAAGTCATCCATTTTATCACTGCCTGTTTTGTAAAGGTACTTCTGGTAAAGTACAGGGGGAACACTGTCAAATGTTCAATATTCCCAACAAACAGCTACACAGTTAAATATATCTAAGTAAATTTAGAAATAAGTACCTGTACTATAATTTTAATAGAAACAAAATACATATAGACTGTGATCAGATAACCCGTGTACTTTTTCAGTTTGCTCATTAGGTGCAACTTCAAGGCCCTTGTTCGGTTTTTAAATTATTCCTGGACCTGGACCAGACTTGGGACTGACCAGCCTTTCATATGGCAATTTTGTGATCACTCCATCTCAAAAAAGGTACTGTAAGCTGGAAAAGATGCTGAAACAATCAGGAAGATGAGCACCTCCTCTACAAAGAAAGGATACAGTGTTGTAATTCTAACCAATGCAAAATGGAATGGTACTATCATTACTTTGAGTATCATTACTACTTACCTCGGAACCTCTGGAATAGTTATGCAATAGATGTGCAAGGCTTTTTGGCGGTAGCTCCGACTACCCTAACGTTCCCTCTCAGACGTTCCCGCTCATTTACCTCAGTTCCAAAGGATGCCGCAATTAGCAGCATCAGCAAGATTAAATATCAAGCAGGATGTACAGGGGAGGATGGGTGGTTCTGTGTGATTTCACAGATGACCATTTGAAGAACTACATTTACAGGTAAGCAACTTGTCCTTCTTCGTGGTCTTTGTGAATCACACAGCTGGGAGACTAGCATGCTTTCTCACAGGTCGTGGGTATGTCATGCCCCACAGAGAAAAGACAAGGACATATAGTGACAGTGAAACTTTGAGAACATTTATTAACACAGCTCTGATCACTGTAAAGAAGACAAGAGAACAGCTCTCCCATTTTGGGACCCACTGCGAAAGCCAGGAATCTCTGTGAGGCTGTGCTGTTACAATGTGGAAGTAAGCATCTTGAAGATCGATGGTGGCGAACCAGTCTCCTACATGGGGGAACGGGAGGATAGAGGAAAGAGTGACCAGTTTGAAGCATTTGGGTATGAAAAAAACAGTTCACCTCTCGGAGGTCCAGGACGGGGCACAGACCGTCTCTTTTGTTGACGAGGAAGTAACGAGACAAAAGAAGTCTCCCCATTGACATCGATGGACCTCCTCTATAGCCCCTTTCCTCAGTAAGGACTGAACCTCTTCTTCGAGATGCGTGGAAGGAGGAGTGGATTTTAGTGACCCCGTGGGGGGTAAGCTGTCTAATTCTATGAAATATTAATTCTGGATAATACTGAGGACCCATGAGTCTGTGGTGATTGTGCACCAGTGGTGGTAAGCAGCGAGAAGCCCCTCTGATGGTGATTGGGCTGATGGCACAGGAGGCACAGGTGGGTAGTCAGACTCTCTGCTTGGAGAGCTCGGGCTTTTTTTTTTCCTGGAACTGAGATTTATATTTGGTGGGGGCCTGAACTTCCTCTGGTATGGGGCATAGGCTTGAGCAGTATGCTGAGAGCGGGATGCAGTGGGGCTGAACCTCCTGCAAAAAGGATAGGGGGAAACCGTTTGTCATAGAATCGTGAATGTGAGGTTTGGCCAGGAGGAATACCAAAACGTTTTGCTGTTGTGCACATCTTATGTTTATGCTCAGATTTGTGTCCATCTCTGAGTGGAAGAGACCAGCTTTGTTGAATGAAAGATCCTCTATCACCGACCTGGCAGTAGAAGAAAGGCCAGACAAGCAAAGCAAAGTGTGTCTGCAGACAGCAATGGCACTGGCCAGGATCTTCCCTGCGCAATCTGTCACATGCTTCGCTGACTGTTGCTGGTGGTCAGCCAGCACGATGCCATCGTTTCTCGCATTGTGCACGAGGTCCAGGTCCTGCTGGGGAAGTTTATCCAGAAAAGGAGAAATAACATCCCAGAGGTGTCTCTGATAGGCCGTCATGCAAATGTACTTAGCTATCTTCATAAGGAGGCAAGCTGAAGAATGAAACTTTTTGCCCACAGCGTCCAGCTTCTTGCCTTCACATTCCATAGCTGAAGAATGGATATTGTATGATATGAGCATCTGAGCTGTGTCAACTATAATGGAGTTTGGTTTGGGATGTGCACCCAACCAAGGAACCACCTCCTCAGAGACTCTGTAAAGATGTTCATGCCTCTTAGACGTTGGAGGCACAGAAGAAGGAGAAGTCCAAGCCGTCTTGGCGATCTGCGTTAGAAACGTTGAAAGGGAATGTAAGGCAAAGGAGGGGCTTGCCTTTGGAGGTCATGAAAGAGGGGGTTGTCTACATGCATGTCTGGCATTGTGGTAGTTAACCCCAGGGATGCTGCCATCCAGTTCACTATCTTTGAAATGAGCAGACGTCGTCTGTTGGGGAAGCAGGTTCAGCTGTTTCACCCTTATCCTGAAGGTGATGGCTTTGGTGAAAGGGTGTTAACATCTGACTCGTCCAACTCACGATCTGGAGTCGCTGGAACTAGTGGTATCAGGGGCTTAGGTCACCCTGAAGCAATAGGAGTAGATTTCCTAGGTTCAGAAGGTCTCGGAGAAAGTGTCCTCCTAGAGGGAAACCAAGGGGAGGGATGTATCAGGACCCTTTTCCGTGGAGACTTAGGCCTCTGGGGAGATTCCAGCACTACTGGATGGCTGTGTCTGCACTGTCTGCAGCACTCCTCTGGAGAGCAGGGGCGGCCCCATCTATCCTGATCCTCCTTACAATATAGAGGAGAGCAGACATAGGGGTACCATTTGGTATACGGTACCAGTGATGATTCATCATAGTATCATATCGGTAGTCAGGTCCCCAGTGGTACTGGTCAGTATGGAAGCCCCTTGGACATGGTGCCTCATACTGGTACCAATGAATGGATGGGACCTGTGCCTGGGATATCTCAGTACTGGTGATTTGGAACATCCCAGAGATCGCAGTACTGGAGATTACTCGGTACTGAAGATTGCTTGGTACTGGAGATTACCCAGTACTGGAGATCTCGGTACTGGGGATTACTCGGTACTGGAGATTACTTGTTACAGGAGATTACTTGGTACTGGAAATTACTTGGTAATGGAGATCTCAGTACTGGAGATCTTGGTACCAGGACTGGAGCTGAGACCGGGATTGATGGGAAACTCTGATTATTCTCACATCGAGGGACGACTCATCTGCTGTCTTTGCCACAGTGCATGTGGACTCTACTTCCAAGTACCACTCCAGAGATGGTATCATCAGCCTTCTCTTCACTGGGGGTGACACTGGGGAGCCTTCTTCCATCTCCCGTTTAGACCTCTTCACTTTAGGATCACAATATTGGCGATCTTGTTGCTTTGGCCTTTTCATGTTCCCAAGACCGGCCTCTCCTGGGGGATTCTTTCCTCCCAGTGGTCTTGGTCTTCCTCAGTGTCACTTTCTGAGGAAACTCCAGTACCAACTCCACCAGTACTGACTTCACTCCACTTGATGAGGTTCTGGGATCGTCGAGATGGGATCGTCCGGTACCATTGCCCCTTGCCTGAGTCAACATCGGGACGGACTTATAAGAAGCCTTAGCTGGTACTGAGACTGAATCTGTCTTGGTGGGACCTCCCGGTGATTTAGGGGTGGTTCCCAAACCTGAGGCCTTCCCTGATGCCGGAACAGACAGGGCCTTGTCATAGAGCTGGGCCTTAAGCCTTTTGTCTGAGTTTTTCCTGGCCTATGGAGTGAAGGCCTTGCAATGCCTGCATGATAGTACATCATGAGCCTCCCCGAGACAAAAGAGGCACTTGGAATGACTGTTGGATTTGGTCATTTTAGCAGAGCATTGGGAGCAAGATTTAAAGAAACCAACCCCAGACATTTTCAGGGAAGAGAGTAAAACACAGTACCATCCAGTCTGTGGTCAGAAGCCAGCAACCCAGTTCCAGTAGCTGAATCCAAAAGGGATGAGAAGACAAACACAGTATCAATGTAATCCAGGGTCGAAAATCAAGTAAATCCGATCCGAGAGTTCGAATCCGCAAGGAGTAGGCAAGAGAATGGTCAAAGTCCAGTCTGAGGTCAGTAAAGGTAGTCAGAAAAACACCAACATTGGTTAAAAAAAAGAGAGAGAACAATGAGGCTTAGCAGAAGTTCCTTCAGTGCTTTCCACATGGCGGAAAAAAACGAACTGAGCAGTTGGTGAGAGGGATGGGCTTATATGCACCAGGGGTGAGGGGGGCGGTCCTACCGCCCAAAAGTTTAAAATGAGGTGCTAGAAGTTTCCGAAGTACTCTGCACAGGTGCAGGATTAACCCACTGTGTGCATTCACAGAGACCACGAAGAAGAACCTAGTGTTTCTGAATCATGATGGAACTGACTGTATAGCATCCTTGGATTGCCAGGTACAGATTTCTTCGTAGAGCACTTAATATGATATGGGTAAGTATACTGAGGAAGATTGTAGTGTTCTCTGGTCTATCTTTAGGGAGAGCCTCTATTGCAGTATCTTAAGAGAAATCTGTGGCAATGTGAATGTAGCAAATATTTCTATTCATCAACTCTGTAGTGGTAAGCAGGTAATCTAGAGTATACTGATAATGGAGCTGGTGCAGGCATTCAGGAGACTGAGACTGATGAAGCAATAATAAGGTGATCAGTGCCTAGATTCAGATCAGGTTCAGGCAATCTACAGGCTTGAGATGATCACTGAACAAAATGAGATCTGAGATCTTGGTGATCAAGTTATTCAAGGAGATGGAGATATTTGGGCTTGAGGTGATTGAAAGTGCTGGACTGGGAAGGTGAATAGTCTCATCTTTTGGTACAATCCCACATATTAATAAACATTTAGGAAAGTACAGGACTAATCCTGTGAATGCAGTGAATGCAGAAGCAGAATATATGGAATTAAGGATAGTACCATCTTCCGGATTGCTGGCAGAATTGCTGTTACTTAAACTCTTCTGGCAGAATTGCTCTTTTACTTAAGCTCTTCTGGTATAAAAATTTATAAACATTTTCTCTAGCTGTAGCAGACAGGGATTTAAGTGGAGAGAAAAGCCAAATTTTTAAATTGTTAAAGTGATTCCAATATCTGACTTCCAGGTTGATCTCAGTCCTGTGGCAATATGCTTATTGTTGTATCCATGTATATATGCATTTCAGAACATTTTATACTGCTTTTTGTCTTTAAAAATCCCAGAAGGTATTTATAATAAAAACGGATGGATGTGTGTGTATTATGTAAGCAACAAGTCGATTCTGTAAAAGCATGTTTATGTTTCAAGAGATGTTGGTCCACTGCAGAAAAAGACTCTCTCTGGGCTCGTCTATACAAGACAATAAAATGTAGATTGATGTGCACTAACCCAATTCGCAACAGCTTTCATTTGTCTCCATGTTGTTTTTTTCAAGATTGCAGGCATGTGAAGCCATAAGCGTCTGTTGTTCAAACAGGCATGCCTGTAAATCAAGATGGTGGGCGCAAGTGAATTACTTGTGTTTTTATTGTCACCAGTTGTCACCACCGAACAGTATTTTTTTTTTTTTAAAAAAGCAAGTCTAAGGAGCAGAAGTGTGATTTTCAGCTTAAATAAACAGAAAAAAAGAGAAAGAAAGGCTGTTTTGTTGCCTCAGTGCACGATCGCTACAGCGAAAATCCAACATGGCAGTTCTGGGTGCTGCCTTGCTGGCAAGCTCTGCTCCCTGCACATGTCCGGCCAATCAGCTGTCTACTCTGTGAGAATGTGCAGCGATGCAAATTGGTTTTCCTAACAAGTGATAGTGTGCATTCCCACACTTAATTTTTTTAAATACGAGAAAAGCTGCAAAGGTTTTTCCCCGCAGAGTATTTGGCATTTTTGGCCCCCAGCTTCCAAATACGGCAGACTGATGTGGGATCTCATTTAGACAAAACATATTCCCCTCAAATTCTATGAGGAGTATTTTCGCCGTATAGACAAGCCCTCCCTTGTACTTTAACTGCCTGGTTGATCTCAGAGATTGCAAGCAAGAAAGGCTCCCATTGACAATTTTAACATACAGGTAGGCTGGAACAGGTGAAGGTACTTCTTCAAGATTCCTTGACCCAAACTGCATCTGGTGAAGCCACTGATAGCCTCCCATGCTGGGTTTCATGGAGCAATTCATAAAAATATCCCACAAAACACACATGCTCAGGCTTTAGTGAGTACAGCAGCCTGCCAACACACTTTCGTGTCTATTTTCAATCAGTACTCATTGGGCACAATATTCACACCCTGCATTTATGACTTTTGTACAGTTGGTCAGTATTCCTATAGTGTTCCTTTCTTCCCCTTTTCACTGAACTCATTTCACCTCATCTGGTAATATAGTTCCACCTGTCTCTAGACCTTAGATGTTTGTAGATTTTTGAGCAGAGCTGGCATATTCTTATCAGTCCATTCATACCAGCTATAGCAAAGCAATAGCCAGTGAGTCAATGAAATACAGTGTTGTAGTCAACTGAATTCAGAATTCTAGGTAGAAAATACTGGGAGTTATTGACTCTTTATCACAACAGATCGATACAACTATAATGCTTAAGGTCACTACTCCAAAATTTCAGAGGTGCAAATGAACATCTCCATTAATATAGTACCAATATTAAATCAGACTATTTGGAAGTAGGCTTGAGAACCCTTTTTATATTAGAGCTTTCAGATGCTCAACGTCTGCAAGCAAAGTAAGATATTTAGAATTCAGTAAAGCCAGAAAGGCCACAATCCAAATTTCAATTCCATACAACACCAGTTTCCACCCATTAGCTCCACATGGCTACAAGTTCATACTGTGAGAAGTCAGGCTATACAAACACATTAATCATAATAATTAACAATGAATGAACCACATGTAGATGAGTAACATATCTAAGACATTATACATTTATGACATTGTTTTCCATTTTCCATTATATTCACTCTTATCAATTATAGTGATTTCATTGATTATATATGAGCTTTCCTTCAAATGAATATAATTTATTCAAAGTATTAAGAAGCTATGGCTCAATTTAAAAGACATTAGCAGGTGAATTATATTTAAATATACTGGATGAAATCCAGAGAACCTCGGGGGGAGGGGAATACTGCTGCTGCTGCTGTGTGAACTACTGTGGAACACCTATGAGAAGACTTAGTACTATAGCCTTAGTGTAAGATCACATCATTATTGTGCAAGATATTTTGCAATATATTGCATAAGGGTGACATCATGTCACATCTCTCTCTCTCTCTGGCTTTTCTTCACAAACGAAGATTCAGGAAGGACTCATCCCGCATTTTCTACAAGCGCGCTGATGACTAAAAAGGCCAATCCGAGATAGACAAGTCCGATTGCAGAAAGCACAGCAAAAGGTTTCCTCGGGTGATGTTACCGGGTTGTGATTCTTTCTGCGTTGCCGTTTCTCTTCAAGACTTGTTCGGCGTGAGTTCTCAAATAAGGCTGCAGCATTGTGGATAGTGTGTCTCCATGCCTCCCGATGTGAGGCCAGGGCGGACCATTGTTGGTGATCAATTTGGCCAAGCCTGAGATGTTGTTTCAGGGAGTCCTTGTATCGCTTTTTTGGAGCGCCCCTCTTACGCTGTCCTGTGGCGAGTTCACTGTAGAGTACTATTTTGGGGAGGCAATGGTCCTCCATCCTAGAAACGTGCCCTGCCCAGTGCAGCTGTGTTCTCAATATCATAGCCTCAATGCTGGTGATCCCTGCTTGCTCAAGGACAGCAACATTCGTCACATAGTCAGTCCAGTATATATTTAGGATTGTGCGTAAACAGTGCTGGTGGAAGCGTTCATAAATACTATATGCAACAGCCTACAGAACACTTTGTATTAAAAGAAGCACTAAGGTGATTTTTCTTTTCTCACATGAGAAACTATGTCAAGAGAAGCGCTTAGTCATATAGAAGAAGCCTTCTGCTCATGGAAGGCAACCTATGGATACACCTCATTAAATTTCGCTACTACAAAAATTACACTAAAACATAAAATGATTTGATATACCATAGACTGCAATAGTAGAAAAGGGGAGGAAATATTGTACAGACCCTCTGTATCCACAGATTTGGCATCCACAGATTCCACCATCCACAGCTTGAAAATATTCCCCAAAAAATAAATTCCAAGAAGCAAACCTTGATTTTACCATTTTACATAGGGACACCGTTTTACTATACCATTGTATATAATGGGACTTGAGCATTCACAGATTTTGGTATCCACGTGGGATCCTGCAACCAAACTCCAGCAGATAACAAGGGCCCGCTGTACAAATACATACACGCACATATTTTCAGAAATAAACAAAAATGAGAGAATACAACAATAACCTGTATAACCTTTATAACCTGTGTAACTTTTAAAATAACTTTATAACCTTTTAAAATAACAACTTTCCATCAAAATGTAGTGATAGTTCTTACATTATATCAAAGCTACTGTAGTTATTTATGTAGGTCTGTTAGTTCTGATTTCTTGTCTGTATTATTTTCCAAGACATATGGAGACATGAACTATTTCTGCAGAATAGTTACTTACTGGTTCAGGAAACAATAATTTAATACAGACATCATTTCTGTCACTATATTATCACGTTACCAGAGGTTCCCAAATAATACTATAGAGGTTAATATCCACCCACAAGTGCAGTCTTACATCAATACATTGTTGGCTTTACGATTTGATGTTTTATTCTCTTATTTCCTTGTTTGGATATTTGATAGGCTGCTATTATTAGTGCTTCAATCCATCTAGAGATGCTCATTAATTTAACTCTAAAAATGCTTCAGTGCCATCCTAAAAAACTTAAAACTCCTATTTTTAACTCTAGCACATATACAGAGTTGAAGAAAACAGAACTGAGGACATGTATAAAGTTTAATGCCAGTGGCTTGAATAAGCAGACTTTTGACATGCTTACGTGAAGGAATTCCTTAGATTCAATGAACAACAGCAATCTGCAATATTCATGGCCTGTGCTAGTCTACTGTGGGTTTAATACTCATATTTGAAAGAACCTGTTCATGACAAATCCATCCTCTCCCACCTTTCTGTAAGTGTCTCTGAACAAAGAGCACACTCATGACCAGGAATCTATAAGACACCAAGGAGATTTTCACACTATGCTGTTGTAGTGCTACTGTTCCACTTTATTTGCTATGGCTGCCTCCTGTGGAATCCTGGGATTTGCAATTTAGGGAGGGCCATTTACAACTCTCAGCCAGAGAAGTCTTAGGTCTCACTAAACTACAAACCCCAGAATTCCACAGGAGGAAGCCAGTGCAGTTAAAGTGGAATAGTAACACTATAACAGTGTAGTGTGAAAATCTCCCAAGTCTGCATTATTACATTTCTGAGGTTCCTTGCTTCTCTACACCTCTCTCCCTAATGACTAAGCCTTATGTTAAACAGGTAGCTGAAGCAATCATTTGGAGGCTAGTAAATGGACTAGTACTAATTAGAACCAGGTACTAATTGGTCACTTTGAATTTTTCTCTCTGGAAGTCACTTAGACCTTAAGAAACACCTTTGGGAAATCTTCTAGTA
The DNA here is from genome assembly GCA_030847615.1 of Gambelia wislizenii. NCBI lineage: Eukaryota > Metazoa > Chordata > Lepidosauria > Squamata > Crotaphytidae > Gambelia > Gambelia wislizenii. The sequence goes on from JAUMIR010000001.1 coordinate 376,203,796, forward strand.
ACTTAAAAAACAATGGAAAGATGTCAGGATAGGTCTAGGTCATGCAACAGAGCTTTTGGTAGGCCTTGTCCCTTCCCCTCCTGCAAACTGCTTTGTGGCAAACCCTTCAGATGTTATATTCCTGATTAGAGTTGAAATAAGGTGATGGGTGTCTGTGTGAAACCCTTCTCTGAATTTTCAGTGAAAACAAACATTGTAATATTTATTTTCACATCAAACCTAAACCATACACAATATTAATTTTCATATCAAACCTAAACTAATTTTACTGTTTTAGCACTATAAAATATTGTATTTCTCACTTAGCATATACAAATGTACTATTAGGCAGATTTATGAAATTTTAAAATATAAAAACTTTAACTTTCTACAAGCAAAATTATGAATGCACCCTGTAATAAAGAGCGAGCGAGCTGCAAAATGCTCCACTCTATGCTACCTTAGCAAATGTATCCTAGCTTCTGCCCTCTAAGAAGCATGGAAGAAATTAAACAGAAACAACAGTTTTCGTATTATGCAAAGTACAGTATATTATTTGAAAATAAACACTCTCATGTACTCACAGTCTTAAGGACTAGGCTGCGAGCAAAGCTGGATATAAAGAAAATACTAAACACCTCAATATTGTCTATTATTTTCCTAAGCAAAGAAGGCCCCTCCATAGGATCCTCTCACAAAAAATGCAAATAGCCACTAGATACAGAAATGCATCTTGAATCTGAGTGTGGTATTTCTGATAGTAAAGTTTTCTGATAGGAAGGTTTTAGTGATCTAATTCTAATCCAATTTATTTTAAAAGTAATTTCTCTACATTTTTCTTGAATAAATACATTCCACTGGAAGCTAGATTTAATTTCTTTTGCCTAACCTAAAGGCTAGCCTTACTTATAGAGCAACCCCCCCCTCTCTTTCTCCCCCTCTCCTGGATGTTAATTGCAGTTCCGGAAGGGAAACCTACTATTTCCCCATAAGTATAAAAGACTTTATTCCAGGACTCAAAACATTTGTGGGAGGGGCTCAACACTGGCAGCCAGGTTGTTATCAATTTTGCTTACATTCAGGTTCTTGCAGGGGAATGGCAAATTACTTTTCCCATCCATTATCACTGAAATATTCTTAAATATTTATCACAAAGTGATTCTTACAAACTTACAAGTGATTCTTACAATCACAAATTGTACTTAGAAGTGGGCTTCATGTGCTCCGTATAGCTTACTCCCAAATAACTATGCCTAGGGTAGATTGCAGACAGCCCTTATTGTTCCTGGGAGGGCTCAACAGCCACTGTAATATTTCTTAGTTCTCAATCATTTAGCATACTTTTGATGGATAATTCCTGAGAAGGCTCAATAACACAGGAGTCTTGGTAATCGAATTCTGCCAGATCATTTGGGAAGGGCTCTGCTCCAATTAGTCTGTTCCGGGGTCCATTCTTAATACTCATGTGTGTTATGTTCAACTGATTGTATACCCCACCTTTCTCCTTGTACAGTATCCAAGGTGGCTTGCAAACATTTAAAAATAGGGTACAGTTTTTTAAAAAAACTATAAAAGTTAAAAAAACAATTAAACAACAGTTTGGTTAAGAATCCAAAGTTAAAACAATATAAAACACAAGAAAAACCTAACATTAGTGGTAGTAACTCTTTTTGTGAAATAAGACAACTGGTGTTGGGACCTTGTCATACTCCTGTATGTCACAACTCTTAAAGTAATGTATGTAACAGAGCCGGATCTTCTCCTCAGCTCTATGGTGCATACAACACCAGATGCTTACAGGCACCAACCCTGATTCTTGCAGGCACAGGGGAAATGTATGCTTTTTCAATGATTTTGCACCATTCTTCACACTAAACTTTATATTTATTGAAGTAGCAGTGCAATACTGGGAGGCGGAAATATAGGAAGGTTTCTAGAGAGACTGGCATGTTGAGTATCCCAGGGTATGTGTGAAGACAAGTGTCTGTTATGGCCCCCACAGGACCATTCCTACATGGACTCATGCATTCATGGTTGAATGGAAGAAAACCAATCTTTATAATAATCTCTCAACAAGCTCTTTGAAGACATTGAGTTAAAAATGATGGAGATAAACAATCTGTTCAATGCAACTACATCAGGGTGGGCAACTGTGGAAAATGAGGGGGCTTCATTAGCCCTCCAGGAGACCTTGGATGGCCATACCTTCCACCACACCAACTCCCACCAAAAATAATTTTTGCCCCCCTAGGAGTCATGGGGGCATGTTTTACGGCCTTACTTAGCTCTAGAGGGCTTTCTGCAGCACCTTAAGGCAAAAATATTTTTAAAACATTTGGATCCCAGGTCAAAATGGGGTCTCCAAACATGGTGGAAATGCCCTCCACATCTCCTAGAAATCATTTTGGGGCATTTATGAGGGGTGAATTTGACTCATGCAGGAACCCAAAACTGCTCTGGGGGGCTGCATACAGCCTGTGGGCTACATTTTGGTAACCTCTGAATGACATCGATAAGCTAGTTTACACCCATACCTCTCATTAAATTTCCACTCTACTTAAATCTGTGTAACATTATGGTATTTAGGACTATCTTAAGGTAAAATGCTCAAAATTAAACTACAGTGATGCAAGTTATATAAGTGGAATGATCCCATTCAAGCTCTACCATATACAATTACAGTCAGACCCCCGTATCCACGGAACCAATATCTGTGGTTTCAGTTATCTGTGGGACCCAAAAGGACAGGTTGCTTACCTGTAACCATAGATCTTCAAGTGGTCTTCTGTGAATTCACACAGCTGGGTTACTCCTCCGTCTGCGCAGAGCATCGGAACCTTCTAGAAACGCTAGGCAGAATATACTTTGATACATTTTTGGCAGTAACTCCACCCATCCTAACGGTCTCTTATAAGGGCTTCCCGCCTAAATCCCCTCAGTTCCTTGAATGATGCCAGAATATGCAACATCAGGAACATTAAGCATGTTTATATGATGTAGTAGGACATAGAGGGGAGGATGGGCGGGTCTGTGTGAATTCACAGAAGACCACTCGAAGATCTATGGTTACAGGTAAGCAACCTGTCCATCTTCTTCGTGGTCTCTGTGAATCACACAGCTGGGTGTAGACTGGCAAGCTTCACTCTTGGAGGCAGGTATGTCCTACACCAAGTATTCCATATGTACAGACCCCTGAGTTTGAAACATTAACAGCACATTTTTAAGTAAAGTGATCATAGCATATATAACAACAGTGACTTGGCAATATGAACACTCACTCATTGAATAGAAGATAACAGTACAGCCTTCCCAAAGGCAGCCTCATTCCTAGAATGAGAGTCAAATCTGTAATGAGAAATAGAAGTCAAAGGTGATGACCAGGTTGCAGCTCTGCAAATATCCTCTAAAGGCACTCCAGAGAGAAAAGCTGTCGAAGTAGAGACAGCTCTCGTAGAATGTCCTCGAATCCGTGATGGCAGAGGTTTCTTTGCCAGTTCGTAGCAGAGAGCAATGGTCGACGTCACCGACTTCGATAGCTGTTGAGAGGAAATGGGCTGTCTGAGTTTCGAGTCAGCATAAGACACAAACAGTCTGGGTGACTTCCTGTGGAACACAGTCCGTTGAATTAGAAAGCTAGAGCCTTCCTGATGTCCATGAGATGGATGGTGCGTTCAAATTCGTCCTTTGGGTCCTGCATCAGAGCAGGGAGAGTGATGGATTGGTTGAGATGGAAGCTGGACACCACCTTCGGAAGGAAGGAGATGTCGGGACGAAGTACCACTTTGTGTTTGTGGAAAGCAGTATATGGAGGATCAGACCTCAAGGCACAGAGCTCACCAGCCCGACCCGCCGAAGTGATGGCCACAAGGAAAGCAGTCTTCCAGGATAGGAGTCGCAGATCAGTAGAAGCCAAAGGTTTGAACGGTCGACGAACCAGCTGTGAAAGAACCAGTTCGAGGCTCCAAGCCGGGGTCGGTTCAGTCACCGGAGGGTGCAGGTTGGCGAAGCCTTTCAAAAATTTCTTTACTGTTGCATCAACAAAGGGGGACGGATGTCCTCTCGCCTGGAACTCGACGGATATAGCTGCCAGGTAGCAGTGGATCGACGAAAGCGATAGGCCCGCCGAAGACAATTGAAGAAGAAACTCCAGTACAGTTGGAATGGAGAACGGTTCAGGATTCGGACCTTGGGAGGCCAGAAAGGTTTCATACTTCTTCCATTTATAGTGGTATGACTTTCGAGTAGACGGCCTTCGTGCAGCGTCAATGATAGCCTGCACGTCTGGATGGAAGGACACAGACTGCCTCGGTACCGAGGATGAATCCGAGAGTCTCGAATCTGAAGGGTGAATCACAGAATCAGCCTCCACGCCATCAGACGGAAAGTGTCTAGGTCGGGATGTCTGACCCTGCCCTCGTGAATGGTGAACAGATCCGGACGGGATGGCAGACGGATTAAATGATGCCTGGACATGTGTAGCAGAGTTGCAAACCACGGTTGTCGGGGCCACCACGGGGCGCTGAGGATGGTGTTCACTTGATCCCGACGAAGCTTGGCAATCACTCTTGTCAGTAGTGGGAATGGAGGGAACAGGTATAGTAGTAGACCCAACCATTGGAACAAGAATGCGTTTCCCCTCGATCCCGGAGCGTGTCGCCTGGAACAGAACTGGGGACACTGAGCGTTCTCGGGAGATGTGAAGAGGTCTACTTGAGGAAAACCCCAGCTCCGGAACAGGTCTAAGGTGACCGACCTGTGTAGATGCCACTCGTGGATGGAGAGACTTGAACGGCTGAGTCCGTCTGCAAGAGTGTTCTCCTCCCCGGGGAGATGGATGGATTGGAGAAACACATTCCTGCGGATGCACCAATCCCAGATGTCCAGTGCAAGCTGCAGAAGTTGGGGGGACCTCGTACCTCCCTGCTTGTTCAGGTAGTACATGACAGAGGTGTTGTCTGTCAGTACTAACACGGTCCTGCTCCTCACCAAGGATTCGAAGGCTCGTAACGCTTTCTGGAGGGCGAGCAGTTCCAGGACGTTGATATGGAGAGTTCGCTCCTCGTTGCTCCAAGAGCCCCGAATCTCGTAGGACTCGATGTGTGCTCCCCATCCGTGCATCAAGGCATCTGTTGTCAGAGAGATGTCCGGCTGAGGAAGATTAAACGGCATACCCGACAGGACATTGCCTGGTACCAGCCACCAGTCCAGGGAGCGGTGGACCACCCGTGGCATTGTAAGCATCTTGTTTGGAGAGTTGAGGAGCGGGTTGAATACTTGCAGGTACCAGTGCTGGAACGGACGGAACCGAAGTCTAGCGAGGCGGGTCACATAAGTCGTGGCCGCCATGTGACCGAGAAGAACCTGAACAGAGTGAGCGGGAAGCCTTTGGGACCGATGGCAGGTATGTATCAGGGACCGAAGGGTGTTGAAGCGGTCTTGAGGTAAATATGCCGCTGCCATTACAGAGTCTAGACGAGCTCCAATGAATTGGATCACTTGAGCCAGCTGAAGCTGAGACTTTTCGATGTTGACAAGTCCCAGGTAGTCTAAGGCATCTAAGGTGAGGCCAACATCGAGTTCGAGCTGATGTCGAGACTCCGCCACAATAAGCCAGTCGTCGATGTAGGGGAAGACCACCACGCCCTGCTGCCGAAGGAAAGCCGCCACTACTGTCATGCACTTCGTAAAGACTTGAGGAGCAGTCGAGAGGCCGAAGGGAAGCACTCTGAATTGGAAGGTCTCAGTTCCGATCTGAAACGCAAGGAAGCGCCTGTGGTCTGGATGGATCCCTATGTGGAAACAGGCGTCCTTCAAGTCTATGGACACGAACCAATCGTTCCGTTTCAGGAGCGGAAGGATGGAGGCCAAGGTGACCATTCTGAATTTCTTTGGGGCTATGTATTTGTTCACCCCATGGAGGTCGAGAATCAGGCGCAGACCGCCGTCCTTCTTGGTCACCAGAAAGTACCTCGAGAAGAAGCAGAGGGGATGAAGGTCGGGGTCGACAGGTTTGATGGCCCCTTTCTGCAACAGGGTCTGCACCTCCTTGAGGAGGGGAGGGGAGGGCGGAGTTGATCGAACTCATTCTGTCAGAGGCAGAGTGTCAAACTCTATCCAATAGCCTGTCCGGATGATTTGGAGCACCCAACGGTCTGATGTTATAAAAGACCAGGCTTCCTGGAAGTTGGACAGTCAATCCCTAAAGAGAGGCATCTAAGAAAAAACAGAAAAAGCATCAGCAAGTCAATCAAAACTTCTTTCGGGCCTGATCCCTAGATCTCTGCCACGATGGTTGGCAGTATCTTGAACCCGAGCCCTGGCTCCTCACCAATGAGGCTGGAGAGGGATAGGGAACGTAATGGGACCGGCGGCAGGATTGGCCAGAGTACCCTCGATGGAACTGTTGGCCATACGACGGGGCTTGCCAGGAATATCTGCCTCTATGATGGTATTGAGAGGTGGAGGTGGAGTCCATACCATATTTCCTGGCAGTGGTCCTCATCTTTTGGGTGAACTCGAGTTTCTCATTGGTTGACCCATTAAACAAGCCCGATTCGTCGAAAGGGAGGTCCTCTATGGTGGCCGAGGCTTGAGGTGTAAGGCCCGAGGAACGCAACCATGCATGTCGACGCAGCGCAATGGAGCCAGCGATGGTTTTCGCTGCGTAGTCTGCCCCATGACGGGCTGAATTCATCTGTAGCCCCACAAGGGACTGGGCCTCAGACTGTATGGCCTCCGCCATCCGACGCCATTCTTCAGGAAGGTCCTGGATGAGATGGCTCATTTCTTCCCACAGGACCTGCTGGTAAGCTCCCATGGGAAGCGGAATAGTTCGCCACACGGAAGCTCAGGCCAGCTGCCGAGTAAATTTTCTTCCCGACAATATCAAGCTTCTGGCCCTCTGGGTCTGGTGGGGATGATAAAGGCCGATGTTGCTTCTTGTTTTGTGCAACCTCAACGACCACAGAGTTCGGTCTTGGATGGTTCTGGAGCCAATCTACATGATCGCCACTGACACGGTACAATCGATCTATCTTTTTAGATGTCGACTGGGTAGATGAGGGGTTCTCCCAAGACCCTTGTGCGATTTTCAGTAGAGTGGGCAGTACTGGGATGGAAGCCATAGGGGGTGCCTTCAACTGGATCCGTTGGAAAATTGGGTCCACGGGGTCAGTCGCTCGTTCTTCCAATTTGAGATCTAGCGCATGGGACATCTGGATAATTTGCTCTCCAAAGGCATGCACATCATCAGTTGGAGAGGTAGAATCATCCTCCATCAACTCAGTCTTAGGTGATGGGAGATATGGCTGGTACAGGTCCCAAGACGTGGCGGAAGATGAGGACGATCCGTCCGATGAAGGACTACGGTCCCGTGGTGGTGTAGGCGATCGAGGCTGCGGAGTTGGAAGGGTCCGAGGTAGAGGACGATGTTCAGGAGGGGACACCTGGATCACAGCATCCCTCTTCGAAACAGGTTTCGCAACATCCAAGGTGGTCAGACATGGGGATCGAGCAACCGAGCATCCCGTAATGGTAGTGTTGAGGACCTCACCTCTTGGTGTGAAGATCTGCAAGCCCGTGGGTGACCCAAAGCCCGCCTTGCAGATGGATCGGGCAAGATCATAGGCGGAATAGGTGTGCAGCTTTGAGGCACTACTTCTGACTCAATGACCTCCACTTCTTCATCCGAAGAGTGGCGTTCCAATAATTGAGCTCTCAACTCGACCAGAGTAGGAGATGTTTCAAGTCGCCTAGGGGACCTCTGAGCACCGGTGCCCAACGGGACCTCAACCGCTACAATCTCCACCGATTCCAATGGGGTACGTGACCGACGAGCCTCAGGTTCCGTCAGAATGGGAAGAGGCAAGGGTCTAGCAAAGGTACCCTCAGCATCCATTGATCGGTGAGGGGGGACGTCTGGAGCCACAAGTTCCATGGCCTTGGGCTTCTTGGAACCATCCTTTGTTTTAGACTTGGACTTTTGTGGAGTCATGCTTAGAGAGATGTTTCTCTTTTCTTCTTCATAGACTGAGAAGAGGCAGACTCAGTACTGGGAAGGTCCCTGGTAATGGCGGAGGCCCCATCCTGAGAGGCAGCCCTCGATGTTGATGGGATCGGCTCTCGAGTCGGTGTTAATCGATCCCGAGCCGAATCCGAGGACGCATGCTGAAGAGAGGAATGGAGAGCCTCCGGGTCGGAAGCAGTGGAGCGGCGCCTCGACGGGCTTCGGGACTGATGACGCTTTTGGCCCTTAGAAGGAGGAGACCGGGAGCATCCACGACCTCGTGACTCAGAGGAAGGAGCTGAAGTTGGGGCCAAAACAGAAGTAGAGGCCGAAGTTGTTCCAGGGAGTAAAGCCTTCTCATAAAGGAAGGATTTTAACCGTGACAGGCGTTGTTTTCAAGCCTGCGGCATAAAGTCCTTGCAATGGACGCATGCGTCGACGTTATGAGTTTCTCCCAGGCATATTAAACAGCGGGAATGCCCATCCGCACTCGGGAGTTTCGCCTGACAAATCACGCAGCATCTAAAGGCTCCTTTCCCAGACATTTTACTCACAATAAGTGCAGTAATTGTTGCAGTGCAGGAAGATCGTAGTCAAAGACAGTCCGAGGTCGATAACAGTATCTGAGATGAATGCCAAAGCCGAGGGAGTAAGCCAAAATCGTCGTCAAAAGCCAAAAACAGGTCAAAAAACAGCGAGATCAGAAGCCAAATACCAAAACCAGAAGGATAGAGCAAAAACCGTAGTCAAAAAAGCAAGCCAAGTCAAACCAGATTGTGAAAGAGAAAAACACCTAGCGCACAGAGGTTCCTTCAAGCTGCTAACGCGGCAGAAAGAAAGGAACTGAGGGGATTTAGGCAGGAAGCCCTTATAAGGGACCGTTAGGATGGGTGGAGTTACCGCCAAAAATGTATCAAAGCATATTCTGCCTAGCGTTTCTAGAAGGTTCCGATGCTCTACGCAGGCGCAGGAGTAACCCAGCTGTGTGATTCACAGAGACCACGAAGAAGATTAGGGGATACATACCATAGGGTCATGCTGGAAAATGCCTAGAGAGGTGTCCCCTCTAAGCATCTTCTAGGTCCTCCAGCACAACTTTATGGTATGTTTTTACCAGAAGTCCTTTATTTTAATAGGTTGACTGTTATCCGCAGTTTCTGGTATCCATGGCAAGTCTGGGAACCAAACTTCATGGATACAGGGCTCTGACTGCAATTTTTCAGGGCATTAATCAGTATTGTGAATACTTTAATTCTACTCTATACATACTTTTTCATGTTTGTAATTTTATTACAGAATCACTTGTTTGGGTAACTTCAAATTAATTGCCATTTCAGTATATGAACAAGGAGAAACAGGTTTTGCTTGCCTGAATATGAAATAGATACAAGGTAATCCACTGCTATAGTGTAAACTAGATACATTTCATGCATGAGGCAAAGACATTCAAACATCCACTCATATTAATAAAAAAATAACAAAAATAAACAAATTACTGATAACTGGCCACTCTTTTAAGTAGTATACTTTGCCTAGCATTGAGACTGGCTTGATATATGCCAGCATTTGCAAAATATATATATATATATATATATTTAATTCTTGCAGACTTTAGTTAGATGCTGTGAAGATCAGCTTTTAGGAGGCACATAAACAACCTTGTTAGATTTCCAAAAAACTCATGGATTATGCTGTTTAAATGATTCATTCAACTGTTCTAAATCCCCAAACAATATTTATAACTGACCACACATGACACACACTGACCATTAAACAATTAAATACAGATTCATCAAATGAAGCAATATTATCCTTATATTGAATCATGATTTGTATTTCCAATGGTGGAAAGGGGTTTAGAACAGGAACTACAGCTGTCTTGGTGAGGAATCTGCACAGCAGGACATTCTTGCAGCAGGCATATGAGTAAAGAGATCAGATGACTTTTTTCTTCAGAACTGCACATCAGTTAATACATACCATGTATATTGTGCATAAACTAAATTACAACCTAGGTGCCAAAGCATCTAAAAATATCTAAATTAAACATCTAAACAGTTTTCTGTATCATCAGAGCTTCTAACAATATACAATAGAATGGTTTATAATACAGAAACAGCACAAATGAGGCTGCATTACTAGCTACACAGCTTATGTGCAGGAAGATTTGAGTTAAACAACATTGCTTTGAAGTCAATAAAGAATAAAGTAAACAAAGAGTTGTACACCCAAAGTTTTTGTGAGTGGAACTTTAGTCAGAAGGCAATCCTGTTCTAATAGAGCAATCTGTGGACTTCCAGATATTATTAAACTACAACTACTATCTCTGCTTACTACTGGCTATGCTGGTTAGGGCTGATGGGAGCTGTGACCAAAAACATTTGGAGAAGGACAAGTTGCATACCTGTAAGTGTAGTTCTTCGAGTGGTCATCTGTGAACTCACACAACTGGGGGGTCGTTTACACGGGAAAATATTCCTCTAAATATACCGCTAAGATACCTCATAGTTCCCACGGATTGCAGCATAGCATCGCCTCATTCAGAAAGGGGTAAGGTAAAACACCCAAATATAGCGTGGCAAGGGATGTTGCTACTTTTGCCGGTATATTTGTAATGTAGCGCATTATTGGCAGTGTAAACAACCATTCTGCTAAGGGCTGCAGCAGAGCTGCACTGTGATTGGTTGCTATGATGCAGGGGTGGGATTAAAAGAGGGGGGGAGGGAGGGACAGTAGCGATTAGAGGAAACTTTGAAAAATCCTCTCTGCTATTTTGCAAGTCTGCCAAGAAAAAGGATTCCCAAGACCTTTCAGTCATAAAGTTCCCATCTGTCAGCTCTGCTTGGGGGAGGGAGGGAGAGAGAGAGAGAGAGAGAGAGAGAGAGAGAGAGAGAGAGAGAGAGAGAGAAACCATTTCACTAAGGGCTGCAGCAGAGCTGCATTATGATTAGGGGAGGGAGAGGGACTGAGGGAGGGAGAGTCAAAAATCCTCTGCTATTTTGCAAGTCTGTGAACCCTGACCAAACAAATCGTGCTGAAAAAACTTGTGATAGGTTCACCTTAGGATCCACGGCATGGCAGCAAGGTCTTTCAGCAGAGATGCCAGGGCAGATGGGGAGATTGCTGTGTCTCTGCTTTGGGGAGTGACTGAGTTCATTGACAGGCAGATTTAGAGAGATACAGAGACAGAGCTACTTCTTTGATCTTCCCCCCTGCTATTTTGGCAGTCTGTGAGTCTTTTTTTAGCTCGGAAATGCACGGCTTCAAATTCTTTCACTCACGATCTAGCCTCTTCCCCATAAAGCCTTTGTCTGCTTGGGAGGCCACGCCCCCCACACTTTTCCAAGTCTGAATGAAAAAGCAGCATAATTACAAAAAAAAAAACCTGACTGGCACAGCTGCGGAAAAGAATTAAAGCGCAAGTTGCCGCAATAAATCTGCCGTGTAAATGAACCCTGGGTATTCCTGCGCCTGTGCAGCGCACCTTCAGAACCTTTTGGAATAGTTATACAATGCTTTTTGGTGTTAGTTCCATCCATCCCAATGTTTCTCCTCAGGTGTTCCTGCTCATTTACCTCAGTTTCAAGGACACCGCAACAGTACCATAACAACTTTACATGAGAGCAGGACAATGAGGGGAGGTTGGGCAGGTTTGTGTGAGTTCAAAGATGACCACTTCAAGAATTACAGTTACAGGTATGCAACTTGTCTTTCTTCTTTGTGGTCTCTGGGACTCACACAACTGGGAGACTAGCAAGCTTCTTCCTAAGGAGGAGGAATTGTCATGCCCCAACCAGGATAGAGAGACACAAGGTAACAATGAACCAGGAATAAATTTATTGCAACATAGATAAAAGAACAGCTCTCCCAAAGGGAGCATCAGCTCTAGACCTGGTGTCAAGTCTGTAATGGGAGATGAAGGTCAGAGGGGTAGACCAAGTAGCCGCCTTGCAAACTTTTTCCAAGGGAATACCTGAAAGAAAGGCAGCCAACGCAGCTACTGCTCTTGTCGAATGAGCTCGAATTTGAGTGGGGAGTGGCTTTAGAGCCAATTCATAGGCTAAAGAAATAGCAGAAACAATCCATTTGGAAAGGCGCTGCGGAGAAACCGGAGAGCCTAGGTTGGAAGCAGAATAACAGACAAAAAGGTGGTTTGTCTTGCACAGAGGAGCAGTCCATTGAGTATAAAATGCAAGAGCTTGCCGAACACCCAAGATGGGTTTTGCATCAACACAGGTAACACTATGGATTGGTTAAGGTGGAAACTGGGAACAACCTTTGGCAGGAACGACATGTCTGGCCACAGTACTACCTAATGCTTATGAAAGACCAGGTAAGGTGCATCTGATCTCAGAGCACAGAGCTCCTGCACACGTCTGGTCTATGTTAGGGCAACAAGGAAAGCCATTTTCCAAGATTGGACGTGGCCATAGGCTCAAAGGGATGCTTGGGGAGTTGTGAAAGAATGGGTTCTAGGCTCCACATTGGGGTGGGTTCCAGCACTGGCAGGTGAAGGTTAACATATCCTCTTAAAATCTTTTTAATCACAGAGTTCCAAAAGGAGGAAGGTTTCCCCAACCTCTGAATTTCTGACAAAATTGCAGCAAGGTAACACTTGATGGAAGAGTACGAGAGTCCCACATTCAAAAGATGAAGGAGAAACTGAAGGGCGTTCAACACAGTAGAATCCGTTAGGGACAAGCCTTGACCTGCCAGGTAAGTAACAAATTTCTTCTACTTGTAAGAATCAGAACATCGAGTTGAAGGACAGAGGGAGGTGTCCAAAACCACCCAAACTTCCGGAGGCAGGTGATTAGGAGAGTCAAGCAGAGCTGGCTCTGAATCTAAGGGATGATTCACGGCAGGGTCCTCCAGGCCATCAACCTCAGGGTGTCCAGATCCAGGTGTAGAACTCTGCCTCCCTGAACCATTAGGAGATTGGGACAAAGAGGAAGATGGACGAACCGGCATGCCGCGTGTCGAAGGAGCGGAACGAACCACGGTTGGCAGGGCCACCACGGCGTGATCAGAATTGCGTTTGCTCAGTCGCGGTGCAATTTGGACACTATCCTCTTGAGCAGGGGAAATGGAGGGAAGAGGTAAAGCAGAGGTCTGGTCCACTGAAAGAGAAACACATCCCTTCTGGATTCCCTTGACACTGGGCCTCACGCTGTACTGGCAGCACTTCTTGTTGACTGAGGAGGCAAAGAGGTCAACTGCTGGAGTCCCCCAACAGTGGAAGAGAGTGAGGATAACTGAGCGGTGGAGCTGTCATGGTCACCCAGGACTCTGAGGACTCAGAAGGCGAGGAGGCTGAGCCAGTAGCAGAAGAGCTGGCTGAGTCTGAGTCTAGCCCTGAAGAACCCAGGGCTCAGCAGCCTAGCCCTCCCCCAGCACAGGGTCCAAGCCTGGGAGTCACAGTAGAGCAAGAGCAAGAGGTAGAAGAGCAGGTACCTACCTTTAGCCAAAGGAGAGCAGAGAGGGCCTGGCCGCGTCGTTCCCGGAGATTAAGAGAGAGAAGCTCATCAATCACCCCGCAGCTGGGAGTGGGAGCTGGGCCAACATAAGCAGTTGGGGGACGCTGAGTTCCTTGTTTCAGACAGTCTGCATTTCCTGGAGGAAGCCTCTGCCTGTGATTCTCCTGCCTCTTGGAACCTTGCTATCTTGAGACTTCGGATATCTTGACCTTGGACTATCTTCGTTGACCCACCTGCCGGAATCCTTTTGACCTCGGACTGCCTCTTCGTTCTTCGCTCTCTCTCTCTTTCTGTGTACTTCTGACCCTATAGGACTGCTATTGACAACACCAGGTACTGTGCTTTTCAACTGAGTTGTTGCCGAGCCGGGCGGTCTTATCAGCTATTTAAGTTGATACGTCTTCTCGATAGAACTGCCTGAAACCCCTAATTAAGTTGATAAGATGGCCGAGTCTGCTGTGATTCAGGAACTGTTATCCCAAAACCAGCAATTAGCAGCCCAGCTGGCACAATTAACTCAGGGCTTGGCTGCTGAGCCCTGGGTTCTTCAAGGCTAGACTCAGACTCAGCCAGCTCTTCTGCTACTGGCTCAGCCTCCTCGCCTTCTGAGTCCTCAGAGTCCTGGCTGACCATTACAGGAGCATCCATTTGTGAAATCGTGGAACTGGAAAGGCTTAGTCTGTCTGCAAGAATATTGTCCTCCCCAGGAAAGTAAATAAATTGGAGACAGATATTCCTCAGTGTACACCAATTCCAAATCTCTACAGTGGTTCATAGTAGAGTGGAAGGAAATGTCCCTCCCTGTTTGTTGAAATAATAGTACAGACGTGTTGTCTGTAACCAGGAGGATATGCTTGCCAGTGAGCAGAAATTTATATAACCTCAGTGTCTTCTGCACAGCCAAGCACTCCAAGACGTTGATATGAAGTAGGCATTCCTCCGCGGACCATGCGTCATTGACAGAAAACCAACCGAGATGAGGCCCCCATCCCCAGAGGGAGGCATCCATTGTGAGGGTAACGTGAGGTTGAAGGGGCTCAAACGGCAAACCCGCAAGTACATTCACCGGGTCCAGCCACAACTCTAGAGACCTTGCCCAACTCAACATGGCATGATCAGGAGCTTCCTTGGAGAATCCTGCAGGGGGTCGAACACAGAAATGAGCCATGACTGTAGGGGTCAAAAATAAAGCCTTAAGTAGTGGGTCACAGTTGTGGTTGACAACATGTGCCCCAAAAGTACTTGTATGGACTGGGCAGCCAAGCAACAGGATCAGCAGCACTGCTGGATGAGAAATTTCAGAGTGAGAATCCTGGCCTCTGAGAGGTAGGCAGCTGCTGTGGGGGAATCCAGAGTCACCCCGATGTGACTTCTCTCTGTTGAACACCAATCCAAGTGAGTCAAGGAGATCGAGGGTAAGGTTGATGTCCTGAAAAAGCTGACGATGGGAGCTGGCAATCAGAAGCTAATTGTCTATGTATAGGAACATGATCACCCCATGCTGGTGGAGTCATGCTGCCACCACCGCTGCCATGCACTTGGTGAAGACCCTGGGCACAGTCACAAGACCAAAGGGCAGAACCGTAAATTGAAAAGTGTCACTGTCAACCTGAAAGGCAAGGAAGTGTGAAGGGTTGATCCCGACGTGGAGGTATGCATCCTTCAGGTCAATGGTGGCAAACCAGTTCCCTCTCTGAAAGAGAGGCACAATTGAAGAAAGGGTGACCATGGGGAAGCATTTGGGAATGATATATGAATTTACCCTGCAGAGGTTGAGGATGGGTCGGAAACCACCACCCTTCTTGTATATGAGGAAATACCTCAAATAGAAACAGAGGTGCCTAAATTGAGAAAGCACTGGTTTGATGGTGCCCTTTTCGAGCAAAGTGTGCACCTCTTTGAGCAGGACTGGGGAAGGTGAAGTTACATGAATTCGAACTGTCGGGGGGGGGGTAATCCTTGAATTTGATGGAGTAACCTTCCCGGATTATCTGCAACACCCAGTGATTGGTCGTGATGGTTGACCAGGCTTGGTAACAGTATGACAGGCGATCCCCGAACTTCACCCTGGGATGAAAGGAGGCAGGATGGGTGAAATCAAAGACACTGCTTGGGCTAGTCTTTAGCACGCGGCTTGAATTTTTGGCAAAAGAATGATGCGGAGGACTGATGTTTCCCTGAGGAAGCAAAAGATTAAGAAGGATAGCATGACCTGTGGGATGATGGAGGACTAAAAGCATGTTGGCAAGAATAACTGGATCCTTGCTACCCAGAGTGACCACGAGACCAAAGGGGAACTGCGATGCCATGCCATACTTCCTCGCTATGGTACACATTTTTTGGGTGAATTCAAGTTTTGCATCTGTTGACTGGTGGAACAGGCCTGAGTGGTCAAAAGGCATATCCTTTATTGTGGCACGGGCCTGAGGTGAGTGGCCAGATGATCTGAGCCATGCATGTTGACGGAGAGCCACCGAGCCGGCGATAGACTTAGCAGAGCAGTCCACCACATGACAAGACAAATTAATTTGTTGGCCTGCTCATGATTGTGCTTCTATTTGAATGGCATGTACAAGCTGCTTTTCTTCATCAGGAAGTCGTTCCAGGAAAGGTGAGATACAATCCCACAACACCTGCTGATATGCCCCCATGCACGCCGAATAACTGGAAATAGGGAGGCTGAGGGCTGCAGGCGAGTAAAGCTTCTTGGCCATCACATCGAGCTTACGGCCTTCCTTATCAGCTGGGGTCACTTGAGAGTGCTGGAGGGTTCGAGATTGAGAAGCCTCTACAATCACTGAATTTGGCTTTGGATGCTCCAGGAGCCAGTCAATCTCTTCCCCTGCTACCCTGCAGAGGCAGTCGATCCTCCTGGACATTAACAGGAGGGAAGAAGGATTGCCCCAGGAGCCCTTGGACAACTTCAGAAGCGAGGGCAGGAAGGGCAGAGTGGCCACCGGATGTGCCTTCAATAATCCGATTATATATCGGATCCAGAGGGTCAGACTCCTTCTGAGCCGTCTTGATATCCGGGGCATTCAACATGTGGATCATCTGTTTGGAGAACACCCAGACATCATCAGTTGGGGTGGAAGAGTCAACATCCACCAGATGGGAAGGAGGAGATGGATAGAGCAGAAGATTGGAGGACACAGACCTGGTAGAAGGAGAAGGCGAAGGAGACCTGCTTGGAGGGAGCTCTTGCCGATCTGGAACCAGAAAGTGCATGCGATGAGGGACTGAAGGTGGGCAATCTGGAAGAGGTCCCAATCGATTGGGCATTGGATGCATAGCGGTGACTTGAATCATAGCATCCTTCAAAACGGGTCTCAAGGATTCAGCTGGACATGGTCAAATTCGATTAGGTGGCAAGACAAAGGACTGGGCCGGGGAATGGACAAGCCTGTGATGATAGCCCAGCGGGTCCAAAGTGGAGGGAACATCATAGATCGTCTCATCTTCAACAATATAGTATCCCTAGTCTTATTGAAGCGAAGCCCCCTGTGAAATAGACAATAAGACTGAGGGGACCTATCATTCTGGGGTTGAGCTGCATCCCTCACTCCAAGGAAGCCTTCATGCCCCATCTGGGAAGGAGGATGCACCGCTCCTCGTGGGGATGGAGATCTTGATCTGGAAATGTGACACGAAGATTACCTAGATCGAGATAGTGGAAAATTTACTATCTCATGGTGGGGGGAAGAACCCCATTATTGTAGAATCCAAGGAGTTCATCTCGAGAAACCACTAGGGCTGGGAAGTATCGAACTGGAGGGAGTTGTCGAGCCGACAGAGAATCGACTATCTCACCTGCAGAGATGGATGCCGTATCCACATTGACAATCTGTATGGAGCCCGTTGGCAAAGGTTCCCTAATAGGGGTAGGGACACACACCACAGAGGCCACAGAGGGGACCGTAGAGTGACAGGAGGATCCATGGTCAGAGGAATGTTTAGTTTGTCTCTTCTTCTTTTTCTTCCCCCCCCCACCCGGATTCGAGGGTAGGGCCTGTGGTCGAGGCAAAACAGAAGACCCCATTATTTAAGGACTCAGGTCCATGAGAAGACTCAAGCCAACGTCGTTTGTCTGGGCTCGAAGGGCTCGGATGAGCCTGCTTATGGGTAGGAGAACAATGACATGTTGACTCACCCGGGTCTTTCGGGGGCACAGAAACCGTTGCGGTCAGTTGCACCGAAAGCTTCAGGCCCTGTTCATAAAGGAGGGCCTTCAGGCATGACTGACGGTTTTTGCATGCCTGTGGGGTAAACACCTTACAGTGAAGACAGGAGGACACATTGTATGATTCACCTAGGCAAAGGAAACAACAGGAATGCCCACTGCAACCTGGTAAATTCACCCCACATTCCACACACCGCTTAAAAGAAGCCAGCAGTGCCATAATGGATCGTCGAAACAGACCAGGGTTGTAGCCAGGAAATCAGAGGTGGAGACAAGCTGAGGGATCAAGCCGGAGGAAATCCAAAACATAGTCTGAGTCAAGTACGAGGAGAATATAAAGCCAAAGGATGAACAAAACGAAGTCAAAAACCCAAACCATAGTAAAAAAACCGAGAGAAGACTAACAAAGTATGCAGAAAAGTTCCTAGGTGCTGCTGGCACAGCAGATGAAAAGGAACTGAGGTAAAAGAGTGGGAACACCTGAGGGGAACCATTGGGATGGGTGGAGCTACTGCCAAAAAGCATTATATAATTATTCCAGATAGTTCCAAAGGTGCACTGCAGGTGCACGAATACCCAGTTGTGAGTCACAGAGACCATGAAGAACAACAAGCTACCCACCCCTGTGCTAGCAAAAGGGTGGAGTGTGATTTTTGCAAATTTCTTCTTGTCCCTACACCTCCTTGAATATCTGTTCAAATATTTGGAAGATCCTATGGAACAGCTTATGAGTTTCCCTTCTTTCCCAAGAGGAACAAAGAATTGGAGAGAGGTGGGGCGGGAATAACATCTCCTCTTTCTACAGTGGAAGCTTCAGCTGGATTTCTGTCACTGACACTAATGAAAGGAGCTCCTGCCTACACAGAAGGGACACTTAATTCTGTTACTCATTACATATTTTAAGTAATTCATCATATATTAAACATATAATGCATATAATATATCCAATATATAATTTGATGACAAAACTGGTAATAATTACACGTTTCCAGCCACGCTATACAGAAACAGTAACCACCAGAGGAATAACAGTCATTATATGCTACTTTACAGAGAAGCACAACAGACTAACTTCTCACTAATTTACTACAGATCTTTAAAATGAAACCACACACACACACACACACACACACACACACAGAGAGAGAGAGAGAGAGAGAATATCAAAAGATGACCAAACAATATGAAAAATTATCTAACACAAATGCTACAATCAACCTGATGCAGTTTCATCCTCTACAATTATATCTACTCTTCCATTTTCTGCTTTCCCTTGCCCCAGGGGTTCACAAATATTTTGAATCAACACACCATTGCCAAACTGAAAAAACATCTTACTGTCTACCATCTGTTCCCAACTGTCAGCAGTAAAACTTCAGACTATTGGGGATGTTTTTTTGGCAATGACGGTCCATCTCTCTATTCATTCCCACAGATCACCAGAGCCAGGGAATACACAGTCAAAGCTAGATTACAGCACTATCTATGAAGAAAATAGGTGTACGACAGAGCACAAAAAACAGCCTCAGAATCTCTCACATCTTCAATGCCTCTCCTGTGAAATATGCTTATAGCTGCAATGTTGAGGGAGAAAAATCTCTAATAATTATTTCTGAAAGTAACTTAAAATGTCCAGGGCCTAGTTCAAGGAATGGTATATACTCTGCTCCAAGCTGATCTGGATTTCTTCCAACCAAAAGGCCTCAAGGATATAGTACCCACAATAGTTTCAAAGCCAACCATACAATAATTTAGCATAAACAATAAACCATATGGATGGGATTCACACTAAATCCAAAAAGGTTAAGAATGAAGTCTTCATTTTTCACTATCTCACATAGCTAAACACTATCTCCCAGATCTAGGATGTTTCATAAGACTTTCAGAAAATGGTTTGACTTTGCAGCAGGAGGGAAATTTATATGCCTGGATCAACTATAAAGGCATCCTCTGTCTGCATATTAACGCACCAAACACTGATATCTTCTGTTAAAGTCAGATTATAACTTACTACCAGCATACACAGATGTCTTTGTACTGGAACTTCCAGAGCATTTTGAATGATATGTATAACTGCAAATTTGGAATTTTTAGATTCTCAATTTTGTGTTTGTTAAGCTTTTGACAATACCTGAGGCTATCCAACATATACAACGACATTTATTTATTTCAAAAGCCCAGATTTAATTGTTGACCTACATAATGAAACCAGATGATAGGGATGAAACCTGGATTAATTTATAAAAGAGAATATTAGGTAGGAAAAGGAAAATACTAAATCACTTTTAAACACCAAACACAATTTATTTCTGACTTTAAAACTCATCCTCAAAACATTAATCTACACAAAGCCTTGAAAATGAATGAAACATAATTTGTGGAAACTGATACCTTTCATCACAACCTCTAGCTGAAAAGGTCATTAGATATATTATATCTAAGTGAGCAGCTTATCCCTGCTTCATTACTGATAATTAAGGCAAGTAATATTTTCTTGACAGTAATGTGTCCAGTTAGAGATACAGTCTAGTTTGCATA
Organism: Gambelia wislizenii; assembly: GCA_030847615.1. Lineage (NCBI taxonomy): Eukaryota > Metazoa > Chordata > Lepidosauria > Squamata > Crotaphytidae > Gambelia > Gambelia wislizenii. Next base: position 376,223,975 of record JAUMIR010000001.1, read on the forward strand.
AAATAATCATTAATTACCAGAATAGTACCACAGATAAAAAAAATTAAGTACCTGTGTAACATGGTTTCATTATTTTTAATTCATTTCCTTAAAGAATTAGCAGTCTCAGAAACATAATGAACATATTAAAAATCAATTTTCAGGCACCTATTGAAATTCATAATATATGCAACTCAACCATTTTCACTTTAAACGCATAGAGTACCAAAGCATTCTAAAATGGTTACATTATTTTAAATAATAAATGTATTTCTCCCCCCTGAGAAACTACAGTTTCTTTATCATTTGACACAATTCTAAGCATAAAAATAAACTTGTGAAGTTTTTAACAATTACTTGGGACTTATTGTAGTGTAGTCCCACCAATATTTTTGTAGTCAGGCACATGAGAAAGAGATATTAGAAAACCGATCTATGGCTCAACATTGTAATTTATTTTGCACGGTTATCACATACACCAAATAATCCACACTCTTGAACAAATACATGTTACTGAAAGTGGTTTCAATGTATTGATTAATGGATAAAGTTATACTGCACACAACTTGGCAAAATGTATAATTCAAGTAAAGTGTAGCATTAATGTGCCGCCTGCAGGCTATATATGGCTCCTGAAGCCTCTCCCTCCATTTTTTAAAATTCTGAGATGATTCCCCCCCCTCCCCACCAACCAACTCCAATATAGTGATTTAGCTAATAGTAGCCCCCACAATCCCTCAAAGTTGAAGATTGGTCTGAACAAAGCACAGAAGTGATGCAAATTCACTTCTTGTGTGCCAATGATATGCTGGTGCAGCCTGCCAGGGGAATGGTAAAAACTGCTCCAACCTCCTGTGCAGTTGCCTACCCCAGTGCAAGGACTTTTCTATTAGCTATCAAAAACATAACTTACTGTCAGTGCTACAGGTGGAAGGTCAAACATCTATAGTCAGCAAGAGGGATGAAATGTGGGAAGCATGGAAAATGGAACTGAAGAAAACACATCAAACTATAACACGAAATCACTTGAGCCTCTAATGAAAATGATCTACTGAAGAACTATAATCCTGGTCTTTCAATATGAGTGCAGCCACCTCCAAAACAGGATCAGTCTCTCATACACATATCAAGGAACCCCTAAGCAACTATGCTGCTGCCATGTCTGGACTGCAATACAATTTATTAGACTTCATCCAGTCCATGACTGTGGCCATCACCAATCTGGTACAAATTCATCTAGCTGAAAAGGAGAAATGAAACAAAAGCAAACAGATATGACCTCCATAGGACCTATTGGTGCTGCAATATCTCTACCTAGTCTATATTTATAGATAAACAGGCACACACATACCCTCTGACTATATCTGTCATGGATACAATTGATGAAAAGCCAAAAAGCCAAAACCAACAGTCAATGAAATGGTGATTCCCCCAACAGAATGTATTCCATGCCCTTTCCAATTTTTCTGTCAGCATGTAACATCAGAGCAACTGTGTTATTACCAGCTACATAGATTTGTCGGTATTTTATGATTCCCAACTGTAATTTTAAAAAAATGCTTTATTTATTAAATTGTAAAGTGTGCCATCAAGCAAAATTAACAATAATCCCTTCCTCTATTATCCCCCTTCAGCAATTCTATAACAAAAAGTGAAAGAAAAGAAAGAAAAGAATTCTTGTCCAGACCTCCCACTAGCATATCAAATATAAAATTGCAGTTATAAAGTCTGTAATAAGATAGAACAGTCCAAATTATCTAAACTGCACTTATTTTTACCACTCTACCTTGTATTTATCTAGAACACTAGTACCTGTGTTTTCATCATTAACATATTGAATAAATGGGCACCTTTTTAAATAAAATGCATCTGGTTTAATTTTTCCTTTATTCAATAAGATATTATGGGACAATTTTTCCATAATAGCTATAAACCATACCTATTTATACCATAAATGTGACCATGCTTCCATCCCTGAACTATTACCAATGGAGTAGTCACAATGCAAAATATTGCAAAGTCATATAAAAGACTGTTATTATCTCTTTCAAAAAGACCTAACAGACATAGTTTAGGATCCTTCACAACTGGCACCTTCAGTATAAAGGAAAGTTCTTGAATAATTAAATCCCTGAAGAAACTAACAATTGGGCAGTTCCACCACATATGCGAGTCAGTGCCTCTAGAACCACAGTCCCTCCAGCAAAGCCCTGATCCTGAACCTTTAATTCTGGAGATCTTGGGTGGTGTTTTATACTGTTTTTGTAATAATTTTAATAAATTTTCCTGAATATGGACTGGAACTGATCTAAATGGTTTTGATACTCTAGTTTTCTTCAGATCGTATAAACCTTTCACCTTTTATGATTTCAAACTTGAACTAGTTGCTGTCTTGATTGCACTTTTTGAGCCAAAGCTTACATGAATTCAGGTAATAGTATTTTACAGACTTTTAAAAAGTGCACATAGTACTTAATATATGTAAGAGTATCTTCATGTTAGCAGTACAGTATTCACTACCTTAATATAGTCAAGGAATGATTTGATCTTTCCACCACTGTTTCAACCAAAGTTGAATAGCTTCTGTTTCCTCTTTTCAAGTTTGACTATGCAGTCTGAGCTGAGTGAAAAGAACAATAAAACAAACCTATCGCCTGCTTACAAAATCAGTATGCTTTAACAGATGGTCATATTTAAAAATAATTTTTAATTAGGTTCATTTTTCTGAGAGGTTTCAATTAATATCACCAATTGCCCCACAGTTTTGTAAGTTTATGTAATAAATATTTTCTACTGCAGAACTCTCCATGATCTTACTATTCCTACAGTTGCCATTGGCATTTGCAGTTTCTCACCAACACCCCCTCCTAGATTTTCTAACTATTTTTATAAAAACCCTAACATTCTTTTAGATGAACCAGTATGTCTCTAACTACCTAACCATCTGCATTTATCAGATGTATGAAAGAAGGAGCTGTTGAGGTCTGCTAACATTTTGGAAAAATAAAACCCCAGAAAAACACCCTCTTCTTGTTCAAAGCTTAAAGTGTATTTGTGCACTGGGGAAAAGTTTTACAGACTCCATGAGAATGTTTTAGTGGATATTTCTCTAATACTATGAGCATAAACATGTATTCTTCATGTTTCCATAGCTTCCCCAGTGACAGATATGAAGGATAATGGGACCAGCTTGGGGAGACTTTCAGTGTTATTTTACTTTAACACAAATGGAAAAGTCATGTTAAAAATATAGTGAACAGCAAACTTGCAATTTTGATGCACCATCCATACTACAGGTCTTAGATGTAAACATACCTGTGAAAGAAGATAAATAAGAAGTCTAAAATAATTTGTTCCTTATATTTAAATAAGACTTCCAAGAAAATAGTGAGCTTTGAACAAGGCAAAGTGAAGAAGCCAAAACAGTTCCTACAAGCAGTAATTTTGATCCTGCCATTTAGTTTATAGAGGAGAAAATGCATCTTCTTTACTCCCTCAACACAACATTATGACAAAATGTTGAAGCAAAATGTCAGCTATTCTAATTTTTTTTGAGAAGATACATAGAGTTGTTTTGCATCCAGAAGTGAGCAACTTGTCTAATCTTATGGACCACAACAGAAAGTGTGCTATCAGATTTTCACACTCATTTTTACTACCTCCAGGATCTTATGAGGATCACTGAATACTTGTAGAATGGCTGGAAGTACATCTACTCTCTTTTCCCATAACCTCTATATATTAATTTGATCTTCTGTACAGAGCTATGTATGTAAACTATATACAGGAGGCTAGATAAAACATGGACAGTAAAAGTCAAGAGAGTGGGCACAATCCCAACTCCACATGCTATCATGGGTCATGAAAACTTTATGCGCAAGTCTGGATTGTCAGGAGTTGAATAGATTCTCTCCTCCAAATTAGTCTCCTACTATATGGTTATGTATGTCCCACTACCAGCAAATAACACCTCCATATATATTCTGGATCATTTTTTCATTTTTTTCCCAACATAAAAGGAACATGAAAGGGAAATAAATATTATTGCAGTGTATGAGCACTGTGTACTTCTCTCTCTCCCTCTCTTCCTTAAACATCTGTGCATTTTGAAATATTCCATTTATAATGAAAATATAACAGATATTTACAAGGATGTAACTGACCACAAATGACTATAATGACTCCAAAATGCTGAGTTTGCAATGTTGGTACAATTTAACATGCTAAGGGCAGTGTGGAAAAATGAATATCCCAGGGCTGCCTGCAGCTTTGTTCCTCCTATTTAGGGAAGGGCCTAAATACCTTAAAGGCATTAGATCCTGTCTGACCTTGGAAGGTAAGCAGGGACAGCCCTTGGTTAGTGCCTGGATAGGAGAATGCCAATGAATATCAGGTGCTGTAGGCTATATTTCAAAAGAAGGAACTAGCAAAGCTACCTCTGAGTATTCCCTGGGTTTGTCTATACAGCGAAAATACTCCTCATGGATAGGTTTTCTGTGAGTTTTTTTCCGGACTGTGAGGCTGTGTTCTGGAGGAGTTTATTCCTGATGTTTCGCCTCCATCTGTGGCTGGCATCTTTAGAGAATGGTTGGGTAGGGGTGTGTGGGGTTTATATACTGTGAGTCCCTGTTGGAGAGGATATGTACATTTGTGTATTTGAATGGCTAGTTCCTGGGGGGAGATATGCAAAGAGGATTAGTGTCTGTTTGACTAATGGTCCATTGTCTGCTGGAAATCCCCCTGTCCCTGGGTGAAGTTTATTTGCATGTGTTGAGTTTTGATTTTGGCATTTTTCAGAACTGGTAGCAAAACTTTGTTTACTTTAAGAGTTTCTTCTTTCCTGTTGAAGTTGTCCAGGTGTCTGTGGATTTCAATAGCTTCTCTGTGCACTCTGGCATGATAGTTGTTGGCCTGGTCCAGAATTTTGGTGTTTTAAAATAAAATTTGTGTCCAGGTTGGTTTATAATGTGTTTTGCTACTCCTCATAGAATTCAAGAAGAATACCTTTTGTCCCAATGGGATCCCACATCATTTCACCATATTTGGAAGGAGGGGGGGGGTAAACTACAAATACTATGCAGGAAAAGCCTTCACAGCTTTCCCTGTATTTTTAAAAAAACTCTGAAGGAAATGTGCATTCCTGCTTGTTGGGACAACCAATTCGCTTTGCTGTGCATTCCTGATAAGACTAGAAGTGGAAAGCTGATTGGTTGGACATGTGTAGGGGGCGGAGCATGCTGGCAAGGTAAGTGCCCCAAACCACTATCTTGGATTTTCACCATAACGATCATGCACTGTGGTGATGAAATAGCCTTTTTGGGTTTTTTCCCCCCTGTTTATTTAAGGGGAAGACAACACTTCTGCACCTTGGATTTGCTTTTTTTTTTTTTAATGCTGTTCATCAGCAGCAACTGGTGAAAATAAAAACACAAGTAATTCATTGCACATGCCATCTTGATTTGTAGGCATGCCCATTTGAACAACAAATACATATGGCTTTGCATACCTGCGATCTTGAAAAAAAATGTGGAAACAAATGAAAGCTGTTGCAAATTGGCGTTAGTGCACATTAATCCACATCTTATTCCTTTATATAGACAAGCCCCTTGTCAAAGAAAACCCTATGAAATTAATGGGGTTTCCATAAGACAACAGGTGACTTAAAGGTACATACACATGCACCTTCTGTATGAAAATGGTAATGCAAGCTACATCTCTCTCTCTGGCTTTTCTTCGCAAACCAAGATTCAGCAAGGACTCATCCCGCGCTTTCTGCAAGCAGACTGATGACTGAAAAGGCCAATCCGAGATAAACAAGTCCAGTTGCAGAAAGCACAGCAGAAGGTCTCCTTGGGTGATGTTTCTGGGTTGTGAATTCTTTCTGCATTGTCGTTTCTCTTCAAGACTTGTTCGGTGTGAGTTCTCAAATAAGGCTGCAGCATTGTGGATGGTGCGTCTCCATGCCTCCCGATGCAAGCTAAATACATATTTTGTTTACTGAAGTTATATAATCCATTTTTAAAACAAGGTACACTTTCTTGGGTCCCTTTGGTATTCACCAATTATTATACACATGCTTCAGGAAACAAGATAATCAAAGACAACTTGAGATATTGGCACCTCACTGAATCCATTTTCAAAAAGGAGGGGTAAATGAAATGAAATCCATTTTTAAAAAAATATACCTTGGATCTTTGGTTATTGTCTTGGCTAAATGCTATACTGATTAAAGTGATAAAGGCTTTTAGTTCTAATTTTTGGGAACAGGATTACTTTAGCCCTTCTCATTTCATTTAGAACCATCTGTCATATACTCATACATTATGTAAACAAAATATTCTGCTCTGTAGAACTTACAGTCTAAAATGGCGTAAGGAGAAAAAATGTTATTCAGGGTTCACAAACAACAGAATGTTTTGATTTCATATCTCACAAATACAGTGTCATTATCCAGTCATATTATATACCCTTTCTCTGACTTACTGTTTAGAAAGACATCTGGTACAAGGCTACTGAACATTCTCATCTCTGCTTCATGATTCTTCTCTTGTTATTGCAGAACAATTAAACTTTGTATACACCTATCCAAATACACTGAGAAAGACACTCATAATACCACCATAATTATCAAAACATCTGGTAAAATGTGGTAAAATGTTGTGGAGTAGTTCTCTTACATTTATTACAACAGCCTTCCCCAACAAGGTGCTCTCCAGAGCTGTAGTTCTAGAAGACTCATCACACCCAACCAGTGTGGCTGATGGCCATGGTGGGTGATGGTGATGAAAGTTTTGGTCCAACACACCTAGTGGGCAACAGGTGGGAGGACAGTGAAGGAATGGTCATTCCTATGTCTGTACACTCTGGAGCCATCTTCCACAGCTTGCTGTTAGACTAAAAGCCTCACCATCCCCATAGGAGTTGTACCTCAACACATTTGGGGAAGTTTGCTTTAGACGAAGGAAAGCAACACACATATGTATTTTTACAGGCTTCTGCCAATACACTTCCTCAGTCAAAGCACCATCCACTGGTTCTATCACACAGGTAGGTCTAACATCTAAGCAAAGTTGTTAGTATGCCATTAATACTTTTGGCAGCAAAGCCAAGTTACTAACTTCTTTCCTGTCTTACATACAATTCACAGTCAGTTTCAACTGTAATTCCAGCACATCAAGCTGCCTGCCCAGACTACACTGATATCCTGCAAGAATGAGTAGCAGAAAGCCTTATAAAATGATACTTCAGCATACTTTTGAAGTTAATGGAAGAACAAATAAACCAAGAAAACTCAATTTCCATAAAGACATTATGGGAGAGCTGCATTTCCCTTTACTTTCTTATTTCTATAAAGATGCTATGTAAAATTAAGTAGCAAAGTCCACAGTCTCTCTCTCTGGCTTTTCTTCGCAAACGAAGATTCGGGAAGGACTCATCCCGCACTTTCTGCAAGCATGCTGATGGCTAAAAAGGCCAATCCGAGATAAACAAGTCTGGTTGCAGAAAGCACAGCAGAAGGTCTCCTTGGGTGATGTTTCTGGTTTGTGATTCTTTCTGCGTTGTCGTTTCTCTTCAAGACTTGTTCGGTGTGAGTTCTCAAATAAGACTGCAGCATTGTGGATAGTGCGTCTCCATGCCTCCTGATGTGAGGCCAGGGCAGACCATTGTTGGTGATCAATTTGGCCGAGCCCGAGATGTTGTTTCAGGGAGTCCTTGTAGTGCTTTTTTGGAGTGCCCCCTTACGCTGACCCGTGGCGAGTTCACCGTAGAGTACTATTTTTGGGAGGCGATGGTCCTCCATCCTAGAAACGTGCCCTGCCCAGCGCAGCTGTGTTCTCAATATCATGGCCTCAATGCTGGTGATCCCTGCTTGCTCAAGGACAGTTATTTCTATAAAGATGCTATATAAAATTAAGTAGCAAAGTCCACAGTAACCCAACTACAAATCCATGGTTTTTTAATCCCCACCACCACACACACATTAAGCTTATCTTCCAGAACTGCATACCACTGCTCTAAGTCAAAATTTATGATAGCATAAATCTGCAGGAAAAATTAATTGTAAGATGTTTTGTAAACTAAATAATCAAATATATGGTAAATGTTTGCATGAGTTTCACAAAAAAGCTCATTAGAAGTAATGCTTACTTTTATAACTTTTAGTTTCTGTTTTTAGTTCCTCTGTTCTGTACATATTAATAATCAAGGCAGTTACTTTTGTTACTCTGATTGCTAATAGGATTAAGTATCTCAGATGTCAAATGCATATTTGAAAATCCCATAATTACATTCTTAAGAAGATAAAGTATTGATTGCCATATTGTGACTTGTTAAGAATTTAGTTGCTAAACTTCTTACCTACAGCATATGCATTCATTTAATCCATTAATTTGCCAACTACACTGAAGTGTACTGGGAAAACCATGGAATCAAAATATCACTTCATTATGGAAAATTTGATATCCATTCTTCATGAATTCTTTGGAACAAACTTTGACATCTGAGAGTTAAAATGTGAACATAGTATCAAAAGTGCTCCAAACACAGCCAATTGCAAATCTCTTCCTGGAAAGGTGCCTGACCATTTGTTTGCAGTTCAGCTCCAAGTACAGTACTGTCAAGGATACTGATTTTGTTAACTCAGCTCCTCAAAATGACCCTGGTGTGACACTGGTCACATCAAAATGATGTGACCAGTGGGGTGCCACAGGGTTCTGTCCTGGGCCCAGTGCTATTCAACATCTTTATCAATGACTTGGATGACAAAATTATGGGCATGCTTATCAAATTTGCAGATGACATCAAATTAGGAGGAGTAGCTAATACCCTAGAGGACAGGGTCAAAATTCAAAATGACCTGGACAGACTGGAGAGCTGGGCCAAAGCTAACAAAATGAAATTCAATATGGAGAAATGTAAGGTACTGCACTTTGGACGGAAAAATGAAATGCATAGATATATGATGAGGGAGAATGAGACTACATGCGAAAGGGATCTAGGAGTCCTAGTAGACCACAAATTGAATATGAGTCACAGCTAAAAAGGCCAATGTGATTTTGGGCTGAATCAATAGAAGTATAGTGTCTAGATCAAGGGAAGTAATGGTGCCACTCTATTCTGCCTTGGTCAGGCCTCACCTAGAATACTGTGTCCATTTCTGGGCACCACAATTCAAAAAGGATATTGACAAATTGGAGCATGTCCAGAGAAAGGCGACTAAAATGGTGAAAGGTCTGGAAACCTCAAGTCTTTATGAGGAAAGACTTAGGGAGCTGGGGATGTTTCCTGGAAAAAAGACAGTTAAGTGGCAATATGATAGCCCTGTTTAAGTATTTGAAGGGATGTCACATTGAGGATAGAGCAGGCTTGTTTTCTGCTCCTCCAGAGACTAGAACACAGAACAAATGGATGCAAGCTCCAGTAACAGAGATTCCACCTCAACATTAGGAGGAACTTTTTGACAGTAAGAGCTTTTCGGCAGTGGAACACAATCCCTCAGAACGTGGTGGGGTCTCCTTCCTTGGAGGTCTTTAAACAGAGACTGGATGGCCATCTGTCAGAGATGCTTTGATTGTGTGTTCCTGCATGGCAGGGGGTTGGACTGGATGGCCTTCGTGGTCTCTTCCAACTACAATTCTAAGATTCTATGACCCCTTCAACTTTCCCTTGCTGTCTCTTATGCCTGCTTGGGACTATCTCCTAGCAATGCTCTGCTGGTAATTCTGTCAGAATCGCTCTTGGAAATTCACATTTTCTGAGAAGCTGTTGGGTTATCCCCCTAGCCTAAAAAAAGGACACCTTGGTGCCTTCCTGACATTTTGGACTACAAATGCCATAATATCTGGTCACTGACCATGCTAATGGGAGTTGTAATCCAAAAAATCTGGTGCATACTAGAATGCCTACTCCTGCTCTCATCCTTACATTTTCTTGTAAGTAAGCGAAAATATGCTTAATCAAAATAATCACTTTTTCTTCTCCTGCTTATCCATGCCTCCAGTTCTCCCTTCCACTTTTCTTTCCCTGTGACCATTTTACCCTGTAAATCCTTGTGAGGGTAGAAAATTTACCATCTGTTTTTTTAAAAAACGCATTATGTGCATTGTTGGTGCTATAACAGTAATGATCTTATATTCACTTAAAACAAGGTGTTGGAAGTTCAGCCTTTGGGCCACATATTGTCTCCAGGGCTGTCTTTGTGGCTCCCTACCTCTGGATAGGTTTGTGTGGGACTGATGTAAAGATAAATTAGAATTGGATTGGGCTATGTCAGTTTTCAAAAGGGTTGCTTTGCCCATTGGTCCTTGTCTTTATAGGCAGTTCTGTTCTTGTGGTTTCAATTTATAGATATGCATATTAGCTATATCATATACACCCTTAGCACAGTATATCTAGTGTTTAGAATTTTAATAACATATGTCCAAGACTTCTGCTCTTAAGGAACTGGGGCAGGAGGATCTGTTAGAAGACCACATCACTATTCTGTATTCATTTATATTTTCTTTAATGTATTACAATATTGCATTTACTACTTCATAATTTTCCTTTATATTTCTCATATTGTGATTGCTTCAGTCACTATGCTTTAATCATTATTAGTACTGTTTTTTGTGATATAATATATATTCTGTATTATTCTATGTTTTTATAATAATCTGAGAGCCTGTGTAGTGTAGCAGTTTGAGTGTTGGACTAGAACACTGAGAGACCAGGGTTCGAATCTCCATTCAGCCATGGAAACTTAATGGGTGACCTTGGGCAAGTTAGACTCTCTCAGCCTCAGATGAAGACCAGAGCAAGCCCCCTCTAAACAAATTCCGCCAAGAAAATCCTGTTATAGGTTCACCTTAGGGTCGCCATAAGTCAGAAATGACTGGAAGACACACAACAACAACAACAACAACAACAACAAATAATCATTCATTCCTTTTCACCATCTTGTTATTATATCTATAAGTATTTAAATTTGATTTCATTTTTGTGGTTATAGTCACTCCTATATGAGCTCAATGGAGCAAAATAAAAGAGTGGTGAAATAATCATTTTTTCACTAAGACCTTGCAAGAATTCAGCCAGATGACACTCATGTGTTAGCCTGCATTTAGATTTATGGCATGCTTCCTCCCTGCCCCCCTCCACTATCTCAGGCAGAATTTTTATGTTCCAATTTTCACATCTTTAAACCTTAATGATGAAAAAAAATCATTGTTTCTGTGGATGAAAGGGACAGCTTTTCGCCAAATGCATGCAAAAGACACCTGGAATAAGTCAGCAGCACAGCAGTTACTTTCCAGGAGCCTGTATGTTCCTGGTCTTGCATATACACTTGCTCTTCCTTTTCAGTGGGTTTACACTCTGTTTTGAGAGCCCTCTTTCCCTTTAATGGGAACGGGAACAAAGAGAAGCACTTTGCTATTTAGCTCTTGAAAAGAATCTGGAAAACTTGAGTTGAGCAAGATGCCTGAAGGAAAGAAGCAAAGCTCATCAAACATGTGAAGAACTTCAATGTTTGAATTTATTGCAACAATCTGTTCTCTCCAGATATAAGGTAAATGTAAAGAATTCAGTACATCCCCTAAATTGGACATTGACTGCATTGTAACTAAACTAATACTTTTAATGCACTGTATTTTAGATGATGGGATATTTTTTCCTCTTCCCCGAAACCTTGCTAGTGACTTCTCTGTCCTACTGCACTTATTTGAAAAGCTCATGTTCTTTGGCTTCGGGACTAAAAAGTTATCAAACATTTTGCTAAAGGATGGAGAGGTTTCCAAGAAGTTTGCTATCTATGGCTGTTTCTCTCATCCACCCACCCTTGCTGCTGTTTTCATTTTATTTGGGAAAAGAAATTTATTAATTTGAGTTACTTCTGTAAGAGAGACTCTGAGACAGGCAGAAGTAGTCAGGGATTACACTGTGGCTTGCACATAGCATGCAAAGTCTTTCCCCTCCCCCCTTTAACATTTCTACTGAGGTTGTTGTCCTATGCACATTTACCTGGGAAGATGCACCCTTCAACATAATGGGATTTACATCTGAGTAAACATACATAGGATTATGTATAGATTATTTTGTTTTGGTTTTCCTAACCGGAGTTATACAGGTATGATTTTGGGGCTATATTTTGCAAAGCTACTTTGTGTTCACTGCTTTCTAGACTCCTTCCTAGAAACAAAGAGGAGAAGAAAGAGTAGAGCCTTGAGATCAGAGCTTAAGGGGACAGAACAGCGTACTGATCAGATTTACCTGCACACATAGGTTGTTGTTGTGTGCCTTCAAGTCGTTTCTGATTTATGGCGACCCTAAGGCAAACCTACCACTGGGTTTTCTTGGCAAGATTTGTTCAGAGGGGGTTTGCCTTTGCCTTCTGCTGAGGCTGAGAGAGTGTGACTTGCCCAAGGTCATCCAGTGGGTTTCTATAGCTGAGGGTGGATTTGAACCCTGGGCTCCAGAATGGTTGTCCAATGGTGAAACCATTGCACCATACTGCGTTTGCACACACAGGTACTCCTTGAGAAAAGACCTTCTTGGGTTCTAGGTGCATGGAATACCAAGACAAAAGCCTCGCCACCTTTTTCTCCTGGACCAGTAGGGAAAGGAAGAAAATGGGTCAAGATAACAGAAGTAAATTTAGCTTGAATGCAGAGACAAATTTAGGGGTGGGAACTCTCTGTCTAATTTCCCTGTGCCAGACCAGGTCTACTCATCATTAACAGATTACTTGAGAAATGAAAGTCAGAAGTTTAATAAACAAAACTACAATACTGCTTTATCTCCTTCTCAGCTGAAGACTACTGCAGGAGCCAGCCAGCCAACCAGCTAGAAGTAACAGGAAGACAGAGCCAATTTCCGGTCGAGGAAGGGAGGCAGATACGGTATTTAGTTCTAAGACAGCCTTCCATTTCCCCATCCAATGATTTTTCAGGCTCTCTGTAGGGAAGAGACAATTTTGTCCCAAATATAGGCACTGTGTGAGAGAAGTCTCTCCTGCTATGCTGTCTCATGGGCTTTCCCCTGCCCAAGCTGATTCCAGTTGGGACTTTCTAAGCAAGTATAAATAATGCACATACATAATGCTCTGTTTTGGGTCGGGGGAGGGAAATCCACACTCTCTTCTAAGCCAAGCAGAGCTCAAGAGCTATGGCCAGAGAAACAGTATTTGGCTTATTACATGGGGAGTTGGGATTTGCTGGGTAGTTCTCATTGTTGACCTACAGAACCAACAGTTGACCTACAGAACCCCTGGCTGCATATATGCATCAATGAACCTAATGTATCACAGCAAATAGGAAAAACACTAGTTGCATCCTGGGCAACACTGTAGAAAAAATATAAGAGGTGACAGGTTCTGCTAGTGACTGTGTGTTCCAATAGTCATTCTGAAAGTACTTGTACAATGGCTAGTGCAAACAGAATCAAAGGACTGGATTTGACATGCACAAAAGAATGAAAATGAGGTTTCCATAAGCGAAGCTTTGGCTCCATCAGAGTGACACCACTGTATATAGCTCGGCTTCTATGAATAAAACTCTGCACGGGATGTTCCCAGTCAGGGAAGGGACAGGGAGAGGAGATTTTTTTATTCCTTTACCCTCTGAAAACCCAGAAGTTGGGAGAACTCTCTGGAACAGCATATGAGATGTCATTCAGTTCACAAGTAAAAAATGGCATCCCCCTTCCATCAGAGGAGCCCCTGATGGATATAGAGTTCCTTCCATGAACAGAAGGGAAACTCATGATGCAAGTGTATATGAATACTAGTTATGTCATGAAGACTAATTATTGTTGCTAATTATTAGTACTAATAGTAATATTGCTAAATAGTACTTACTAATTGCCACCATTATTATACATTACTACAGATTTTTAAAATCTGTATTCCATTCGCACAAATTTCCCCTCACTAAAAAAGAGCCAAAGTATGCTCTTATAATCACAAAGAATGCTTTGCTGTTTGCTTATACTCTACATCAGTGCAATTTTGCTTCAAAGGAATCAGTAGCTCTTACCTACCATACAGCACCAATTTATTTATGAATCTACTTTAGTTCATTAAGTAACAGGACAACCCAACGTAAATTCCCCAACTCATTCACCAACGTAAATTCCAACTCAGTGACGTCCCGGTGCAAGAGCCATTTGTGTTGCCTCATGAAATCCACACTATCAAAATTGGTAATTGTACTCAAAAACTAGTTATTTTGCCAAAAATTGGTAATTGGTACTCCAAAAGTAGTTGAAAACGCTCTTGCTTACACCAAAACTGCTTCTTAAGTACTTAACAAACACCTTCCCCACCCCCAAATGCACATTATCAGTTTTCGAACTGCATATTTTTTCAGATTGACATTTTTGGCCCAACTGCACTTAAAAACTCCCCTGCTATGCTAAGCTATACCAGACTATTTCTATACCATTGTCTTGTCCATGGTGCTTTGCAAGGAAGGAGAAGATGGGTACCTAGCCCCAGGGGTTTACCATTGGTACAGGGGAGAAAACAGGGGAAGGAAATGGAGGCAGAAGCAAACAGGATTAAAACACAAGATTACTACAGTGACAGATACTTAGAGAGTTGTATGGGCAGCAGGAGTTTTTGCCAAGGGGCTCATAGAAAAAGAGGTCTGACAAAGGAAACAATTCACACATGTAGCATTTCCCATTGCACTTTGGCAGCTACAGGAAAATCTACAGGTGATGAACTTTTATCTGCTGTTATCTTTTATTCTTGTTCAGTTTAATATTGTCATCTAGCTGTCTCAGATTTTTAAGAACCATGGTGGGATATAACTATCAGAATAAGCAATAATAATCTTATAGATACAGAAATCTCATTATGGATATTCATGGTTTCCCTCACCCACAGGAGGATAATGTGTGGTAAAGGAATGTTTTACATATGATTTTCTTTTGACAGAGGTAGGTTGCAGGGTTCCAAGCAGATGTAGAATGCAAAGGTTATTGAAGTAAGAAGTGTATCATTAACTATATGACTATTGAACATCCTATTAATGTAAGAGTGTTCTCAAGCAATGAATGCTATGTATACCTTACTTTACTTAAAGTATACCTTACTTTAACCCTAGGTAGAAATTACATATACATTTGATATATCAGTTCTTTTAAAAGAAAACAGATTCTGATAGTTTTAATGAATTGCCATTAAAATAAAACACCAGTTTTTGCAAAAACAAATGACTGCTATGAAAAATTAAATGTAATATACTGAAAAAATGAGGAAGTTTAAAAAAACCCTTCCCTCTTTCTACATGCTTGGCTAAACGTCTCTTGACATAAATAAAAAGATCCTCCCCAGCATATGGAAGAGCTGCTATGCCCTTCCGGGGATGGTCTGTAGCTATGTTCACCTCAGGCACGCCAAGGAGAGGTGAATTGTCAAATGTAATTTCAATCACTGGGTGGTTTGGTTGAAGCAGATTAGTTGTATGCAATCATGATAGATAGTTTATCCCAGCCCCAAACTGCCACTTGGGAAATCTTGCACGCAAACGAACAGAAACTCAGTCATTATTAGTGTCAAGAAGGTATACAGAGGCAAAATTTGGTTGGCAGCCAGGCAAGATGAATCAAGGCGAAAAAGTGACCAATTGTATGTTCAAAATGGAAATTGATAGGCACGTTGTAGTTTGGAGAGATTTTAAACACCAGAAAAAGCCATGCATTATTAATTGTTCAATGATAAATATTTGAAAAGTGTTCTTTATGGAGAAATGTGATTTTATTTTATTTTTTAAAAAAAGTCAATGTAAATTACATGCATTAGTGTTCCAACTTGATTTAAAGATCTTTATTGTGGTAAGAAAACATACATATTTTATGTAAGAGTATAAAGTTCATCTGCAACTACAAACATTCCCCCATAAAAAAAAAACAAAAAAAACCACAGCATGAGCATTTTTCACCAAGAAAAGGTTTATTGAAATCATTGTTTATCAAATTAAATGGGTATTTCAGGATGATGAATTGCCACTGATTAGAGAGGTCATTTTCTCTAGTCTTTTGTAAGTTCTATTTAATATTGATTTGCCTCACCATAGCTATCAGAGTGTTATAGCAACAAGATGTTGAAACACCTAGGTGAATAATTACCAGGTTGGCCCATTAGAAAAAAAATACTCCCCCCCTCAAGCCATCAGGTTTCATAGCCTGAAGTGATATGCTCTGACAAATCTTACAGCTCTTTCTATGTCATCCCTAATGCACTTGTCACTCAGTATTACCCATCCTCATTAATGACAATGGGAAAGTTTATCTTGGTAACACGTTTTAAATCATCTACTTTTTACAATGGGACCATGAAATCTCTTATAAAACATGAGGCGGGAACTACATTGACAACAAAAGCTCTTCCTGACAGCTTTACTCTTAATTCCTGTTCAAGGAATAATCTGTTTATCATAAAATCATACAGAACAATATATTAAATGAAATTTGAAACAAGAATAGCTAGTGTGATTTTCACACATGCAAGTATTTTTACAACATTGCTACTAGATTACAAACGTTATTTTAAACCAGCATAATTTACATAGCTTCCTGTTTTCGCTATAAATATATATAAACTGATAACTATTTTTCCAGGAATTTTAGAAACATCTTTCTCTTTGTGGCTTTTCTTCGCAAATGAAGATTCAGGAAGGACTCATCCTGCGCTTTCTGCAAGTGCACTGATAACTAAACATCTAAGATGACAAAAAATATGTAAAAACCAGTTGTACTTTTGTTTTCTGAATAATTAATAAATTTATTGTAAATTTTCCAATATATCACCAGAACTCTGAAAATATTTCCTGAATAATTGATATTATCCAAAAGGCCCCTAACCAAAAAGGGTTGTCCAGTACTAAATGCACAAAATGTTTTGTTAGGGGAAGGGGAAGAGTTGCATCCATAAAGAAGTGAACAAATAACCATGTGTTCACTGGCTATCACTGGCTATCCTAACTAACTCAAGTTACACAAAATTTTCATGAGGTCATATTCTCTCTCTCTCTCTGCAGTGTGGCAGCATATATATAAAACCTTCTTTTGCTTCTGCTGGTCTCTGGATCAGTTTTTAAATGGATGGGTTTCTAACCATGCATTTTGAATATGCTTTGTAGAACATCCAAAGTCACCCCATATTTAATGGGCCAAAAAGTAAGAAGAAGCATAGACTTGTGTTATCAAGTAAGTTTGTGCTTATTCTTAGGGCCATTTAATGTAAGGTGAAAGAAAATGGGCAGCCCAGAGATACGCCCAGTCTAGCTAAAGAGATATGTATGTGTAAACAAGTTTCTGTAAATGTAAACTTCTGTAAACTTACTTTATCAGGTACTAAGGGAGTAAACTGAATGCATACTCAGTCATCTATTTGCATTACACTGCTCTCCATTTGATATGTACTGGGATTTACATAAAAACATATGGTCTCAACAGCAGACTAGTTATGCATAAATACGTTGTTTAAAGTGTCAGAGTGGGATTTGGCCCTCATACTAATAATTATATACTTTTGAAGTAAGTATTTTATTCACTTTTGCTTTGGAAGGTAGGACTAGAAACAATGTGTGGAAATATCAGGGAAGCAAATATTTACTAAACATTAAAAGGAATCTCCAAACAGTAATGTTTAAAAGTGGAACAGGCTGCCTCCAGAAGAAGAGGGGTCTCCTGTGCTAGAAGTATCTAAGGAGGTGCTGGAGAGCAATCTGTAGTTAAATTCTGCTCTGAGCAGAAGGTTCAGCTATGGTAGTTCGGTGAATTTTGGGCTATCTTATACAGAGAACCAGTACAGTAATTTCCTTTTCTATGCGATAGGGGCTAGTACCATATTTCAGCTCATTGGTTGCAATTGTTTCTTTCTTTTCTGGAAACTCACTAGCAGCTGATTGCTAATGAACAAGCACTAGTCCACAGACTACCACTCCGAGTAGCACTTAACTAAATGACTCTTGAGGTACGTTCCAGCTCTCTGAACTGCATCCACACATGTCCTGCCATGAATGAAAGGTGTACTTCCATTGGGAGAGAGAAGCAGGATCCAATAGTGGTTTTTCACTGGAGGAAGGGGGCAAGACATTGATGTTGTCTAACACCCCCATCTTTCCCCATTGCCACCTTCTCCCAGACCAGTTTTAGAGTGCACACCTGGAGCTGCTGTTGCAGGAAGAATGGCTAATAATCTCTTCTCTCCCTGTTCTACTTGCAGATGCAATCTATCAGCAGAATAACCACAACTAGTTATAACCCAATGATTCTAATTTTTATATGGGTTTTCCCAGCATTAATATGTCTTAATGTGCATGTTAATATTAGTATCTGTTCTAATCATACATTAAATATTAGGGGGGAAATGAGTGAAAACTACAAAATGCAGCCTGCATAGACTAGATCTACTTTAAGGCTTCAATGCTATACATTCTTATCTGGGAGAAAGTCCCACTGAACATCTACGGGATGGCACTGTAAATCAGTTCATCTGACCTAGTAATATTGTAGACTGGTAAGCTCCTGGTAGTTACTTTCTGAAATTTCTGACTGCATTTAATATTTATGTTGGCTTACCCCACCATTCATTTTTAAAGAGAATTAAAGAAACAGCTATAACAACTCTGCCAATAAAACTATGGGAATGTTATTTTTAGGTTGGATGATGATGCAGACCAAGCAGAAACGGCCCATAGCCACAGCTCAGTTGAAGAGAAACCTTTATCAAGAAGAAATATACAATATTTCACTTCATCCTTTTTTCCTTTTTGTAGCTTTGCTTCATGTTAACAGAACAGTGTTTTAATAATAAGCATTCAATAACAAAGTGTATTTTGATAATTTTATAGGGTTTGGTGTTTATGCTAGCAGAATGCATAGCCTATATAGTGGCATTGGGCTGGAAATAGAAATAAGAAATACTGGACAATACTTATTAGTAGATAGGAATTAATATCCTTAGGGAAGAATATTGGGTGGGAAATATGTGTGTGTGTGTAACCCCTATAACTGTTTATCTACTGATGAACAGTAGGGGGAAAGTACAAATACCCTATGGTTTAGTTTACAGAATGTTTCATGAGCATGGCCAGCCCTCCTACTAGGTCTCTCTCTCTCTCTGGCTTTTCTTCGCAAACGAAGATTCAGGAAGGACTCATCCCGCGCTTTCTGCAAGCGCGCTGATGACTAAAAAGGCCAATCCGAGATAAACAAGTCCGGTTGCAAAAAGCACAGCAGAAGGTCTCCTTGGGTGATGTTTTTGGGTTGTGATTCTTTCTGCGTTGTCGTTTCTCTTCAAGACTTGTTCGTCGTGAGTTCTCAAATAAGGCTGCAGCATTGTGGATAGTGTGTCTCCATGCCTCCCGATGTGAGGCCAGGGCGGACCACTGTTGGTGATCAATTTGGCCAAGCCTGAGATGTTGTTTCAGGGAGTCTTTGTATCGCTTTTCTTCCTACTAGGTAGACTAGAGCAAAAGATTAAGGTGAAGGCTTGGGAAAGGCTTATGTTCAGCCCCACTTCCTGACATGGCTTTCCTCACTGTGGTGCTTTTTTTGCACTTTTGTGATCTATCTATAATAATTTCATTTAAATATTTTCCCTCCTTATCAACAGCCAAAGGAAGAACAAGAAGAAAGCTAGTTTGTCCTCCCAGAGTCTGGTGGCAGTTATTGATAATATCTGATGCTCCCAGCAGATGATATCTGATGTTCCCAGCAGATATGTCCGGGAGGGTGGCAGAACCAAAAGAAATGTCCACCTTGAAGATCTCAATACCTAGACAGGGTCATATGGAAGAATACAATCTTTCAAATAACCATGACTTGACATTTATAAGGCTTTACAGGCTATAACTAGTATTCTGAATTGTGCCCAGAATCAGACCAGTAACCAGTAGACCTATTGTAACAAGAGAGGTATGTGGTGTCTGTAAAGATCTCCAGTTAACAACCTGGCTGCAGCTCTTTCAAGCAGCCGAAATTTCTGAACATTCTTCACAGGCAGCCCCACATTGAGCATATTACAGTAATCCAAATGGAATGTGATGAAGACATGTGTCATCTTGGCCACATCAGATAACTCCAGGAATGGGAGCAGCTGGTACATTAGTTTCTAAACTGTCTAAATTTGCCCCCGGCCACTGCTGAAACCTAAGCATTTGTCCTCAGGGCTGAATCCAGGAGCACACCCAAATTGTGAACTGGAGTGTAACCACAAGCAGAACAGGCTGAATCCCTGTTCCCTGACCTGTCTTTCAATTGACCAGGAGCACCTTTATCTTTTCTGGATTAAGTTTCAATTCATTTGTGCACATCCAATCCATTACTAACGAAAGCCACTTGGTTTAGAACTGAAACATGTTTCTTGGATTTAGATGGAAGGGATAAATACAGCATACTGGTGGAACTAGACCCCAAACATTTGGACAACCTTTCTCAGTGGCTTCATGAATAAGTTAAATAGAATGGGGACCAAATGGAATTCTTAGGGACTCCATAAATACCACCTTCTGGGCTTCACTGTTGTTCAGAAAGGAATGAAGCCACTCTAGAACAGTCCCTCCAAGTTCCATCCCAGTAGGGAGGTCCAGAAGGATATCATGGTATAAAAAAAGCCCACAGAGAGTCTAAGAGAACCAATAGGTACTCTGCCTGTTCATCTCCCAGTGTAGGATGTCAACCACGGTGACCAAAGTCATCTCTATCCCATAACCAGGCCTGAAGCCAGACTTAACAAGATCTGGATAATACTTCTCATACAGAAACTCGGCAGCTGTGAAGCCACCACACTACAGTACACTGCCCAGAAATGGGATATTAGAAAAAGGCCAATAAGTACAGTGGGATTCAGAGAAGGCTTTGTCATTGGGTTTTGCATCTACGTCTTATAGACATGTTGAGACCGTGGCTTGCTGTAGAGAGACACTATTTAATTTATCTACTTGGCCATTCTTTCTCTGGCCTTTTAATAAGTGATTCTGAGCATCTGAGAAATTTTATCTGAGAAGGATCTGAGTGATTTTAGCTGTAAATTGCTGCTCACGGTGGTCTGCTGAATGGGCTGAATTCTCTTGTGGGCCAGGGGGAAAAAGATCCCTGACCACTAGAAATAGATCAGCTGGACAGATGCAGAAGATGTAACAGTAGCACAGAAGAATTTTTTGCTTTCCACATTGCCACTGAGTAGGCTCTCAAATAGGCTCTGGCCTGTGTTTGAACAGATTTACTCTCATTTTTCTGCCAATATCATTTGTCTCATTGCCACCTGTTCCCAAGAGAATCCAAGAAAACTATCTGGATCCATCAGCCTTCTGGGGCAGGCCATCTTAATTTGTTCCCTACCCTGTAGAGGAGCCCCATGAGCAAAGATACTCCTGTCCATGATAATTGACTTCAGTCCAAGATTACCATCATCCCATCCAACACAGAAAATGAGGTCCTGAGTATGCCCAGCAGCATGATGATGATGATGATGATGATAATAATAATAATTTATTTTTAACCCACCCCTCTGCTCGGCAACCCAGGGCGGCGTACAACAAGATTAAAACACAGCAAGTTTAAACAATCCTTCCCAATCCTAGCCCTCCCACCCCTTAAAACTAAATTAAACTAATAAATAAATAAATAAATAAATGGCAATAGCGGCAGGGGAGCAGGTAAGCAGGTAACCTTTACTTAAGAGTGAGCTCAGTGAACACAGTGGGACTGACAAGTAAATATTCTTGATTTGTGCTACATTTCTAATTATACTGGGGCATTAAATGAACTGAGGTGGCTACCTCAATCAGAGTAGATTTGTGTGTCATGAAAAAGTGCAAATTGATAGTTATTTAGTACATTATTGTATGTTTTACTCTCAGGCAAAGGAGAGAGGTACTTGTGAGATTTTCTTTTCTTGTATATGGCAAACCACCCAGCTGGCTTTGGAACTATACAACATAGCTGGCCTCAAATAATATACAATTTAAGCATGATGAGGAATATTTGATACTCCACTTCAAACAAAAATGTCTTGAGCCTGGTCATATAGTATGACAACAATGCTATAACTTGAAGTCTTCCTTGGGAATAATTTGAGCTCATAGAATCATAGAGCTGGAAGAGACCACAAGGGCCACCCAGTCCAATCCCCTGCCATGCAGGAATACACAATCAAATCATTGCCAACAGATGGCCATCCAGCCTCTGTTTAAAAACCTCCAAAAAGGAGACTCCAACACACTACGAGGCAGTGTATTCCATTTCCGAACAGCTCTTACTGTCAGGAAGTTCTTTCTAATGTTTAGGTGATATCTCTTTTCCTGTAGTTTGAACACATTGCTCCATGTCCTAGTCTCTAAACATGCCCTAACTCGCTCCTCATAGGGCATGACTTCCAGACCCCCATCATCCTAGTCGCCCTCCTCTGGATATGTTCCATCTTCTCAATATCCTTCCTGAATTGTGGTGACCAGAACTAGACACAGTATTCCAGGTGAGGTCTGACCAAAGCAGTATAGAGTGGCACTATTATTTCCCTTGATCTAGACACTATACTCCCATTAATGCAGCCTAGAATCACATTGGCTTTTTTAGCTGCTGCATCACGCTGCTGACTCATGTTCAGCTTGTGGTCCAGTAAGACTCCTAGATCACTTTCGCATGTACTGCCATCAAGCCAAGTGTCACCCATATAATGACAACAGTGAAAACTAACTACCCCTCCTCTTCCTCCTCCTCTCCCTCTTCCTAACTTCCTCACCAACACTTTTGTGTAGGCCTTAAATAGCATAGATGATACAACCAAACTCTTTGGAGTCCCAAACTTGAGTGCACATCCCTCCCAACCCATCTTCTGCAGCTTACTATACAAGACCTCTCCAGCCTGCACCACAGGACGAACACCATCATCCCCACATTGCCATCAGCAACTCTGTGCTTAAGTCCGTTCAGCAGTTCACCTACCTGGGAAGCATCATCTCCTCAGATGCCAAGATTGACAAAGAGATCGATCACAGATTAGCAAAGGAATACAGCGCATTTGGAAGACTTTACAAAAGAGTCTGGAGTAATAAACACCTGAGGCGAAGCACAAAAATCAGTGTGTATAGAGCCATTCTACTGTCTATTCTCCTTTATGGGTCTGAAACATGGGACACCTATCGCCACCACTTACGACTCCTCGAACGCTTTCAGCAGCGCTGTTTACGCACAATCCTAAATATACACTGGACTGATTATGTGACGAATGTTGCTGTCCTTGAGCAAGCAGGGATCACCACCATTGAGACCATGATATTGAGAACACAGCTGTGCTGGGCAGGGCATGTTTCTAGGATGGAGGACCATCGCCTCCCAAAAGTAGTACTCTACGGTGAACTCGCCACGGGCCAGCATAAGAGGGGTGCTCCAAAAAAGCGATACAAGGACTCCCTGAAACAACATCTCAGGCTCGGCCAAATTGGTCACCAAAAATGGTCCGCCCTGGCCTCACATCGGGAGGCATGGAGACGCACTATCCACAATGCTGCAGCCTTATTTGTGAACTCACGCTGAACAAGTCTTGAAGAGAAACGACAATGCAGAAAGAATCACAACCCGGAAACCTCACCCAAGGAGACCTTCTGCTGTGCTTTCTGCAACCGGACTTGTTTATCTCGGATTGGCCTTTTTAGTCATCAGCACGCTTGCAGTAAGCGCGGGATGAGTCCTTCCTGAATCTTCGTTTGCGAAGAAAAGCCAGAGACTATACAAGAACTAGCACCTGCTTCCCAACTCAGACGGTGTGTTCAAAAGGCAACTATGATCAATGCAAGATCAAGGAACATTTTACTCTCAACAGTTATTATATATGAGTACCCAGCTTGTTGTGGGAAATTAGCTAACACACTGTAAACGGCTTAGGGAGTGCTTTGTACTGATAAGCGGTATAGAAATATAAATGCTATTGCTATAGAGCAAGGGTGGGCAACTTGGGGTTAGTACCCCCCCCGGGGACCCTGGAAGGTGCACCCTTCCAAATGATTTTTTGCCCTCTTGCCCTAATTTTTAGCCCTTTCTGGGCTGTTTTAGGCCCAGGAAAGTCTTTTTTAAAAAACATCAAGTGACCCAGAAGTTGACATCTGGGTTATTTCCTGCTGGGGAAAAAAAGGCTCCTTCTGGGCCTAAAATGGCCAGAGGGAGAAAAATTGTAGTGAAATGGCTCCCTACACATCCTTGAGTGTCTATGGGGGCATTTTTTTAAATGAAAAAAATCCTTTATTGGACCACAGGGATGCACATTTTCCCATCCTTGTTGTACACTGTTACAAAAATGGTTTCTGTACGAATCTGAGCCTGAACCACAATTGCAATTGAATATTAATCCATTTCACCAACCAATGACTGTAACCAACTGATAACTATTAGCTCAAGAACCATGCCAAGGAATTCCTTGCCAAAAATTAAATTATTAATCTAAAACCACCTATGATCTAGTTTTCAGTCCTCCTCGTGAGAGATATTTCAGTAACTTCAGGATGTCAGTGGTGTCTTGAAAAGGAATACGATTAGAATAGCATTGATGGTTTTAGGCTTGCTAATCACATTACCATAGTAGTGTCAGAGCTGTTGCATTGCTGTTTATTTCTGTATTGCTGAGGTCACAGGAGAATCCCTGAACCTCATGCACAAACCCATGTTTGGGTTCCTCTGCGGGTCAGCATTAACCCAGTTTCCTCAAAGTCTGAAGGTGGCAAGAGAAAGGACCATAATGTGGGCTCTTCCTCCTATACATAGTCAAAGCACTCCTGCATTTAAAAACTGTATTTGTTAAATATGTACCCCATCTTTTCATCAAAGGTGGCTAATGTTTTTTAAATGATTTGTTTAATATGTATTCTACCTTTTAATCAAAGGAAGTTAAATACAAAATGGAATACAAAATTTAAAAAAGTTAAGTGAAACATCAATAAAATAAAGGAAGCTAATAAAAATCAGGAGCTACCAAGGGCATTACACACTCCTTATAATCAGTCTCAATGTACTGACATTTCTAAACAGTCATAGAATCATAGAGTTGGAAGACACCATGAGGGCCATCCAGTCCAACCTGCATGCCATGCAGGGATACACAGTCAAAGCACTCCTGACAGATGGCCATCCAGCCTCTGCTAGTGAATGGAAGTATTTTTTTTCTGCATTTCTGTAATAGTGAAGTATTCATGTGTTAACAAGTTCTTGCCTTTTAATGACTGTTTTATTGAAATGTTTGAATTATGATTTGGGCCACAGTAAAGAGAATAAAGTTTAAACAAACAAACAAACAAACGAAAAACCTCCAAAGAAGGAGACTTCACCACACTCCGAGACAGTGTATTCCACTGTTGAACAGCTCTTACCATCAGGAAGTTCTTCCTCATACTTTGGTGGAATTTCTTTTGCTTTAGTCTGAGTCCATTGCTCTGTGACCTAGTCTCTGGAGCAGCAGAAAACAAGCTTGCTCCCTCTTTAAAATGATATCCTTTCAAGTATTTAAATATGGCTATCTTGTCACCTCTTAACCTTATCTTCTACAGGTTAAACATACCGAACTCCCTAAGCTGCTCCTCATAGGGCATGGCTTCCAGACCTCCCACCATTTTGGTCACGTTCCTGTAGACGTGTTCTAACTTGTCAATATTCTTCTTGAATTAATGCCCAGAACTGGACACAGTATTCCAGATGAAGTCTGACCAAAGCAGAATAAAATGGTACTACTACATCCCTCAATCTAGACACTATACTCCTGTTGATGCAGCCTAGAATCACATTGGCTTTTTAGCTGCTGCATCACACTATTCATTCACATTCAGCTTCAAACACAGATCTGTACGAACACAGGAAGCTATCTTGCATTGAGTCAAGTAAAGTATAGTACAGTGGTCTAAATAAAAAGTACTGTAACTCAGGCATGTGTTATCAGGCATGAGGCCAGACTTGCCTAAACATGACCTGTTTGCCACTGCCTCCACAAATTGATACAGCTGGTGCACTGTTAGCAGTGCAAAAGTACTCCTAGCTGCCATTTGGGCTTTCAGGTTTAGGACCGAAACCAGAAGGACATCCAAACTGTGAAACTGAGTCTTCATGGGAGTGCAACTCCATCTAAGACATGCTGATCTTCCATACTACCTTAGCAGCACAGAAAGAGTGGCAGCGCCTCAGCTTCCAGAGTAATGTAAAAACCTGTTCTTAGGTTTTTTCTATACAGTCAAAATAATACAAATGGCATACGAACGGAAGGCGATCCATTCATATGGACATTCACACAAATACATGTCATTAGGAAGGGGGGCAGTCAAATCCACCACAAAGTCCATGTGCATTGCATCCGGGGCATCGCACAGATTTTTTTAAATGACATGTGAATGTGTGATCATTCGAACACTCACATTCGCACAGTTACGAACAGGCAGCATAATCTGATTGGCTGGATAAAGATGGGGCGGGGCTAGCAAACAGGGAAAGCACCTGTGGCTGCCATGTTCAATTTTTAGCTAAGTGAGGGTCCGGTAATTCGATCAAATGGCAATCTTTTTTTTCTTTCTTTTTTTAAAAATACCAAGTATCACTTGTGCACACCAAGGGAAACTTTTTTTTTTAATGGCGGCAGCAGGTTTAAAGTTGCGAGTAAATCACTTGAGGCCACCATCTCGGCTAGGGGTCATGCAGAGTTTAGGGGGCTCTTTTGACTGTGAAGACAGGTTGCAATGTTGCGAATGCCTGCTTTTTCAGATGTGTTCGTATTCCCCCCCACCAACTCTTATAGACAAAATTTTAGTAAATTATACAGTGAAGACTGGAAGGAAGACTATATAATGTTACTGCAACCCTTCAGCGCACTATGATAGAGCTAGTCATGAGGCACTGATGTAACAGCTGCTGTACCTGGAAAGTTCTGTTAAGTAAGAAAGACATAAATAAAAGAAAGACATAAATAAAAGGATGATAAATTATGAACAGTCATTACTAGTCTGGAATATCACTGGTATATTTTTCCTATCTGTGACTATATATATTTCTAACTGTATTAGGTGAACAACATAAAGGTTGTATTTTGTGTGTGTGCATATGAAGAAATATGTACTTTGGCTTTTAAATTTACTTTGCTTCTTTAATTATAATTGTATAAAATAATTTAAGTATCTAAAACAACATATAGGTTTATATCATTATAAACTTTTCACAGTACAATTTGAAGAAAAGGACCCTAGATCAGATGAGAGTGTTGCACAAAGTGAAGTGATTTAGATGCATAATTTGAAACTACTGGCCAAATGAAAATTAGCAAAAGGGATGTGTGTCATCATAGAATACCCTGGCTATGAATCTCCTCAAGGTTTCTTGTCAGTAGAGAGAATGCTGAGCAAGATGGACAACTGATGTAATGCAATATGGCAGTGCTTACGTTATTAAGGGGAGCATATTCTGACAGGTAGATAGTCTCATGACATAGAATACAAAAAGCATCCCAAAATTAGCTGAAAATCAATGCTGTATGGGAGAACAGTAAAGCAAGAGGGACAATGACTGTATTGAGTGAAGTATCAGGGATAGATAGCATCAGTGTGATTCTCCTAGAGCCGCGGTTCTTAACCTGTGGTCTGTGGACCCCCCAGGGGGCCGCAATGTCCTCACAGGGGGTCCGTGAAGGCGAAGGCTGCTCAGCCCACATGACAGGAGCCAAGGCAAATGTTACCTGGCTTGGCCTGCACATTGCTTTTCAATCTGCTCCAGCCTCAAATTTGCAGGAAGAAGCAGGAGAAAAGTCTTCCCTCCCCTCCAGGGCCTCTAAGGGAAGGGTTAATGGATTGTGTAATATTATTATTATTATTATTATTAAGTCTTGGGGGTCCACAGCAACAAAAGATATTTAAAGGGGGGTCCATGGTAAAGAAAAGGTTAAGAGCCATTTTCCTAGAGTATATGTATTGTGGGAAGAGCCTTTTTCCTGTAGCCCTTTGCCACACCTCAGGTTGTGTTGAAGGTTTTTTTTTTTAAAGGAGGAAGTAATACAGAATTGCAAATACATGTACTGTACACACATTACTGTCTTACCAATTTTTATTAGCCTGCTCCTCAGCAGGAAATACCCAAAAAGAAAAAAAAATCCCTGAAATTCTCACTAAAGTTTAAAAAAATGGTTAAAACCACAATGATCCTAAAATTCCATGAGCATATATATATATATATATATATATATATATGGGGAAATTATTTTTGTTTTTGTTTTGCAGAAACTGCTAGAAGGCTTTAAAACTTATGCTGAACCATGCTGTTCTCCAGATATTGTTGAACTGCACATTTGAGCCACCCCAGCCACAATAGCTAATGGCAAGAAATGCTGGAAATTGTAGTTCAGCACTATCTGGAGGAATACCCACTCCTGTATTAATACCACTGAATAGTACACAAAAACTAAACATCTTTAAGTGTCTAATGCCTGTATTTTAAGAGTGATGAGCTGGAATCCTATTGGTGACTTATATGCATGTAACTCAGGGTTATGTGCATGTGTGTCTTTTTTTGAATGGTACACAAACAGCGAATCACTTGTATACCATGCAACTCTCACCAGCATCTGTCAAACCCTTGTGCTAAAGGGGAACTACTCAGGTGAATAAGAAGCAGTCATCTCAGTTGCAGCTGCAACTGAGGGGAAGAGAAGTAAGGTTGCTCATGTGGATAAAGGGCAACCTCATTTTCTTCTACTCACAGCTGAGATGGACAACTTCTTAGTCACCTGAGTTGCTTTTCCTTCCTTTCCCACTGGGTAGTGAATGGCAGCAGCAGCAGCCGCCTCCGCCGCCGCCACCCTGGACACGACAGCTACTGGGTGGGGGGAACATTATGTCCCAGCATGTTGCAGGATCTCAACCCATTGTACATTTAAGATTAGACAGGATTGAAAAGAAATATTGGTTAATCATTTTTGTATTTTGTAATAAAAGACAATGCTTTATTTTTCTGCAAAGGAGTTTTACCTCTCTCTGTCACCTAGAGGAATTTTTCTTCAGCCACCCCTAGACTCTGGAACGGCCTGCTGGAAGAGATACGACACCTGAATACGCTGTCAGAATTCAAATCAGCATTAAAGACTAGCCTCTTCCAGCAGGCCTATCCAAATGATTTTAAAGTGTGAATTTAAAATTGTGTGTTCACTATTTTAAAAAGCCTTGGTTTTACCTGTTCTTTTAAATTTATATATGTTTTTTAATTGATATGTTATGTTTTTGTGTTAATTTGTTGTACCCTGCCTCAATCCATAGGGAGAGGCAGGTAAGAAATAATAATAATAATAATAATAATAACTCTTACAATATCTTTTAACAAATTCAGTAGTGCTATAATTTGAAACCAAAATTTTCTCCATCCCTCTCCTTATTTCAATTTTCATATAACAAGTATGGGGTTAATTTCTGCTAGGTCATGGTCCCAGAGCACTGTTATTTCAATACCAAATTGAGTCACTAATAATAAAGTCCCTCTTGACTGGCTAAATCAGAGGAAGGAATTAACATGGGTTGTGGGCACATGCATTCCCACTTGTTTTTGTGGACCTTTGGCTGCTTCTGGAGCCTCCCTGAAAATTGGGGGCAAAAAGAATTGGTATTCCTGTACGTTCCAAGAGTAGCCACATAGAAGTATGTTATCCCAAATACAAGCAGTACAGTATTACAAAACCAGAAGCAGCCGTAACAGCCATTTCCAGTTTTTTTCGGAGCAATGGTGCAATCCAGGGTAGATTCCAGGGGAGGAAGAATGTCCACTATACTGCAGATGTTTGCCCACTTCCACTGTTAACATGAGGGGGGGGGGTGGCGCAGTAGGCTAATGCAGCCAAAACTGCAGCCAAAACTCATACTAGATCTTGAGTTATAAGTTCGATCCCAGGGCTCTCCCAGGTTGACTCAACCTTCCATAAGCTGGTAAAATGAGGACCAGCGTAATAAAGACCTGGGGCGGTATGCTGTAGAAACTGTTAATTCAGTTTCCAAAAAAAGCAGCTGCCGTTTATTTGTGTATATGCAATCTGCAGTGTACTCTTGTAGTGTCATTGCATGCCAACAGTGCCATCTACTGGCATTTGCATGTACAATTATGTACAATTTGCATGTTATTGTATTTGCTCTGTATTTGCTTTGATGCTCTGTATCTGTCACTGTATTTGTTCTGTATTTGCTCTGAATTGTACTATACTGTGATTAACTGTATTACATGCATTTGTATTACTGTGTTGTTGTACCCCACCTCGATTCTGATGAGAGAGGCGGGTAATAAATAACGAAGTACTACTAAATAACTAAGTACTAGAGGGCAGGCCATCCTGCTCCCTGTCCCTCCTCAAATAGCCACAGATGGATGAGCTTCCATGAAAGGCAGCATGTAATTCAGGCAGTTCTACATTTCTGAGTCCTGGAACTTTCTTTAGGAGTTATGGCCTGGCCTGTGAACATATATCAAAGTGTACAATTCTTTGTTCTTGCATTTATATCTATTGTTTGGTAGCTGGAATGGTGGGCTTAGATTTAGCCTAGCTTCTCTATTAATTGTCTGCACACTTGCTCCTACCTCTTTTATTACTATCATGTTACCTAAGAAACATTTTGTTTCTCACATTGTTCCTATGTGTATGCATTTATTTTTAGTCTCATACTTTTCCTTTCTGTGGATGAGCTGGTAAGAAATTGGGTTTTCAAAAATTCATGTAGAAGTTTCGTTTTCTCCCAAGTTTAAAACAGGGACAAGGTAAGAGGGCAGTGTAAAATAATGGAAGGGATTTTCCACCTTCATCCTGGTTAAGTTTTTAATGTACTACAGTTGGCCCTCTGTATTCACTGATTTGGCACCCACGGGTTCCACCATCCATGGCTTGAAAAATATTCCCCCAAAAATAAATTCCAAGAAACAAATCTTCATTTTGCCATTTTATATGAGGGGCACCATTCTACTATGTCATTGCATATAATGGGACTTGAGCATAGACCCATTATATCACATCCACAGATTTTGGTATCCAAGGGGTGGGGTGACTGGAACCAAACCCCAGAGGATACCAAGGGCCCATTATAATATATGCCCATTTTGCAATATAAATATAATTAAGTTTCTTAATCTAAAGAAAACAATGTAGCATTTCCCCCCATTAAGATTCCTGTCTCTGGATGATACGAACATTTCAAAATTGACTGCACTGATACTACTGAATTCCTTTTCTCTCTCTCTCTCTCTTTCTCTTTGATACTACTGAATTCCTAATGTTTCTACACATCATCAGTATTCATAGAGGGGAACAAGGAATTATATTTCACATATTTTAGTCAAAGCAATGAGAGTTTAAAACCAATAATTCAAAACTTTGGATAAAGTGTACTGTCAGTATTTTAAAAACCATTTATTTATTCAAAACTTCTGAAAGAATGTATTTCATTTTTGACAGGCAGTCTTTTACAATATTGAAATCAAATCCTTGATTTCATCAAACCTTTCATATTCTGTGCCTTATTCCTGGAAGGCTTATGCCAAAATGATTTTGTCTAATTTTCTTTAACAATGGTAGGTTGGCTTGACAGCATCTGACAAAACAATTCAGTGAAGTACACCGTACCAGGTAAAAAGAACCTGAACTGGCTAGTAGATGAAATAATGCAGAAAGGAACATGCAGGTATGACAGAATTAATCCTGTAGAGATTTTATTGCTTAAGAAAGACTATGTTAAATTTCAAGAGAACTAAATTTCAAAGTAATATTGATACCTGCATATTTTGTCTACAGTAAATATATATATTTATTATTACGATCGACCGATCAGAGATGTCTACAGTAAATAAAATGAAGATCTTGACAACCATGGTGACATTGTCAATGGTGTTAATTGTGATTATAGTTGCATGTATCTTTATTAATGCTTATTTAATTCTTTTAAAGATGGCACTTTTAATTCATTTAAAGTGGGAGCCTCTAACTTAGTCATAACTCAAACCAATTTAAATTTATGGGAGTTATACACAACACAATGTTCTGAGATTTGGTCCCTTAGCCCATTTTTAGTGAGAACATACACTGCAGAGAAAAATGTTTCTTTTGATCACTTGAGCTGTAGTAGAAACTCAGGAGCATTACATTCATATAAAGATGTGTTTCTTGTTACAGCACAGGAAAACATTCAATGTGGCCTTTACATTTCATGTGAACCTCAAAGCTCTTTCATTTTATAAAAGCAAAAGCAGTAGCAAGATGCTACATATTAATGTTAATACCTTTCGGCCTATCCTCAATTATTTTAGCCCTCAAATATTATATAGGTGTCCTATATTATACACAATCCAGACTTCCTTTTTCTGTAGCAGTTTCTTGATTGTAACACCTTTCTCCCTGTAGAGGTTTTATGACTAGCTTACCAGTATTCACCCCATTCTCATAGTGCTAAATAATGTACCTGTGAAAAGCAGTTCCAACAGCCTGAAGGCACTGTGAGAATAGGGAATTGAGACCCCTTGCCACACACAAATTGCCTGGAGCTTCTGCTATAAAGGGATGCTTAGGTTAGACCAAGGGTTTTCTTTGCTCAGATGATGTTTAGATAGCTTGCACTCTCAAGAAGTTTTGAAAAATGTCACTAGGTCAGCCAACAACATCTTTGGGTTGGCTATAACCAACCATGTATAAGTTGAAGAGAGCTCACTAATTGCTCACTATTCACAAGTGGTAATAAGGCAACAAACTTTACAGGCAGCACCACTGCATTCTCAATACACTCAATTGGATTGTTCTTAATGTATACATACTCCATTAGAGGAAATATGTCTTTTTGAAGCACAACAGGGTTGCATATATCTAGAAATTATACACTGTCCCTGTAAAAGTTCAGGAGTGATTTTGTAAGTTATCTTGTGCCCCTGTCCCCATAAGTTAACAGGCTACTTGAAGGTGCACACACACACACACACACACAGAGAGAGAGAGAGAGAGAGAGAGAAATAAAATAAAATAAAATAAAGGTTTACAAATACCACCACAAGGGCATAATAGATTACAATAAGATTAGTTTAGTAAAACCAAATTCCTAGTGTGAGTACAGAGTAAACTCAGTGATAAGTCAAAACTGGTTTCAATAGAACTTGTGTTGAATTTTCTCTCTGTTGCACTTTGGGATTCTTTGCAGGTAGTAATGTGAAAGAGTCTGAAATTTGTTAATGAAAATCTATGGTATAAAGGTGTTGAATTACCAATGTCATTAAACTGTTTCTAGAATTGAAGCAACAGTATACAAATGTATATTGTATAAACTTAAACTACTTAGAGAAGAAAAGGTTGCTCATTTTCTTGAAAGTCACAGACAATAAGGGAAATTATCCTTTTCTAGAAAAATAGGCAATATAACTAGAGTAGGGTGACACATTGATTAAAACAAATGTTTATGGGAACATTTCTAGGAAAGGCAGCTTTAAAAGTAGTGTGTGTATGAATATGTACTTGTGTGAGAGAAAATTGATGAATAATATATAGTAGCTACAGTTCACTGGTGTCCTATCAGTTCCCACAGCTGTACTTGGCCTTTATGTTGGGAACTGAACTAGAGTTCCAAGGTGTCTCAGTGGGACACAAACCTCACAACATACAAGGAGCAGATGAGGAGGAAGTTTGATATTTGTCTGCAGGATGGCTTTAAAGCCTGGATACTCATCTCCACTCACTCTCAACTGGTGTCAGGGTCCACTAGTTCAGATGAAGGTTATTTATATGTGTGCTGCACTTGTATATGTACTGATGCATCAAAAAGTCAGGAATGAAGGGAGGGTACTGGATTGGGGAGACACCAAGTGGGCACATGCACTTGAGCCCATCATACCATCTGTAACAAGGTAAGGGACTGAAGGGCCAGCATCTTGAATTATAAGCAATGATGTTGCACAAACCCTGGCAGTGAAGAAAAAACAACAACGCCTTTTGGACTGACACTTAGCCTTCCACAACAGCACACAATCTGGAAAAATTCTTCTTGCATGCTGTAGGCAAGGCTGTATGGAATGTGAATTCTAGTGATGATGCTGGCAATCACTGCTGCTATTGAGCAGACTTTGCCTCTTGAATAGTCACCAAAAATGGAGCCCCCCCCCCCCATAGCTCAATATTGCCATTACTGGGTTAATTGGGTTTTAGCAAATTCTGGAGCCATTTATTAGGTTCCCCTCATGCCTATTTCCACAATCAGCTGGCCCAGAAAAAAAGTTCAAATTTTTGCATTCCTTGCCTTGGTGATGTCACAAGGGCCCACCCCAGTGACACCCCAAAAGTCTTAGGTTTGGACTCTGAAATGTCAGGGAAAGGGATCCTGGCCACCCTAAACCCTCTTTCCTCACCACAGGGCACCATATGAGGGGCCTAGTATTCATAAAAAACTGTTAATGTGCCAGCCACCTGTCACATGAACTGACAATGATTACGAGGTGGAAGTCAAGAAAATATTGCTATATTTGTATGCAATCAAATATAACTATGGCCCTCTTATTAGCCCTAAGGAACAGATTAGGGATTATTGGAGCTGCAGTCCAAAAAATCTTTGGAAGGCCACAGTTTATGACATGAGTTTTGAGACTGCAAAACAGGTATCATGTGCTCAGTGCTCACTGCTCCTGTCAAGAAACATTTCTACATTGCCCTATCGTGATTCAACATTAGACTGGCAACAACTTGTGTTCTTATCACTTCTTCCAGGGGTTTAAATTTGTAAAAATACCCATTTAGCTGCAACCAGCTCTGCCATCCGTAACAAGAATATATATAAGATGCTATCCGCCAAATTAATGTAGTACATAATCTGATTGTAGCACATTCCTACCACTCTAATGTACAATTCACAACATGCCAAGTCATCATGCCATCTCCAAAGCACAATTCAAATGAAATATTTACAAGCAAAATTAAGTGCAAAGCACTGCAGCCCATCACATGTAGCAACTGCAAAAACAGAATAGGACAGAGAAGGAGCCCTACAGTATGTGAAGTCCAGCACAGCCTAGGAGCTCGTGCTCCTGTGATAATGTATCATATATAACAACACAGTGTATTGACTTTCTCTGTCTCCTGTTCTTTAACATGGTTAATGTTGGCCCCTCTGAGCTGTGGGCAGAACCAAGTGCCACAAGCTGCAGCTACTTACTGCTATGTTCTGTAAATGTCTGCAGGTCTTCTACTGGTGGATAAAATCAGAACTCTTGTGATGTTGCTTTGGCATACTATGTGATATTATGGCTGTATAAGAATTAGGAACTAAAAAGACACCCATCTAAATTGACCTGGTGACCTCAAATCTCCATCTTTCTTCTAGGTGGCACTTTAAATTAAATTTAATACTGTACATCAAAGGAAATCTTTGTTAGGAGAGTAGAACTAATTGTACAGTAAAGCAAAATGCAAAGGCAACCCATTTCTAGACTAGACTGTACCTTAAATTAGGGGTTCAAAGTTCCTTATCACAGTGACCTGTAGAAAGCTTTAATATGTCCACAGCATTTACCAACCACCTAGTGTTTTGTGAGGCTGCAGATTAGCGTAGAGCAGCAGCCAGAGGGAGGGACTAAGAGTAGAGACCCCTCTCACCCACACACACTGTAGTTCCAGAAGAGCACTTCCAACAGGCTATTGTTAGAACAACATACCTGTAATGTACACTTTGACCCTTAATTTGTTTACATTCCTTGTTTGTTTCTTTGTTTGCTTACTTACCAGATATGGAAAGTTATTATTACATTTCTTCTTTCCATAGTTTGATTTCTTAACACAACTGGCTGGTTTCGATAATATATCACATACAATAAACAAGCTTAATATGGGGTTACTGGCTTATAAAAGTTTCTGGGATGCCTAGAGCCTTATGGGAAACCTTTAAAAGCTTCACATTTTCCATGGATTGATCCTGAATGTAGTGTATGAAGATGTCTTCTTTCAGTTTGTAGAAGTAAAAGCTAGGCTGAGATGTGTGAGAGAAAGACATTTGCCAAGCATTCCAATCTGCTGTGGCAGATGATGATGATGATGATAATGACAAATTACAAATATCTACTATAATAAATAGCAGAAGTCTGCTGAAATATAATAAAAGCAATAGAAGGAAACAGTGCCAAAATACAGATTCCAAGCTTGTGAAAATAGATAAATTTGTAACAGGTACCTGAAAGGACATGTGGATAACAATCAGGAGGAAGGTTTTCTGTTTTTTTCCAGGCTGTAAGGCCAATTCTGGAAGAGTTTATTTTGCCTGCACCTGTGGCCGTCATCTTCCAAGAATGGTTGGGTAGGAGTGTGTGTGGGGTTTACATACTGTGAGTCCCTGTTGGAGAGAATATGTAAATTTGTGTATTTGAATGGCTAGTTTTTGGGTGGAGATATGCAGGGAGGATTAGTGTCTGTTTGGCTAACCAGGAGGAAGTTTCAGTATCATGGTGCCACAATCAAGAAGGCTCTAACATGTGTGGTGGCCTATGGGCCATACCACTTTGGGGCACTAGAAGCACAGTCTGGGGAGGCTGGTTTTAAATTCCAGTACAAGTTGCCCCCCCATATCTGTGGGGGATATGTTCCCAGATTTACCATGGATACGTGAAACTGTGGATAACAGCAAACACTATTGAAATGAATGACTTCCAGCCCAACTTCTGATGAAAGCATACTATAGAATCGCACTGGAGGACCTAGAAAATGCCTAGAGAGGACATATTTTTTCAGACGTGAATATGTGAAACCGCAAATATAGGTGCTGTGGATACAGGGGTCAACCTGTACTGATTTTAGGTTGGTACTGGAAAGGTAGCACCTGGATCCTGAGGGTTTGTACATTAACAGTAACAGGACCAGTAAATCAGGGCCAGTGTTTCATAGAATCATAGAATCACAGAATTGGAAGAGACCACAAGAGCCATTCAGTCCAACCCCCTGCCATGCAGGAATACACAATCATTACCAACACATGGCCATCCAGCCTCTGTTTAAAAACCTCCAAAGAAGATTCACTGGTAGCCAGAGATTTCAAAACAGGTGTCATATGCTCAGTCCTCATTGCTCTTGTCAACACTTTGGTAGCAAGGGAAGCTCCATATAGAGGGCATTGCAATAGTCCAATCAGGAAGCTTTCAGAGCATTGATTACAAGTCAGATCATCCTGACTTGGGAATGGCCATAACTGGCCATACCACTCCTTACCAGTTAAACCATCTGGCCCTCTCTCAAACTGTGTTCCT
Organism: Gambelia wislizenii; assembly: GCA_030847615.1. NCBI lineage: Eukaryota > Metazoa > Chordata > Lepidosauria > Squamata > Crotaphytidae > Gambelia > Gambelia wislizenii. Next base: position 376,261,184 of record JAUMIR010000001.1, read on the forward strand.
GCTCTGTTGGGGAGGGGGGAGTGCTGTAAAATTGAGATCAGGCAGTCTGCCTAATTCCAGGACCTCCGGAAGAACCTAAACACAAAACCTGTATTTTCAGAATTTAACTTCAGTTTACTGGTCCTCATCCAGCCTAACAAAGACTCCAGGCGCCAGCCTAGCACTTCCATAGACTCTCTGATTCATATGGAATAGAGAAGCAGAGCTGGGTGCCTTCTGCATATTGATGACACCATGTTCATTGGATGACATATCTCAGTGGTTTCATATTGATATTATAAAGTATAGAAGACAAAATGGAACCCTGAGAAACTCCACAGTTTGGATGTTATGGACTGAACTGTTTAATATTTAAAAATCAGTTTTTCAAAGTCAAAAGAGGACTGCTTGAAATTTCTGATTTTGCTTTTTTAATTTTATGGCATTTTGAGTAGACCATGCAGCCAGGGTAGGATCCCAAGAGCAAAAAATTGGCTCTCAGACCTGTTGCAGTTGCCAAATTCTTTATTGTGCAGTTTTAGAGCATCAATTGTACAGACCTTTTTATGAAACCCTCATACGCTCATATGATATATGGATGGATGGAGTCAACTGAGACACTTCAAAAGACTAAACTCCCTTCCTGGGATATGGTTTGCTCTCTGCTGATGTTCACTGGTGACTATTCATATACTGCCACCTATGTACTTGGCAATTTGCAAATATTGAGAAGAGGCATTATTGTTGTTACTTGCCATCAATTGAATTTTGACTTATGGTGACCCTAAGAATGAGAGATCTGCATGAGCCCTCATTTTTAAGAGTCCTGCTCTGGTTTAGCAAGCTCAGGACCATGGTTTCCTTGATTGAGCCAATCCATCTGTAATGTGGTCTTCCTGTTTTCCTACTGCATTCCGCCTTACCAGGCATCTTTTCAAATGAGTCGTGTCATCCCATGATGGGTCCAAAGTAAAATAGTTTAGTCAATTTGGCTTCTTGTAAAAGTAAAGGCTTGATTTTCTCTCAGACTAATTTATTTGTCTTGGCACTCCTTGGTATCCACAGAACTTTCCCACAGCACCACATTTCAAATGAACTGATTTTTTTCTTGTCAGCTGTCTTCACTGTCCAGCTTTTAAAACCATACATAGTAGAAATACAATGACATGGATGATTCTGACTTTGGTATTTAATTGTCTATCTTTGCACTTTGCATTTATCTAGTTCCTTCATAGCTATCTTTATGAGTATTAGTCTTCTGATCTCTTGACTACCATCTCCATTTTGATTGATGAGTCAGTCAAGTCTTTGAATATTTTTATGTCTATTATACACTTTTAAGTTATGTCATTCATCTGTGAAAACAATTTTTGTTTTCTTAATATTCAACTTTAACTTGATTTTACACTTTTTTCCTTAGCTTTCACCACTAGTCTTTCTATGCCATTGCTATTTTCTGCTAATACAGTTGTATCCACAGATTTGGTATCCACGGATTTAAGTATTCACGGCTTGAAAATATTCTTAAAAAAGAATAATCCAAAAAGGAAACCTTGACTTTGCCATCTTATATAAGGGATACCATTTTGCTATGCCATTGCATATAATGGGACTTAAGTATTCACAGATTATGGTATCCACTGGGGTCCTGGAACCAAACCCCAACGAATATGAAGGGACAACTGTAATATGGTGTCATTCACATATTTTAAATGATTGCTGTTCTTTCCCCAATTTTCACATCCTCCTCCTCTAAATCTAATCTTGCTTTCCATATGATATGTTCTGAGAATACATTAAACAGAGAGAGTGATAAAAGTCCACTTTGTCTGATTCTCCCCTTGTCAACTGGAAACCACTGTGCTTCTTCATAATGTGTCCTGACATGTGTCCTCTTGTCCAGATTACAGGATACACATCAGGACTATCAGATGTTGTGGCAACCCCTTTTCTTTTAGAGTGGTCCATAGTTTTTTATGATCTACACATTTGCAATATGTTCTCTAGTGAGTCTTCTGTTTCTGAACCCATCTTGGACATCTGGACTTTCTGGCATTTCTTTATATATGCTTCATACTGTGGTGTTACTAAGGCTGGTGTCACCCCTCCCTCCAATGGTGTGATGTGGTGTGTTTGGCCTCTCCACATACCCCCTAGTGTCACCACTGGTTCCATATATGTTATAAAATCCTGAGCATCACTTTGTTTGCATGGGAGATTAACACACTGGTCTGATAATTACTACAGTCCCTACAGTCTTGGAATGTATATTGAGCATTTCCAGTCATTGGGGCATTGTTTTTCTTTCCATACCAAAACAATGAGAACAGGAATATCTGCTCTAAAAGACATACAGTGTAAAATGAGACATATTTTTGAAATGGAAGCAAATGAAAGCAAGGATAAAAGAGAAATAACATGCAATCACTAGCTTTACTTAGGCTTAGTTGCAATACGGTATAGGGAATGAAGAACACAGCTAAAGGCTGCAAGGAAACAGTATGCTCCGAGGAAAGTTTTTAAGGAAGTAGAGACCTGGCATTTTGGGAAAGAGGAAGAGTGGAGTTGTCTGAAGGTGAATGAAACTTTTTGACATCTAGGTGTGGTGGTGCTATTCAAAGCTGTTGGATATGAGTGGAGCGATAATAGAATAAGCGGGTAATGAGTTGTGCAACAGCATGAAGAGGTCTGATATGCCAATAACCCTAACTTAACAGGGATAGTCTTGAATTAGTCAACCATGCCAAGTCCTCTCACTGGTTTACTGCAGGGGTGAGTAGCCATGTTTAGTGAAAGAGCTACAACTGCCTCATTATCCAAAACCACTTGGACCTGCATGGGCTAAACCCATCAATTTTCCAAAACTGGATGTCACAAAATGGCCACTTCTGTTTTTGAAAATGGCTATTTCAAGACTCCAAAAGCTCCCCCTTGAAATATCCTTAAAATGGAATCTCATCCCATTGAAAACTTGGGGGTAGTAGGACAAGTTTCAAATTTTTGGCTGAAGAAAATCTGCAATGAGTGACTTGGGGCTTTCTAGGGAACTGCATGCAGCCTATAGGCTATATAACTCTGATGTATTGTTGTAATACATAGCCTGTTCTGCTACCACTGAAAGGGTACTTGCAATAATGGTTATTCAATGCCATCCCCAATACCTGATACATGGAATTCAGTGGAGGGAGGGGGGTTTGAATTATTTGGCTGTTTGAACGGAGAAGCTTTTTTTGTTGGCCACTGGGAGGCATTAAAGGGCTCTGGGACCCACAAATGGGGGCTTTGGGGGCCACAGGTAGCCTAGAGGCCATACAATTCCCATCCCATCTTTGTGTGTGTATGTGTGTGTGTGTATTAATTACTAGCTGTACCCGATGTAACATACAGTAGCGGTGCATTAAGGGTGAATTGCTCTGTTGCCCTGCCCTCACCGCCACCAGTTGACTGCCTGAGTTCCATCGCAGTGGCAGCAGGGCGATGATGTGACCCCCTGGGTGCCCAGGCGATATCAAAACCCCTATCAAAAGTTGGTCTTGTTCTATAACATAGTAAATGATGTCAACTATTCCAAAAATCCAATTAATTAGTTTGGAGGTCCATCGTCACTGACTCAATTCTTACAAAATAAACCACACGCGCACATGCGCGCGCACACACACACACGGCTTGTGTATGTTTCCTTTCCCAGTGTGCTGATTTGCAGCTTAGGAAACATACCCAACCAATCCCCTCACTCCCTCAGCCAATAACCACCCATGTGCAAATTCCCTCTCCACCTCACAATCCACTCCTGCCATTCAAGCTGCATCTACACCCCCGCCTCACAAGGGCCCCTCCCTCCTCTCACTCCCTCAGCCAATCACCACCCACATGTTAAAAAATGCAGTATTTTTTCCTAAAATATCATGTAGCTGAACCATGTGAAGGGAACACTGCCACTCCAAGCTCCAACCACTGCAACCACTGCTTGAAACCCCAGCAGGGCACATAACGTTGTATGTTATACCAGACACACCTATACTAATACTAATACTAATACTAATACAATTATTCTGGTGGCTCTTAACCTTTTCTTTACAGGGACCCCCTTTAAATATCTTTGGTTGCCATGGTCCCCCACAATTTAATTCAAGGTTTAAAACCCTACCAACAATAATACCTGATAGCAACAATAATAATACAATTACACCAATGCCTCTTAACCTTTTCTTTACCAGTGGCTCCTTTAAATATATTTTGTTGCCATGGACTCCCAAGACTTTAGACTTAACAACAACAACAACAACACAATTACACCATCTATGAAATCTTCCCTCAGAGGCAATGGAGTAGGAGGGAAGACTTTTCTCCTACTTCTTCCTGCAAGTTTGTGGCTGGAGGGGATTGAATGGCAATGTGCAGGCCAAGCCAGCTAGCCAGGTTCTGCCTTGGCTCCTGTTACATGGCCACTCCACTGCAGGCAGAAGGTGGTCTGAGCAGCCTTCAAGCCTTCAACCACCCCCTGTGAGGAGACTGAGGACCCCTGGGGGTCCCCAGATCCCAGGTTAAGAATCACTGGTCTAGATACTTGGTGAAAGTAGCATGCAAAAGCTCTGCCTCATTTAGGGAAGAGTGGGTCCAGAGAACTCTGTCTACCGCTTGTTAAAATAGAAATGAATAGAAAAGGGAGCAAAGGAGTCTCTCCAGCAAGGGGTGGAATGGTCACCTCTAACTTTTTCATGAGTACTTGGGCTCACCTTTGCTCCGCCCACAGACTGCAGAGCCTCAAACTTCTGCTCTGACACCAGCTGCCCTTTGAGGGCAGCATGTTGGATTACCACTGGGGGGGGCTGGCAACCAATAAAAGCCCACTTTGTTCTGTTCTACTCTCCCTCCCTCACTGGCTTTGGCTCCTCCCACTGGCCAGAGGTTGTTGTTTTTACCAGGTGGCAGCCCATCCAGTGCAGCGTTTGCAAAGAAAGTCTTTCTCCTTACAAGAAGCAGAGCCAAGGGTGGTCAGAGGACCCCAAAGGCAGCCTCCTAAGGAGGAAAAAGCAGGCCTGGAACCCCAGAGCAGCGTCCCACCTCCTTCCCACCCCTTTCCATGTTTTTTTTTTTTTTTGCAGCATATATGTTCCTCAGGGCAGAAGGTGTCCACTCAGTATTGGTTCACTGAGAGGCAGCTGGCACAGCCTGGGGACAAACTAACCCAGGAGTAGCCAAAACAGCAGAACTGAACAGCAGAAAGGGCACAGAAGCAAAGGCTTCAGCTAGCAGCTATTCCACAGCTCTGACCCACTTTCACCCACAAAAAGACTTTCAGACAGCGAGTTTCATCCAAAAATATCTGGAGGTCTTTATCTTCAGTTTCAGTATAAACACAGCAAACCTCATTAACGAACCCAACAGCAATACTCCTCTTTCTCCACAACCCGCATACAATGCATTGTGTGCTCTGGCTATATAGGAGTGTTTGCTAGTCATCCCTCTGCCTATCCACAGCTGTGAACAAACCCACTTCAGCCGTGCTAGTCTGTGGTCTGTTGTTCCAACATTTTTCCTTTTGCACTTAAAGCAATATTACCCTAACAGAAGGAGTGGGGAAAGGGCTCAGGTTTTTGGGTGCAGAAGGGGTGAAGAGTGGAGTGGGAAAAACCTACCCTGCAAGGTAGGACAGGAAGAAAAAGAAGAACGAAGAGGGTGGGGGACACATAGAAAGCAACATTGTCCCCCCCCCCCCGCATGCATATTAAGACAGCAAGGGGAGCTGGCTGAACATTTAGTTACTGCAGCTGAATGGACAAAGTTGTGGCTGTAGGCCAAGGAGGTGGTGCTGAAAAACTCCCTCAAGCTGCTGATTTGCCGGCCAACAGCACTACGATTGGTTGAGTATGTTTCCTAAGTGGCAAATCAGCACACTGGGAAAGGCAACATATCTAACAGAATTATATATATATGTGTGTGTGTATACTGTACTTTGCAACATTTTATCATGTGTTACACATAATCTAGTCTATTACCACATATACATCATGTAACAGGAAAGGAACAATGTGATGTGATGATACTGTATTTTATTCTACAGCCATTCAGAGTATATTTTGGTTAAAAAAAGGTCCAAGAAATAGATTTCTAAAAAGTAATATAAATAAAATCACAAAATTAATTTAGCCTTGTATCTTACTCACTGATAGAATAACATTGAAAATATAATATCTGATACACTGAGATATACAGTGGGCCCTCCCAATCCATGGGCTCTAGATCTACAGTTTCAAGAGACTGCAGATCATTGTGTCCTATACTTAAAATGGCATCAACGTACATGCTGATGTATCTGTGTGCGTGTTGCTGCCATTTAATAATATGGGATGCAATCAACCAAAGTTTTTGCATTTGCAGGGGCCCTCGGAACTGAACCCCTATGGATCTAGACGGCCCACTCTGTCTGTGTGTGTATAAAATTTGTGATCTATCACTGAACCTTTATTTACATTATGAACATTTCTTGCCTTCTGAGGCTTCCTGGGGCCCCACATACAACCTTAAAATCTCTTCTCTCCCAGCCTCCTCCTCCTCCTCCTCCACCACAACACTATTTTATTCATTTATATTCCACATTTTCTCCAATATTTAGACTCAACATGGCTTACAGAATATTAAAACCAGAACAAATTAAAAACAGAAAATATCAGTAATTATTAAAAAAAAGTCAACAACACACCATTAAAATTCCACTGCAGTCAATTCCCAAAAGCCTTTGGAATACAGCAGTGTTCATTTGGTGGCAGAAGGATAGCAAAGAGGGAGCCATCCTAGCCTCCCTAGGGAGGGAGTTCAAAAGTCTAGGAGCTGCCACTGAGAAAGCCCTCTCCATCAGCCATCAAACATGTCTGGGAAAGCAGTGGGACTGAGAGAAGTGCCTCCCCTGGAGATCTTAGCGCTTTACAGGCTCATATAGAGGATATAGGTCCTTCAAATATCCTTGACCTGAGACATACAGGGCTTTATAGGTCAAAACCAGCACCCTGAATTGTGCCCGGAAATGGAATGGTAGCCAATGGAGCTGTTGCAACAAGAGAGCTATATGCTCCCTGTAGCCATCCACAGTTAAAAATCTGCCTGCAGCTCTTTGGGTCAACTGAAGTTTCTGAGTACAGTACTTTTCAAAGGCCACAGAAAGCACATTACAGTAAGCCAAATGGGATGTAACCAAGACATATATAACCATGGCCAGGGACAGGTACAACAACACCCACCAGAGGAATATATTCCCATCCCCCCCACTGGAGCTCCTCAATCTACCCATAACCTTAGGGCAGATTGAGGGGCTGTAAGGGTGAAAGGGACTCTGTTCTGTGGGTGGTTATTGTTCCACCAGTCGACAGATACAATTGGTTATTACCCACTAATAGACTGGAAGGATTCAAGTCCAAATTACATCCCCGAACCACATATCTAAGGAGAAGAACCCTGGACAACACGTTCTCCACATTCTAAAGACAATTTTTTGTTTTTATTTAGAATACCACAGATTTGATCTTTGCATCCATTAATTATTCAGAGTGCCTTAACATTTTAGAGTGGCAAAGTAGTAGTTGTAGGTTTGTAGACTCTGCTGTACCTCTAGCTGAATGTGTGTATAGATCCAGCATTGCTAAAATTTCAACCTCTCTTCTCCACATACAGTTGACCCTCCCTATTCTTCTGGGTTAGGGATGCAGGAGCTCCACAAAAGTGGAAAAACTGTGAATATCTTTAGGCCCCCAAACCATATTTAACACACAAAAAAGTATGATCCATGGATTCAACCCGCCCTGGATGCCTTCTAGGTAGCGGGGCTCCTTTGCAAGGCGGAAATAGCCAGCTGGCAGGGCTTGCTACCGCCTCTGTTTTTGCCCTACACCATTTTTATTAGGGACTTGAAAGCCTCACAGCACGTTAACCATCTCTCTCATTCTTCTGAAGCTTGCAGTCCCTATTAAAAATGGCACAGGGCAGCAGTGGAGGTTGCAGCTAATAATCTGCGAATAATTAAATCCACAAAAGTTAAATACGCAAATGTGGAGGGCCGACGTTATTTAAATCATACTAAACTAAACCTGTATAGTTCTCTTGAAATGTATGTTGAATTATACAATACATATTTTGTTTTCCTCAAGTTAGCATGATTTCAAAAGTTATCTTTACCTGTTCATGTAAAATGCACTATTACATTTAACTTTTTTTGCATAATGTTAAGAACTACCTTTACACATTACTACATACAATACAATAACATAACATTTAAACAACTTTTTTTTTTTTTTACAAGTGGGAAGGTTAACATAAAATATACTAAGGAGAAAACAACAGTCCTAAAATTATTTTCAAAACAACGGAGAAGAAGGAGCAATCTGTTTGGAAAAGGCAAATTCTGCCCTCCCTGTGGGTCAAGTGATAACCCCCTTCTAACTTGAGTGGGAATGATGAGATTTTTAAGCAAAGTACAGCATCTATGCATGTTTTGGAAACTAGTACCTAGGATCCTAAACATTCAATTATATTATATTATGCAGTAAGACCCCCTTATCCATCCATGGATTTACCTTTCATGATTTCACTTACCCATGGCCTGAAAAAAAATCTTCCCCCACTCACCTGCTGCCCTGAGGAAGGTGGGGAACTGATCCACTACCAACTTTCCTCTCACCACTTCCTCACAACAAGCAGAAAGTCAACTTCCAGCCCAAACATACCATAGAATTGCACTGGAGGACCTCGAGATGCCAACAAACACTTCCATTTATGGGCATCTCTAAGTCCTCCAGTGCAATTCTATGGTATTCTTGGGCCAGACGTTGACCTTCTGCGTATTGTGAGGAAGCAACAAAAAGAAAGTTGGGAGGGGTTTATCCACACTCTGCTGGGCAGCAGGTGAGCAGGTATGGGGGAGGATATTTTATATATTCAAAATATAGGTTTCAATACTATCTATGGTTTGGGGTATCTGTGGGGAGTCTTCGAATGTATCACCTGACAATAAAGGGGTCTTACAAGGGGTTTTTGTATTTTCCTATAAATGGAACCCCTGCTTTACGTATCACTGAGGTAAACTGGACAGGGAAGGCATAATGAGACCGCACTCATCTACACCATTCTGGAACCATGCTGCTGAAATCTGAACAACAAGCTGTAACCACAGAAAAGTATTGGTGAAAGCTCATATGTGAAGAAACTGTAAAAATGGGACTTTGTAATCATGTGGTATGAGACAACAGATTAGGCAAGGGCAGGTTAGGCAAGGCTTATACAAATTGCACAGCTGACAGAGAATATCCTAAGCAATGAGCGAGATCTCAATTTACAAGAAATAATATGTTAAAAATGGAACACAAATTCCATACTTGGCCTTTTACTTCAGTCTCTGAGCATGCAGTACCATAGAGAGGTGAGAACACTATCATTTTGGTTGCGCTGTACCCTCTTTATCCTCCATGAATGACTATAATGTAGTACTAACTCATAAAACTTGTTTTATTTTTTTTCTTGATGCAGATTCTAAATTGACTTTTGTTTGCATAATTTTGTACCAGCTTTTATTTTAAAGGTGATAATGCAGGATGTTATTTTCACTGACAAGATAAAATAATAATGTACAAAATTTGGATTTTTTTGCATTCTTAGAAATAAAACTAAAGTTTTAAAATGAATTTATTTATTATTTAAAAGAGTTCCAAACGAGATCTGTCAGATGACGAGCCTGAGTAGCTTTAAAAACGCACTAAAGACGGATCTCTTTCGGCAGGCCTTTCCTAATTAGTTCCCGGCCTCAAGGGCCCCTGGCCCTTTTTAGTCTGCTGGCTGTTTATTATTTATTGTTTATTATTTTAATGTGATTTTATATCAGTTGTTTTAATGTATTTGGTTGAATGTCTTTTTATGGGGGAGGGTGGGGGTGGGTGGTGTTTGGGGATTTTAATTTGTATTGGTATTTTAATTTTTGTAAGCCGCCCCGATTGTTTTTAACAGAGGGGTGGGATAAAAATAAATTTTATTATTATTATTATTATTATTATTATTAGAGTTATATGTTGCCTTCCTTCTGTTGTTCTACACAACAAATAACAAGCTATAATACAGGAAAGTAAGCAACAAAATCCTTATATATATCTTAGTTATAGATAACAGGAATATGCATGATGAGCAAACATAGACAACAGACATATATCAGTATCTTGAATATTATTCCAACTGTTTTGTTAATCCAAGTAGTGACGTCTTGCTAGCCAAACTCAGATGGAACATGAGAAACAAATACAAAAGTAAACAGGCCTAAAGCTGCCTAAGGGAAAGTCAGCAAGATGGCAATTTCAATCATTTGGAATAATACTAAACCAGCCCTAGGCTTTCCTCAGAATGGAAACATGTCACCATTACTGCAACATTTCAACAAATCAGAATGCAGAAGAAAGGAACACTTATGTAATCACATCAGTTGAACAGCACTTTACTCAGCATTTAAGTGGAAAATAATTATGAGGAAATTCCATTTGTGTGAATGATTTTAAAGGAACATAAATGTCAGTAAGGAAAAGAACAGCAATCTTAAAGTTCAGTTTGGAGTTTATACAATAGTATTTTACAGAGTTTTCTTTAATACTATTATGCAAATTGCTTTGGAATGATGAGGAACAAATTACACGAAAGAGAAGCAGAAGATGTGGCAAAAGATCTGTTGATTTAAGTACATTAAATACAAATGGTATTTCAAACACTTCACTGCCAGAAAGTTTCATTAAGATAAATAGCATGTCATATTGCTTGACTAAAAATCAAAAATATTTCAAATATTTGAGGAACTTATCTAATCAGTACATTTTTAGTATGTGTCTAGTCATGTAGCCATCTTTTACTCAATCATCAGAAAATCAAAGGCAAATTGGCATGACTCAACCCAAACTTTAATACCGCATGATTGTGTCGTGTAAGCTTGTTTTGTGTGATGGCTGCTGTGGTTTTAGCAGAGAGATTAACAACCGGACCTAAGCTGGCCTCCAAACCTTGCCCTGCTGATGCCTCAAGCTCTTTGAAGTCTGACCATCATACCTGGCAAAACAACAGTGGGAACTAGGCTGGTGTCAGATCTAATCAAGTTGCCTGCCTCAGCATAGCTAACTATGGGGTACACTAATTGGCCCAATTGCGGATTATACCTTTTGCTACAGATTCAAGACAATAATTTAGTCAAATGATGGTTTTTATCTCCTTCTAATTAAGATTCCAAAGTAGGAAGAAATAGGATTAGACAAGCTAACTTCAAAATTGTAGTCCCTTTAAAGAGGTATGCATTTATGGCTTCTCTAATATTTTAAAGAATGTATAGAATCATGAAGTATCAGGTAAATATTTTGGAAAGTACAGCTATTATCTCCTTTTTATCAAGTTATTGTAGCAACTAAATTATACAAATACATATAATTTAAGACCCAAAATACAATACTCATTGACAGAAATGCATACATTATATACCAGTTTCAAGGGCAACAAACTTTTCTTGACTCAACTATTAGTATGTCCTTAACAACTAGAAGTAATAGACTGCTCAACATAATGGTATTGTAAAGCATGAAAGAGAAACCCATTATGCATGTTACTTGAGAAGCAATAGCGTAGTGTTGAAAATGTAACTGAGGCAGATTTGTTTCAAGTCACCTGTAAATTCCCACATAAAGATTTTAATCTGTTTTTCAGAGACTTTTAGTTAACTTTCAACATAATGACCATATAAATGTACTGTACAATGCTACCTGTCTATAACCTTTTAACCTCTTCATTTAATCTTCTGTTGAAGAATATTTTATATGGTTTCTTCCAACCATATAAACCATTTTAAAATGAAACATGTACATAAATCTTAATCCAGGATGCTTCCTATTTATCCTCTTTATTTCTAGCCTGTGTCCACAAAATGATTTTTTCCACTGAATTATTAAATATAATATCACCTTTGTCATCCATGTCCATAATAAAGTTTTACAACCTATGCTTATAGCACCTTCCCCTCCACAGGGAAAATAAACTTGAAGTTCAAAACCATGGGCAGAAGAACAGCAATGTGATGCAATGCTAAAAATTTCAAGATGACTGATGGGTTGGGAAGCAGTAGGATTCTCTCCAACAAGAATGGAAACAATTTACAATGGGCACAGTCTTTAACAATGAAGGCTGAATTTATTCAAGTAGGTCATCTACGCTCCTCTACAGTTTCTTTTCCAAAGAGTCTTTAACACTGCTAAATCAAATGATTTTACCCTTGGGCTACACAGAATCTTTATAGTGGGCCACTGAGCTTGAAATTTACAGCAGCAGAAAATAGCAACCAGACATTTTTATTGACAGAAGCAACATCTTCTGATCCAAGCTTCATTGTGTGTGTGTGTGTGTGTGTGTGTGTGTGGAGGGGGGGATAAGAGTATTTCAATTCAAAGGTGTAGTAAATGGAAATTTAATACAATAGGAAAATAGTAGTCCTGTTTGTCTGTGCCAGTGAAAACAATTACAGTTTCTGCATTCTAAAGTCTTGCATGAATATTAAAGACCTTTATTCACGTGATTCACAAGATGAATAGCCTTTTGATGAAGTGGAATTATGTTAAAATGGACTACACTACTACAGTGTTTAGCTCCATTAAATGTATTCTTTTTTGAGAACTGAAAATTCCATAGAGGAATCACCATTCCTGTGGAGGGGCGGCGGCGGGGGGGGGGGAATGACACAACAATTTTCATCATGCATTTGGCTTTAAGTGGTTTTTGAAGGGAGCATCTCTCCAGTTGAGAATCTTCAAGTATTCATGCAGAGATGACCTTGCAAAAAACTGGCTTCTTGATTAACTATTAACTACTTTCTACAGAACTAGATAATTAAAGGCATTGATGACCATTATTAGGAGGAGGGCACTTTAATTTGTCACTTGATAAGCTCCTTTCAACAATTTATAGGTTAGTGCAACTTACAATTGTGGAGAGACAGTGAGACAGTTGGAAGGGAGAGAAAGAGAACTCTTAAGTTACCTTATCAAGTGGCCAGCTAAAGAGGGCAGAGGGTCAAATAAGGGCCAAAGTGGTCACTTAAGGGTGAAATCCCAAACACCAAAGCAGTGCCAAGCCACATTGACCATCATTTGGTGATGAAGTAAAAAATATGCTAATATATTGGTAGCAATTCTTCCTTTTATGGTTTCAAGCAGTTAAGACAAGTGGCCTGCTTAACAGCTTTTCATCTGAAAAGGGATTAAACTAAATGATTTGTCAGGGCTGCTCGGCTGTTTTATGTCTTTGTTTGAAAGCTACAGAGACTGTACCAGTGACTGTCCCATCATTTTGAAAGCCATCTCGTTTTTTCTCCTCAGCATTTATTTGGTTAATAAGTACACCATCCCAAATAGCCTAATAGCTCCATGTTCATTTGCTCTTTAGCAAGACTAAAACAAAACAATAATTTATAGTATTGCTTTCTATGTGGAGACATACCGGTTCAGGAAGAAAAAGTTTATATTTGATAGAAAATTTTCCTAAGGCCATTAGTGTAAATAATACTACATTTAAAATGACACACAAGAGCTAAAGGTGATTCCAGTAAGGCAATGGAAATGATTTATGCCATACTCAATTTTAGGAGGCATGATCAACTGGACTAATAACATGTAGAAACGTTCCTACCCGCTAACACAAATACGAGCAAATTATTAACATTTAATTAAACATTCTTCAAACATCTTCAGAAATATGCATGTCACAGTTTGTTATTGAAGGTTCTTTTTTTAAAAATGAATTCTGGATTTTGTAATGCAGAAATAGACTTCTATATTTTTTTAAGAATAAAAAGAATATTTTATAAAACATTCACACTTTGAAAATCCTACTAAAACATGTGATAGCTGTTGTAAATTAATATACTTAAACTTGAATCAAAATTACATCTCTTATATAGTACTGTATATATATAAAATCTTACCTCAATAATGAAGAGCTTTCTTTTCAGTCTAAAGGCAAGGTCCTTCGTGTCTGGCACATCACATATCAGGCTATTAAGTCGAGGAATCTGGCGAATGTGAATCAAACCTTGTGAAAAGGAAAAGTAATGGAGGAAAAGGAATAAGAAAATGCTGATATCCAGATGCGTAAATTAATGTCTTACAGCAGAAATTCAGTATATTTACACATACTCATCCTCCCCTTTTTAAACTGGAGCTTACGACCAGGAGCAATGAAGCAAATGGTGCGATTATACTCAAGTAATCAAGCAGAATAAGATAAACAGAAATCCTTGTGTGAGGAAAACTAATTGCACTTCGGTACAGAGGTAGAGATGTAAAGAGCGATCTTAATACTTGTCAAAACTACAGCCGGTTTGTGTGTGATTTTCTCTTGTATTTACAGTAAGCAAATATGGCTATCACCTTGCATGCTGCCCACGGCACCACTGAGTGATCTTTATTTTATTAAATGCACCAGTAAGCAGCCAGCAAAGCAAGGCTCATGGGTTACTGATAACCAGTGAAGCTCTAATGAAAAGTATTTTGTTTTGAACTTTAATAATTATTTTTTTAAAAACTTGTGGGACTTAAAATGGCAAAATAATAATAATAATAATGCTGTTGGATAAATTGTAACCACTACATAAACATAACACAAATGATCTTCTGCATGTAAGATGTTCACTGAGCTTGCTGGAATTTTATAACAATAGTAGGCACACTGCAAGCTCTGCATTCTGTCAGTTGAGTCTCAAGCTGATTTCTTTTGACAAGGACGCTGGACAGTTTCTGTGCAGCTTAATATAGTTTCTGAATAACTGAAGGATCATTTTTCACAATAGATAATGAGAAATATTTTAACATACATCAGAAGCAAAGTTTATATATCAATTTTACATTATTTTAAGTGTAATGCATGAAGGTGAAAACATAGGGCAATTCATATGGCATTTTTGTCAAGCATCTCCAATTTTAAAAGATGATCACTCTTCAACGATGAAGTTACACAAAGTTGTTATTTTTAGGGGGACAGAAGAGTTAAATCAAATCAGAAATAAGATTAAATATGTAGTAAATAAACTGAAAAATCCAATAATTTAAATTTTTCCTAAATTACATAATATCATAATCACATTTTTGTAAATCTCAATTTGAATCTCATTTAAACAATCTTAAATACAATCATATTGAACTAACAAAAATTATTGTGATTAATTCCCATTGAAACCAATCAACAAATGAGTAACAACTAGCCTGTATTATTGTTTTAAATGGAACTAAGTTATGACCAATTTTAACAGGATCGAGGCCATTACAATCATGTTAATGAAACTTGGTTGTATGTTACAGTGCCAATTCAAAAGGAGCAATTTGTGTGTGAATAATGCTGCAACATATTCAGTTAGAGCTTCCTTCGATATTTACTCTGCAGTACCTTCCACTCTCAAAAGGAAACTGCTTTTCAGTTTAAAAAGTAGCTTGTATCAACAGACTAGTGTGGGCAGAACACACTGTGCACTTAGTATTTCTTAAGGATCACAGGCAGTATATTTGAGGTGTGAGAACACATACATATGATTAATCCAATACATTTCTTGGTTAATGTTTTCATATACTTCATATGTCCCTATTTATCCAAGACAGTTTGGACAAATCTGGGGACAGCTTTTTAGAATATTTTTAGTGTATTCCATCACCTGTCTATCTGGTAAATGTGGCTGAATGTCTTTGAGTTGTAACTACTTAACAATAACTACCAATCAGATATATTGTAAGATTACACACCATATTAGTTACACTTAAGTTTCAAAGAGAACAATACATTTATACCTAGTTTACTAATAGACAGTGCTTCAGCAGCCGTTGTAGCTGCCTAGTACAAATGAAAACAGGAAATGGAGAAAAGCCTTCAATATACAATGGAGGGGTGGGGAGACGTATGTGAGTGTATGTTAAAGCAGTGGATTTTTTTTGTAAAGATGTATAAGAGGGGTCCTATTTTATTCTGTGAAATGTGGGAGGTCACATCAAACAGCTCAGAAGTGCATGTAAAACAAAACAATTAATTAAATGATAAACTACTAATGAAAATTAACAAAATGTTTTAATGTGCAATGCAGTTGTCTTTTAGTGAACTATACAGAAATGAAAAAGCCTTTCTGAAATCTTAGTGAAAGTCTCCAAAAGTTTAAAAACAAGGTGAAAGAATGTATACATAGAAAGGTAGTATTATTTGTTAGGACAGAAAAATAGGAACTATAATTTTCAAATGCAAACACGAACAAAACAAACATATTATAAAAGATGTATATCGGATATATTACTGACTATTTGAGAGAAATGCATCAATTTACAGTACTACATTTGATTGAACTGATGTTACATGAGCCTGTGCAAGTGAAAAAAGGACACAATATTCCAGTAGCTTTTTCATACTTTCATAACTTAACTTTCTAACTTACCGAAATGAGTTCAAATGATTACCGTTTTATAGAACAAACTACAGCCTTAACCATGCTGAAGCAAAGAAGGTTCTACTATACTAGCTAAGCTGCATTTTCTCATCTTATGGGAACAGCATTTCCATATTCTTACAGCATTTACAACACGATTCAGACAAGAAGTTCAGTCTTTGCATGGAGGTTTCCATGGAACTACAGTAATGTACAATAATAACAGTGGTAATTTATGCACATTCAAAGTTCTATTCTGGACCAGCTAACTGTTTGTCATTCAAAGCATAGTCTCTTAACACTGCAATCCTGTGTACACTTACCTAAAAGTAAGTCTCACTGAACATATCATGGCTTACTTCTCAGTAGACATGCACAGGATTGCATAGTTACTAATTTTTTCAACTCTCCCAAATCATTTGCCAAGAGCATCCATAAAACAAACTGTGCAAAAGAAGCCAGGTATTCTTAATGATGAGGCATTAATATAGCTGAGTGAAATAAGTTTCTCTAGCAAAAGTGTTTTCTATACTTGAATTTTAACATAGACAACCTTCCTGATTTTCAACAATAGTAACAAAAAAAACAACAACTCTTAATTAAACTCAAGCAAATTACTTAGTAATCTTAGAAGGACTCCCTTTATGCTGTATTATTTAGCTGTCTCTTTGTGGAAAGATATAACTATTCTTCATGTTCTCTATTTAGAACTTGGCAGATCAAAACTATTGATTTAATGACAACTTCAGCTCAGTGGTTAGACGATTGCCAAGCCTCTTCTGCATGTGAATTCCCCAAAGCCTGCCTGTTGAGATGTACATCTGATTGAGCCATGCCTTGGTAATATGGCTTGACAACATGCAAGGAGTTGCCATGTTTCCTTTGCAGCTCTAATGCACTTTAGTGAAAAATTGTCTAAATCAAGATTGGTTAGCAAGGTGAACCATTTAGGAGGCATATTCCAAAATGAAATCAAATGCTACTTTGTGGTAGATATTCCAATTGGAGGGTAAACTGCTAAGTGCCCTTGAAGCACTTAGGGCAGACTTTTGCATTGCTAAGTATGGAACTTACCATGGTAATCCTTGTATAATGGATTGGTTTCTCTCTCAGAGACGATAAATGATTCAAGACCTACTACCGTATCAGACAAGTTTGTTACACGTTCCATAATTGCTTTATTCTGTAAAACATGGAAACAAAATACACAACCAGCATGATGAAAAAGGTAATTAAGGTTCAACGCGTAGGACTTTGTCTTATCAGTGACAAATTGTAAGAAAAATAGATCATCAATACCTAGAAATTATTGAAAATGTGTTTGGTAATCTCCATGTTCATATGAAGGTATTGCAACATCTTCGCACGTGACTTTCATTATTACAATTAAAACAGAATTTGAAGGGCACAATATTTATTTATTTAAAGCATTTATTTATTGCCTCTAAACCCACCATGGCTACCAAGGCAATGTTCAATCAATAAAAACACTTTAAAAACATTAAACAAATAACTAAAAAAAACCCCAATTAAAACACCTGAGACCTCTCTTTAAAAAAAGCTCTAAAGTTTTAAAAACAGCAAGACCAGATACTCCTCATGTTAAAATCCAAAGGCCAAGCAAAACAGCACAGTATTTACTGCCCACCAGAAACTTTGATGGGATGGAGCCAGCCTATACAATCCAGAGTAAGGTACCTCAAAACTTCACTGATTTTAATGAGAGCCCTAATCAGGAGCACATATAATGTAGAAAATAATGCTTTGGCATATTGTCCTGACTAGACATATGTAACATCATGATTCCTGTATTCAACAATAAACAAAATCAGTCAGCAAAGTGTTTCAATGTCAATTTTTTCTACCGTAAATACAGTAAGGTATATGTAAACAAAGGGACAGGTTTCAGTTCCTCCAAATCCACACAATATCATAAAAGGATGTTGTTGGGTGTGTCATGGTTGGCAAATACATCCCGACAGCATTAATTTCCTGGAAAGAATCAGGGTGGGGGTAGGTAGACTGAATCCAGGCACATCCTTCCCCTTTCTCCTACAGTGGGAGATCAGACCAACCATTTAGGGGCTAGGAACAGAGATTCAATCCTTGTCCACTCATGCTTTCTAACAAAAGCTTGTGCATTCTGTTATCCTGTTTGAACAGTTTAGTATATTAATGCCTAGTCAAACTTGAGACAATACTTAAAATGATTCAAGTTCAAGAGTCTCTGTATCCCTGTCACAATGTAGTATCATTCATCAGCAATTTAAACAACCTGACCACACCACGTTAAGATTCTAAAGTAGGGACATAAAAGATTCATTTGTTGAAAATTGTTTCCCAATGTCAATCTGACCATCAACCAAAAATGATCTGCTGATTTTACTGGAAACAATTTCATCTTATTCAATATTATGTCCTTAAAAGTCTATCTTCAGCTATAGGTGAACTTGAAAAGAAAGAAAATAAATGTGTATGTGGGGGCACTAGAATTAAAAGTCTTGCCTGACTATAGTGTGATACACTTGATGAAACAACAACAAAAAGTGTCAGTGTGTGTTAATTGCTGATTCTCAATCTTGGGCCCTCAGATATTTATCACTGGACTACAATTCCCACAACCCTTGACCACAGACCATGTAGGTGGGAATGATGGGAGTTATAACCCAGCATATCATGATGCACAGGTGAGTAATTTAAAAAACTTTACCATAAGATATAGAGGAAATATATGAAAACTACTGGGTCAGAATGTTATATTAGGAGAATCTAAACATAGGGGGGGAGATCCAAGCTCAAATCCCCACTCACTGAATGACTCTAGCTGCTCGCTCACCTCAAAAAGTAATCTATCTCACAAGATTGATTTGAGAAGAAAATGAGGGCAGGGAACCATTTATACTTGGTCTAGCCCCTCCAGATGTTGTTGGACTTCAACCCCAATTAGTCCTAGATAGCACAGCTGGTGAGGAACATTAAGAACTGCAGTCCAACACCTGGAAGGCTACACTTTGCCCGCCCCTGATCTACAAAACCATAGATGTTGACGTCGTAACCAGAGGTCAGAAGCCAAAGTCTAGCCAAAAGATCAGGCTAGAGAATATCTGTAAACAGTTGATAAGCCAGTCATGTTTAATATCAAATCGGAGGGTCAAGAAAGAACATAGTCAAACAAACAAAGGGAGTAGAACAATATCCGTAAAGAGAGTTAAAGACACTAGAGAGGTTCCTTAGATGCTGCTGATATGGCAGATAAAAAGGAACTGAGGTAAAATGAGTGAGAATGCCTGGGGGGACTGTTCAGGTGGGTGGGGCTACCACCAAAAAGCCTTACATAACTATTCTAGAAGGTTCCAAAGATGCATTGCGCAGGCCCAGAACAACCCAATTGTGTGAGTCACAGAGACCATGAATAACAACATAAATTTGTCTTTCTTAGTCTTGGACAACTGGGATCCTTGGTCTTGAAAATATTACAAAGATGCCTTTTCAAAACTTGGTACTAGAAACAGAAACTACTTTTAACATGTTACCCCCCCCCCTCTGGCTTTTCTTCGCAAATGAAGATTCAGGAAGGACTCATTCTGTGCTTTCTGCAAGCATGCTGATGACTAAAAAGGCCAATACGAGATAAACAAGTCCGGTTGCAGAAAGCACAGCAGGTTTCCTTGGGTGATGTTTCTGGCTTGTGATTCTTTCTGCGTTGTCGTTTCTCTTCAATACTTGTTTGGCTTGAGTTCTCAAATAAGGCTGCAGCATTGTGGATAGTGCGTCTCCATGCCTCCCGATGTGAGGCCAGGGCAGACCATTGTTGGTGATCAATTTGGCTGAGCCTGAGATGTTGTTTCAGGGAGTCCTTGTATTGCTTTTCTGGAGCGCCCCTCTTACACTGACCTGTGGCGAGTTCACCGTAGAGTACTATTTCTGGGAGGCGATGTTACCATTCATTCTATGATCAACAGTGATAGCTCAATACTGGAACTTCTCTCTGACTGCTACACTACATTAAATGTAGTCCAAAGTGGTTGTCTGTGGATTGGTGCCAGTCCACAAGGCATCAGCTGATGGTGCACAGAGTTTTACAGGAGTGACAAAAAATTGTAGGCCATGGGCCCAGATACAGTGCTGGTCCCTACTACATTCCCCCACATCTGAGAAACATTACTGCAAGATATTTACAAAGTGCAACTGATAATTACAGGATCCCACCGAATTACACAATTAAAAACCCCACTCTGTTCATAAATCATGTTCTCCTTTCCAGGAATCATATTTTTATAATTATTTTCTCTGACCTCATGCTTTATGAATAAAGATTGAACAAGGCTGGTCTATACCCACAATCTTGAATGTAACTGACATTTAACTTAACCAAAGACAAGACAACCCACTCTTTTCTCAACAACAGTGCCTTGCAGAAGTATTCACCCATCAACCCTGCTTTGACTTTTCTGTTTTGTTTAGTTGTTGTGTCACAACCTGGAACTGAACTAGATTTAATTGGCACTGTTTCCACTTGATGTACACAAGGTACCCAATGCTGTGAAGGTGCAAAATACTTTTTATTGTGGCACAAAAGTTAAGGAAACAAAATCTAACTGGCACTTGTCAATTGTACAAGTATTCATAAGAGTCAATAGAAGCACCTTTCACAGCAATCACAGCTGTGAGTCTTCTTAGATAAACCTCTGTTATTGGCTTTGCACATTTGGATCCTGGACTTTTTGCCCATTCTTTTTTGGCAAAGCTACTCCAGGTCTGTTGGGTTGGATGGGGACTATTGGTGAACACCAACTTTCAAGTCTTGGCACAAGTTCTTACCATATTCAGGTCTGTGGTTTGAGTCATTCTAAGAATTTCAGGTTCTTGTTTTAAAACCACTCCAGTATGACTTTGGCTGTTTGTTAAGTCCCATCGCAGACTAATACAGGCTTTCCTCCAGATTTGCCATGTACGTGGTTCCATCTAACTTGCCCTCAAGCCTGACCAGTTTCCCAGACCCTTCTGAGACAAAGCATGCCATCATCATGCCTCATTATGAGGATAGTGTTCTCAGAGCAATGAGCACTGCTGGTTTTGTACCACACATAGCATTTTGCAACCATTATGTACATTTCTCCTACGTGCTATTTTGCAAAGTTCAAACAAGTTTTTATATGAGTTGATTTCAGCAATGGTTTTCTTCTGGTCACTCTTTCATAAAACCAGCTTTGTGGAGAGTTGATGTGACAGTTGACCCATGAACAATTTCTCTCTTCTCAGCTGTGGATCTCTCCAGCAACTTCAGAGTTACCATTAGCCTCTGGGTTGTTTCTCTGATTAATGCCTTCCTTATCTAGCAACTGAGTTTTGGTGGATGGTCTTCACTATGCAGATTGTAGCTGAAATATTATTTCCATTTTGTAATAATGGACTCAATGGTGCTCCAGGGGATAATCAAAATTTGGAAATACTTTTTTAATAACCCAACCCAAATTTGCTCAGACAACTCCTTTGTTTCCATGATGCTATCCATTTAGACATACTCTCCAATAAACTCTGGGCTGTTCCAAAACTGGGTATGTTTAATCAGAGATCAGGTAGACTCCATTCAGCTACTTACATGACTCCTGGAAGCCAGGGGTTGCACAAGAGTTTCTTTAGATGTGCCACAGTAAAGAGGATAAATACTTACATAACTAATGTATGTCACTTTGTTTTTGTTTTCTTGACTTTGTCCATAATAAAAATATTTTGTGCCTTCACAGTGTTGAGTGTTTTTGTACATCAAGTTGTAACAAGGCCAATTAAATCAATTCCAATTCCAGCTTGTAACACAACAAAATTTAGAGAATTCAAAGGGAGAGGGGAATACTACTGAAAGGCACTGCAAGAACCTGCCATCTTTATGTATTTCCTTTCAACAGGAATTTTGTAGTATTTTTTAATTTGAAGTCTTTGGAACACAAATTTATATAAAATCAGAAGGTATTTTTGTCATGGGGGGTGTTTAGACAAAAGAATGAAAATCTTTAAATTTTTCATTCTGTAAATTTTTAATTACTTGCTCTCACTTTAAGTTTAATATTTTGACACTAATTATACATCATATATATTTTTGGGGGGCTTAATTGGTACATGAAAGCTCATCAAGATTCAGCCTATAAATCATATTTCAGAGCTAGGCCCATGAGAGGAAGAATGCATTTCAGGGTATGTAGCAGTATATATAGCTGGAGAACTACCCTTCTACCCAGTCCTACGCTTAGAATTATGAGTGTTACACTTAATAAGACTGCATACATTTTAAACAACAGCATCTTTTATAGCATCTTCCTCTAGAAATTAAACTCTCCTGCACTTCCCTTGCCAACAGACTGTTCTCCCTCCTCCACCACCACCACCACACTTACTTGGAAAATCTTTTTTAGTATGAATTAAGAGTTTTTTCGAGAACTTGTTCTTTTTCAAAATTTTATCCAACAAGCCAATTTGTACATCTTCCCTTTCCTCTGTAAGCGCAAGCTTGCACCCCACTTCCAAGGCACCCCACTCCTGGAATGTTAGCATTGGCTATAGGCCTCAGAAACTGGCCAAGTTTGGTTCATTAATGTGGCTCAGAAAAGGTCATTATGTTTTTCCCTGGAAAGCTTAAGTCCTGGGGCTGTAAGGCCAAAAGAAGACACATTCCACATAAATGGGAAGGTAATGGGTGGAGAAACCCTTTTGTATTTGCTGATTGTGAAATTTCCTCTCCTCAGCTCCCACCCTTAAAGAAGCTGCTAAAAGCTGTTAAAATTCAATCAGTGGACATTAAGAAACACATTTAGCATCTTTCTACCTTTTGTCAAGACCAGGAAACTCATTGTGCAATCCATGAAGGCTCATGGAATTCATTGTTTCAACCCATGAAGCAACCAATCCCCTCAGGTGTATTTGGAGGTATAAGTATCACCCCCAAAATATGCCTCATTGCACACAGCTGTAATAGGGGGAAGCTCTGTTACTCTGTGTTAGCCAACCCAGGGTGCACAGTCAGTAATAGGGGACCCACCCTATCACTCTGGGTTAGCCAACCCAGGTTCCTCCATCCACTCTGCCAGATTGACTACAGGACAGATCTATATCACCTCAACAAAATCCTCTTGCTACCCCCTATCCAAGTTTTCCTACTGCTTTTCCTATAGCCTTGTGTGAATGCTTTTTCTGGGTGAATGTGTGTGTGTCTGGTGTTATTTTTGAACTCCTTAATAAAAAAACCATACTTAATTTTAAATGTGTATGTATTCCATCCAGATTAGTACTGGCATAATAGGTTTGCAGATTACGTTGTTACCCTATCTTGCATAGCTAAAGTCGAGTTGCTGCTGATTTCCCCAACATATTAGAAACTTGGTATTTTCTTGGAATTTTCCAAGGAGCATTTTGGGTAACACCTCCTCTACTTGTCTGTGCCAAAGCTCACCAAAGGGTTCTGAAAAACAATCTGATTTCTATACCACAGTAGGATCCTACAACATCTAAAGAAATGTGTCTGATAATCTATAGAATGTTTCTCTCTCTTTACCTAGGGAGTTTAATGTGTGCTTCCCCACAATACTTAAAATTAAGGAGCAAGATAATTTTAGACATAAGATCATCACACAAATATGCTTTTAGCAACAGAAAGGCACTCCTAGTCTTGCACCTGTATACATAAAACTGTAGTAGCCATTTCGACTCTAATGTCTATTTGCTGAATGCTGTAATCTTACAATCACTATTTGGGGACAGATTAGATAGCCCATGAGACTCTGGGACTCTGCAAAGTCTTTTTCCTTTAACTCTCAGGCCTAGTTAATGTTCCTTACTAATCAACTCTATGTTCCAGAAACATATCATATGCTGATGTAAACAAATTTTTTCTCTAATAGCGGTCAAACTGTACCCAAATGTTCCTAAGCTATCTTGCCTTGAACTATCAACAATTGTCACAAGGAAGTTGCTGACACCAAAGAGAAGGAGGAGGGAATTGTTTTTTTGCAAACCGAAATTACTGTATAAAGGTATTCTGTAATCACAGCTCTGGGTTCTGACTCTTTGGAAGATATTCCAGTCAGGCCCACCGGTGTAATAAAACTCACTTTCCAATCCATGGGTCTGCTGTTCCATGATTTCTGCAACAAAACCACTCCTAGTTCCCTCCCTCTTCCATTTTTTTCCAGAGTCTGGATCAATAAATAAAATGAAGAACCCACCTCTTAGGAAAAACAAACAAACAAAAAAGTACTGACATTGGTGGAAGCTGTGGAGGGGTACAAGCAACTGCAACAAGTTAAAATGTTTTATGTATTTCTCCCTTTCTCATTAAGGAGAAGGGGGGGAGGGGGGGGAAGGCAATAGAAACATGCCAAACAGCAAACTGAGCAAAAGCTAGCTTCTTCCTGAAAATGAGGAGACTGAAAAATGACATTCCTTGCCTCCTGTTCAGCCAAGCAATCAGAGAATCAGAGTGCTAGTAGCATTAATGACACAGCAGAAGCAGCCTGCAGTACTAGCCCATTGCTAGAGCAATTTTGGCAACGTACAGTGTGAATACATGTAATTAAGGCGTTTCAAGGGCAAGTGATACATCTATGTTCAGAAAACTATGGACAGGTATGCCTGGTTAACATGGAAACTGGAGGTAACACTTTTGGACTAGCTGAAGAATGGAGGAATCAAAACTTTTCTTAGAATCCAAATGGCTGGAAAGCTACATGATTTAAAGGAGGGGTGGGCAACCTCTAGAGGCCTACAGCTGCAGGTGTTTCCCCCAGATCCACTCCCATTTTTCTGCCCCCAAAAGGCCCTTTGTCCTTCTAGGAAGAGCGGAGAGTGATTTCAGGATGTTTTCACGCCCTTGATCTGTTTTAGGCTGGGGTAGGGGGCTCTTTTCAAAACTGAAAATGGCCCAAAGTGACTTCTAGTTTTGGAGAGGGGGAAAAAAACTCCCTGGGCCATGGCCAAATTGGCCCACCAGGCAGTGCAATAGACCTTTAAAAGTTATGTTTTCATTTGGGCATCTCAATATGCTTAAGATAAAGATAACAAGGGTTGGCTTCCTCATACTATTGCAGAAGGCAGGCAGGTTCACATGGGATGAGATAGGCCAGTACCAGCATTAATGTCTTTAAAGATAATAACCAGCTTCTTTAAGCGAGCTTGAAGACAACTGTGGTAACTAATGCAACCAATACAATACAAGAGAAGCCCCAGGTTTTAGAAGATTAGCCTCCTTTATAACTATTTGAGCAGAATCTTGATCCACTTGCAATTTCTGATTGCTTTTCAAGGGTAGCCCACCCCCAGCCCCAAGTTAACTACACTAGTCCAAACTAGAAGTCACTAAAACATGCATCACTATACCCAGATCTAGGTTTTCTAGGAATGGGTGCATTTAGCAAAACAGTCTAATCTGAGCAAAAGCAGTTTACAGATCTAGGAACAAAAGAGGGCCAAAGAGGGGGAATGCATCTCTATTTTTAAAAGGCAACAATCCTAGTCCCTCATTGATGTTTTTACAGATTAGGAGAGGCTTTATTTTTGACTCAATTAACCTACAATTTGACAGTCTCCACTGGTGTCAGACATTTATTCAATGTCTCTGAAATTTCCCTTAAATCACATTGAAAGGAGAGCGAGCGAGCGCTGCATGGCATGAACTGAGTACCACTGGCACTGAGGTTGGCCTCATTTTGCCACCATGTCAAAACCTGACTCATCACCAAAATTTCTGGAGCTCAGTGATCATCAATGGGGTGTCAGTTTATGTTTTAGTGTATGTGGTTTTAGATGGTTCAAAACTGTTTGGACATCTTGGGGTATATCACAAATATTTAAATTGATAAACAAACAATGTTTGTACTGTGAAGTCAAATGCTTTCACGGCCAGCATCCATAGATTTTCATTGGGTGCCAGTTACACGACAAGTTTTGTCGCGGGGCTTACCGTGACTTCCTGATCCCGTATCCGTCCCTCGCTGTTTATATTATTTTTGTCACTCTTTAGGAAATCCTGGAAGATCCCATGATTGATATTTACACGGCAAAAGTTTTTATTGGTCCCGCACTCTTATATCCCATGCTTTTGCTGTTTACACATGTTTAGATTACCGGGATTTTTTTTTTTTGGCTGTCAATCAAGGATGTGATTAGTCGTGTTTTCACAACCTCGGTTACGCACTTCCTTTAGAGTTCCGCGCCACGAGCGATGCTGTTGGCTGGTTGGGAGAGGGAGAAAGAGAGGGCAGAGGTTTGGTATTCCCCTTGCCTCTTTAAAATGTTAACCCTTTAAGCAGAAGGCATTTTGAAAGACCCAGAATGTGAGCTTTTGCTCAGATGCAGGAACAGTGCTTTCCTTTTGAAATCAAGGCTGGGGAGGGGAGGCTTGGTATTCCCCTTGCCTCTTTAAAATGTTAACCCTTAAAGCAGAGTTAGGGCTGCAGAGTGAAGATTTCAAGCCAGCGACAGACAGGCATTTTGAAAGACACAGATGCTGGCATTTTTTTTACTGTGCATTGTGACGGGGGGGGGATAAAAGTGTGTTCATTCGCTCAGATGCTGGAATATTTTACTGTGCCTGTCCAGACCCAGGGAGGTGATAAAGGCAGGGGATGAATGGGCAACCCTCTGCCCATCACGATCTCTTTGTAACATGCAATTGAGAAAGAGGTTAAAGCTGAAGGGTTTGCAGTGTAGAAATCCATTTAAAAAGGTGATTGAGTACACACGCGCGCACACACAAACCTACATGCAGCTGGAAGGGATGCCTTTATTTTTGGCTGGTGAGGCTGGATCTGTTGAACGGGTGACTGACCCCTCCTTTTCTGGTCGCTGATCTCTAAGCCCGCCCCCAGTCACCATTTCCAGCCATCCCCTGGTACCGAGATATTTTGTCCCAGGCTGTTTACATTTCCGATTTTCCGAATCCTCCAGTGACTTTTTTAAAAACCGGCACAACCTGCGGGACTGGAAGTCCCGCAGGTTGAGGGATAAAAGGTGGCCCCCCTTCCGAAAATCACGTACCCGACCCGATGTACGTGTAAACTGCCAGGGATCGACACGAATTCTTCCCGGGACATTTTCATTGTGTAAATGGCACCTTGGGTTTTTTTTTCCAGGCTGTGAGGCCGTGTTCTGGAAGAGTTTATTTCTGACTTCAGAAATAAACTCTTCGAGAACATGGCCTCACAGCCCAGAAAAAAAAACCCAAGAAAATCTAATGTTTGTACTGTAACAGTGCAGACGCTGAACAGGGATGACATAATATTGATGCTACATCATTTGGTTCTGTTCTGGTTTCATTTATGGAGACTATACAAATACCACAGATTGGGAATTTTATTAGTAAAACTAGTAATACACGAAATAATCTTATTCATGATTAAAAATTTGGCCCTCGGATGCTTTAATCTGTTTCATTACTTTAGAAATACATAAAGCACACTTCAACACTTAAGGAAACATATTCAGGGGTAGCCATGTTGGCCATGCAGCATAATACAACAAAATACAAAATCTACAAAAGAGTGATGCCTTTATTGGCCAACCAACATGCAGAAAATACATCATGCAAACTTTCGAAAACTCACTGGGTTCTTCTTCAGGCAAAGATGTTAAAATCATATAGGAGAAGCAAAATGATGATGTTAGAGTCACAGGCCTACATTTTGTCTCAGATGTTATTTCTATTGTCTGTTAAGATGGTCTAGAGGGATATCAATGCAGGTAGAGGCCACTCCCCTTCTTGGCTGTATGGAGACTGGGGACAAAGGGCAATAAAAGATAGGTAATAAATTGCTCTTAGATGCATTATTATCTCTAAAGACATAGGTGGCATCTGAGTACCTTTTATCAGCTCAGGTTGTACAATCCTACCTGGACAGATACAAACTTGCAACTATTATTAACATTTGTGTATCCTTCCATCTAATTTACTGCCATACTTTATTGAGAAAAGCCATGAAAATGCCAATTCTTCCAGAACAGGGCAGCTAGATTCATCACTTTTTTTTCTTCTGTATGATTTTAAAGCTATCTTTGTCTGATGAAGAAGTCAGTGGAGATTTGAAAGCTTGCATGATGTATTTCCAACATTTTGCTTGGCCAATAAAGGTATCATTATTTTGTGGATTTTGTCAACATTTAAGTTATTTGCTTGATATCATACAGATATTAACATATCTGGAATAAAACTTTTGTTTCTTGACCCCATATGAGCTGTCTTTTGAAATTATCTTTATGTCATATGATTTCAGCATTTTGCAGAAACTTCAATGATTGACCACACTCATATTTTACTAGGTATTATAAAAACATGTTGTAACAAGGTAGCCACAAAAATGGCTCTTTTAAAAGTAAACATCATATATGTTCAATGCTAAGAATGCACACCCAGGAGTGAAGGGCTCCGAATACTAAGCCATTTCATCACTAAAAACACAGAGAAGTGGTTCTGTAATTAGTGTGTAGACTAAGTGGGGATGGCAGATATAGTTTGGCAGGAGTCAGTTGTCATGGGGCATGTTGGCACCAACAACATGGGGAAATGTAATTATATTGTCCTGGAAGCAAAACTCAGTTTTGCTGGGGAAGATGTTGACTAGCAGAAGCTTCTAGGTAGTTTTTTTGTGAAATGCTACATAGTCAATGTACAAGGCCAACTAGACTAGAAGTGTTATGGGGTTTCAATACATGGATAAGAAGGTGGTATGCAGAGGAGAGATTTGGACTTCTTAAGACCAGGGAACAGTTTGGAACAATGAGACAACCTGGACTGTACAAAAGGAATGGGCTCCAGTTGAAATGAAACCAGACTCCTAAAGCTTTATATCAAAAGGACCATGGAGTCTACTTTAAACTGATTTTTGGGGCAAAGTCAACATGACATGAGAGTTGGCCATGGGGAAAACACACCTGCCAAAGACATTTGAAGAGAAACAAACATAGTGTTAGTTCTCTTCTAATACTAAAAGCATCTGAGCCAAGGTGGAAGGGGTGGAGTGCTTGCCTCTAAAGGAAAATATAGATAGAATGGGAATAAAGGAAAACAGGTGGACTGATGTGAACTATTGAGGTACAAGATCTACAAGAGAGGTGAGCATACACTGGCAGTCAGCAGGCTGATTTTTATCTCCAACAATGCCTCAGTGGGTCGCACTGCCATTTCTAGATGATACTCTCCGCTTGTTTTCAAGTTCTATTTTTGGCTAATTTGGGATGCAGCGCTCAAAATTGCCTTCAGGTCCCAAATAGCCATCCTTAGATAATATTTCTCCCATAACTTTTTCCCGAGGCCTTTCCCCTCAGTTTTTCTAGGGGAGATTCAGGGGTATTTAGGGAGGGACAAGATCTACAGAAGAATTCCCCCTCCTAGGTCTCATGTGGCCCACTGGCTGCACAATTCCCAACCATGCTCTATAGGAAAGTCAGGAGTGTACAATGTGGAGGATAACAGTATTTGAAAGAGGGCATAAAGTCAAAGATGTTGTCTAGATGGTGAAAAAACTCCTCATGGAATGCGAGGAGAATATCTTTTGTCCTAATGAGATCCCTCAGTGATTCAACATATTAGGAAAGAGGGGGCCCAAAACTCTGTGTATTGCGCCTTCGTGGTTTTTTGTGAAGTTTTTTTTTTAATGGGGAAATGCACAGTCCCGTCCAATTCAAAGCAGAGTGCATTCCAGAAGTCAAAACTAATTGGTCAGATGTGTGTGTGTGGGGGGTGGCTTGCCAGAGATAAAGTGGTTGGAATCGCCATTATTGTTTTTCGCAGTAGCAATTATGAGTAATTTCAGAGCAGTAAAGTGAGAAAAACAGTTTTTTAAATGGAAGATCGCACTTCCGCATCTTGGTTTTAAGGAGGAAAAAACCCCTGTGCAATGGCAGCAACTTTTGGAGAATAATAACATGAATAATTCACTCATGGCCACCATCTTTATTCATGGGCATGCTTCATGTGAAATTCAAAGACGGATAACTTCCCATACCAGTGATCTTGACAAAAAATCATGGAGACAAATGAACACTGCTGTGATTGTGAGTTAATGTGCAGTCATGAGTATTATGTCTCCTCGTATAGATGACCCCAAACACTCTAGAAATCTCAGAAACAGTAGACTCCTCCACAGAATCACTGAGGATGGAAATTCCCGACCCACAAAATAATTGAATAGTGGGATCACATTACTACTGCTCTTGACTCAAACAGAGTGTTCATGAGATAGAAAGTGAAAGAAATCAAGTAGGCAATCATAAAGATGTTACAATGTTATAACACTATAGTGTTATAGCGGTATAGTCATGGTGATACAGTAAAGGGTGATTCCAGTTTACCTAATTCAGACTAGGTAAATGCATGTTCTGGTCATGACATAAAGGTAAAATTGATAAATTCCCAGAGAAGTATTCATCAAAACAGATAGTCATGAAACTGAACAGTGATGTGGCAGCTAAAAAAGCCAATGTGATTTTAGGTTGCATCAATAGGAGTATAGTGTCTAGATCAAGGGAAATAAGAGTACCACTCTGTTCTGGTTTAGTCAGACCTCACCTGGAATAATGAAGGATATTGACAAGTTGGAGGGCACTGACATGTCTAGACAAGGGCAACCAAAATGGTCTGATACATCACTAAGAGGAGCGGCTTAGGGAGCTGTGTATGTTTTGCCTGGAGAAGAGAAGGTCAAGAGGTGACATGATAGTCATGCTCAAATATTTGAAAGGATGTCATCATATTGCAAAACAAGCTTGTTTTCTGCTGCTCCATGAGCAGTGCTGCTTGAGGAATGGACTCAAACTACAGGAAAAGAGATTCCACCTAAATATTAGGGAGAACTTCCTGACAGTAAGAGCTGTGCCCTGCCTCAGAGTGTGGTGGAGTCTCCTTCTTTGGAGTTTTTTAAACAGAGACTAAATGGCCATCTGTCGAGAGTGCTTTGGTTGTGCATTTCTGAATAGCAGGGGGTTGGACTAGATGGCCCTTTGTGGTCTCTTCCACCTCTATGATTCTATGAAATTGGATGACTTAATCAGAGGTACTCATAATCTAGGCACACACACACTGTTCATCAACTGGAATGGGTAAAACCCACTACAGTTTTTTCTATGAACAAGATGAAAACCACTGATGGAATAGTTTCCTTGTGGATGTTCTCAAAATTTGCTGGGGGTAAGAACTCAGAAGTGATGTCTCCAGTTTCAGGGAGTGGGCAATAAAATGGCAAATGCCACTCAATGGAAACAATACACTGACTGGGGCAAAAATTCTAGGTTCACATATACATTGATTCACCTGAACTTTAAACAATTGACTAGGGCTGCATCCATCTGCACTGCAGAAATAATCCAGTTTGACACCACTTTAAATGCCATGGCTGAATGCTTTAGAATTCTGGGATTTGTAGGGGTTTTTTTTGGCAATATTTAGCCTTCTCTGTTAGAGAGCTGTGGTGTTGATGACAATGTCAACTCAGTCTGTGGTGACAGCAGCAAAAGAAAAAGAAAACTAGTTGCTTGTTTTAAATTAATGTTTTAAAAGTAATGTTTTAATTGGATTTATTGTTCAAAGCTTTTAAAACCTTTGTACCAGATACTGTACCACATATTCCTGGGCTTAGTCATTAATTGAAATGGAGACTGCAGTCAAGAAATCAGAAGATTAGGATTGGAAGGGCAAATATGAAGGAACTAGATAAAATCCTCAAGTGTAAAGATACATCACTGAATACCAAAGTCAGGACTGACACTGCCATTGTCTTTCCTATTTCTATGTATGGTTGTAAACAGTGAAAAAACTGATAAGAAGGAAATCAACTCATTTGAAATGTGGTGCTGGAGGAGTTTGACGAACATCATGGACTGCCAAATAAACCAATAAATGGAACTCAGAGCAAATCAAGCCTGAACTCTCCCTAGAACTCAAAATGACCACATTGAGGATCTCATACTTTAGCTATATCATGAGATGAAATGACTCATTAGAAAAGAGAATAATATTTGAGAAAGTGGAAGGCAGAAGGAAAAGAGGAAGATGCCATTATACGCGGATAGACTCAATCAAGGAAGCCACAGCACTGAGTATGCAGGACCTGAGAAGGGCTGATGATGATATAATGTCTTGGTGGTCTCTCATTCATAGGGTCAGTATTAAGTCAAAGTTAAATTGACAGTAATTAACAACATCAACAACCACATATTGTTTCAGTGATTTTTTAAAAACTTATATTGTAAGCTACATTGCATCCCATTTTAGGAAAAAGATGGGATATTAGCCAAATCCTCACAGAGTGTGCTTACCTATATGGCTGGGTCCCTATCTCCCTATATGAGCCTGTTTGAGTTCTAAGATCTTCAGAAAAAGCCTTACTTTCTGATCCATTAGTTTAGTGGGAACAAGGGAGAGGGCTTCCTTGGTGGTTGTTCCCAATCTCTGGAACTTCCTCCCTAGAGAGGTTAGAATGGCTCCCCATATTCTCTCCTTCCACTGGCAAGTAAGAATCTTCCTAATCTGTCTACCTCTAGCAACTGACTGAGTTGGGCATTTAATGGTGTACTGTGTATTTACATTTTTTTAAATGTTGTCTTTTAAGAATAATTTTAAATGGTTTTAACTCTATAGAGTTAATCTGTAATTTTATATCATTTGTAAACTGCCTTTTGTCTCATATTGGGAAAAGGGTGGGATGAAATAATACTAACAACAACAACAACATAAAGATTTTTCTTGTTTTTTTTCTGGGCTGTGAGGCTTTGTTCTGGAATAGTTTCTTTCTGACGTTTTGCCTGCACCTATGGCTGGCATCCTCAGAGAATGGTTGGGTAGGTGTGTGTGTGTGTAGTTTATATGCTGTGAACCCCTGTTGGGGAGTATATATAAATTTGTGTAATTGAATGGTTAGTTTCTGGGTATAGAAATGCGAGACTCGTTAGTGTCCGACTGGCGAATGGTTGGTTTCTATACCCAGAAACTAACCATTCAATTACACAAATTTACATATCCTCCCCAACAGAGGTTCACAGCACATAAACTCCACACACACACCTACCCAACCATTCTCTGAGGATGCCAACCACAGATGCAGGCGAAATGTCAGAAAGAAACTATTCCAGAACACGGCCTCATAGCCCGGGGGGAAAAAACCAATGAAAATCTAGGGATGCCAGCCATGAAAGCCTTCAACTTCACATTGAACAATATAAAGAATTTGCTACATGCAATGCAGTGATGACCACCAACTTAGATGGTTTTAAAAGGGGATTAGAAAAATGCATGGTGGATGGCAAAGAATCATTATGATTATTCTATCTCTAGCACGCAGGGTTTGGGGGAACAACAATATGAAAAAGCTGTGGGAATGAGGCCAATAAAACTACATAGTTTGTAGTCTGATCCAGGAGGGTTCTGTTTATGTTCCTATCTCAGTAAGGTGGAGCTAGTGTGTTATAGTGGCTTGCGCATTAACTCCATCACTGGAGACCAGGGTTTGAATCCCTGTTCACCCATGGTTGCCTTAAACAAGTCACAAACTCTGAGCCTCAGGAGGCAAAGGCAAATCCTCTGAACAAATCTTGCCAATAAAACACTGTGATAGGTTTGCCTTATGTCGCCATAAGTTGGCTATAACTTGAAGGCACACAACAACCACATTTCAGCAAGGACTCAGTGTTCCAGCTTCTTTCCCATTACAGCAAGACTGATAGGTTTGCAACTACACAACTTAAAATGCTGAAGGAGGTATGAGTAAGAAAGTTAATTTACAGTTGGTAGCATTATCCCACTCTTCTAAAGGCATGTTATCTCAAATACTGTGATTGTTTAGGATGGTGAAGTGAAGTCTGCAAGCCATTTATTTTGTCCTAACCCCCCCCCCCTTCATCCACCTTGGGATTTCAGGTGTTTATATCTGATGAGCCACCAGAGAAAATGGAGCTTTGTTTACATACTGGAAAGATGTTGCATGGAATACAAGCTCTGATTTGCAAACTGGGAAGGCTCTCCATAAAACATGACCTTCGGACTGCACAATGGGAAGGTTTTGCATGCCTGAAAGCTGTTGTGCTCAGGCAAATTGATAGCTCCACCTGCTACTGGAATGCAGTGGGTGGAGACCCATCTCCTGAGACCCATCTCAAATTGGACTTAGCCCGAGCCAAGTTTCGTCACCCCTGCTTTACAATATAGTATTATTCTTTGAACAGCTGTTGCTCTATTATTTCAAGTGAATGATATGAATGAATGGAAGTATCTATCAAACCCTAACTTTTATGCAGATCTCATTCAGGATGAACTGTGAACAAGAGTACAGCCATACCTCACTTAAGGAAATACTGTAGATGTATCCTTGAAGAAAATTTGGTGCCAGAGGCAGAAATCACATGGAAAGACTAGAAATAGGTTTCTATACTACAGAAGAGTAGTTCATTATGTTTCCACAAACTCCCCACCACCACCAAATTAACAGTATGCACATGTAAAATGAAACAACCAAATCAGGTTAGCCTTGCCTAAGTAGACAAAAAGATTTTGAACTTTCTAGAGACATTTGAAGGCTTCTTCCAAAAGGCATCCAATAGTGTTGGGGGCTAACTCGTAAAAGCAGGCTTATCTGCTCTTATTTTTTTCTCTCTGTTTTGTGGTTTACACATGTTCTTTAAGGGATTCTGTAGGCAGCTGCTGTTTATGCTGCCTGTTGTAGGCAGGCACACACATCTCCAGTAGGTTCAGCTACTGGAGTGAGGACTGATGGTGAGCTGAAGTCCCTAAGCGAGCTCCACAGCAGGCACCTAGGAGGCAAGGTCCAACTGACAAAAACTCTCTTTGGAGGAGAGAGGGTGAGATCACCCACAAATGCTCTGAAATGCTGCTCCTTGCTAGGAGACTTCAGTCATCAGAAAGTGGGTTGAGTGGCAGGAGGAGCCTCGGGATTAACATCAGGCACAAATATTTAATGTACACTGGATCTGGGAAATCCTCACTTCCTTAATTATATTTTAACTATTTTAACTCTTACAGTTGAAGAGAGATCTTCTGAAAGGCAGTGAGATCAAAGCCTCAGTGAGTTGCCATCTTTCTGTAAACAAGAAGCTAGAAAATAAAGACCATTCACAAAATTTTAGTTTTAAAGCAAAAAGCTTAGCAAGAGTATTGATCAACAAAGGTACAAATGGATAAAGGAGATAGTAATGTTAAAAGATAGAAGATTTCTTCTTTTCTTTTTTTCCCCTTTTGGACAAATGTGCTTTGTTAATGTTGAAATTCATTAGGCAAAGAGAGCAGACTTCTCTGGGAATATGGATTGTTTACTTTAAAAGATGATAAAAGGGAGAATAGACAGATGGTGCTACAAGAGCTATGGAGACTGTATTGGGACTAAATTGTTAACTTTAAGAAACAAGAGCCTTGCTTTTTATTTTTAACCCTGTAATTGCTGAATTTTTACTTTAGATTTACTGAATGTGACACCCACCAAAAAAATGACAAAAGTAACGCAATCAGAAAATCAGAAGGAATATAGAGTCATAAAATCATAGAATTGTAGAGTTGGAAGAGGCCCCAAGGGCCATCCAGTCCAACCCCCTGCCACGCAGGAATCACAATCAAAGCATCCCTGACAGATGGCCATCCAGTCTCTGTTTAAAGACCTCCAAGGAAGGAGACCCACCACGCTCCGAGGGAGTGTGTTCCACTGCCGAACAGCTCTGTCAGAAAGCTCTTCCTAATGTTGAGGTGGAATCTCTGTTCCTGGAGCTTGCATCCATTGTTCCGTGTTCTAGTCTCTGGAGCAGCAGAAAACAAGCTTGCTCCATCCTCAATGTGACACCACTTCAAATACTTACACAGGGCTATCATATCGCCCCTTAACCGTCTTTTTTTCAGGCTAAACATACCCAGCTCCCTACATCTTTCCTCATAAGGCATGGTTTCCAGACTTTTCACCATTTTAGTCACCCTCCTCTAGACACGCTCCAATTTGTCAATATCCTTTTTGAATTGTGGTGCCCAGAAATGGACACAGTAGATGAGGTCTGACCAAGGCAGAATAGAGTGGCACTATGACTTCCCTTGATCTAGACATTATACTTCTATTGATGCAGCCCAAAATCACATTGGGCTTTTTAGCTGCCGCATCACACTGTTGACTCATGTTCAACTTGTGGTCTACTAGGACTCCTAGATCCCTTTCACACGTAGTCTCGTTCAGCCAGGTCTCCCCCATCCTGTATCTATGCATTTCGTTTTTCTGCCCCTTACAGTTCTCCATATTGAATTTCATTTTGTTAGCTTTGGCCCAGCTCTCCAGTCTATCCAGGTCATTTTAAATTTGATCCTGTCATCTAGAGTATTAGCTACTCTTCCTAATTTGGTGTCATCTGCAATTTTGATAAGTATACCCCTAATTCCGTCATCCAAGTCATTGATAAAGATGTTGAATAGCACTGGGCCCAGGACAGAACCCTGTGGCACCCCACTGGTCACATCTTTCCAAGACAAAGAGGAGCCATTGCTGAGCACCCTTTGGGTTCGGCCAGTCAACCAATTACAAATCCATTAAACAGTTAACTTGTCTAGCCCACATTTTACAAGCTTGTTTGCAAGAATGTCATGAGGAACCTTGTCAAAGGCCTTACTGAAATCAAAGTATGCAATATCCACAGCATTCCCTTCATCTACCAAGCTGGTTATTTTATCAAAAAAAAGAGATCAGATTAGTCTGGCATAACTTGTTTCTCTGAAACCCATGTTGATCTTTTGTGATTATGGCATTGCCTTCTAAATGTTCACAGACTCTCAGTTTAATTATCTGCTCTAGAATCTTCCCTGGTATTGATGTCAGACTAACTGAACGATAATTGTTGGGATCCTCTTTCTTCCCCTTTTTGAAGATGGGGACAACGTTTGCCCTCCTCCAGTCTGCTGGGACTTCTCCTGTTCTCCAGGAGTTCTCAAAGATTATTGCTAATGGCTCTGAGATTACATTTGCCAGCTCTTTTAATACCCTTGGATGTAGTTCATCTCATTCTGGAGATTTAAATTCATTTAGATTAAGAAGGTATTCCTGTACTACCTCTACTTATTCTGTGCTGGATTTCCCCTATTGTGTCCCCTCTTCCATTATCCTCAGGTTGACCACCCTTTTCCTTTTCTGAAAACACTGAGGCAAATAAGGTGTTGAGTAATTCTGCCTTTTCTCTATCCCCTGTTAGCATTTTGCCATTTTCTCCACATAGTGGCCCTACCATTTCCTTCCTCTTCCTTTTGCTGAGGACATACCCCAAAAAACCCTTTTTATTGTTCTTAACCTCTCTAGCAAGCCTGAGCTCATTCTGCACTTTAGCTTTTCTGACTTTACTCCTACACGTGTTCGCTATCTGTTTGAATTCTTCTTTGGTGATTTCCACCTTTTTCCATTTCCTATACATGTTCCATTTAAAACTTAGCTCCGTTGAAAGTTCTTTAGTCATCCATCCTGGTTTCTTGTTGAGAAGAGTGGTTTGGCAATGGAACTAATTACCACAGAGGTGGTTGGAGTCTCCTTCTCTGAATGTCTTCAATCCATAACAAGTTGATGATGGACAGGAGATTTTGGAGAGTAAAACTGAGGTCATAGATAAAGAAATGGAAAAAAAACATGCAGACAATCTTCTATTGCTGAAATTGAGAGGGATAGCATTTTGTCTGGGAGTCAGAGCTATTTCAAAAGACCCTGGTGATGGTATTAGACAAAAGATTGGAGATGACGATGACATGGATATAAAAGATCAAGTTGAGTTGATGGACAAACCTGGATTTAATATTGAGAAGAAAGTTAAATATTTAAAGAAAGATATGTTAAGATCGGAAAACTAAATTTGTTACTGTTGGGGAGAATTGTGGTGACAAAAATAATGTTTTTATTTCAGATAATAGCTGTTTTGACAACTGATGTACCATTTGAACAATGGCAAAAAGATGTGTTTAAGTTTGTATGGCAAGGCAAAAACCCACAAGTTAAATACAAGGTAATACAAGAGAAGGATTGGGCTTATCTGCAGTCTGCTGTTTGGTTTGCATGTTAAAGTAAGATGGTTAAGGTATTAAGACATCTTGGAGTTTTGTCACATGGAATATAAAATTAAATCAAGAGAGTAGTTAGTAATTGAGGGATATAGTTTTCAATGGTTTTCTTACAGTTATTGGAATTATTTTAAATAGATAAAAGGATTTATGGGCTTGGATAAAATAAGCTGGAATTGGAGATGTAATTGTGTACAGATGATGAACAGATAATTACTAAAATGTATGCATTTTGGTTGAAATTTGAAACTGAAAAATAACATGTTAAGGAAATGTGATTTAGGGGCTGATGGAAGAATTTAACATTACTTACATGGTGTAGTGGTTTTAGCGTTGGACTATGACCAGGGTTCAAATATCTGTTTGGCCAAGAAAACCCACTGGGTGACCTTGGGCAAGTCACACTCTCTCAGCCTCAGAGAAGGGCAATATCAACCCCCCTCTGAACAAATCTTGACAAGAAAACCAAGTGATAGGTTCATCTTTGGGGTTGCTATAAGTCAAAAATAACTAGAAGGTACACAACAGCAACAACAGACAACCATGGAGGAATGTTGGAACTGATAGGCTGTTAGTGACATTTCTCTAAGACTGGAAAGAACTTATACATTTTCTGTAAAATAAAAAGACTTTGTAACATTTAGTTTTGATAATTAGAAAGAATAAGCTGTTGAAAGAAGATAATATGATGCAATTTTTTAGAGAGTGAGGTATGAATAATTACAGTTGTCCCTTCACATTCGCTGGGGTTTGGTTCCAGGACCCCCCGTGAATACCCAAATCTGTGAATACTCAAGTCCCATTATATGCAATGGCATAGCAAAATGGTGTCCCTTATATAAGATGGCAAAATCAAGGTTTGCTATTAGGATTATTATTTTTTTAAGAATATTTTCAAGCAGTGAATACTCAAATCTGTGAATGTCAAATCCGTGAATGTAGAGGGACAACTGTATATGCATCCATCATCACCAAAAGGAAGATCAGAAGTCACTTTTTTCTTCTCTTTTTCTTATTTTAATTTCTCCTCTTTTCTCAATTTCTGTAATTTTTAATGTCCTATAGAAGTTTCAATAAAAATATTTTTAAAAAGTAGGATAAGCTAAAATAGAATCCCATTCTTTTCTAGTTAAAACTTTATGACATTGTTCACTTGCACTGTTGAGTCTGTGTTTTTCCAGTCCTGCTTCACCATCCTCCCAGTGGTGATATGGCTAAAAAACCTCCAGTTAGACAAAGGAGAAGAAAAGGGGAGCTGAATGGGCACAAAAAGACCTGTAAAAAGGATCTTCACTTTCAGAGGCTTTGTTAACTAAGGCATGCTGTAACTGAGGCATTGCAGTTTACAGTTTAAAGAATATCTATTACCTGCCTTACAATGGATCAAACCCTTTGTTCATCTAGCCCTGTATTTGGGAAGGTGGAATCATCTGGCCCTCCAGATGTTGAACTGCAACTCCTGCATTCCCCACCATTGACTTTACTGGCTAGGAATGCTAGAGGTTTTAGTCCTACAAATGCATGATTCCCACCACCAGTCTATATCAGGTAGTGCTTCTCCAGATATAGAAAGATCTTTTATATTATCTGATACTTGACTCTTTTAACTGGTGAAGCAGAGAACTAAAATCTGGGGCCTTCTGCATGCAAAGCTTGCACTTCATTATTCAGTCATGCAAGCTGAAAGTTCTGCATGCCAGCATGAACTAAATTCAGTCCAGGTGAGCACTACTGCCCCAACCCTTGTCTTTAAAAAAACCCCTGACAAAAATGCTACTGGATTAAACTAGGGGTGGGCAAAGTCCAGCCCACATGCCAAATGTTCCCCCAGGGCTGCTTGTGTGGTCCCCGGGGCTCCCTAGGACTCAAAACTTTTCCCCAATTTTTCTTCCTTTTTTGTTTGTTTGTTCCACAATGCCTTCTGGAAGTGTAGGGAGAATTTCAACCACACTTAATGCCCCCCTCAAAAATTTTCAAAACAAGTTGGTTTGTCTCCAAATGTCCTCTAGGGGGTGTGGGGCACATTTCCATTACTTTTTGTGCTCCCTGGGCCAATTTCAATCCAGAGGTGGCCTTTTTAGAAACAGAAATGAACAGGGAGTGACTTCTACTTATTTCCTGTTGTTAAAAAAAAGGACTCCCCAAGCCTAAAATGGCTCAGGAAGGCCCCAAAACATGGTGAAAATGAACCCCCTTGATGCCTATAAGAAGGCATTTGGGGCAAAAAAATTGTGCAGGAGCAGGTGCAGTGGATGGGTGTGACCCTCCAAGGTATCTGGGAGAGGCGTAATGATGTCCCTAGAATCATCCCAACAGATATTGGATCCCTTCGTGTAACTGTTTTGAAGAGGCTCAAAGTGATTCAAGGAACAGTGATGCCATCCCACTTGTCCCATCAGTGGTTTTATATAACTTCCCTACTGATCTTTGATGTCTATAGGGAGGAAGCCTATGATTCTATGCCTCAAGCTGGAAACTCCCCCCCCCTCCAGGTTTAAACCATGAGCCAACAGACCTAATATAGTCGACCAGGCAGCCTAATTTTCTCCATTTCTCTGCTGTTTCCCATGTATCATCTCAGCTGGTGAGGTGAATTTCAACCTCCTTTGTTCACAATCTCCTCTACTAAACAGACCTTCCACAAATATTTGAGAAGTGCAAAAGACTCGATTGCAGAAGAAGTGAGGATAGAGGAAAAGATCATGCTTTTCTGCGGTTTGTGAGATCACTGTTTTCACACTGTGCTTGTGTGAAATTGATGAAAATTTCCCTTTTCTGTTTAGAGCTAGGAATTAACTAGTTACAAGTAACACAGCTATCTGTAATTAGTTTTCTTGGTAAGTGAACAACAAAGTTACATTTTAAAAGTAATATGAGTGAGAATGAAGTTTATTTGTCTTAAGGAAATTTTATGCATTTTAGAGGCATTCTGATGAGAATTCTGTTATTGTTCCTAAGTATTTTTTTTTCAAAAAAGGTAATTAAAAAGTAATGAGCAATGGAACAAGTAACACAACAAGCTCCTTGAGAATTTTATGAAAAACAACAATGAACTGCTTTTTTAAACACTATGACAAGCAACAGGATTATTTTTAAATAAGAAACTTTCCATGCACCAATGGGAAGTGTCATATAGGACATAGAAGGATAAAGACGAGAAAAGGAGGGAGAAGTTTAAATGATTTTCTGTGAAGGGGAGGATGTATGGATGTGTGTGAATGGCTTGAGTATGTGAACAAACATTTCTGACTGGGGCATGTATGCAGCTTTGCTCCGCCTCACTTCCTGTTTTAGCTTTACCTGCCAGTGGCAATAAGCCCTCAGTGGCAAGAAGCTTCCCACATAGGTCTCTTTCAAGTAAGTATCCACAGCAGTAGTGTTTAATTTGCACTATGAACAAAACACTTGGCTAAGAGG
Source organism: Gambelia wislizenii (assembly GCA_030847615.1). Classification (NCBI taxonomy): domain Eukaryota; kingdom Metazoa; phylum Chordata; class Lepidosauria; order Squamata; family Crotaphytidae; genus Gambelia; species Gambelia wislizenii. Next base: position 376,303,087 of record JAUMIR010000001.1, read on the forward strand.
AGATTACATATTTGCATCAGTTGTCTAAAAATGTAGCTTACTTTGAACAATGTTGGTATGGGGGAAGCTCAAGATATAAAAATGCTGTTCTTGTTGTACACCGTCAAATTGTTTCCAACTGTTGGCAACACTAAGGCAAAACTGTCATGGGGTTTTCTTGGCAACATTTGTTCAGGGGCAGTTTGCCTTTGTTTTCCTCTAAGGCTGAGAGGGTGTGACTTGCAAAAGGTCACCTAGTGGGTTTCCATGGCTGAGCGAGGATTTGAACCTTGGCCTCAAGAATTGAACAATGCTCAAATCACTACACCATGCTGGCTCTCCAAAGAATGCTTTACCAGTTATAATTTTAATTTTTCATGTGGTTTAAATATAGACTACATGTTTCAGGAAACACCTAAATTCTTGTCCAAAACCAAGTACATCCTTTTGTGTTACTTCAAGTTTAAGAAATGTACTGCATAATTAAGCCTGTGTATCTCTTCTGCTTGCTTAAAAGAGGGAATTAACTAATTCATATAATATCAAGCACATGCCTTCCTACATATTGAGTCACCAACAAGCAAATATCAAACAGAGCATCCATCTGATGTCTGTGATCAAGTGGTAGGTTAAAGATACCAAATTTTAACATCAGTTTACACTAATCTCTTATTGAGTAAAAAATTATAGCCTGTCATCAAGAACAGGCTGGCAAAGCTCAGTCCAGATGGGAGACTGGCTGGCGGGGTGGGGTGGGGGGGAGAGATGAAATAGGTGGGAAAATGATGAGATTCAGACAAAAGACATGACTGCTCCCTCTGCTGGCAAAGCCGTCTTCTGCTTCAATTTTTAACTAATGACTAGTTTTTCTTTAATTATATATGAGGCAGTCAATAAATAATTCAGAGTGTTCCTTCTTTGGTCTGTTGCTGTGTGTTTTTACATTTTTGAACTCATGGTGCCCTATTTTACTAGAATAATTTTTAAGAATGGAAATGGCTGAAACACTCCATCTAATCACTTTCCACATTTAAATATCAGACAAAAGCATGCCAGAACCTTTTTAAATAGGTGACTTTTAAAAATTACTTAATATATATGTACAGTTTCTAATAATCACATGTTAAAACTACAATGTGCAAATGTACAGAACCAGATTTGATGTATATACTATACAAACAGACCTGAATTATAAACTGTGTCAACAGAAATCACGTGGGGTGGGTGAGTGGGAAGAGGGAGTACAGATTTTGAAGTTGCTCTCAGAAAGATTCTGAAAATATTTCTTATTTTTTCCACAATACAAATTAATAAGAGCAATTAACATTATTTAATAAACTTATATTGTATGATTTGGGACTCAAAAGAGAAGCTCCCAAAACAGGAGGGATCAGATTTTTTTCACCCACTGTTCTCATCTGAAACCTGGCTGAAAAGCTACTCCAACTCCCAGCTTTCCAGAAGGCTCCATCCCAGGAATCCACGCCTGCCATGTGGTTTGCTGATTTTAATCTCTCAGGACTTTCTTACAGTGGCTCCACTATGCTGAACTGGCACTTGCTTCAAGAAGTGAGTTATTATTAAACTTGTAGGTCAATTGTGGCACTAACAACTCTTTGGAAGCTTTCAGCCACAGTGTACAATTTGCTGGTCTAATTAAATATTAATTCTAAGTGTTACATTTTGTGGCTAAGAGCTTTTATTTTCCATCATCAGTCTGGAACAGAAAGAGGTTACAAGGCTAATTTAATTTCTCCCCCTTTCAGCATTAAAGCTTAACTACACAGGGCACAAAAACATCATTAAAGATGTAGCATTCCTTTATATTGCAATTATCGTGTAATTAATAGAATAGATCTAAAAATAGAGATAAACAATTATTCATAAAATAAGCAAGGATTCTATACAGTTTATAAATCAAGTACATCAGAAATTGTGGAAAGTGAGGTCAGATGTTAAAGGTATTAAATTGGTTTGAATGGTTATATATAGAAACAAGCACTAATCATTATCTAATGGTTTTTAAAGGTTATCACTTTATTTACAAATCACTAAAACATTTTTGAAATATAAATGCTAACTTTATTCATTTTCTAAACATGGATAATCAAATTTTAATTACTGTCTTACTAGATTTTCACTTGCTTTTCTTATCATTGTCCAAACAAACTCCTGTGTTTTGCCTCAGTAACAGTCTCCTCCATGCCTGTTCACTAAGCATTATATTAACTACCTAGCTCAGCAGCCAAAATACTCCATATGCCCAAACAGATGAGTACTTACCATACTGTGACAGACCATCTAACAATTTCAATCAATGTTGCAATGTTCATGCTTAAAACTTAAGCAAGTTACAGAATGCTTAAACAAAACAAATATCTTATAATTCCCTTACACCTTACTTCAGACCGGGCAAAAGGACTTGTTCTGTAACTTGTTTTAATTTCTTCTTAATCTTAGGATCATACAGTTGGAAGGTACCTAATATGCCATCTATTCCAATCTCCCATCCTAAAAAGATGACAAAGTGGCACTGAAAATGCTTTCAACAGAAAAACTTCAAGGCATAGTATTTTAATCTTAAGACAACACTCTGCTAGTAAACAAAAAGCTTGGAATGGAGTTAGGCTTTGGGTGATGAGAGAGCCAGGTAGCCTCTGGTTCGAAAATCTGGTAAAGGGTGTCAGTCTTCTTGGAGGTTGATGGGATGGATGAAGCAGTCCACCAGGAATGAGAAGCAATATGTCAAACAGAAGAAGCAACAGAATAGAAGGAGGGGTTGGAACCCTGGTTTGAATACAGCTGTAAATGAAATCAATAGGGTTGTCTTTGGAACAGTTCATCTTCAAGTCCAAGCAGTTAGTCATACGAATGATTTGTTTTGCAAAAGCAGTCACATTGTCAGTTGGAGATGAAGATTCATGTTCTCCAAGGTTTTCAGGAGAGGAAAGGAGGCGGTGGGATGTCTCAGTGTTGAGAGGAGAAACATCCAAGTAATCTAAAGAAGAGTGCCTGCTATGGCGAGTTTGATCAATGTTGGACCAGTGAGTGAAACAAGGAGATTAAGTGGCAAAGATTTCCCTCCAAACAACGCTGGTATCAAGTCGTCGGTCAGCTACGATGTTGAACCAAAGGTTGATGATTCTTGGAAGGGGGATGAATAATAATTGAACAGAAGACCAAGATGTGATCTGTGCCTCTTCATGGCGAGAGAGTGTCTCTGAAAAGAAGAGGGTGTTGGGGAAGACAATATTGGTGGCCAGAGTATGGATCATATAGGTACATACTTTCTGGACTATCTTTGGAGATTTTCACACTACACTGTTATAGTGTTACTATTCCACTTTAACTGCTCTGGCTTCGTCCTGTAGAGTTCTGGGGTTTGTAGTTTAGTGAGGCCTAAGAGCTTTCTGGCTGAGAGTTGTAAATGCCCCTCCCTAAACTGCAAATCCCAGGATTCCACAGGAGGCAGCCAGAGAAAATAAAGTGGAATAGTAACACTATAACAATGTAGTGTGAAAATCTCCATAGTAAGAGTCATAGGAGGATGATCTATGATGTCGATGATGAGTCAAATCTGAGCGACCACGTCAGTCCCGACCACGGTGAATATTGTGTTGATGCCTATGGTGAGCATGCCTGGAATGACTCCGGGAGCCAGAGGAGTTGGACCAATCTGAACCAGACGATACAAAGGAAACAGGACCATGAGAATGGGATTGTGGGGTTCGATGTTTCTACAGAGGTGGAAGAGGTAGAGTATGTTGTTGAGGTTTGGGCTGCTCAATGGAAAGAAGGGCCTTGTCAATAACTACAACAATAGATTGTTGGGTGGTAGATTGTTGCGTGGATTTGAAGGAGACCGGAACAGTGGACTGTGCCATCTCAAAGTCAGCAGGATCTTGTCAGCTGCAGGTTCTGCAGGTATCTCAATCTGGATAATTATTCAATGATTTGAATTCTGGATGAGACAGAGAAGCCAACACCCAATCCGGAGACCTGACTGGTATAATGGCAGCAGGCAGCATTTTTTTCTGCTGGAAGAGGAGGCAAGAGGAGAAGAAGGGTGATCAGCCGATTTGTCCTTTTTCTTTTTATGTTTTTTCTTCTCCTTGGAATGGGCTAGGTTGGCCCCAACTGACTTTCCCAGAGTTGGAGGGATGACAATAGGTGATTCCTGACCCTTCAACCATGGAGGGGAAGCAGGAGCTTTTGAAATCGACAATACAACATCACCACAAGATCGCGTTGAGGTGGAGGTGTAGGCATCCGCCTCACCATGGGAACACTCCAAGGATAATAATAATAATAACAACAACAACAATAATAATAACAATAATATTTATTCATACCCCACCCCTCTGTTAAAATAATCGGGGCGGCTTACAATAATTAAAATACAATACAGATAAAAATCCCAAAACACCACCCACCCCCACCCTCCCCCATAAAAAGATATTAAACAAATATAAATTAAAAGCAACTAATCTAAAATCACATTTAAAAAACAATAAATACAATAAATACAATAAATAGCCAGCAGACTAAAAGAGGCCAGGAGCTCCTGAGGCCAGGATCTAATTAGGAAAGGCCTGCGGAAAGAGATCCATCTTTAGTGCTTATTAAAAGCTACTCAGGCTTGACATCTGACGGATCTCGTTTGGCAGGTCATTCCACAATTTGGGGGCGATTACCGAAAAGGCCCTCTGGGAGGTTGCAGATAGCCTAGATTTTTGTGGCTGAAGCAAATTCCTCCCAGAGGACCGGAGTGTGCACGGAGGATTGTATGGGAGGAGGCAGTTCCGGAGATAAGTTGGACCCAAGCCATTTAGGGCTTTAAAGGTAATAACCAACACCTTATACTGGGCCCGGAAACTGATAGGCAGCCAGTGGAGAGATTATAGTACTGGAGTTATATGGTCTCTCCGAGATGTTCCCGAGACCACTCTGGCTGCCATATTTTGTACCAACTGAAGTTTCCGGACCAAGCATGAGGGTAGCCCCATGTAGAGCGCATTGCAGAAATCTTGACAAGAGGTTACCAGCGCGTGCACCACAGTCTCGAGATCCTTACTTCCAGGAAAGGGCGCAGCTGGCGTATCAGCTGAAGGTGATAACAGGCGCTCCTGACCGTCGCATTCACCTGACTAGTCATCTGAAGCGATGAATCAAGGCGCATCCAGAGACTGCGAACGCAGTCCTTATGGAGAGCGTGACCCCATCCAGGACTGGAGGTTGAAACCCAACTCCTGGTTTTGGGGCCGCTACCGTGAGCACCTCCATTTTGTCTGGATTTAATTTCAATCTGTTTTTCCTCATCCAGCCCATTACTGCTTTAAGACAATCATTAAGAGGAGAGACGCCATCGGAATTTGAGGCCGACGATCCGGACAAGGAGAAATAGATCTGGGTGTCATCCGTGTACTGATATGTGAGGTTTTGAAGCTGGATCAGAATAAGTGCCAGGCTGGGACCGTTGAGCTGCATGCCTGGAGGGATCCTTTGAGTCTGTTGGTACTGACACAGATCGAGTCTTGAAATCATTACAAGAATCAGAATCCTTCAAAGGTCAAGATGTTGAAGAAGTATCAGTTGGTTTCAAGGATTGTTCATAAAGTACAGCCTTGAGTATTGATTTCCTATTCCTTCAAGCTTGAGGAGTAAAGGCCTTACAGTCTTGGCACAAAGCGATGACATGAGACTCGCTCAAACAGAGAAGATACTCTGAATGCCCATCACAGCCTGGAATCTTTGTTTTGCATATCGAGCAACATCGAAGGAGGTTGAAGACATAATTGCGATCGAAAACCGAAAGAGGAACTGCTGAATCACAGAGAACGTTCCGTAGCTGCTATTGTGGCAGATGGAAAAGAACTGAGGTACTTTTGGCAGACTTAGTATTTATATACCACAGGGAGGTAGGTGGAGCTACAGCCCAAAAGCTTTGTCTAACTGATCCAGAATGTTCCAAACACTGTTCTGCACATGCACAGTGATACCCAATTGTGTGATTCACAGAGATCATGATGAACAACTTCCTAAGCCACTGGAAATAACACTCCAGTATTCATTCCAGTGTATTAAGCAGTAATAAATTCTACCTTCCTGTCATTTCTTAAATAAGGAGGCAGAGAAATTTTCTTCAACAGAGTTAATCTGTATTCAGTGTTGGCCCAAGAGGGCAAGCACCAAGAAGGCTCACTTACTCACCTTCCTCCACAGTATCCTGTGTTCCCTTTGCCTGTCCTCAGTATTGAAAGATTCATGCAACAGCATGGGATATGGCACTAAGGATGCTAGAAATGAAATAACCTCTCCAAATTCAGGCATTAGGTAGTGTACATGAGTGGGAGAAGCAAAATGAAGGTGCCTTACAGCTGGTGTTGGATGATACCTCTCTCCTCAAGCACTCTCACATCCCATGTCACGATATTGTCAAGGGCTCACCCACTTCAAAATAACCTTGTTTCTGTCTACATAAAACTATGTACCTGTGGACTTCTGCAGATATAACAGTGGGAGAGATATCTTTTTTTACCTGGGACTAAGAGATTGGGAGAAGCCTGTAAGAGTCCCTCTCCTTTCTTTCATCTTCTTCAACTCTGTCATGTGATTCTCTGTTCAGTAAAGAAGTAAGCTTCATTGCAGAGTGATAGTTTGAACATTGTTTTCTCACAAAAAGAGATGGTGGGATTTACAACATGGTTATGTTGGATGGAACATAGAAAAATGAATGTCAGATTTATACACAGACACTAAGAACTTTTATTTCTGCTGTTATATCATAAATGACTAAGATGGCTTTGACCTGTTGGCATGGATAAGCACATCCCCTAATGACTCACAGTTTTACAAGAATGTTGGCTCTTCTATCCTTTGTGGACTTTACAATCATTCCTTGGTCATTTCAAGTCTGGCTGTTTGGATTTTCCTTTCATGTTTCATTTAGACAATTTCTGAGAGTTGAAAGACTTCTATGTTTTTTCAATGTGACTAGTACATGTATATATTATATTTCACTCATTTTTGTGTTTTTAACATTTTTCATGTTCTGTCCAACATAGCTATGTTTTAAGTCCCACCGTCTCTCCTTGTGTATTTGTTAGTTATTTTGAGGTTTCATACCCATCTTTGGAGTCTATTCTCACATTCAAGCTCAGAAAAATAATAATCTGGATAACTATCTCACATAAGGAGAAAACATTCTAGTCTGGTACACCATTTATTGTAGATCACATAGTTTGGGAAAGTAACTTTCTGGAGACTTGGGGTATATCCATCCTGCAGAATTAAAATAGTTTGATCTCACTTTAATTGCTATAGCGCCATCTTACAGAATGCTGGGATTTGTAGTTTGGTGAGGTACTAGAGGTCTCTAGCTTATTGGTGTGTACCTTCAAGTTGTTTCTGACTTTGGACTATGACTCTGGTGACCAGAGTGTGAATCCCTGCTTAGCCATGGAAAACAAGTGGGTGACCTTTTAGCAAGTCACTCTCTCTCAGCCTCAGAGGGAAACAAAGACAACTCCCCCTAAACAAATCTTGCTAAGAAAACTCCATGATAGCTCCACCTTAGTATTGCCATAATTCAGAAACAATTTCAAGCCATACAGCTACAAACACAACAAGAACAGCAACCACAAATGAAAACTTCATGATGAAATTATCTTGGTGTGTTACCTTAAATATTATTTATTTTAAAACTTTTTAAAAAACACAGTAAATTACGGTATTAATTCTATAGAGTTTCTTTATCTCTAAGAATAACGTGTGTGTGTGTGTGTGTGTGTGTGTGTGTGTCTTCAAGGTGCCTGCCCACTTAAGGCGATTCTATGAATTTCAAAGGGTTTTCTTAGACAAGGAATAATCAGAGGTGGTTTTGCCAGTTCCTTCCTCTGAAATGTAGCCTACAGCACCTGGTATTCATTGGCAGTCTCCCATATAAGTACTAACCAGGGCTGACCCTGCTCAGCCTCCAAGATCAGACAGAATCTGGTGCATTTAGCGTATTTAGGCAAACTGAAAACAGAAAATTCACACAGAGAAATTCACAAATATATAGCCTGCCCTATCTGGTAATCACACATCAAAAGTTAGATTCTGGAGCATTCAAGTTCATTTGAAATATATTTTAGATGCAGTAATACTCAGCATGAACACAAAAGTCTATAGATGTAAATAGGTTTGTTTCTGATTTTTTTGTTCTATTGAAAAACATAATATAACATCCACTCACTTCAGTGAATTCAAAGCAGCACCATATTAATAATTCATCAATCATATCATATAAAATAATGAAAACACCGCAACAAACAGAACCTCACCAGATACTTGAGGAATACAACAAGAAAACTTATTCATGCTGACTTTTCATTAATTGATTTCCCATGTTACTTGCTGACCAATAATTCCATTCTATTACAAAACAGGTTCATCTAACAAGTCTGAACCTATATTAAAGTATAGAATCATAGAATTGTAGAGTTGGAAGAGACCATGAGGGCCATCTAGTCCAACCCCCTGCCATGCAGGAATACACAATCAAATCATCCCTGACACATGGCCATCCAGCCTCTGTTTAAAGACCTCCAAGGAAGGAGACCCCACCACGCTCCGAGGGAGTGTGTTTCACTGCCGAACAGCTCTTACTGTCAAAAAGTTCCTTCTAATGTTCAGGTGGAATCTCTGTTCCTGGAGCTTGCATCCATTGTTCCGTGTTCTAGTCTCTGGAGCAGCAGAAAACAAGCTTGCTCCATCCTAAATGTGACACCCCTTCAAATACTTAAACAGGGCTATCGTATCACCCCTTAACTGTCTTTTTTCCAGGCTAAACATACCCAGTTCCCTAAGTCTTTCCTCATAAGGCATGGTTTCCAGACCTTTCACCATTTTAGTCGCCCTTCTCTGGACATGCTCCAATTTGTCAATATCCTTTTTGAATGGTGGTGCCCAGAACTGGACATAGTATTCTAGGTGAGGCCTGACCAAGGCAGAATAGAGTGGCACTATTACTGTCTTTGATCTAGACACTATACTTCTATTGATGCAGCCCAAAATCGCACTGGCCTTTTTAGCTGTGACTCATGTTCAACTTGTGGTCTACTAGGACTCCGAGATCCCTTTTGTACGTAGTCTCATTCTCCCCCATCCTATATCTATGCATTTTGTTTTCCACCCTGAGTGCAGTAGCTTACATTTCTCCGTATTGAATTTCATTTTGTTAGCTTTGGTCCAGCTCTCCAGTCTATCATTACTGTATTTTATCAGATCAGATGACTTCATCTTATACATACTTGCTCACTTTCATTAGTACAGGTTGAATATCCCTAATCTGGAAATCCAAAAACCTCCAAAAATCTAAACTTGTTGCCACCAATGACCTGCTTCTGCCTTTAAGGCGGTGGCGGCACTCCTGCCTGTTCGTCTCAAAGATCTCCAGCCTAGTGTCTCATACACAACACAAGTAACAAACAAATGAGATGCAAGGCTCTGTTCTTCATCTTTACTTAGACAAAGTTAGGATCCTTAAGGAGGATTGGACGTGGGAAAATCAGGGAACCCTATAGTAGAGAGCTTTAGTGTATGGTTGTAAAGGGCAAAATATTATTTATGAATTGAAGGCTTCCTCAAATTTGCTCCAACATTGTCATTCTCTTAGCTGTTCAGTTGGAAGGTGGCCCATTACTAAGTATGGCCATAGCAGTGAATCCCTCATGCAGGAGTAGCAATGGGGCGAAGGGAGGGGGTGGGTAATGCTGGTGGGTGGACAGAGAAGGGGTTTAGCTTTTTTTCTCTGCCCTAAAGTTGTGTTGTTGGGACAAACCAAAAAGAATTCCTGAGTTTTCAAAAACTGCTGTGTGTGTGTGTGTGTGGGGAATCACCACAAACCAAAGAAGAAATTCTCCAACAACCCCTTTAGAAGAGTGTGCATGAGAGCGCTGCCACACCTGATAGAGCTTGCCCAGCTGGTTCCTGTCTTAACAGAAAACAGTGATTCATCCAGACACCTTACTTGGCAGCCACGTTCCTCTGAGCTGAAGTATTTTTCTTGAAGCGCAATGGTACTGGGTAAGGGGAAGCACTAATTGCCCAGAAAACCTTAGGAACAGATGCCATTTGTGGCTCCCCAACCCCTCCATCCCCATTTCAACATGAAAGTTCTCAGTACATTTTGTCCAGGTCCTTGAGACTAAGGCTTCCCTTCCTGAATGGCTAATTTGGTAAATGGCGACTGGTCTCCTCTTCCTTTCCATCTCTCGCCTCCCAGAGTTAGCAGTGGAATGATTTTGAAGTTAATGCTTCTGCCCAGTTTTCCTGCAAGGAGGGAGGAGTGGAGTGGGTGTCATTGACAGAGGTACACTGTGGATGTTGCAGTTCCTCCTAGGGATGGGGTGCTGCTACAGAAGTTGCTTTTCTACTCTATTTGGGCAATGCAGTATGTGTGAAATACTCTTCTTCCTACTTATCCTCCTGGCTTCCTGTTCATCTTCTTCCTCTTCCCCACCACCGCTAGCTATGTCTTGTTCATTTGTTACTTGCATTGTGTAACATATCTCATTATGTATATGCATTCCAAAATCCAACAAACTCCAAAATACCAGCACAGAACACCTCTGGTTCCAAGCATTTCTGATAAAGAATACTCAACCTGTATTTGCTTATAAAATTAAATAATATGGTCTTTTGTAACAAAGGTGTTTCCAATAATTATTTACTGTTACACATAAAACCAAATTGTTCATTGGGTTTATAGTTTGCCATCCATTCACAGCTGGGATTTTCTGCCCCTTGTTCTCCTAAAGCATCTCCTGAGGTCTAGGATGTTCCACAGGTTGGGAAAAGAAACCTTTCCAAGTTCTGGATGTAGCAGTGAGAGGAACAAAATCAGAGCAGCAACCCTGAACTGGGAAGAACCCACTTGTACAAGGTGCTTTTGTTTAGCTGTGGTCACTTCCCTTCTCAAATTGCTGAGTGCTGGGCCACATTATACATCTGTTCTGATGGTCTCTAACTTTCAAGAGATCCTTGTTAGAGCTTTTCCACAAGCAGCTTCCATTCAGACAACCTCCAGATCTAAGCCTATCTATTTACTATTATAAGAAACACACACACAACATATACAGCAACAAAATAGGTTTCTTAAAAATGTCCATTGCTATGATTAGACCTCAGTGAATATTTAATGACTGAAATCACTGTAAAAAGTCATTTAATTCATATTCTTATAAAATAGATTCCATTATGGCTCAATTTGATTAGTGATCAAATTTAACCAACTATATAGTTTTCTAAATAACCATTATTTCATAGTCCAGTCGTGATTTTCAAGATTTCCTTAAAATGAGTTTAGCATTATGTAACACATGTAGATTTCTCTATAAAATAATTAACTATAAATGAAAACTTAGGACCAGAAGCTGTCAAGTTAATGCACTGTGTGATATTTAGTTTGTATGAAAAAATGTATTACAGTATATGCATCTTTAGTTGTTCTAACTCCAAGATATACTCTTTAACAACGTGTAGCCTGAAATTCCATTGTTTTTATTCTATGTTCTATTGTTTTACATTTTTATCTGCCTTCTAAGGGGTTTTCTGGAAAGGTGGGGGCAAGCATGCATGCATGCATAAATAGATAAATAAATCCCATAATATTTATAGACTGCATTAAAAGACATAAAGAATTATCAATCTGCCTCTTTTACACGAAGTGGAAAGTGGAAAACATGTTTGTCTTTTAGACAAAGGTCTTTTCCTTACATTTTTAATCCACTCACAAATCCCAGCGACAGAGTTGTGAGAAGCTAAGTAGTGAGAATGTGAGCAGCTGCTGTTATTAGAACTAAAAAGTCTGTCTAGTGCTTGAGACTGAGAGACCACATGTTCGGCTGTCCTCTCATCTTGCCATCCTCACCAATTAACTATTAACATGGAGGGCTGGACACATGCTCTTGGGGGCTCTTTAACAGGCTTCTTGGAGACTTGAACAACTACACAGCAGGGCTCTGGGAACTGAGTAATGTGGGATATAGGAAAACCTCAGCCGCTTTGCTCCTCTTAATGACAGTTCTCTCTGCAGTTTAAGCAGTCTGTTAAGTTATTGCTTAACAGAGAGAATGCTTGATATCTGACCATTTCTAGAAATACTTAAGTTTCAGCAACAGGGGCAAATAAATCAAAATAAATGAAAACAACTCTTCAGTGGTAGACAGAGACAGGCAATGAACACAAACAACTAATACTAAATCAGAAAAAAAAAATGTAAAAAAAAAAGCCACAATGTTTAAGTAGTAAAATAATTCAGTTGATAGCAATAGGTAACAATAATAAACAGAACATTATTTTACTATTTTAAAATTTTAGCACTTAAAATATGTGTAGTCTTCAATATATTTGTTCATACCAATACTAAAATTCAAAATATGAAATGAAAAGGTAAAGATGAAAACTGTGAGCCTGATCTAGTTGAGTCTGGACCATACTCTACTAATCTTGTTTTGCCCATCTTTCCTCAGATCAAAGGCTCAGGCACACACAGGCATCACATGGGGACTTTGCAGGAAATGTTTGCACACCCTACTTTCTACTCTTCCACTGCTTTCATGCACCATGCAAATTACATATACTCACAGCATGAGTAACATGCATGATGCAGAAATAGGGGCTGGTCAGAAATATAGGGGAGACAATGTAGTTTTAATTCCTTAACATGTTCCCTCAGATTGTCCTTGTACTCATTTTTGCTGACATGGAACAGGGTTCTATTAACTCCCCGTGAGTGCACTGTGTATTTTTTACTTAACTGGTTCTTATAACTGCACACTCTGACTACTCATCATTAAATCCTCAAAATGCATTGCTATATTACTGAAGGTAGCCAAAATCTATTTTTTAGCTACATGCTGCTTATAATCAATGAAAAAAATGTATATGGGGAACTTCAAAAGGAATTTTTGATGGAACATTAAGAGGGGTTTGATGGGAAGGGGATGACCGCGGCTTTTATGTAAATCAGTTTTACACAGATTTTGGTATACTTGGTAGAATAAAAAAATGCTATTTTCATAGAATCACAGAGCTGGAAGAGATCTCAAGGGCCATCTAGTCCACCCCCACCATGCAGGAATACACAATCAAAGCACTCCAAACAGATGGCCATCCAGCCTCTGCTTAAAAACCTCCAAAGAAGGAGACTCCAACACATTCCAAGGCAGTATGTTCCACTGCCGAACAGGTCTTTTTGTCATGAAGTTCTTGCTAATGTTTAAGTGGAATCTCTTTTCCTGTAGCTTGAGTCCATTGTTCCATGTCCTAGTCTCTGGAGCAGCAGAAAACATCCTCAATATGACATCCCTTCAAATATTTAAACACGTCTATCATGTCACCTCTCAATCTTCTTTTCTCCAGACTAAACACACCCAGCTTCCTAAGTCTCTCCTCAAAGGGCATTGCTTCCAGACCTTCCACCATTTTGATCACCCTCCTCTGGACACATTCCAGCTTCTCAATATCCTTCTTGAATTGTGGTGCCCAGAATTGGACACAGTATTCCAGTTGAGGTCTGTCCATAGCAGAATAGAGTGGTATTATTACTTCCCTTGATCTAGACACTATACTCAATGGAGCCTAGAATCACATTGGCCGCATCACACTGGTGACTCATGCTCAGCTTGTGGTCCACTAAGACTCCTAGATCCCTTTCATACGTACTGCCATCAAGCCAGGTGTCACCCATTCTATATCTGTGCATTTCATTTTTACTGCCCAAGTGTAGCATTCTACATTTCTCCCTGTTGAAATTCATTTTGTTAGTTTTGGCCCAGCTCTCCAATCTATTCAGGTCACTTTGGATTCTGATCCTGTCTTCTGGGGTATTAGCTACCCTTCCTAATTTGGTGTCATCTGCAAATTTGATGAGCATGTCCTCTATTCCCTCATCCAAGTCATTGATAAAGATGTTGAATAGCAGTGGGCCCAGGACAGAACCCTGTGGGACCCCACTAGTCATTTCTCTCCAGGATGAAAAGGAGCCATTGGTGACTACCCTTTGGGTTCGATTGGTCAACCTATTACAAATTCACGTAACAGTCACATTGTCTAGCCCATATGTTACTAACTTTTTCCCAAGGATATCATGGGTGACCTTGTCAAAGACCTTACTGAAATCAAGATTCACCATATCCACAGCATTCCCTTCATTTATCAAGTTTGTAACTCTATGGGGGAAAAAAAGATAAGATAATCTGGCATGACTTGTTTTTGAGAAACCCATGATGACTTTAATGATCATGGCATTCCTTTCTAAATGCTTACAGATTGTCTGTTTAATGATCTGCTCTAAAATCTTTCCTAGTATTGATGTCAGGCTGACTGGGCGGTAATTAATTGGGTGTTCTCTCCCTCCCTTTTTAAAGATGGGGACAACGTTTGCCCTCCTCCAGTCTTCTGGGACCTCTCCTGTTCTCCAGGAATTCTCAAAAATATTGACAGTGTTCTCAAAAATTATTGACAGTGGTTCTGAGATTACTTCTGCCAGATCCTTAATACCCTTGGATATAGTTCATCTGGCCCTGGAGACTTAAACTCATTTATACTGGCCAGATATTCCTGAACTATCAGGACATGGAACTACTTCCTGAACTATTTATTCATTTATATCCTGCCTTTCTCCCAACAATGGGACTCAAGGCAGCTAACAATCTGTTTAAACCCATACAAGCTAAAAAAACCAAAAACCTGTACAATGGTTGTTTCAAGTCATATTCTAATCTAGATATCAAAACTGGATAGTTAGAAAGATTCTTGAGCATTCAAAGATTACTGGCAAGAATGGTTTAAAAACTGCCAGCCTATGTGAAGAGGTACCTCAGGATTAAATCCTTTCTTTCCATCCCTAATGCAGAAAACAGTTTACAAGGAACTAAATTAAAAGCCATTTAAGAATGTAGACCTGTCATAGCAAATTATGTTTTGCTAATCTATAAAACTTAAATCTGCAAATATTTATCTTAGTCATTTCTGACTTTTAGAAACTCTAAGGTGAACCTATCATAGGATTTTCGTCATGAGATTTGTTCAGAGGGGATTTGCCATTGCTCTCCTCTGAGGCTGAGAGAGTGTCACTTGCCTAGTAGGTTTCCATGGCTGTGCAGAAATTCAAACCCTTGCCCTAGTCTGAAAAGAAAACCACTATATCATGCTGACTCTAAACATACAGTCGGACCCCGATATCCACGGAAACTAATATCTTTGGTTTGTTCTCCACAGGATACAAAATAGGGGACACATACTATAGAGTTGCCTTGTAAAATGCCTAGAGAGGCATCATCTCTAGGCATCTTCTAGGTCCTCCAATGCAACTCTATGGTATGTTTTTACCGAAAATCCTTTATTTTAATAGGGTTCGCTTTTATCTGTGGTTTCTGGTATCCATGGTAAGTCTGGGAACCAAACCCCCATGGATACAGAGGTCCAACTGTACTGGCTCCTTGCCTATTTTAAAAATTACACATATTAATCAATTGGTTTATATTTGCTTCAACAGTTTTCCAGATAAGAAGTCAAACAGATTTTTAATTCCCCTGGCTTTTTAAAAGAGAACACACACACACACACACACACACACACACAGAGAGAGAGAGAGAGAGAGAGAGAGAGAGAGTGAGTTAGTTTGCTCACTAGCTGTCCTTTGAAACCATGCCAGTGCTCTATTAATGAGAAGAAAATATAGATTCTATTTATTGCTTTCAACCAAATACGACTGCAAAACGTATATGATAAAAATACAAAAATATAAGCAAGCAGTTTTTTTATAAAGCTGTCCACTAGAAGTGTCAAACAGTGAGCCAAAAACCTATTTCTAGGCAAATTATACAATGGGCAATGAAAGAACTGGTGAGGGGGGTCCTCAGTACGATCAGCAACACACACACATTCCCTTTGTGGCATAGGGGTTTTCAAATACTGGCTAGTCAAAAATGTTGATGACATTATTTGGACCTGCAATTCATTAAATGCTCACCTTATCAGTAGAAATCAATGTCCCCAGATAACTTGATCTAGAGCGATTTTCCAGAAACAGGCTATACCAACTGGAAAAATTACTAATCTGGATTAAGATGTTGTTAATGGATTTTTTTTAATGATTGAACACGATGTCTCTCAGTTTATTCCATGAACCTAAGTTGATCAAGTTATCCTGTGTCCAGATTTCTGTGAGAGACAATTACAAGCTCATAGCCCCTTGCTAAATTCTTCTAGTTAGGAAAATGGGTAGTAGC
Source organism: Gambelia wislizenii (assembly GCA_030847615.1). NCBI lineage: Eukaryota > Metazoa > Chordata > Lepidosauria > Squamata > Crotaphytidae > Gambelia > Gambelia wislizenii. The sequence goes on from JAUMIR010000001.1 coordinate 376,319,346, forward strand.
CAGCCTCTGGTTAATTCATCTTCACATTTATGTAGTGTGCACATTCAGCCTTTGGCTGAGATGGAGAGTAAACCTGTCTCAGCTCTCAGCATAGCTGTTGGTGTTCTAGGAGTAAAGCTTTCCCAAAAATTATTCGATATGATCTCCGTATCTTTCACATTGGCCAACCCCGCTATCACAGTCCCATATAACAGCAGTGTAAGAAATACAGATGTACATGCGTTCAAAATGGGGTTTACCACTTGTTTTTAATTGGTATAAGAAAACTTCCAGACTTCTTGTGGCCCCTTGGCAGCTAATATATTGCTGTTCTTTATATGGGTCTTTCACCTTAGCTTAGCACTGAAATGGATTCCTAAATATTTAAATACAGTTCTCCCTTCATATTCTCTGGGGTTTGGTTCCAAGACCTCCCGTGGATACCAAAATCCATGAATACTCAAGTCCCATTATATACAATGGCATAGCAAAATGGTGTCCCTTACATAAGATGGCAAAATTAAAATAGTTAATCTTAAAATATTCTTATTTACAAAACTGGCCAAACCATGATAATATCTGTGTAAGACCAATCTGAAAGAGTGACATGTGTCATCAGTATACATTAATACTGCTAGTTTTCTACCCTGAATTGTTGGTGTATGGAAAATTGTACTGGAAAAATACAATTTGAACAATATCACTGATGTAAAAAAAAAAAAAAAAAGAACACAGAAAAGAGGCTAAAATGCACCCTTGTTTAACCCCATTATAAATGCTGACTTCTTTTGTTAGCATTCCACTATGCATGCTGTTTTGGTCATGAATTTTCTTCATTAACCAAAGAAATCACTAACCCATGTTGGTGTTATTGAGTTTATCTGCTGACGGACTAAATCAAAAGTAGCTGAAGGATCCACAAAACTATGTAAATCCTTTTCGTGAGCCTTTTAATTTTTTCGTGATCTCTCTCTCTCTCTCCCTCTCTGGTTTTTCTTCGCAAACAAAGATTCAGGAAGGACTCATCCTGTGCTTTCTGCAAGCGCGCTGATGACTAAAAAGGCCAATCCGAGATAAACAAGTCCGGTTGCAAAAAGCACAGCAGAAGGTCTCCTTGGGTGATGTTTATGGGTTGTGATTCTTTCTGCATTGTCGTTTCTCTTCAAGACTTGTTCGTCGTGAGTTCTCAAATAAGGCTGCAGCATTGTGGATAGTGCGTCTCCATGCCTCCCGATTTGAGGCCAGGGCGGACCACTGTTGGTGATCAATTTGGCCAAGCCTGAGATGTTGTTTCAGGGAGTCTTTGTATCGCTTTTTTGGCCCATGGCGAGTTCACCGTAGAGTAGTATTTTTTGGGAGGCTTTTCGTGATAATGATGCAGAATAAATCATTACTTTATTCCCATTATTTTTTCAATATGTTTTCTGATATCTGAAAATCCCTTCTTACTGATACCATGTTTAATATCTTGACTGTGTTCCAACATATTCTTCCTGTAAGCTACCTTTCAGTTTTCATATAAATAACATATTTCTGCTGCTGTGTCAGGGTTTGTGTGTGTGTGTGTGTTTTGTAGTTTTGAACAGACTGGCTATGGACTGTTCATTTAGTGCAATTTTCCCAAAAAAAACTTACTGTCAATTGTCTCATTTTCCCATTTGCATAAGTAATGCTAATGATATCTCTTAGTATGGAAAAAAAATGAAAACACATAATCCAGGCAGAATTAAGAAACTTTAAATCTTGTAGATTTAATTACAAGACAAATAACTATACTGTTGAGCAGGGATTAGAATCTAAATTGGTAACAGCCCATGCTGAATGGGCAATGTCCTTAGCCACTAGCTCTGTTGGCTGGGGTTGACGGGCGTTACAGTTCTACAATATTAGGCAGGCCTCACATCTAACCTAAAGCCAGATTATGCTTAATCTGCTTTTACTTAGCATATTTGGAAGATGGTACTTGGAAACTGATGTTTGGAAATAAAATACTATAATCTGTAAGAAAGAATGATTTTTAAAAAGTCAATAAGCTGCAAGTAGCAGCCAAATTTAGGAATAGTCTCAAAAATGGACATTATTCTGAGCAATCTTTTATGTGTCCCTGACCACATATTGTGTTTTAGAAGCATAACATTAGGACTGAGAAAGACCTCACCCACTAAGGGAGGGGCACAGTCCTGGCAAATACTAATATTTGGTTAGTCACCATTCAGCCAAAATCCGTAGAACACCTGGCCATTGGTGCCAACCTCAGAAACTAATGGGAGAAATCCAGTGATGTTTTTCCACACAAGGATCTGCTTCCTTCAACAGAATTAGGAGGGGAGCTGTTCACCATCCACTTTGCATTTCTCCACATGCCTCCTGACTTTGTTCCCAATTTTGTTTTGGGGACCTCCACATCTGAATTTTGGGCCATTGGCGGGGGTGGGTGGAGGTCACGGGCAGGAAAAAGTAAAAACATTTAATTCCATGAGCAGATTTCTGTTCATATTACTCTGGCTTTTGCTGAACACATTGACTTTGGGTACAAGGAACTATTGTGGGGAAAAGGAGCTAGAAAAGCCCTACTGCAAAGGAGGAATTCCATTCACATTTATTTGGCTCCACTAAATTATGAATTATTACTGTTTAATAGGAAATATTGGCAGAAATCCAATGTTTCAGTAATGCAGCTGCACTTAGTTACAGGAAATAAAAAATTATCCATATTATAACATCCAGTAGCACCACTATGGTTAATTCTGATAATTAACTGTATAAACTGACTGTATTTTCATATACCCACTGATATAAGTTATAGCAATTGGGCTACACCTACCTGGATCAGATGAGCTGGAATAGTGATCATGCAGGCAGACAAGGATGTTCTGAGGAGGCCACGAAGAACATACAGAAATTTTGTGAGTCTACTAATATTCTGTGGATCTTCAGTACAACAAATATCATCACCCCACAGTACTGATCCAAGACTCTGAATTCCAATTCTTAAAATGTTCCTTTCCTTTTTCTGTGGAATATATATTTAAAAAATAATTAGTGCAAACTGAAGCCCTGAAAAGGAGAAATAAACTCTGGTGGATCCTTCCACTTAGTAGGGGGTGGCGACCTGGAAGGCCAAGTTGATAACAAAAGTCACTGCCATTGCTAAGCTTTTCCCCAGCTGTCTAGCACTTCTCATGGTGTTAAAATTAGAGGATGTGTAAAGCCTTGAAGTGTCTTCCCACTTTGTGTGAGAGGCTATTTAGCCTAAAGGCAGGGTAGTGCCTTCTCTGGGCAATGAGCAAGGGGAGAAGAAGTGGTAACATGGTCATAGACAGCAGTCAGATAATCTTGCAGGTACAATTCAGAAGAGGCTACATGCAATGGAATGTCTGTATTTGTCATCCAGGCGTGTCTGTGTGGAACAATGCCACATCATAGCTGAGCATATGACTATGCAACTGTCAATACCTATCAACTGAATGGGAAGCCATTACATTTAGCCATCCCCTTCCTCCACCAGCCCAACTGGTGATTTGTGCCATGAAGGATTTGTATAACAGCACTGTCAGCTACATCCTTTAGCTTTCTTTTATATCACAATAGCTGGAATCCTGTCCATTCTTTCCAATTACAGTAGACCCACTGAATCAACTGTTGAATTGTGAGTCAACCAATAGGTAAATCCAATTGATTCACCAGGTCTACTTTAGTGAGGAATAATAGGATTTCAGCAAACGTGTTTATTTAGACAGCCTTTTCAGTGACTGCACCCAAACACTGGAACTCCCTTAAAGAAAGCTTCATTTTTTCTCTTTAATGTATTTCCATTAATGAATTGTTTTAGCATACTAGAGTAGAAGCTACCTAGGGCCTAAATCCAATACTGTACTGGGGTTGTAGCAGCAATGCAACAGAACCTACTTCCCTTTTCTTTCCCCCTGTAGCCCTTGGGGGTTCCTGAAAATTGGCTCCAGAGGGCTTCCCAAGTCAATAGATCTGTTCTTTATGATACAAAAAGGCTTCACTGAGCAGGGGACACGAACTCTTCTCATATCTCCTAGATTTCACTGTTCTGACAGTGGAAGTCAGGGTTTGGATCTTGCCCAAGGTAAAGTATTTTTAATGGATGGCTGTAAATCTCTCTCTTTATTCTAATGTTCCACTCTTATTTTATAGTATTGTTTAAATATATTGCTCTTAAGCATAATTGAAAAAGGGTCTGAAATAAATTAATATTTCAAATTCTTAATAAGAGAATTATCAGCAGAAATCTAATCTTTTGTTCCAATTGCTTAAAAACAGACACAAAACAAGCCATTCTTCATGTCACAGAAATGGATTTAACCATTTGTAGTTTTTGGTATTTTTACTAGATAGATAGACTGACAGATGATAGTAACAGAGATACATTGGGGAGATATCTATTTTTTATCCCTTGTCCAGTGTGTGTGTGTGGGGGGAGGGCATGAACTTTTTTCCATAACAGGTTATTTGCTGTCTGTTCCCAGGGTTTTCATGTCAATTTAGTGCTGTTGCTTCTGATATTCTTTGATACTCTGCTTCCTATGGATCTGTCATCATGCTGGAAGAACAGCTCAACATACTGTTCTGGGGAACTGTTATGACATGCCTGTTGCTACGGTAACGAAAGTGGAGGTGCCTGTCAGGGACCAATTTACTTCTCCAGAAGGACATTACTACTACTAAAAAGAAAACATGCTTGCCCTTAAAGCTCAGTACAGAATGAAAACTAAATTAACCTGGAGAGTTGTGCTTGATAAACATTAATAAAAAAAATGTTTGATTTTACCTCTCCTGATCATCAATGTGGGTGGCACTTGCTGGAAGAAGCTTTCATAAATTTTGCCAGTAATGATAGAGATACAATAATAGTAAATTCAATTATGCTCTAAACATCTTTCTCCCATACTTAGCTTGCCTAGGCACTCTCTCAGGTGTTGCTATTATTTACTGGACCAAAACAGAAGAAATATTAGTTCAAATAGAACATTTTTTTTCGTGTTGTTTTTATTTATTTACTTACTTCATTTATATGCCGCCTTTCTCCCCAAGTTAGACCTAAGCTGGCTTCCAAGAATCATCAATTAAAACAACTGTTGATGCTCTTGTTGTTGTTGTGCACCTTCAAGCTGACTTTGACTTATAGGGACCCTACCATAGGATTCTTTTGGCAATATTTCTTCAGAGGAGGTTTGTCATCACCATCCTCAAAGGCCGAGAGAGTGAGGCTTGCCCAGGTCACTCTGGGGAGTTTTCATGGCTGAGTGGGGATCTGAATCCTAGTCTACCAGAGTCCTCACTCAACACTCAAACCACTACACTATGGTGGCATCGCACTGCCCTCACTCTATTAAGACTCCTGTTAAGACCTATTAAATATAGGTCCTGTTAAGACTGATTAAAAGGATGACTGAATGTAAACTGTATAAAAAGCAGAGCTGAGTTTTAAATACCTCCCATGTAGCATTCAACACTGCATGAGGAGCTGCCCCTAAAAGTAAATTTTATTCATCACCAAACATTCTTTTGCATGCTTACAATCTGTACTATATGCATATGAACATAACCCTGGATCTTGGCCTATGTATCAGAACTTTTTTTTTGTCCAATATAAAAATTAGAAGGAAGTACAAAGAGCCTCCATCCCTCCTTTGAATGCACCTTTCCATGTACAGTTGTCCCTCTGTATTGACAAATTTGGTATCCATGGATTTAAGTATTCACGGCTTGAAAATATTCTTTAAAAAATAATAATCCAAAAAGCAAACCTTGATTTTGCCATCTTATATAAGGGACACCATTTTGCTACACCATTGTATATACAGTAATGGGATTTGAGTATTCACAGATTTTGGTATCCATGGGGTCTGCTGGAAGCAAACCCCAGCGAATATGAAGGGATGACAGTACACGAGAGGCCTGGTTGATAGAAATTCTCCCACATGGTACAATGCATATGAGAGGGAGTGGCAAAGACATTCTGTGAAACTGGATTGTGCCCTTAAGTTCTTTTCAAGAAAAAGAGACAAACGTCAACTATTTTAAAAAAACCGAACTGGGGGGTTCTAAAGGGTTGTGTGGGTAGGGTGGGATGTTATTGAAAATCACATTGATTTTTTTTTTAAATAATTGAGAGAGTTTAGGGAGCACTGGGGGACTGGTGGGGAAGTTTGGGGCAACAAAAATGGGGTTTAGGGGCTGCACTTTGCCCACCCCAGTGCTGCATGCTTATTTTAACTGGAAATAGCAGGGAATGAATTCTGTAACTACAAAGTATGTTGCCCACTACTGAACACAGTAAAATGTATTTTAATGATAGCCAGTATTTTAATCACCAGTGTTTGAAAATGACGTGTTCGCTACTGCAACATCCTGTCAAACATTATAAAAACTTTTTTTTTGTGTGCTAGGAAACAATGCTGATGTTGCTTTATACCTGGGGAACAGAGCCATCATATCCTTGTTGGTAAATAACCTTCTGAATGGAATGAAGCAATCTGGTATAACCACAGGCCATATCACTAAAGAATGGAGAGAAAGTATCTTATTTAAAAATACATTCTTAACACCAACGTTACAATGTGCAGCTTTGCAAATGGAGGAAATGATAGATTTTTAAAAAAGCTGAAGTAAATGTTATCTTTAAACAACTTGGTCATATTAACATTTACAAATGATCCGTGTGTTGCTTATAAGGTACTAAATGTGTGTGTGTTTCAAATAAGGGCCTCCAGCAGCCAGATTCTAGCTTCTTCCTTCACATGTCATCAGCATTTTTATTCCTCAGCAAACCAAGGAGATGCACCTCTTTGGATCAACAGCACTCTCTAGGCTTCAGTACTAGCCTGATAGTATCAGAGGATTTTACAGGCCAATCTGCACCAACCAACCCTGATACAGGCCTGGTATCTGAGGCAGCTTCTCAGTATGAATAACTTATAGTTGTGGGAAGCTGCTAAACAAACACTGTGTACCTTTCCACCTTGTCTGACTGCACTGGAACCTGACCTGAGTCCATTTTTGGCCCTTTAATTTCTAGTTTGCCTGTACCTGCAATGGATCATCAGCTGGCCCTGAACCACAGCTTTTCTGTCAGCTTCACTGAGACTTGGCATTGCTTAAGAGTGAGAATCATGTGGTCCTCCAGAGGTTTATTTTGTTCTGTTTTATGTCGCCTTTCTTCCAGCATGGGACCCAAACAGGCTTACAAAGGCTAAAAACAAGAGAAGTTAAAAACCTGATAATAAAATGTTAAACCACTATTAATTACCACATTAAAACACCACTTAAATGTTAAAAAGTTATAAAATTATTTAATAAATAGCAAAAATGTAGCACACCCAAATAAAAATCTCCCTGCCACCAGTTAATCATTAAAAGCCTGCTAGAATAAAAAGGTCCACAGGCCAACGGCTAGAGCATTGAACAGGAATTCTCTTTGTATCACCTTCTGTGTTTGCACTTCCAGTCAGGCCTCAAGCCAGACTGAAATAGATCTAGATCAAGGGTGGGGAACCTTTGGCCTTCTAGATTTTTTGGACTACAATTCCCATAATTCCACACCACTGGCCATGCTACCTATGACTTGTGAGAGTTGAAGCCCAAAACATCTAGAAGGCCAAAGGCTCCCCAACCCTGATCTAGACAATCCATTTAATCCTGGAATCTGTGGAGCAGGGAGGCCACCACACAGTCCAGAACCTTGCTCAAGAAAGGGATATTGGAGATTGGCTGGTAATTCTATAGTGTGGTGGGGTTTAGGGAGGATTTTTCCTCCCAGTAACAGCATCATCACAGGCTCTTTTAGGCAGGGTGGAAAACTGTATTTCATCACTTCCCTTACCCACTCAGCCAGTCCTCCTTGGTGGCTTTCAGGAAAGGCAAGTTGAAAAATATCCAATAATACAAGACAAGAAGCCAAGGTTACATCTACTGGACCTGTATAGCTTATAGTATCCATGTCAGAGCAGATTCAAATGAGTTTGTCTGCAAAGTGTCTTGTAAATTCATCACAAGATGGCTGTTGAGTAGTCTGTGTTCTCTTCTTGTGGTACAGAGTGTAAGAGGCCCCTGACAACTTGAGATAGCTCTGTTGGATGACACTGTATAGATGTAATGGTGGCTGAGAAATATAATTTCTTCACTGCTACCACTGCCATGACATAGGCTTTCCAATGGGCTCCAGCCAGTGTTTGGTCAGACTTGCTTTGAGTTTTCTACAAGTAACACTCTAGTTCCCATCCCATTCATTTCATCACTGCCAGCTCTTTAGCAAACCAAGGCCACTGTGTTCACCACTCTGTCCATTTCTCTATTTCAGAGATAAGCCAGGACTTCAACAGAATCACCTGCCAAGAACTGTCAGGAACTGATCCAACTTCATAAACCTCCTGGGCCAGACCACCTTAATTAACCTACCCTTGTAGAGCTCCAGTGAATTTAATCCCCACCAGAAAGTGACCTGTCAATGACAACAGGACTATAGAAAGTTCCTCCATACCCAAACCACCAACATCCTGCCCAGCATAGAAAGCTAGGTCCAGAGTTGCTGCATGGGTGGCACCATATTACTTGGGACAGACCCATGGTAATCATGGAGGACCTGAAATCCTAAGCTGCTCCCAGCAGAGTGGTCTCAACATGAATGTCCCCAGCACAATAACCACTGTTGAGATCAACTCAGCCAGCTCAGGAAGGGAGACAGTTAAGCAGCAGGGTGGATTGTACACCAATAGATTCCCTATTCTGTCCTTGCTACCCACCTTCAAATACACACACTGAAACGTAAAAGACTATAGGTATACTGCTCTTAATTGCAAACAAGGGTCAGAGATCTAGTATCTGTAAGCTGTTGTTAGTAAGAAGCCAAGAGTCAGTAACTATTGTCAGGAGATATCTGTCATCAAATAGTCCAGGGTCAAGAAAGCCATAAATCAGAGACAGGATTCCAGGAAATTGTGGTAGTCCAGCCTTTAAGCAATTCAGGGGTCATAAATCAGTGCACTTTTTAAAGCCAAGCTGTCAAGTGGAAGACTGAAGTTGTACTCAGCAAGGTTGTAACTTCCTTTTATAGGCAGCGTGTTCAGCCAATGCCCCCAGACCCCAGGTAGTATTTATGGAAAGTGCTCCACAGCTGTGCTCTTCTTGATGCCTTGATTGCAGCATCTCACTGTGTCTACCTGGAATGGCCTGGGCCAGACGCCTGAGCTTCCATCTTTCTTTGGGACTAAAGGACCTCTCCTCCAGCTTGTCTTCCTGCTCTGAAACAGACATGACCTGCTGAACAGAGGGAGAACTTGGCTGGCAGTCAGGCATCTGCTGTGACCCCTCCATTGGTAGGTCTGGTTTGTCTTCTGATGAAGACAATCTCCCAAGGGAGGGGACGAGAGTGGGATGGGGCACCTGGTGAACTCTGCCTCCTTGTCCAGCAGGCCTTGCCTGCTGCTATTAAACCATATCGTCATCCAGCCAGCTCTCTATAATACAAACCAGGTCAGCATGCTTATCCAGGATCAGGTTCTAGATCATAGCTGTTTTTCCATTAACTAGGTGGATATTAAGTAGCAGCATTTTCAAGGACCTGTTTCCAAGGCTATCCAGATTATTGCTGTAGTGTAATCCTTACAGCTTTCTATACTAGCTAGGGCAGGTGGGACTTGCATACCAACAACATCTGGAGGACCACATGATTTTCACCTCTGCCTTACATTCAAGAGTGTATTCTGATACCATCTTGAAATGTTGTGTATTTAACATAAAGAAAGCACATGTCTACAGGAAAAGCATAACACTTAAATGCAAATTCTCACATGGACAATCACACACACGTTTTTCATAGTATGTACATATGTATATAGATGCTGGAAAACAGTGGCCGGTTACATCTTTCCAGAATACATACACTATAACATAAATGCAACTTTAAAGTGCTTTCTGTGAAAGAGAAGCATATCCATCTTCTATAAAGTTAATGGTTTAATGAGAGCTTAAAATAAAACCCACCATATTTTATACAATTAACTTTGACCAAAGTCCTGATTAGCTCATTGCACTAGCTTTCAAACTAAGATGTTAACAACTTCTTAGGCAACACATAATTAACCATGAAAATACTACCTGGTTTTAGACAAAATTATAATGTTGCAAAGTTGGTAACTGCAGCAACAGAAATATCTGCATGAACTATCTGTATAAATCTGCATAAATCACACTCCAGTCATAAAAGAACCAAAAGAAAAAATGGAAAACAAACCAAAAAAAACACAAAACCTTTTGCATCTAAAAGAACACCCCAGGACAGGTATATGTTTAAATTAATTTGTCAAGATACTCGCACAAAGTTTGTGTTTGTACTCTAGACATCATTCTAAATACACTGCAAAGTTTCCTATTCCTTATAAGATGCAATGAAGACAATTAAAAATTAATATGGCTAATAGTCTTTATTCCAAGCTCTTACCTTAAACCTACAATTTAAGCTCATATTTAATTTTACTGGCTGCAAATTTCGATATGTTCCAGTTAACCTCTTTCTCTCTAGATTCAGCAAAATATTAAAAGGTACCCAATTAAGCTTCCATAAACAGCCAAATTAGGCTTTCATAAGCAGCCAAATTAGGGAGTATGGAATACCAAACAATATAACTAGCTGTAAAAGATAATACGACAGTAACTAAACTGCTAATAAATGAAGCACACTTCAGAGACTCAAACAGAGTTGCTGATGCCATCGCCACCTTGCCCCCACCTTTTTTCAATTTCAGTTTCAATCTTTATTACAGTCATCGACCAGAGTGATAATAAAAACAGGTTTCACCATTAAATACATAAAATATTAGTACAATAGGAAAAGTGCTACAGATCATTATGAAGTACAACGGGCACTGTATTTAAAAGCTTGAGTAATTAGGATACTTTAGCATTTAAGATATTAAAATATTAAAACATTAAAATATATTAAAATATTAGAATGTTAAAGTATCAAAATATTAAAAGTTAGTCATAATGACGATAATGCTAAAACCAGTCATAGTAATTCCACATATGAGCTAACACGTTATCTAAATCCGTATATTAACCCTACTTCGTTTTGGCTCCCTTGGCTAGTTAAGTCTGTGCTGTCTTGCACTACTGCTTGCTTGTCATCTGCCTGTGGGTCTCAATGGCAGATGCAAGGAATTTAGCAACTTTATTTGTAATGTGTGTTTCCTGGTCTGCAAGCAGGTAGGCACTATAAAATAGTTCTGATCTGCCAGGAATATTCTGAATAATTGGTGTAATTAGCGCAAGATGCATTCCTTGGTAGAAAGGGCAATATAACAGCATACGATTGAGAGATTCTATTGCCCCTTTATCACAAGGGCATATATGCTCATGCTATGGGGATTTCTTATATCTTCCTTCAAGTACAGCGGATGGGAGAGCATCAAACTGTGCCAGTGTAAAGGCCTTCCTATACTTAGGAATTGTTAAGTTAGTAAGATAATTAGGGTGAGTAAAAGATTTTGCAGTAATTCCTAAGGTAGGATATTTAATAGTTAGGCTCAGATGGTTTTGTAGCTCTATGTCCCTTATACGTTGTTTGATGGCAACTTTGGCACCGGTAAAGCCAAGGGCTATCAGGGCATTCAGAGGAAACCCATATGTTAAAAGTTTCTTGTGTAACTCCTGTTTCCATGTGGATTGGAATCCATCAGCTAATGTTAAAGGGGTGAAAAGTTACCCAATTTCTCCTAGCCAAGGTTTTGCTTGTTGAGTTACTGTCAGTTTATAACCTTTATAAGGTAAACACAGGGCTCTCTTTGTCCCTTCTCCCAGTTTCTGCTGTATTCCTTTGATAGTGCAAACAAATCTAAGGGTGAAACCTTATCATGAAAACAAAATTCATGCTCTTAAATTCTATGTTTATATCTGTACAATTAATTAAATAAAGCTCCTTTGCTGGATAGTAATACATGTTAATATTGCTGCAATAGTGAACATTTTTGTATCTTCATTACATGATCAACTATGAGGACAGTTCTTTGGCTCATGGAAGTTGTCTTTACTTCCTTCTCCATACAGTTGGTCCTCCACATTTGCAGGTTTGACTTTTGCAAATTTCATTATTTGCCAATTATTTGTTGCTGCCTCCGCTGGTGACCTCCACCATTTTTAACATGGACTGCAAGCCTCGCGAGACTGTGGATGCACAGCAGGGATTGTAAGTCCCTATTAAAAATGGTGTAGGGCACCAGCGGAGGCGGTGGGTGGGTGGAGGTAGGTGAGGGTGGGTTGGGGAAACTGAAGCTTGGGGAAAACTGAGGCAAGGAGGGTGGCATGCTGCTGCCAGTTGCCTGGGCAAAGCAGAAACACATGAGGTACATAGCAGTAGCAGCTGCCACCACTCCGTTGGAGACTCTTCTTTGCGAGGAGGTGCCTGAGTCTGCTGCCAATGCTGTGCCCCAGTCTGGTGCCTCTCCATCCTCTTTCACCACCATGTTTTCTCCCTCCTCCTGAGTGCAAGTGGTGACTCCAGGCGGAGTTGTCTCCGTGAAAGTGGTGGCAGAGAGCCAGCAAACATGTTAAATATGGTTTAGGAGGGCTTAAGATATTTGTGTTTTTTCCACTTTTGCAGGGATCCTGAGCCCCTAAGCCCCCATGAAAGATGAGGGCAAGACTGTACTATTTTTGGTAGGGAGGAATGGCTACCATAGAAAAGTGGGGTGTAAAGGTCTTCTCCTGCTATTCCCATTTTATACCTCTGTATTTAACAATGACTAACCAGAGTATAATTTTAAACATCTATTGCTTTGTGAGAAAGAAAAGACTACATAAAATAGATGCTAGTTAAAATATCCTAGCTAAATCTTCCATATACAATTTCACAGGTAAAACATAGGTGCTTGCAGGCAGTAATTTATTGATGCCAGTGATCTTAACTGTAGCAAATACACAATATTGTTAGCAAGATTTATCATATTTTATGGGCCAAAGATATATGTGTTGTATTTGGAAAGTCTTGGGTGGGTGGGGATCTGTAACAGATTAATTACGAAACAAATCTTGCTAGTGTGTTTTAAGAATACAGTCTCAGCCTGTTTTGTTTAATAGTCTAATTACTGATGAAGCAGGGGTTCATAAGAAGGTATCCTAGTTACAACAGTCTCTGACTTCCCTATCAATAGTTTCTAGACATTTAACAAAGGCTAGGTTATCAAAATGTATGACAAATAGGCCTATTATCAGGAAGTAGACTCCATTAGGAAAGACAATTTAAGCTGTTTTAGCAAGATTTATCAGGAAATCCGTGTTCCATGTACATTTAAACCCATCTATCTATTCTTAATGTTCAGCCCTTCAATGCAGCAAATAATAAGACCAAATGCAATATTCTTTCTTGGATATTCTATCTACATTAATACTAAAATCTCTTGCATATGTATTATAAATTAGAATGAGGAAATCTGGAAGGTAACTATAAAGGAATATAGCTATTAGATATTATCACTTTTTAAACAGATAAATCACAATTAGCTTTCCCTCACAACTATGGCTATGATCCAAAGGAGTTGTTTATGCACAGTGAAGCAAACTGCATTATCTGTGATACGGCTTTCTGTTTTAGATGCTGCAGTTGCCACAGTAGATGCAGCAACCAGCTTTTAAATGTGACCTTTCCTTATGAGTGGTAGAGGCTGTAGTGGAGAAAAATCCAAAGAATATTGGCTTTACAAATGATTCCCTTACCTGCATATAAATAGCTCCTTTGGACTATGATCTATAAAGCTGAACAGCAGTGTTTAACAGCAATCTATATATTAACAGCTCTGTAGGTAAATTTGCCACACTTACATAGCTTGTTAAACTGATTCTGTCTGACATGACACTAGTCTACATTACTTTTCAAGTTATCTAAACACTGCACACTCCTATAACAGAAATGTCCTGTGCCTATATACTTTGGGTTATTTTGAAGCAACATGACTGGTCTGTAAGGATGCATGACAAGTTTTGGTTTATTTTTTGTAATTCTCCCAGGATCATTTATCTTTTTAAAATATTTCTGGTGAGAACTATACATATGCAGTATCTAACATACCTATCTCTTGTACTTCCTAAGTCATTGATTAGAAATAATACTGAGATTTGTTCACCTGTATCATGCATGATTAATGACCACTGGGGGCAGATTCACCTTCTGAGTTGTGCTACACCTTTGAAGCATGATAAAAAGGTCTATCCAAATACCAAGAATACTAGAAAATCAGTTGAGAAATGTCAACTGGGGTTACTAAATCATAACAGTTCACAATTTTCTTTGCAATGAAGTTTACTGAACTAAAATGAATTCCTTTCCTCAACACATGATGCTACATTGACTCCTAGATGTTATCACCACATAAGATCCATGTCATAGTGCAGCCCAGAATGTCCCCTCCAACTGACCTGCTAAACAACTGGTGTATATATAATTAACATTAATTTGTCACTGTAGCTTGGAAATGCATTGAACTGGATCTACCTAATTTTTAACAATAATGAAAGATATTGTAAAAATATGGAGTAAATACTTAATGCACTTACTTTTTCAGTATACTTTTTAACACTTTAATATTTTAATCATATAAACAATGTTTAAGTCTTTAAGTGGATGAATAACCTTGAAGTGGATGAATAACCAAAGGGCCATTTTTGTTTGCTATTAGTAAGTGATAAATCTAGTTTTAAAAAATGGGAAGTGGCGGGATGGGAATAAAAACAAGTGCAGGATAAAATCCCTTTCAACACCAGAGTTTTACAAATTCCGTTATCACTAGATGAACCTGCTCTTTAATAAGCAATAAAGTTTGAAGTCAATCACAGCATAAATATAGCTGTCTGGCAAGAGAAGGACATATAACAGATGAAGCTACTTGAAAACCAGTTCTCAATATTCTATCACAGGGTACCATGATCAAGATTATTCTAACATTGTTGGCTTGAATCCAGAGAAGTGCTGGCAGGTAAGAGTGAGACGAAGGTGAATTTACTCCTACTTCTCCCATGGCGTCTCCACAAAGTTACTTGTGAGGTTAAGAGAACATTCTGAATGGGGTGCACTGTAGCAGGGTCACTGAAGGGCAAGAGAGGGGTAATAATAATAATGATAATAATAAAATTTACTTCTATTCCGCCCCTCTGCAACACAATCAGGGCGGCTTACAATATAAAAACTCCATACCCTAGCCCGCCCACTGAAAATAACTGAAAATCTGCCCTTGATTCTCAGTGCCTAGGGTTGCTGTTGGGGAAATGTGAAAAGGTGGGAGTCAGTTCCCATGCCAGTGGTACCCAGGAATTAGGCCATAGCTGCCATTCTACCTGACAAGGAAAAAATAAGTGTTGCACTTCCATATTCTACAGTGTGAGCAAAATCTGCCTTCTATACCAAAACTAGGGGGTCTGCCTGGCAGTTGCAGTATATGTACAAAGTGCACAGACATGTATAGATGTCCTTGCAATGTTGTTGTTGTGTGCCTTCAAGTCATTTCCAATTTATGCCGACGTTAAGGTGAACCTGTTATGGCGTTTTCTTGGCAAGGTTTGTTCAGAGGAGATTTGCCATTGCCTTCCTCTGAGGCTGAGAGAATGTGACTTGCCCAACATCACCCAGTATGCTTTCAGGGCTGAGTGGAGATTTGAACCCCAGTCTCCAAGATCATAGTCCAAAACCCAAACCACTACATCATGCTGGCTCTGGCCCTTGCAATGCCCATCTTCTGTTTTCCTCCACATAATCCTCACCTATAATGTCAGCAGGATTTCCCCATTATTTTACTTTCAGAAATAAATACATTTTTGTAGTAGGAAGGTAATGAGTCTAAAAATAAAATTGCAGGATCTAGTCCTTTAAAAACAACAAGAATTATCTTCATTTAAAAAGGTAAAATCATTCAGTCACATTTGACTTCACGCTTTATGCAGAGTGCGATTAAGAAGCAGACTTAAGCTCTATTATCATTTGAAAGTGTATTCAGAGATCTGGGATCCCCCAGTTAAATTAGACTCATTACAAAACAAAGGAGTCAGTTTAAAATGCAAAATAAAGTTTACTGAAGGTATATCAGTCTCAATCTACATACTAAAACAAACATAAGAAAAAGGTCCCTAAACTGACTAAGAATAGGTAAGAGAGACTCACCAGCCGGCAGGAAAGCTTAAGATGCCTCCATTCTCATGGAGAGTCAGATTCAGAAGAGGGGCAAGTTACACAAAAGCAGTAAAATTCAAATTAGGTCATGTGTCCAATCACTCAGCACTTCCAGTTGGCTAGAAGTGCTCAGTGAAGTAAGAGAAGGGAATTTTGGGAGAACAAAATGCATGCAGGGAAAAAACCCTAGACTTATCTAAGATTGTGAATGAGGTACACAAGATTGCTTTTACATTACAATGATTATTTCCCCACATACAACAATTTTCCTTCAACAAATCTCTTATTTTTTTTTTAAAGATCTGTAGTAGAGACAGTGGGTTAGACAGGAGGATAAACTCTCCTAACATTTTGTGGGCTGACAGAGAAGTATCAGGCCAGGGATATGAAAAACTATGCCAGGAATCTTCCATGGATTTGTATCTTCCAACGCAGGATCTCTACTATTAAGATGGAAAGTTAGCACCATTGTTGGAGCTTGCAATACAGACAATGGGACAAGGCTGGGCTACTAGTATTTCTACCTGGCCAATCCAATATTTTATGCCTATGCAATATACCCGCTAAGATAACATGCACTGGAAACTGCTTAATGCAGTGTAGATGTGTAAATTGCTATTGCTTAAAAGCAATTTGTAAGCCGCTCTGATAGCCTTGTGGCTGAAGAGTGGGGTATAACTAATTAACTAAACTAAAAGTGTGGCCCTTTGTTGTATAATCAGCTAAAGTGAGGGAATTGAAAACTCACCATGATTTCACAACAGGACAGAAACTGGCTTCTTCAAAAAGTGAAAAACCATTCCACCTGATATTCTGGATTAGTTCTGGAGCCATGGTTCTTGATAAATCGAAGTAGTGTCCAAATTTTGAAAAGCCTGTCTGTGTTACCTATGAAAACATACAAATTGAATTACAGTTCAATTTGTACAAATCATCCATGCTAAAATACAATTTTATACATTCAAACATCAGTGGCTAATGACTGAGTGAGACATTCATACAACTTGCAAGCTAGTTCTAAAAAAGTCAATTGACTAGACTTCTTTTTCTATCTCTCTCTGTCACTCTGTCTCTCACACACCCTGCAGCATAGAAGCATCCTGATGCAAGCCGATGCTACTGGGTAACGGTTGTATTTGTCTCCCCAAAATTTTAAAAAATGCAATAATGCAGACGGAATAAAGAAGGTGCTGATCAGGTGGGAATAGCCTAATCAGCTGCGCTCATCAACAGAGTTGTTTAATTCATATTAATCCCTGATGGGATCTCACAACATAGAAGTGACTCTCATGCTCCTGTGTATGTATATAAGCAGGAAGAGAAGCAAATTAGCTTGGATTATTTAAGTAAGACATAGGAATATAGGAGGTATCATAGCCCTCAGCTATCCCTTCATTGCTTACATTCTTGTATTGATGACAACACACTCAGAGAAATGTTGGCACAGATATGATGATTCCAGTTTCTATCTTTGGCAACATGGTGCATGTCTTCCTTTATTATTGAGTGTTAAGAAGTGAAAAGCTCATTCACTACATTCCTTATCTATTTTCAATAATGAATACACCCTATTTAAGGTTCTAGATCAGACTTTCTCAACCAGGATTTACTGGAACCCTGCGAAGACATACACATTTGTTGATCAAACAGGCATGCCTGCAAATCAAGATGGTAGGTATGAGTGAATTATTCATGTTTTATTGTCACCAGTTATCGCCATCAAATAGTTTTTTTAAACAGCATATCCAAAGTGTGGAAGTGCAATCTTCCGCTTAAATAATTAGGGAAAAAAAAAGGAGGGGGGAAGACTGTTTTGTCACTTCAGCACATGGTCACTATGGCGAAAATCCAACATGGTGGTTCTGGGCACATGTCTTGCCAGCAAGCTCCACTCCCTGTGCACGTCCAACCAATCAGCTTTCCACTTCCGCTTTTATTGGGAATGTGTAGCAAAGCCAATCAGTTCCAACGAGTGGGAATGCACATTTCCTTCAGAGTTTTTTTTAAAAAAAAACATGGGAAAAGCTGCAAAGGCTTTTTCCGCTGCATATTTAGCAGTTCCCCCCCTCCTTCCGAATACGGCAAAATGATGTGGGACCCCATTGGGACAAAAGGTATTCTCCTTGGATTGTATGAGGAGTATTTTCACCCTATTGACAAGCCCTTACCTTCTCACTGAAGTTAACAGTTCACTTTGAACAACAACCAACACACTTATGGCATGAAACAAAGTTTGGTACTACAGTTGTCCCTCTGTATCCACGGATTGGTATCTACAGATTTAAATATTCACAGCATGAAAATATTCTTTAAAAAAATAATAATACAAAAAGCAAACCTTGATTTTGCCATCTTATATAAAGGACACCATTTTGCTATGCCATTGCATATAATGGGATTTGAGTATTCACGGATTTTGGTATCCACAGGGGGTCCTGGAACCAAACCCCAGCGAATATGAAGGGACAACTGTATGGGATGATGATAACTTAAATGTTTGTTAGTTTTTATTACATCAGAAGTATGCACCTGTCCTTTTCAAGAAAGAAAGAAAAAGAAAAAAATGTTTACTGTTACTTTAGCTACTACTTCTCACAGATGTCTTCATTTCAAACTCTCCTACTTGTGGGTGGTCACGCATACATAAAAGAACTACTCTACTATACTGAATTCCAAGTGGATATTATATTTATATAACATTACAAATTCTTGTTTAATATATGTTGTTTTATTTTAAATAATTAGCAATAATTAAATATAAAAGTAGTCTCCTTTAACAATAAGCTGATTGTTTTAAAGAAAGTAACTATTACTACTGTAAAGCTTTTAGTAAGCAAGGAAAACTGGACTGAATTCAATACTGGCAATAAAAATAACCATAATAAAAATGTTCCAAAATATTTATTTTATTATGTTGTACCACAAAAAGATAACACATAGTAATTATTATTTAAAAATAATGAACTGAGCTTTTGTTTTAGTTCTTAGACATTACATGGTGTAAGAACATACAACAAAATCCTATCATCTTACCAAATATGTGCACTGCTTAAAAATAAATTCAAAATTCCACATTATTTAGTTTTGGGGTTCTCAAAGCAATTTAAACAAGAGCTGTTCTTTGCCCTATAATCTATCCTTTATCCGGATTACTGATCAGAATGTTTTTACTGCAATCTCTGCCAGAGCTCATCTTTTTATTGTGTAAGTCCAAGCCCCCTTAATGTTTTAGAAAGGCCTTGACTAACTGAACTTTGATCTGATGTCTTCATTGAGAAAAGCTCCAGGTTGCCCATTTCAGATGCAAATCCTCACTGAGGCCCTAGAGAGTTTAGTAAAGACAGCAAAAGAGAAGAAACAAGAAGTTTCCAGGATCCTCTTTGAGAATCCTGGGGAACAGTGGTGTCCCTAATCCACACAGTTGCATGGATTAAGGTAGGTGATAACCTTTCTTGATTCTAAAGAATGAGCACAGTGCCTACAAACTGGGTGGAGGACTAGGATTTGGCCGCAATAAAACACCAGGCAATAAAAGCCTGGCTATGTCAGAAGCCTGTGAATAGACCTCAATGTACCACATTCCCAGGCCTAGTGGGGAAGCTTGCAAAAAAGCCCACCTGAAGCAAGTAAGCATGAATAATCTGTCTTAGCAGCAGCATGACCACAGAGACAGAGCAAAAGGGAGGGTAAAAATACATTTTTTAAAGTATGAGATGACAGATTTATTAGTAGAATGTAGCTTCAAGTTTCCTCTTTCCTTGGGTTCCTACAAGCTAGCCTGCACAAGGAGAAATAAATTACATTGTCATGGAGCAGACTGTGCCTTTTGCTACTGTCTGCTCTTAACGTTTCTAATTGCAATACTAATGTGCTAGAAATTCTCATGTTTTGGATGAATCAAGGCAGAAAATTGATTTCATGCTGTGACAGTTTATATATTACCCTCAGAATACAAGCAGTTCATTCATTAAAAACTGGGAGTATATGAGAAACAGAGAGAGAAAAAGGTAAATTAAAACAACACATATTACACCTGATTACACTAAGTGATATGTAAGGACTTTGGTTTGAATTTCATATGCTTAGTCAATTAAAGAAAAAATGCTTAATTTTCCAAACCTGCAGCCCAAATTATATACTATAACATTATGATTGCTGAACTACAATCCAGGGATCCTCCCTAGACCTTTACAAATACCAAGAGAGCAGGAAGGGATGAAATTACTGTGTTGTGGATACCTCTTTTCTCCCTCAGTACCTTCACTCATCCCCTCTCAGTCTGCAAACTAGGTACAGTAGCAAGCTGGACCCAAATTTTACCAAACAGCAGGTAAGGGTTATCAGAACAACTGAGAGATACAGAACATAAA
Organism: Gambelia wislizenii; assembly: GCA_030847615.1. Taxonomy (NCBI): domain Eukaryota; kingdom Metazoa; phylum Chordata; class Lepidosauria; order Squamata; family Crotaphytidae; genus Gambelia; species Gambelia wislizenii. Next base: position 376,339,875 of record JAUMIR010000001.1, read on the forward strand.
ATAATTACATATTTTAAGATATATTCTAACATAAACAATATTCTTCTATAAAGAAAATCTTACAGATTAGAAATAAAGCATCATTATTAGAGTTCGGGTAAAAAGTATAAAAGCCATTTAAATTTGAAAAAAGTGTATTGCTAGTTTAGATACTAGTTTAGATTGCTAGTTTAGATATATTTTGAAACTGTTTTTAGTGTCCCTGTACATTGGATCAACACCTATCAATTTAAATTTTGAACAATATTTTTTTCTTTTCTTAAAACTTTTTATTTGCTCAGCATTTTCTAACCAGTATTTAATGGATTTAAAGATAACCAAAGCATTTCAAATGTTGTTCCAATATGAATGTATCTATGAATGTGGCATAGAGGTAGATGATTCATTGTAATTCTTACCACTTGAGTAAAAAATGAGGAAGAACCTAATCCAAGCCTGCAAATGTTGATGTTGGAGGAGATTAAATGACATATTTGATGTTCCTCTGCCAATGTAGTGACGAGGAGGAGAGAAAAAGCCAAAACAGTGTCAAATGGGGAATTCCATGGCAGGCAAAAGAATCCAAAGCCACTCCAATCTTCTAGATGGACCCAATCTCAACCTGTCAGCTACACTAGCTCTACCTAAGAAGCTCTGTAGGTACTTTTCTCCACACTGGTGTCAGTTAGAGATAGGGACTGGAAATGGATCCACCAGGCTGAACAGCTAAGCCACTATTTGCTCTAATTAGCATGAGTCAACAGGGCTGGTGGTGAGGTAGTACATTTATCACTCAACTCTTCCCCAGGCCAATTTAGAATTGCTCTATAGGTCATATAATTTAAAGAAACTTATTTATTCAAATTTATTTTGTGACTACGGTGAATATTTAATGAACACAGCCCTCACTGTACCACTTCAAGAGCAGTATTTACAAATATGGGCAATTGTTTTAATAGTGGTGGTCAGTGGCTGTTGTTAGAGATGAGTAGGTTGCTTACCTGTAACTGTGGGTCTTCGAGTGGTCATCTGTGCCCTCACACAAATGGGTTTTGCATCTGTGCAACTACCCCCCATTGAAATGTTCTAGAGCTGAATAGCTTGGCAGGAGCCCCACCTCCTTCTACTGTGCATGTCCTAGCTTGGCAAGCTACTGTTTCCTCAGTTTCAAACCCTGCTGTAAAATACACAGGGACCTGAAAGAGGGAAGGTAGGGTGGGTTGTGTGATGGCATAGATGACCACTTGAAGAACCAGTTACAGGTAAGCAACCTGTTCTTCTTCATGGTCTCTGTGCCTCACACAAATGGGTGACTGTGAAGCTTACCAAATGTTGGTGGGTCAGGTCACTGAAAAATCACTAAAAGAACAGCACATCCAAAGTGGGCATCTGGCCTCACTCTACAGTCATTTGTAGAGTTGAGTAAATGTGGATGGCTGTAACCACATAGTGGCTTTACACAGTTCAGGCAGAGGAATACCATAAAGTAGAGCAAACTAAGAGACCACTGCCCTCGTTGAGTGTGCCCTGAGGCTGATAGGAACAGGCTGTGGAACCAGTTCATAAATAATCTGTATTGTCTCTACTACCCATTTGGATAGTTGCTGTGAGGAAACTTGCTGTTCTTTCTTAGGTCCACTGTAGCAGATGAACAGTCAGTTGGTATGATGAAACATAGCTATATGCTGGACGTAAAAGGCAAGCACCCACCAGATATCTAAACAGTGGAGCGTCTTCTCTAAAGGTGCTGATGACAGCACATATAATGTAGGAAGGACAATGTCCTGGCTCAGATGGAATTGCAAAACTACTTTGGGAAGAAAAGCAATGTCTGGATGTAAAGCCAGTTTGTCCCAGTGGAAAATAAGGTAAGGTTCATCGAAGAGCTGTCACCTCACTTGCTCACCTTGCTGAATTGACTGCTTATCAGTGCCGAAGCATTCCCTAAGCGGTTTACGATGATTTTAGCTAATTGAACCCAACAAGCTGGGCAATCATTTTACCAACCTATGGAAGGAAGGAAGGCTGAGTCAACCCTGGAGCCCGCTAAGATCGAATTCATAACCGTGTGGCTTGCAATGCTGGCATTTAACCACTGTGCCACCAGGGCTCTCTTGGCACCAATCAATTAAAGCAAGTGGCTCAAATGGTCTGTGCATAACCTGTGAGAAAACTAGAAACAGGGAGAAAGACAGAGTTGGTGGATAGATGTATGCCATAATGGAGTTTTATGAAAACTGTTACCCCCTGTGCATAACTGGAAGTACCTTTGCAAAACAGGCGCCAAATAACGGTTGGCTTTAACCCCCTTAGAAAGCACAGTACTTATCAGCACAGTTTCTATTTAAAATACATATGCAGCAGACATGTATTAATTCCAAGCATGCAGGTTTAAGATAGCCATCCACCAGAATTCCTCCCCAGCTTATATTCTCTAGCATAAAAGACTCAAAACACTCAAAAGTAGTTTAAAAGTATAAAAACATATTTACAGTCAGTATGCATATCTCAGTGAATATCAGCAGCATATTAACAAGTGAAGGCTAAACTAGTAAAATACAACTAAAAACTACATGTTAAAAACAAAAATATGCAGGAGCCCTCCATGGTGGCTCCTAATCCTATGAAAACATCATGGTGAGTTTTACCTCGTGGTTGACCCTCCAGGACAAAGAAAAGGACTTGGACACACATTTCCCCTCTGGAAAGCCAATCACATTGTAATAGTAAATTACATCACAGATTCTGTTTGATTTTATCAGTTAACCCTTTCAGCAGTTAAACATCTCAATTTATTGGATTGCAACCACATATCCCAACATGCTAGACCCCTACGGAATTTCCTAACCATCAGATTAGAAAAGAAAGTGACCAAAGTTAGAGATACTGACTGGTGTGCCACAATCACAGCCAGATGAAACTTCAAAGAGGAGAAGGCCAGTCCTTGTTCACCAAGATGCAGCAGGAAATGCAGAATGCTGCCAGAACACAGGACTCAGACCTGAACAACACAAAGGAACAGAAATGCTTCCACTTGTAATGATAGGATTTCTTGATACAGTCTTTCCTCAATGTTGACAAGGCCACTGTGAGTTGAAACGAAGCTATCGGGTTATCTTCCACACTGTGAGTCTCATTTTGAGATCAGAGCAGAGAACTTGCCCCTGAGAGTGTGAAAGCATGTCTGGTGCCCAAGGAAGGGACATGAGACGGCCCCTAGATAGATGCAGAAGAGGAGCGAACTACAGTAATCTGGACCAGTATGGATGATCAGAATTGCACTGGACCTGTCTCTGGTGAGCTTCACTAACACCTTTGCCAGCATTGGAAAGGAAGGGAACAGATAGATCAGACAGTCAGATCATCTGAGTAGAAAGGCATCTCTGAGAGAGTCTTGTCCTTTGCTTGCTCTGAAACAAAAGTGGAGGGATTTTGCGTCTTCCACATCTGGATGTGACACAATGATAGACAGAAACCACTCGTGTTAGAGAACTCGGGTGCGACTGAGAGAGTCCACCAGCATGTTCCCTGCACCTGCCAGGTGCACCACCATGAGGTGAATGTGCCTCTTGAAACACCAGTTCCACAGGGTCATGGTCAGGTGAAGAAGAAGTGCCAAGTGAGTGCCTCCCAGCTTGCTTCTATAGCAAATGGGAGTTCAATTGTCAGAAGTTACTTAGAATCATAGAATCATAGAGTTGGAAGAGACCACAAGAGCCATCCAGTCCAATTCCCTGCCATGCAGGAATACAGAATAAAATCATTCCTGTCAGATGGCCAGCCAGCTTCTGCTTAAAAACCTCAAAAGAAGGAGACTCCACCACACTACGAGGCAGTGTGTTCCACTTCCGAACAGCTCTTACTGTCAGGAAGTTCTTTCTAATGTTTAGATGGAATCTCTTTTCCTATAGTTTGATCCCATTGTTTCATGTCCTAGTCTCTGGAACAGCAGAAAACAAGCTTGCTCCATCCTCAGAATGACATCCCTTCAAATATTTAAACATGGCGATCATGTCCCCTCTCAACCTTATCTTCTCCAGACTAAACATGGCCAGCTCCCTAAGCCGCTCCTCATAGGACATGGCTTCCAGACCTCCCACCATCCTGGTCACCCTCCTCGGGACACGTTCCAGCTTCTCAATATCTTTCTGGAATTGTGTTGCCCAGAACTGGACACAGATTCCAGGTGAGGTCAAAGCAGAATAGAGTGGTGTTATTACTTCCCTTTATCTAGACACTTTCCGTCTCACATGTAGTAAACTTCAACAAAAAGTCTGAGACATACAGAACAAGTGGTGGATCAATATAGCAGAAAAGACACAACGCTGTGCAGATCTGGGTGATTCTAGAGGATTTTATGAAGCTCTTAAGGCAGTGTTTGGACCTACTTATCAGGTCTAAAGCTCCTTATACAGTACAGATGGTCAAACATTAATTACTGATAAAGCCTCCATCCTGAGTCGATGGGCTGAACACTTTCAAAGTCTCTTCAGTGCCAACCGAGTAGTCCAAGGCTCAGCTATCCAACATATGATACAAAAACCGGTGAAAAATGAATTGGACATAGCTCCCACTTTGGAAGAGACCCTTAAGGCCATACAGCAGATGAAAAATGGCAAGGCAGCTGGGATTGATGGAATCCCACCTGAAGTTTGGAAACATGGAGGTCATGTACTCCATGATAAATTCCACGAACTCCTTGTGAATTGCTGGGAAAAGGGGGAACTGCCATCAGATCTCCGAGATGCAGTCATCATCACCCTGTACAAGAAAAAAGGAGCAAAATCCGATTGCTCAAACTACCGAGGCATAACACTGCTCTCTATTGCTGGAAAAATCCTTGTAAGGATACTCCTGAACAGATTAGTTCCTGCCATTACAGAAGAACTTCTTCCTGAAAGCCAATGTGGCTTCAGAGCCAACAGGAGTACTACAGATATCGTATTTGCCCTTAGACAACTGCAAGAGAAATGTGGTCTCTTCGAAGTATATGATTCTATTATTCTTCTGCAATGATCTTTAATCTTTCCCACAGACGGGAAGAAACGAGTGTTTTGATTTTTTTATGTCTAAAAAAAGAAGAAATACTGCAGGAAAAAGCTGGTTAAGACCACAAAAATTAAGTAAACCATCAGATAAGATCGCATAAGAGATTGGAAAGGATATCTCCGGAAGCACAAAATAACAAGGGTGAACCAGAAGGACTAAGGATGGAAAAAGAAATTAGCCCTCCTTTAGCTGCCTCAGCCTTAGATCCTCCATCCCCAAGGGGGAGGGAAAGAAGGGGAGAAAGCACAGAGGATATTAAAACTCATATGGATTCTCTCTTTATAAAAATGATGACAGAATTTAGAGAAGATAAAAAGAGAATGTTTTCAGAGTTTGCAAGCATAAGAGAAGAAATGCAGAAGGAGAGGAAAAGATCTGAAGAAAGATTTGTGGAAATGAGTACAAAAATACGAGGAATACAAGGAGATATTCTTAATTTAGTAAAAGAGAACAAAGAAATAATTAAAACCCAAACACTTCAAGGCAGTCAGATCCAGGATAATATGAAGAAAATCACAGATATAGGGAAAAATGGATATACATGCAAGATTATCAACACAGGAATAACTTTAGAATTAGGTTCCTGCCAGAATCTGTGGGGAAAGATCAAGGATCTAACCTGAAATCTGAAGTGTTGAAATGGCTACAGCAAGTTACCCCAGCTGCGAAATGGAGGGAAGAGGACATCGAGTGGATTCATAGAGAACTGACAGGAAGGAGAAGTATTTTGCCAAGAGATGTTATTGTCAGAGTTATTAATTACAATAACAAGGAGGAATTGTTGAGAACAGTCAAAAAATATCCAGAGAGACTGAAGTATGGAGATGTAAGGGTGGAATTATATAATGACTATTGTCCACAAACAGTAATCTGGAGAAAATCGATGAAGCCTTGAATTGCTACTATTTTGAAAGCTGGTATAAAATATGCTTGGGGATACCCAGTGTTTTTGAAATTTGAATGGGCAGGAAAAAGATATAGAATGGAAACACCAGAAGAAGGACTGCGACTGTTGGAGGAGTTGGGAATACATAAGAAGGAGTATGGAGCTGATGGAGGAGCAGACAGAGGAGATGGAAAAGTTTAGACAGATGAAGAAAGCAGAAAGAAGAATAAACTACATGGGGGAAAAAGAAAAAGAGGGGATTTTTTTAAAATTTATTTTTATGAGCACTTGGGGGGAGGGAGTTGTTCTGGGCCACTGGATGATCTCTTCACCGCTCCTCACCTGGAAGACCTGGGGGGGGTCATGAGCAAGGCAATTTGCCTTGGGAAGACAAGGTAGGGAGGTAAAGAAGGGAAAGGGGGAAGGGAATGGGGAAAAATTGAGAAGGGGTGGGAATGGGGAAGGGAGGTCACTTTTTGGAGCCAGAAGATTTTATAGAAAAGGTAATAAGGAATCTAATGGTTAATAAATTAAAGACATCAACCTTAAATGTTCATGGCCTTGGCACGGTAATAAAACGAAAAAGGATTGAAGCATTATTGAAGAAGGATCAAGCGGATATAATATTTTTGCAAGAGACACATCAAAAAAGGGAAGGAGTAAATGAATTGAAATTGAATTGGGTAAGAGTTTATGAAAAAGCATATGGGAATTCAAAAGCTAGAAGGGTAGCAATATTAATAGCAAAAAATGTAATGTTGTCATTAAAAAGGTGAAAAAAGATGAAAATGGTAGATATATTATAATGCAAGGTGAAATGGGAGAAGATAAATATGTTTTAATGAATGTATATGCTCCAAATGAAAAACAAGAGGAATTTTATGATAAAGTATTTAAAGAAATGGAGAATATGCAAGAACAAAATATTGTTGTAGCAGGAGACTTTAACATGCAAATGGAAAGAATAAAAGATAAATCAAATTACTCATTAAGGGATAAATATGATAATATTACAAATTTAAATAAAATAATAAAAAGGGGGTTGAAAGATGTGTGGAGATTGGTAAAGGAAGATGAAAGGAAATATACATATTTTTCAATGGTACATAAGAGTTATTCAAGAATTGATTATATTTTTGTATCAAAAAATTTGATTGATAAAATTATAAATTCAGAGATAGAAAATATAAAAGTAACAGACCATGCTTTGGTCAAAGTGGAGATTATAACGAAGAGAGAATATGAACAGGTGAAAAGGTGGAGGTTGAATACAGAGATTTTAAATTACAGAGAAATAGTACAAAAAATTGAGCATGAAAGGCAAGAATTATGGGAATTAAATGATAAAGACGTATCAAAAGGAATTTTGTGGGATACTATGAAAGCTGTGACAAGGGGGATATGTATAAAAGAAACTTTTAACCTAAAAAATGCAAGAAGAAAGAAATGGGGAAATTAGAAAGGGAAATAGAATTACTGGAAAATAAATATATATTAGACAAGGAAAAATAAACTTATATTGAGTTATGAGCAAGGGGGGAGGAATTGGATAAAATGGAAGAAGATCAAGTACAGGAAAATTTAATTTATTTAAGAAGGGAGTATTTTGAATTTAGTAATAAAAATTCAAAAATGTTGGCTAGATCCACACAGAAGAAGAAAATGGAAAATATGATAAATGGGATTAGAGATAAAACAAGTAAAATGTGTAGAACAATGAAGGAAAAACTAACAATTTTTGAGGAGTTTTATAAAGACCTGTACCAGTCCAGGAATAAATCAGTGGAAAAAATAGAAAAATATGTAGGGGAAAATTGGAAGATTAAAATAGAAGAGGAAGATAGGGATTTATTAGAAAAACCAATTACGAAAATGGAAGTAGAGGAAGCAATAAATAATTTAAAAAGTGGGAAAGCTCCAGGAATGGATGGGTTAGGACCAGATTATTATAAAGTATTTAAAAAGAAGTTAATACCTAAATTATTAGAATTATATAATAATATAATAACGGGAGACAAAATTCCTCCATCATGGCAACAATCACTGATAATATTGATACCAAAGCCAGATAAGGATTTGATGGACCCTGGATCATACAGGCCTATATCATTGATAAATCAAGATGCAAAGTTATTATCAGCAATAAAGGCAAAGAGAATGAATAGTTGTATGTATAAATATATATTAAAGGATCAATGTGGATTTGTGAAAGGAAGACAAATGTCAAATCTGATAGGAAGGGTGTTAAATAAAATACATATAATCGGCAAAACAAAAGTAAAAACAGGGATATTAGCATTAGATATATTTAAAGCATTTGACTGTGTGGAATGGCCAACATTAAAAACAATATTGAAAGAATTTGGAATGGGGAAGAGGTTTAGAGGATTAATAGATCAACTGTATTCCCATAACACAGCTATAGTGATGGTTAATGATGGAATAACAAAAGAGATAAAAATAACGAGAGGAACAAGACAAGGTTGCCCACTTTCTCCAATATTGTTTGCAATGGTAATAGAAATTCTAGCAAATGTGATAAGAAATGATAATAGTATAGAAGGAATTGGATTAGAAACAAAACATAAGATAAGCTTGTTTGCTCATGATACATTGCTAAGAATTAAGGATTTGACTAATGGAATAGAAAAAATTAAAGAACATTTAAAAGTATTTGGGGAGATGACAGGCTTACAGGTTAATTGGAATAAATCAGATATGATGTTGTTTAACTATACTAAGGAAGAAGAAAATATATTTGTAAAAGAGAAAAAATTATAAGTAAGATTAAAAAGTAATATTAAGTATTTAGGAATAAATATTACAAAAGATTTAAAAGAATTAGAAGAGAAAAATATTATGGTATTAAGGAAAGAAATGGAAAAGAAGTTGGAAGAATATGAAAATATTCAACTAACATGGTTTGGAAGAGTAGCTTTAGTTAAAATGAAAATATTACCTAAACTAAATTTTTGTTTAGAATGTTACCAATAAAAATATCAGAAGTAGAACTGAAAAAAATGGCAAAATATGTTGAATAAATATTGTAATGGAGGGAAAAGGACAAGATTAAATAAATTATTCTGGTATGTACCACAGAAGGAGGGAGGACTTGGTCTTCCAAAAATAAAAGGCTATTATGAAGCTAATCAATTGAGATATGTTATAGAAGGAATTGTAGGACAGGGAGATTTAGAATGGTTAGAGACAGAAACAGGGAGAATAGAAAAGAGAATATGAAACATATTTTTTGGTAATTTTACAAAAAAGGAAAGTAAAGGAATTGAGAACCCATTTCTGCAAAATATATGGGAAATATGGTATAAATATAAGAGAGAACTTTTGCCTATTGATTCAGTATTAACACCGGTTATAATGGGGGAAAATTACCAAATAATTTGAAGGAAAAAATGGGAAAGGAATTAAAGAAAAGAGGACTAGACAAAATAGAGGGATGGATAGGATGGATGAGTGAGAAAGGGAGTATAAGAGAGAAATTATGTTGAATGAAAATTTCATGGTTTAATTGCATACAGTTAGAACAATGGATTAAAAATTGGAAGAAGTATCATAAAGAAACAATGGAATTTACAAAATTTGAAAATCTGGTGAAAAAAGGTGAAAAGAGGAATGATAATGAAAGTTTGAAAGGTATTACAAGTGAATTATATAAAATATTGATAAAAAATAAGGATAAAAAGACTAAGGGGAATATTTAAGGAGAATATGGGAGGAAGATTTGAAACAAAGAATTGGAGATCATGAATGGGATAAGATTTGGAAACAAAGAACATCTAAAAAATTTGTCGATACAGATAAAAGAAAATTACTATAAAATAATATGGAGATGGTATTTGACACCAGCAAGACTGCATAATATAGACAAGAATAATTCTAAATATTGTTGGAGAGGTTGTCACGAAATAGGTACATATATGTTTCCTGCCAGAGAGAAGGAGAGCAGCTTCTGGACAGCTAGTTTCCTGCCAATTTCCAGGCCAGTTTCCTGCCAGGGAGAAGAAGGAGAGCAGCTTCTGGACAGCCATTTTGACTGGGGAGATTGAATTTTTTAAAAACTGTTGGGAGAGGCTGTTTGTTGCTGAGGGGGTGGAGCTTCTCACCTTGCCCTTTTACCCTCAAGAGCCCTTCTGTGAGTCACACCTGTGAGTCACACCTGTGAGTCACTAGGGGGTGGAGCTGGGAGCCTAGCTCTATATAACTCCTTGCAGAGGCTTTCCAGGCCAGTTTCCTACCAGAGAGAAGGAGAGCAGCTTCTGGACAGCCAGTTTCCTGCCAGATTCCAGGCCAGTTTCCTGCCAGGGAAAAGAAGGAAAGCAGCTTCTGGACAGCCATTTTGACTGGGGAGATTGAATTTTTTAAAAAAACTGTTGGGAGAGGCTGATTGTTGCGGAGGCGCACACTGTTCAGTGACCAAACAAAAATATAGCATACCTAAAAGTACAGCTTATAGTTCTCAGCATTACCTAAGAGTTTTTAGATTACCTAAAAGCTCTCACCATGGACACTGAGGGGACTGCGGCAGTCACTTGCAACACTTGTGCGATGTTTGTATTCTTGACTACAGACGTGGAGAACTTCACATGCACCAAGTGCAAGCTGGTAGCCCTCTTGGAGGAGAAAGTCCAGCAGCTGGAGACATGGGTAGCTACACTTCAACAGATTCGTGAGCAAGAGGTTTTCCTGGACAGAACAGAACGAACAGTCTTGGATGGAGACTGTACAGAGGAAGTGGCTGCGAAGGAGAGGGTCACTTCACAGACACAGGAAGTAGACAGCTGGAGGAATGTCACACACAGAACAAGAAAATCCAGGGATTCTTCGAGCAGCTTGCAGCTACAGAATCGATTCGAAGCCCTTTCCCTTATCAAGGACAACGAGGAAGAACATCATGGACAGACTTCAGGGGTAGAGCAGGGGACCTTGAGAGTACTACCGCAAGGAACAGCAGCTGCGAAGCCTCGGCGGAGGTGTGTGGTGGTGGTGGGGGACTCCTTGCTGCGGGATACAGAAGCAGTGGTTTGTGGGCCTGACAAGATGTCTCGGGAGGTGTGTTGTCTCCCTGGGGCAAAGTTCCACGATGTGACGGAGAGGCTGACAAGACTCGTCAAGCCTACGGATCATTACCCCTTCCTTTTGGTCCATGTGGGAACCAATGATACTGCAAGGCACAGCTTTTCCAAGATCAGAAGAGATTATGAGGCCCTGGGGAGGAAGTTGAAAGAAATGGACGCACAGGTTGTCATCTCGTCTCTTCTGCCAGTTGAAGGGCATGGTCCAGGAAGGGAGAGGAAAATACCCAGCGTAAACAACTGGCTCCGTAGATGGTGTTGCCGAGAACAATTTGGATTCTTGGATCATGGACTGCGCTTCCATGAGGGGGAACTTCTGGCAAGAGATGGGGTGCATCTTACGACACTTGGAAGAAACATTTTTGCCAACAGTCTCAAGAATTTGAAAAGGAGGGCTTTAAACTGAGTCAAATGGGGGAGGGAGACAGTATTCTGGAAGGCAAAAGGGCTGAAGAAAAGAGTCAAACTGTCATAGAGGGAATAAGGCAAACAGCGCAAGGACCCAACAGTGGAAGGCAAAAAAACTTGCACAGGCAGCAAGTAAAGGGAACACATGGTCTTAGATGTCTCTACACTAATGCATAGAGCATGGGAAATAAGCAAGATGAACTTGAACTCCTAGCACTACAAAACAAATATGATATAATAGGCATTACTGAAACCTGGTGGGATGAGTCACATGATTGGAATGTAGGAATAGAGGGGTATAACGTTTATAGGAGAAACAGGCCAAACAGGAAAAGAGGAGGAATAGCATTATATGTCAGGGATATTTACACCAGTGAAGGGATCCATGACATCAATACTGGAAGCCAGGTGGAGAGCATCTGGATAAAAATTAAAGGGGAGGGAAACAACAGGGATGTTATTGTAGGACTCTACTACAGACCCCCAAATCAGACGGAGGAATTGGATGATGCCTTTCTAGAACAGATGAACGCACATGCAGAAAGGAGAGATGTAGTAGTGATGGGTAACTTCAACTATCCTGATATTTATTGCCAATCTAACTCAACCAAAACTTCAAGGTCTAGCAAATTCCTTACTTGCTTAGAAGACAATTTCATGGTCCAAAAGGTGGAAGAGGCAACAAGGGGGTCAGCTATTTAGATCTGATCCTCACCAACAGAGATGACCTGGTTAATGGGGTGCAAGTGGTGGGATCCTTAGGTGAGAGTGATCATGTTCTCCTGGAGTTTGTTATATAATGGAAAGGAGAAGCCAGGCATAGTCAGACACACATTCTTGGCTTTAGGAGAGCTGATTTCAATAAACTCAGGGAAATACTGGGGGTGAGCCCATGGTCATGAATACTAAAAGAGAAGAGACCTCAAGACGGATGGGACTTTCTCAAAAGGGAGATACTGAAGGCACAATTTCAAACAGTACCATTGAGGAAGAAAAATGGGAGGTGTCTCAAGAAACCAGGATGGATGACTAAAGAACTTTCAACGGAGCTAAGTTTTAAAAGGAACATGGAAAAAGGGGGAAATCACCAAAGAAGAATTCAAACAGATAGCGAACACGTGTAGGAGTAAAGTCAGAAAAGCTAAAAAGCAGAATGAGCTCAGGCTTGCTAGGGAGGTTAAGAACAATAAAAAGGGTTTTTTTGGGGTATGTCCGCAGCAAAAGGAGGAAGAAGGAAATGATAGGGCCACTACATGGAGAAGATGGCAAAATGCTAACAGGGGACAGAGAAAAGGCAGAATTACTCAACACCTTATTTGCCTCAGTGTTTTCAGAAAAGGAAAAGGGTGATCAACCTGAGGATAATGGAACAGAGGACACAATAGGGGAAATCCAGCTCAGAATAAGCAAAGAGGTAGTGCAGCAATACCTTCTTAATCTAAATGAATTTAAATCTCCAGGACCAGATGAACTACATCCAAAAGTATTAAAAGAGCTGGCAAATGTGATCTCAGAGCCATTGGCAATAATCTTTGAGAACTCTTGGAGAACAGGAGAAGTCCCAGCAGACTGGAGGAGGGCAAACATTATCCCCATCTTCAAAAAGGGGAAAAAAGAGGATCCCAACAATTATTGTCCAGTTAGTCTGACATCAATACCAGGGAAGATTCTAGAGCAGATCATTAAACAGAGAGTCTGTGAACATTTAGAAGGCAATGCCATAATCAAAAAAAGTCAACATGGGTTTCAGAGAAACAAGTCATGCCAGACTAATCTGATCTCTTTTTTTGATAAAGTTACCAACTTGGTAGATGAAGGGAACGCTGTGGATATTGTAAACCTTGATTTCAGTAAGGCCTTTGACAAGGTTCCCCATGACATTCTTGCAAACAAGCTTGTAAAATGTGGGCTAGACAAGTTAACTGTTCAATGGATTTGTAACTGGTTGACTGGCCGAACCCAAAGGGTGTTCAGCAGTGGCTCCTCTTCGTCTTGGAAAGATGTGACCAGTGGGGTGCCACAGGGTTCTGTCCTGGGCCCAGTGCTATTCAACATCTTTATCAATGACTTGGATGAGGGAATTAGGGGCATACTTATCAAATTTGCAGATGACACCAAATTAGGAGGAGTAGCTAATACCCTAGAGGACAGGATCAAAATTCAGAATGACCTGGATAGACTGGAGAGCTGGGCCAAAGCTAACAAAATGAAATTCAATACGGAGAAATGTAAAGTACTGCACTTAGGGCGGAAAAACTAAATGCATAGATATAGGAAGGGGGAGACCTGGCTGAACGAGACTACGTGCGAAAGGGATCTAGGAGTCCTAGTAGACCATAAATTGAACATGAGTCAACAGTGTGATGCGGCAGCTAAAAGGGCCAATGCGATTTTGGGCTGTATCAATAGAAGTATAGTGTCTAGATCAAGGGAAGTAATAGTGCCACTCTATTTTGCCTTGGTCAGACCTCACCTAGAATACTGTGTCCAGTTCTGGGCACCACAATTCAAAAAGGATATTGACAAATTGGAGCATGTCCAGAGAAAGGCAACTAAAATGGTGAAAGGTCTGGAAACCATGCCTTATGAGGAGAGACTTAGGGAGCTGGGTATGTTTAGCCTGGAAAAAAGAAGGTTAAGAGGTGATACGATAGCCCTGTTTAAGTATTTGAAGGGATGTCACGCTGAGGATGGAGCAGGCTTGTTTTCTGCTCCTCTAGAGACTGGAACATGGAGCAATGGATGCAAGCTCTAGGAACAGAGATTCCACCTCAACATTAGGAGGAACTTTTTGACAGTAAGAGCTGTTCAGCAGTGGAACACACTCCCTCGGAGCATGGTGGGGTCTCCTTCCTTGGAGGTCTTTACACAGAGGCTGGATTGCCATCTGTTGGGGATGGTTTGATCAAGATTTCCTGCATGGCAGGGGGTTGGACTGGATGGCCCTCGTGGTCTCTTCCAACTCTACAATTCTTTGATTCTATGATTCTATATGCATATGTGGTGGAAATGTAAATTTGTACAGCAGTTTTGGGAAATGGTTTTTATAGAAATAGAGAATATTCTGAATAGAAATATAGAAAGGAAACATAGCATAGCATTGATGTCAATTTATAATGGAGAGAATGACAACCAAGCAGAAAAAGATTTAATAACAAATTTATTAATGGCAGTAAGATTAATTAATTAATTATAGAAAGACATTGGAAAATGCAAATAAATGTACAAGTGGAGGAGTAGTATAAAGAAGTTTGGAAAATGGCAATAAATGATAAGTTAACATGTAGAATTAAAGTAAGAAGAGGAAGTTGGAAAGAAAGTGATTTTGACAAAATTTGGAAAGTATTTGTTAAAAAAGTACTACAGACAAAAGATGGGAGGTTACCTCCACGAGAAGAAATGAGATTCTGGAAAGATTAGGTAAGGGATAATGGCTCCAGTGAAGGGGAGCACTGAGGTGGGGGTGGGTAGGGGAAGTAATATTCATGAAAACAATCATAGTAAAGAATTTATGTTAACTTTTGAAATTAGTTGATATAAAAATTGTGATGTTTATGGTAATTTTATGTGTTATACTAAATAAGTATTGATTGGAAATTATAATGTATGATTATAAAATTAATAAAAATATTTTTCGTTTGCGAAAAAAATAAAGAAATATCCCACCAACAGGTAGAATACTTGGGAGTTCTATGGCTTACCCCAGACAAACAATTTCTAGAACCCATGAACCTGTGCTGATGTTCTGCCAGGTGGTAGAGTGGCAGTATATTCTGGTAGCTGGAGTTGGTATTGGGCTTGATGGATGTAATATTGTCTGTGGTGATGTCCTGACAGAAAAGCCAAAAGTGAGAGTTCAAGGAGGCAGAAAACCTTTTTAAAGTGGATGATTGAAAGTGCTACTGCTTGTACTGCTGTTTTTCTTGGGAAGAAGATTGTCGCACAGCTATGTGTGAGGCCCATAATGGTGAAGAAGACTGGCATCTCCATAAGGATCTGAAGGGCTACTGGTGCTGGCACTGTTAGGATATTGGGGCATACAGTAGATTTATCGTGTAAACTGCTGGAATGTAACAAAAAGTCTGTGGTTTGCAGAAAGAAGCTAGTTGGGTAAATCTATCAATATTGACTGAGCCCAGGAACTGAGCTGGTGCAGGGCTGGGCTGAGAGCTAACCAGTTCTGTGTTGGATTTCACAGAGGCAAGATGTTTTTCTTATGAATGCTGCATATATCTGTAAATACCCTTTATTATGTTCAAGTAAAGAAAAGTTTATTTTAGATATAAGTCTGTGTCTGTGCCTTTACTCTTATGCCTGAAAGAACAATACTCTGCTGTTTATTTTTTGCTGCCTGGACCTGTTTAGGTTCCCAGTGTGAGCTAACACCTGACAGGCACTGCATGCTGAAGCCTGTCTTCTTTACTGTCAATCTGTTGGAAGAGTACAGCCTTCTCTCCCCCTGCCCCGCTTTCTGTTAGAACAATTGAGGTCTAGGTAGAACAGGACTTCCTGCATGTTAAACCTTTCTGGGTTTTTTTCTAATCCAAAACCTCAACATGTGCCCTTCCTATCCTTTGGAATGCATGGCCATAACTACCTTTTGTAACCCAGCAACCAGACCATTTGACCCAGGACACTTCCTTGGGCTACTGGTCATATAAGAATCACCCCTTCTTGTACATATGCTCTCTGATACTGACTCCTCAATCCTCTCCTGTTCTCCAGCCATGTTTGCTTTCTCATCAACAAGATGGTGAGTTAAGATGAAGCAACTATCTTTTACCCAATCTTTTCTTTAGCTAGTTAGGATGTAGGCTCTCCATGAATATGTACATCAAGCCATTAGTAAACCTTTTCTAAGTTTGTAACCTGAAACTGCCTGCCTTGTTTATTTTTGAGTCAGTTTCTGTTATCAGGGAAGCAATTTCAGATCCGGGCATGTTTTGTCTGCTACTCTGCCAAAAGTGAGGCTGATTCCTGACAGTTTTAGTTTTCATATTGTCCCACAAAAGGGCTAACATCCTGGGAAACTCGAATTCCCAACACAACCTGGTCTTGCCTAGATGGTCCAGGGCTTTGCCCATCTTGACACTGAACAGACTTTCCCGGTTGAAAGGCAGGTCTCCTGTTCCATGTCTGGTATCCTCTGTCAGTCTAGCAGATCGTAGCAAAGCATAATGTTGAAGGGCAACTGCTCCTGAAATTACCTTGGCAGCACAGTCCATGGAGTGGCCAGCTGACTAGATTTGTTTTGTCACCAATGAATGGGTCCCCTGCTGAAAAAGGAGGAGCTGCATTCTGGTGCTCCTCTAGGAGATGTGAGATGAATGCCAGCATTTTGTCCCAAAGGAATTTTTGGTAAGCCAACAGGCAGGCCCATATCTTGGCAACCTTCACTGCTAAGAGGGTCTATCTGTGTTGATCACCCAAAAGTTTGTTATATTGAGCTGAGTTTGAAAGAGGTACATCTGAGTCAGAGAAAGCTGAGAAATATAACTGTACTTGCTCCAGCTTGGCCAGAAGCCCAGAATTAGCTGACACAGAGATAAGATGCTATGCTTAGAGAACAAAAAGCTTACCGTATTTACAAGGCTAAAGCGCAGAGCTAGAGACATGCGCAAAGCCTGAATTTTTTTAAGTTTCGTTCTTCTCTAATATAAAAATGTGTGTGTGCTTTGTTTCGGGGAACACAGCATGGAGATTTATTCCCTGTGTCATGCTAGCAAAGAGTAAAGTCATCTGAATGAATTGAACTGACCTTGAGACTCCATTATTTCTTACCCTGATAGACCTTAACACCGCCAAGGCCAGAGATGAGCAGAAGTGACCAAAAATATCCACCCTCCTGCCCTCTTTATCACCATCAGATTGAGAGGAAGGATTCTCCCTCATGCTGCACAGAATAAAGATTTTCCAGCCACCTGGAGGCCAGTGGCAAAGAAGGTGGCCTAACCATGACTGTTTTATAAGTTCCTGCAAGGCAATCACGGTTGGAGCTGGAGCCTGCACATCGATCATATGAAATACCAGGTCAGCCAGTGGAGCAGGTGGTGGTGTGACATCCAGTTCAAGAGATTTAGCCATCTGGAGAACAATATCTGCAAAGAGTTTACTACCCTCTGGAGGTGATGACGGAGTGGCATCTTCCATGGTCTCTGATGGAGAAGAGGTAAGTGGAGATGGAGAGGCAGGAGAGGAGGAATCTGAGCTTTGTCATTGGATGATTTGGGAGAAAGATGCTGCTGTGGTTCAGGAGGAGGAGAGGCAGCTATAGATGTTGATGATATGGTTGAAGGCAATGGAGCAGTGGTGGAAGCAACTGGAACCAAAGGAGATGGAATACAAGTAGAAGCAGGTAGACATGGAATAATACTGGGCAGAGCAAACCGAGGTAGTCACCATTGATGATAATAATAATAATAATAATAATAAAATGTATTTCTATCCCGCCCCTCTGCAACACAAGCAGGGTGGCTTGCAGTATAAAACTCCATAATTACATCAATATCCTAACCCACCCACCCCTTAAAATAATATTGAATTAGAATGGATTCAAAAACATACAATAATTAAAAGAAGAAAAACTCAAGGGCAGCACAAAGGGAAAAAGACAGCCAAATCTTTGGGCCAAGATAGTTATTCAGGAAAGGCCTGCCGGAAAAGATCCATCTTGACAGCTTTTTTAAAGCTGTCTAAGGTGGTAATAAGACAGATCTAGTCCGGCAGGCCATTCCATAATCTGGGAGCGGCAGCAGAGAAGGCTCTCTGGGAGGTCACCAACAGCCTTGTTTTCATAGGTTGAAACAGATTCCACCCAGAGGACCAAAGCACACAGGGAGGATCATATGCGAGGAGGCGGTCCCGGAGGTAAGTTGGCCCCAAGCCATGTAGGGCTTTAAAGGTCATAACCAACACTTTGTACTGTGCCCGGAAACTAATAGGCAGCCAGTAGAGAGCTTTTAGCACAGGTGTTATGTGCTCTCTTCTGGAAACATCAGAAATCAACCTGGCTGCCATGTTCTGAACTAGTTGAAGTTTCCCAGTCAAGCACAAGGGTAGCCCCATGTAGAGCACATTACAGAAATCGAGGCGGGAGGTTACCAGTGCATGTACCACAGTTTTGAGATCCCTGGTTTCCAGGAAAGGGCGCAGCTGGCATATCAGCTGAAGTTGATAACATGCACTCCTGACCGTCACATTTACCTGATTTAACATCAGGAGTGATGGGTCCAGGAGCACCCCAAGACTGCGAACACAGTCCTTGGAGAAGACATTGACACCATGAGAGGCCCCACTACCAGAGAAGGAGGTGGCCTGGATATGGTTGCTGATGTCCTCAGAGTTGATGATGGAGGCTGGTGTCGAGATGATGGCATGGATGGAAGAGGCCAGTGTAGATGTGATGGAGGTGATAGGCATTGAGGAAAGCATAAAGGCAGCTGTGCATGAGGAAATCTTGAGCAGCTCCGATATCAGTGGGAAGGGGAGTGCTGATATGAGGCGTACTCATATTGATGGTATCGGTCCTGATACAATTGCTAGTATGAGTGATAGGAACTCAGAGGCTCTCTCCACAAATGCTCATGCTGATATCTATCAATGTAGCACATGGATGTGTATGGTGAGTCCTCTTGATATCGATAGTCCCAGTATGATGGCCACAATGAGGCATAGGAGTGCTCCCTAAGGAACAGAGACCTTTCTCGATGTGGCAATGGAGGTAATGGCCTACACCTAGGGAAGGTACAAGGATCTTCTATACCAGACATTGGCACATTATGCTCCAGAAAAAGCTCCACCTCATGGACCGAGGGAGATGCAGACGCAGCCATTGGTACCAAGGGAACCACCAACATCGAAGGTGCTTCAGGAAGAGCAGTTGATGTCAAAGGTGCTGATTTCTGAGGGAGACACAGCAGTTAGTACTGAACAATGTTTAGCATGTTTGGAACACTTCTCCTTCGGCGTGGTACCTTCCTTGTCCCTTGATGTGGAATGACCCTCTGGAGAAGCTGGTCTTTAACGGCCAGACTTTGAGTATGTCAATTTCCCCATCTTCGCTGTGTGTGCTGAGGCCGATTCCGCCACTACTGGTACTGCAGTAGGTTGTGAAGTTGATACCAATGAAGCTTGCGTAGTAGGCAGCACCACAGGAACAGATGGAACAGCCGGTATTGAGGTGGTTGCTGTAGACAGCAGGATTGTTGGTAATGAGGTTGTTGCCAGTACCTATGCCATTTTTTATTTGCATGCCTTTGACATGGTGGTTGACGCTGAAAGCAGAGGCTGGTTTGAAGCAACTTGGTCTGCGACTTGGAGAGATTTCTCCCAAAAATGGAGCTTCAACCGTTGGGCCCAATAAAGCTTTTACAACTGGCACATTTCTCCACTACGTGCCCTTCCCTGAAGCAAAAAAGGCACTCTGTCTGCCTGTCTGAGACACTTTCCAACTGCAAGATGTAACTAGTTTAAAGGGGGAAGTAGAGGCCATAGAACCAAGAAAATGGGTAAAGGTGGGTTTGTTTGTTTTTAGATAGTGGTAGAAGAATAAGAGGAAGAGTAAAGCAGACAAAAATTGAAATAAAGACAGAAAGATAAGGGGAAAGGAAGGGAGAAATCAGGAGAGAACCACTAAGCCATGAGAATACCTGACAGGAAGCTACTCTTCAAGTGGGCAGAGAGAAACTGAGGAAACAGTAGCTTGGTGGGCTAGGACGTATGTAGTATGTGGTAGGTAGGAGGGGGCGTGGTTTCCACGAAGCTATTCAGCTCTAGAAGATTCTGATGGGGATCTCTGTGCAAGTGCAAAACCCACTTGCGTGAGCCACAGAGACCATGAAGAAAGCAAGTATTACTGTTGTTGCTGTTGTCTTTATTTCTATCCCACTTTTTTCTCAATTTGGGACTCAGAGCAGTATACAATAAAAAGACATTGTTGAAATCAGCAAAATACAAAAACTTTAAAAGTTTTTAAAAGTTAAAGTATTATGTTATAGGAGAAAGGCAGCATATTTGAGGAATCTCTGTGCAAGAAAAGTGCATTTCTTACCCCCCAGGTCTGACCTGGTAGGAATTTGCTTCAGCCACAAAAATCTAGGCTGTCTGCAACCTCCCAGAGGGCCTTTTCGGTAATCGCCCCCAAATTGTGGAATGACCTGCCGAATGAGATCCGTCAGATAACAAGCCTGAGTGGCTTTAAAAAAGCACTAAAGACGGATCTCTTTCGGCAGGCCTTTCCTAATTAGATCCCGGCCTCAGGGGATCCTGGCCTCTTCTAGGCTGCTGGCCATTTATTATATTTTATTGTATTTATAGTTTTAAATGTGATTTTAGATTAGTTGTTTTAATTTATATTTGTTTAATGTTTTTTTATGGGGGACGGTGGGAGTGGGGGTGTTTAGGGATTTTATTTGTATTGTATTTTAAATTTTGTAAGCCGCCCCGATTGTTTTAACAGAGGGGCGGGGTATAAATAAATTTTATTATTATTATTATTATTATTATTATTATTAGCTTATCAGGGGGCTGAGGAATAGGTGATACTGCCATGGGCAGCAATATAACCAGGTAGTGATGACAACTTGACATCAAGAGAGAAGGTGCATAAAAAGGTGCATTTAGAAAGAAAAATGGCAAGGTAGCATTTAAGAGCAACCATTAGTTTGGTATTTAAAAGTAAAGCACAGTAAATATCAGGATTTTTCTGTACTAGGAATCCATCAGGAGATTTTCTCCATAGTAATTACTTATAATCAAGAAATTAGGCCAGCAGGCTGAATATCTGCAATGATAAAATGTACAGAGTTTTTACTTTGTAGTTTCTACTGGTAAGCTCAGATACTGGGCACCATTTTGCTTTGCAACCAGAGATCTAAGAAACTGGGCTTTTTTTCACAACCTTCTCTTTTTAATTAGATTGCACCTTATATCAACTTTCATTGTATATTTCTATAACTTTACAGTTCAATTGGAACAAATTGGAAAGTTTAATAGTACTTCACAAAAAATACCAGTTTTCTATTAGAGTTAATATCTGTATTTCCCCACATTTCTGCATATGTATGTGGTAATTTTGTGTAACTAATAAAGCACATTTTGATGGTTCAGCTTGGCATATAAAGCTTCATATTAATAAAATTGATGAGCTTATATGATCAACCTGGAGGGTGTTTGATCTGGCATGTCAACATATATAAATTTTTCCACTGATACAAATACATGGCCATGTCTGTGCAATTACACAGAAAACCAAACATGCCAAGCCCTGTAAAATCATTTTGTCATATTCCAATTATATTCTTTACTATAAAGCTGAACTTACTGGGCAGTTGACTACACTAACAGCAGAATATATAACAATGAGTTTGTAGGACTGTGTACCCCAAAATATTTCATTTTATTTCAAGGATCTGACTATACCATTATTCTAGGCAGGAAAATAGCTAGCCTAAGGAGAAATATAACTCATAAAACACTAACAATTGTAAATTCTGTAGAATTGACCACTGGGCTTGTTTCTCATGTCTTCATAACGATTAGTTTACAGTGACAGTGAAGCTGATATAATCTCAAGTGCTTACTTTACTTATTATGCACATGAATAAGCAACTCAACAGCCTGATTCAATTCTATGCCTGCACTAGAGGGATCCAATAAGTACTATTCATTCAACCTATACAAACATGCCTATGTTCAGATAAATTTAGAAAGCAATTTGGTATAAACAGAATGGATGCCTCTTGAAAACATGTGCAATGAATATTATAGCTCTAAGGCTGAAACAATTATATTTTAATATTTACTGTTCTTATTATTGATGACAGTATGACCTACTTAAGGTGGGACTACATGTTACCTTGGCACATGGGTATTCCCAAAGCTATTTGAACTAATGAAACATGAATGCAGGAGTGAGGGGACTATTTGTGAGGAGAAAGAAAAACACAAGAGAAGTTCTTAACAATTTCTACAGCTGGTGATTCTTTACAAAAACTGTCTCATTGGACCATTTCCTTCCAAACTGGAAAACAGATAGGAGCACATTTGCAATGGAAAATCAACACACAGTAGGATTAAACACTTTCTCACTTTTAAGTTAACAGTGCAGGGCTAACATGGGTTGATGTAGATCCATACTTCTTAGAATTCATGTAAACTGGCAGTGAGGAAAGTATAGCCTTCAATATAATTTTTGGGTCCTCCAAACTAAAAAAAAAGGGCCAAAAATGCCATTCTCCTACCATCTAGGGTAGGAGAGCAATTTTGCCACATTTCTAGCTTTCCTAGGATAGACATTTTAGGCCCATGAGAAGCCTTTTTTGAAACAAAAGGCAACGAGCAGTCAACTTCTGGTTGACAACCTGTTTAAAAAAAGGCTCAAGGCCCTGTAAAAAATGGCAAAACAGACTGTCGGGCCACTTAAAAACTGTTTTCGAGCTAAAGCCCTCTCAATCTAGCTGCCCACCCTGACAACTGTCTGCCTCTGTGTTAAATGGTGTAGTCAACAAATATTTACAATTTAACCTATGCACTTCTTGTTAATACTATGAAATACAATTTACCTCCAGTTTTGGTATGTTCTGGTAACGCCAGGCTATTCTCATGGATTCCTGGGAATCTTGCTTAGATGTCAGAGTCCTTGCTTCTTCTTCTTCCATTACATTGACAGAAGTATTTGACAAAGGTGATGGAAGCTCCTGAATAAAAATAATACAATATTTTTAGATGAGCTGTTTTGAGCAAATATTTTAAGGAAAAATAATTAATTAAAATTAAATAGGACACAACTAATAACATATTTCTGTCCCACATAATACTAAAGGTACTTGCTGATATATCCTTAGAACTTCTATAATATTTTTTTTAAAACCTGGAGAATGAGTGAGATGGCATAAATCTGGAGTCAGGCAAATATTGTCCCAAGCTTCAATAAGGGAAAATTACAGTCATAGAATCAAAGAACCATAGAGTTGGAAGAGACCACAAGGGCCATCCAGTCCAACCCCCTGCCATGCAGGAATACACAATCTGCAATCTGACTTCAGTACTAGAACAAATGATAAAGGAGGCAGTTTGTAGGCATCTTAACAACAATGCAGTGATCAGCACAAACCAGCATAGATCTCTCAAGAATAAATCCTGCCAAGCTAATCTTATGAGTGACTAACATAGTGGACTGCAAGGATGCTGTTGGCATCTTGATTTCCACAAGTACGTGATAAAAATTCTTAAATACAGGCTAGAGTACAGTATTATCAGATGGATGCACAACTAGTTCAAAAACAATAATCCAAGAGTATTCGTCAATAGATTATTGATCAAGCCAGAGTAACACTTTGCATGGGGTGCTACTGGGCTTGGCAATTCAAAATGATGGATAGAATAGAAGTTCAAGTTGAAATCAACAGAGACAAAGATTTGCCCTGAGGCAAAAATTAGAAATAAAATACGTGTGTGTGTATGTGTGTATAAATAGGATACCTGGCTTGGTAGAAGTACATTTGGAAAGGCTCTTGGGACTACAGCTAAACGCAAGCTGAGCACAAGTCAGCAGTATGACATGGCTGCAAAAAAGAATGTGATTTTAGGGTACATTAGCAGAACCATAGTTCTCAGGTCATGTGAACTAATAATTGAATTTGAAACTGCAGCAGTAAGTCTTCGTCCACAGGACTGCCTCAGGTTTTGCTCACTGCACTTCAATTATGGTTGCCACACTTAAGAAGAATACAGACAAACTGGAACAGGTTCAGAGGAGAGCCACAAAGATGGTCAGAGGAATCTGAAAATGTTCTATATGGGAAACAGAAGGAACTACTGGCTATATTTGTCTGGAGCACAGAAAGGTGTATGGTATGGGAGGATATGTAATTGTCAGGAGTTAGAGACTGAACTCCACTATAAAATGTCCAAACTGCAGTCATGCTGAGTCATAATGGCTGACTCCATGAACTGCCTAGTCATGCCACAGCCACAGAAGGAGGGTTCTTATTGGTGTGTAAGATCATGTGATTGAGTAAGCCAGTGCCCTGTAACTGTGTATATAAGAAAGCTCAGAACAGACCTCACTTCTCTTCTTCTTATGAATGCTGGTGCCTGGTGAAGCAGTTTGTCCTTCAATTGTAAATATTTGTACATATTGCAACTGCTTGACTTTGAAGATAAAAGTGCCTCCTGCTTATTTGGACGTCAAACACTCTGTGTGTGAGTATTCTTGGGAACGGGTTGCTACTAAGTCTGCTGAGATAGTTTTTTTTTTTTTTTTGCTTCTGCCAGGGATTGAGTGTCCTATCATCCCCTGACAGTGGCCCAGCTGATTGATCTCAGATTAGATAAGGTACACCATGAAAAGTTCCCCGAATCTTTTTTGTTTTGAGTGTTTTTGGCTAGTTGGCTGTAAAACAATTAAGTTTCAGCCAGGCTCTGTGTTAGAGCTATCTTCAAGCAGCCTTGAAGAGCTGCCAGCTGCTAGGTGTTTGTGTTTCATAGCTGGAGATTTTTTTTTTATTCAGACAGCACAATGGCAGATACTAGCCAAGTTAGTTTTGAGAAATTGGCTGATGGAAATTATCCAGCCTGGAGTTTATATATGGAGGCTTTATTAATTAAAGACAATTTGTAGCACATTTTGGAAAATGAAAGGGTGGTCCCAGAGGGTTCAGAAGATGTAATAACAGCATTCAGGCTAGCAGAACAGAAGCCTAGAGCTGCAATTCTCTTATAGCTCAGCCCCTCCCAGTTAATACATATGGCCCCAGCAAAGACAGCCTTTCAGCTTTGGACAGCTTTGAAAATGGTTCATCAGAATTCGTCCTGCCTTTCAAAGATGATATGAACCTAAGAGACTTTATAACACAAAGCTGCCTACTGGAGGCTGCGTGAAAGCCCATTTGGAGGAAATGAGGCAGCTTTTTCAAGAGGTGGCCAATAGAGGAGAGGGGTGGACATTCCAGAAGCCCATAAGTGTTTTATTTTATTGGGCAGTTTGCCAAAGGAATGGGATTTCCTACTGTACAGTCTGCAGACCACCAGGGAGCGTGATTTGTCTGTAGACCTGGTAGCTGGGCGTATTCTGGAAGAGGTCCAACGCAAGCAATTTGATTCCCAGACAGAGGGGAATAAGCAGCCACAAATTACCAGAT
Organism: Gambelia wislizenii; assembly: GCA_030847615.1. Taxonomy (NCBI): domain Eukaryota; kingdom Metazoa; phylum Chordata; class Lepidosauria; order Squamata; family Crotaphytidae; genus Gambelia; species Gambelia wislizenii. The sequence goes on from JAUMIR010000001.1 coordinate 376,365,428, forward strand.
GCAATCAGGAGAGCACTGAAGCAGAGAGATCTGTGGAGGAGGGAGCCTACAGCTACATGAAACGCTGTTTCAGATGCAAAAAGCCTGGACATTTCCAGAAGGACTGTAAGATGCCTACACCGGATAGGAGGGGTGGCACAGCTACAGGGCAAAGGAGGAATGCATCCTCTCAGGCTGCAAGCCATGCCTTGGTAGCAAAACACCATCCTGATGGTACTGAGGGAAGAATTTGATTACTTGATAGTGGGGCGACACACAACATGGTGAATGATTTAAAGCTGTTAAGCAATGTTAAAAATGCTTCCATAACCAATATTACCCATGCAGATGGTGCTCCCAGCAAGGTGCAGAAAATGGGCACTGCATATGTGCCATCTTTTGGTAAAGATTTTGAAAATGTATTATGTGTTAGCAAACTGGAGAATGGTGTATTGAGTGTGTCCCAAATGATTACTGATGGTTATAAAGTGATATTTGAGGGGGAACACTGTACAATAACAGAAAGGCATAACATGAATAATGTTTGTGCAAAAGGGATAAAGAAACATGGGCTTTATTACATGTTGCCTAAAGGGAAGGTGGCAAATGTGAACCTGCAGACAATGTGCCCCTACATGATAAGTGTGCTCATTACTGCCACAAGCTAATGGGCCATGCTAGTTACAAAGGGTTAAAGGAGCTAGCAAAAGTGTGCCCTGGTTTACGCATGAAACACTGCCCAGGATTCTTAGAATGTGCTGTGTGTAGGAAAGTTAAGGTGAAAGCTTTCTCTATTGCCAAAAAGACCCAGTGTGTCACCAAGAGACCCTTTGAAGTTGTCCATGCTGATTTAGCAGGGCCCTATAAGCCCACTGAAGTGGGAAACTGTTATTTATTTGTGATAGTGGACAGACACACTAGGTACACCTACGTATACTTACTGAAGGAGAAAGGTCAGGCTGCAGACAGGTTCCGTGAGTGGGTGAACTCAGTGGAACGGGAATTTCTTTCTCATAAGGTTTCCAGTCTAGTGACGGATAGGGGAGGGGAATTCTTACCCAACAGTCTGCAGACCTGGATGCATAGGAGGGGCATTAGTCACAACACCACAAACCCAGCGTCTCCAGGGGAGGGTGGGCTTGCAGAAAGGAAAATTGGGATGTTACAGTGCATAATGGAGTGCATGATGGAAGATGCACAAGCCCCAGCTGGGCTGTGGGGGGAGGCAGTGAAGACTGCTGCTTATTATTTAAATACACTGTAGATGTCTAGCGTCAACCAGATCACATATTCTCTATTTTATGGTAGAGCACCAAACCTCAAGCACCTGAGGATTTTTGGACAGTATGCAAATGTACTGATTCACCCAAGCCTAAGGAATCATGGGTAGCCTAAACCAGGAGGCTGTGTTTCTTTGGCTATGAGGGTAGTAAGTACATGTTTCCTCTCCATCCTGGAAAAGTGGTGTTCTCCAGGAGTGTAAACTTTGAAATGCACTCAGGGTAGGACAGATTGCATTGCAATCAGGAGGTGTTTGTTCCCTTGGGGAGGGATGTGCCAGCAGCTCCCAGGGGTCCCACAAATGGAGGGGTGGTAATGCCTGATGATGAAGGGGAGGCACTGGAAGAAAAGCCTGACACTTCACATGCCACTCCAACACACACACCACCACAAACAAGCATTGAGCTTGACACAGGGAGAGACAGCAGCAGCAGTGCAAGTGAAGATGAGTCAGGCAGAAGTAGGGTGCTCATTCCCAGAAGGTCAAGGAGGGTTATAAAGGCTCCTGACAGGTTTGTTGTTCAGGAGGCCAGGTTGTGCAATGTCATGGCTGAGGGACCTGCAAGTTTTCAGGATCTCCTAAAACTTCCCCAGAAAGAGCAGGAGAAGTGGAACTCAGCCATGGACTCTGAGTTCGAGTCACTGGTTGAGAGGAAAGTGTTCCAGGTAGTAGAGAGGCTCAGAGACCAAAAGGTTGTTGGTTGCAAGTGGGTCTACAAGCTGAAGGACAAGCCTGATGGGACACAAAAGTGTAAAGCACACTTGGTTGTGAAAGGGTTTTCGCAGGAGCACTACACCAATTTTGACAAAACTTTTTCACCCACAGCAAAGCCAGAAAGTCTTAGGTTAGTGTTAGCTGTATCAGCCAAGAGGCAGATGGTTGTGCAACACTTTGACTTTGAAATAGCATACCTGAATGCTGATCTTGAAGAGACAGTTTTCAAGGAACAGGCCGCAGGGTATGACAGTGCAGGTGAGAGCATGGTGTACTTGTTGCGCAAAGTGCTCTACATCTTGAAGCAAATCACACGTTGCTGGAACAAGTGCATACATCAAGTTATGGTGTCACTAGGTTACACAAGGAGTGTCGCAGACACCTGTGTGTACACTAAGGGGGCAGGTGACAATGCTGTCATGCTATTTATGTATGTGGACAACCTTTGTGTGGCAGAAAAGAGTGCCAATGATGTCAAGAAAATGCAGGTGGAGTTAGAAAGCCAGTTCAAGTTGAAGGACTTAGGCAGCCTGAGATGTTATTTAGGCGTAGAGGTAGAAAGAACCAGTTTTGGAGAATTCTTCCTAAGTCAGAAGAAGAAAATTGACAATCTTATGGCCAAGTGTGGGCTTAGTGAGGCTAAGGTGGTCAGGACACCAATGACAACTGATTTTGTGAACTTAGAGGCAGAACAGAAGTTTGAAAGGTCAGATCTGTACCACTCAGTGGTAGGCAGTTTGTTGTTTATTGCAAACAACACAAGGCCTGACATCAGTTTTGCAGTTGAGGTGCTCAGCAGAAGAGTCTCCAAGTCAAGGAGGGTGGATTGGGAAGCCCTGAAGAGGGTACTTAGATTTATCAAGGGGACCAGGGACATGTGTTTGAAGCTGACAGGAAATCAGGTGACCCTTGAGTGCTATGTGGACAGCTCTTTTGAAGCTGAGACTTCAGACAGGAAGTCAGTGACCGGGTTGGTGGTCAGATATGCAGAGAGCCCCATAGTGTGGAAATCAAGAAAGACCTATGTGGCCATTAATACCACTGAAGCTAAATTCACAGCCTTTTCTGAGATGGCAAGTGAGGTGCAATGGGTAAGGCAGATGCTTGCAGACCTTGGGGAGCCATGCCAAATGCCTATTGAGGTGCACGAGGACTCACAAGCCTGCATAGCTATAGCAGAAGCAGAAAACCTGAAATGTAGGACCAAGTACATTGCGGTACACTACCAAAATGTGAGGCAGTTAATACAAGAAGGTGTCTTGTGTCTGAGGTACTGTCCATCTGAGGACAATGTTGCAGACCTGCTCACAAAAGCCCTTCCAGTAGGAAGCTATGATGAGTTGGCAAAGAGGCTGGGTAAAGTGAAAGGTATCAAAAGGGAAAGGTCAACCAACAGACAAATGATGTCTAACAATGTATGTTCATAATGTCATGTTGTAATGATAACATGTGTCCTGTGCAGTAGCTTGACCATTTTGAAGGGAATTGTCAGGAGTTAGAGATTGAACTCCACCATAAAATGGCCAAACAACTGCAGTCATGCTGAGTCATAATGGCTGACTCCATGAACTGCCTAGTCATGCCACGGCCACAGAAGGAGGGTTCTTATTGGTGTGTAAGATCACGTGATTGAGTAAACCAATGCCCTGTAACTTTGTATATAAGAGAGATCAGAACAGAGCTCATTTCTCTTCTTGTGAATGCTGGTGCCTGGTGAAGCAGTTTGTCCTTCAATTGTAAATATTTGTACATATCGCAACTGCTTGACTTTGAAGATAAAAGTGTCTCCTGCTTATTTGGATGTCAAACACTCTGTGTGTGAGTATTCTTGGGAATGGGTTGCTACTGTGTCTGCTGAGATAGTTTTTTTGCTTCTGCCGGGGACTGAGTGTCCTATCATCCCCTGACAGTAACAGCACTCTTCATATACCCAAATGGCTAACATTTCAAAGAGGGCAAGACTTGTTTTCTGCTGCTGCAGAATGAGTTATAAGGCTTACTTTCTGAGGTTTGATTTGTTATGAACATTAGGAGAAACTTTTTAATGACAGGATCTGATTGACAACAGACCTAATTTAAAAGGGGCAGGAGGAGGAAGCTCTTTCAATGGAGGTCTTAAGCAGAGGGTTAATAATCATCTGTTGGACATACTCTTATGGTATTTTTTGGTAGTGACAGGATCCTGGGCTATGGAGATTATCAAACACGGCAAAAACCACATCAAAAGATTGCAATGAAAACAGGAAGGGGTGACCTTACCAGATGATGTCATCCTCCATCATTTGGGGGGCGTAGTGTGGGCATCAGTAAGGCGTCCCTTTTCATTAGTGACTTGCCCCCATCAATAAAAAACGGAAGCCTTGTACACGGCAGTGCTACGCCTACGGAACGGCAGAAGGATATGGGTGTCTGGTAAGGTCACCCTTCTGTTCTTGTACTGATCTTCTATTGTGGTTGGGAACGCAATTTTTTTGGTGCATTCCCCCACATTTGATAATCTCCTAAGTAGCCTAAAAGGGAGCTTTCACCTCTACAGTTCTATAACATGCATAGTTACTTTGAAAAAAGTCAGTTCCATTGATTTTAGTGGGACTAACTCTCAAGCAAATGTGCACAGTCACAGTGAATGTGTTGAAGAGCAGAGAACACTAATACCCATACCCATGTTATGCTTTTGTGACCAACAGATACATTGCCTTTTTTGAATTCCTTTGTCATCTTTATTTGAAGCACATGACATCAAAATGATTTTTTAAAAGTGAAGCTGAAGGCTTTCACGGCCAGCATCCATAGATTTTTGTTGGGTTTTTTTCTGGGCAGTGAGGCCGTGTCCTGGAATAGTTTCTTTCTGACGTTTTGCCTGCATCTGTGGCTGGCATCTTCAGAGAATCTTTCTCTGAAGATGCCAGCCACAGATGCAGGTGAAATGTCAGAAAAAAACTATTCCAGGACACGGCCTCACTGCCCAGAAAAAAAACCAAGGAAAATCTATGATTTTTTAAAACTCTCACAATTGGGACAGAAGCCAGTTCCTAGAACCCAAATTAGGCACTAAACAGCCTTTTTCTCTTCTCTAAAGATAAAGGAAGGAAAGGAGGCAGTGCCATGGGGAGCACAAAAGGCAAGGTCTGCTACAGCTCTACTTACTGCTAGTCAGGCAAGGGCTGTCCAGGGCTAAAGGGCAAGTCATACCTTTTGTAGCATCATTTCCCCTAAGGCCCTTCTTGGTGATGTTCCTTCCCTTCCCCAAAGTCTGAGAGAATAGCAAAATAATTCTGACCTAAAACTTATTCATTATCCTCTTGCAGTCCTTTAACTCCGTGCAAAACCAGTCTGTGCTCTATGCCTGACATTACACATACAAACAAATGACCAAAAACCACAGACACCCTTCCTATATCACCTGCTTCTGGACTGATAGTTACATTTGATTCACTACGACTGAAACGATGAATATGCCTGACTACATTTTAAGGGAGCTCAAAGCATAAGTTTTTTTTAAAAAAGACAACAAAACATTTTGACATTAGTTGCATAACTGTTTTGACATTCAGAGATCACTGTATGATTCCAAAATGCTCACTGAGCATTGAACTATTAAACAGAATATTAAAAACTGGCATATGTTCAATTTCATATCGATCAGTTTCTGGAGTATTCTAATTTTTTAGTATTACAGCATGTATCAGGAAATTCTATTTCAGCGGCACTTCGTAATTTATTGATGGAGGGGAACTAAAATCCTGCTATCTGCCCAGTATTTTCGAAATGCCTGAACCGACAATACGGTACAACTTATTTTAAGGACAAAATGTGACTTCTTTTACTTCTGAAAGTATACAAACATATCCTCGACTATATTATGCAGCCAAATAAAGTCTATAAGCAAAGTTCTAATATCTGCTGATTGTTATACATGTATAGTTCTGGAACATATATATATTTAAAGGAAGCATATGTGTTTTACAAGCATTTTAAACTATCAATAAAGCCAAAAGAGTGTATGTAGATATAGCATAAAACATCTGGACATACTTTTGCACCCACTGATAGGATTTGGTCACTTTTTGTTTTGCACTGCTATATACACATTCTACCTATTGGGTGCTAACTTGCTAATCAGATGAAAAGCTTGCAGAGACTCTGCAGCTGACCAAGTGTTGTGCTAATAGGCAATCCTGTCTATTATGTGTGTTAGATAATGTGTTGCATGTTTTCTGAATGCTTAGCAGTCTGCCTAATGGATCTGGCATCCTATTTCTATGGCATGAGTTGCCAAAGTGCAATTAGCATGCTAGAATGTACCTTTCCAAGACACACAATCTTGATTTTGATGCAGTGACCCAGAAGCAGTGTGGGATCATGACTAAGGTCCCAAACAGAGGCTAAATGAGAACTGGTGTGTTGTAACAGCTAAAAGACTGATCTGTGAATCAAAAAGTTCCCAATTCAAACGTAACCTTCACCAAAAGAAGAAGAGCACAAGATTACCTTAAGATAGCCTCTGTACCCATACCAGGAATAAGCAGCTACGTCACCCACCTAAAAGAGCTCAAAGACAGTTTCCCCATTTACCTAATTCCTTTGGTTTTAAAACAGCTTGCTGCCAGACACATTCTTCTGTAAAAATAGAATTGTGTTTGCATTAAACTTCAAACATTGTATACATTTCCAGCATGGCTGAAGAACAGAGAATTTTAAACAAACATTAAAAATAGTTTCTTATAACTTTCCCATATTTAAAGAGGTGAAAGAGCTAATGGGACAAAATCTAGAAATGTGTCTAGGCATTGCATTATTATCCATTTATGACAAGGTTAACCGCACTCAAGTTAATAAGGATTTTATTCCAAACTTGATAACAGCAGCAAGATTAATGATACCAAGAAGATGAAACTGGAAGATTCAAGGTGTTTAGCAAATAGAGAAATGGTATAGAGAAGTTTGGGATATTAATAATTGATAATAAATTAACATCTAGACTTAAAGTTAAAAAAGGATTATGGAAAAGTAATAATTTTGATGAAATATGGAAGAAAATATGTTTTTTAAGAAAGAAGGGGCATATGCCTCCAAGAGAGTCATTGCAATTTTGGAAAATTGAATAATTAAATGGTATAGATGGTCCTGGGGGGGGGGAGCATTTGTAATGATGTAGAGATTAATCAATTTATGTCAACAATGGATTAATCAATTTATGTCCCTTCCTTCAAATATACACTGGCCTATATCTAAAGATCTCAGCATGGCATACAATAAAACCAATTTACCCAATGTAAAATAATTTTATAAAGTAAAAATGATGATAGACTAAAAGCACATTAAACAATTTAAGATAAGACAGTTTAAAACAAGTCAAAACAGTTTAAGAGTATTTAAAATAATGCACATGTGCAGATTTGTCATCTTCAAGGGCAGCTCCACACAGAATACACTTTAATCAGGAAGTTACCAATGTATGAAATATTGTAGCTATGTTATCTCTGAACAGGAAAGTTTGTAACTGGTGGGCCACCTGAAACTCGCACCAAAAACCTCCAAACTACAGACTGCACATATACTTCCAATGATGAACATGTATCTAAGAGTATTAACAAACTAAGCACTCCTCTTGCAAGAAAAATGTAGGGCAGGTAGCTTAGGCAACTCATGAAGCTAAGAACAATCAATCCAGAGATCATTCATCTCATCAGGAGTAAATTTCAGTTTATTGGTACCCATCCAGCCCATTACAACATCCAGACACTGATCCAGCTGACTCTGATGACAAGGAACAGTAGACTCAAGTGCCACCAGTGTTCTGGTAGAATTGGAGAGTTGAAAGAGACCACAAGTTGGAAGAGTTGGAAGAGACCACAAGGGCCATCCAGTCCAACCTCCTGCCATGAAGGAAATCACGATCAAAGCATCCCCGACAGATGGAAATCCAGCCTCTGTTTAAAGACCTCCAAGGAAGAAGACCCCACCATGCTCCGAGGGACTGTGTTCCACTGCCAAACAGCTCTTACTGTCAAAAAGTTCCTCCTCATGTTGAGGTGGAATCTCTGTTCCTGGAGCTTGCATCCATTGTTCCGTGTTCTAGTCTCTGGAGCAGCAGAAAACAAGCTTGCTCCACCCTCAATGTGACACCCCTTCAAATACTTAAACAGGGCTATCGTATCACCCCTTAACTATATTTTTCCAGGCTAAACATACCCAGCTCCATACATCTTTCCTCATAAGGCATGGTTTCCAGACCTTTCACCATTTTAGATGCCTTTCTCTGGACATGCGCCAATTTGTCAATATCCTTTTTTAATTGTGGTGCCCAGAACTGGACACAGTATTCTAGATGAGGTCTGACCAAGGCAGAATAGAGTGGCACTATTACTGTCTTTGATCTAGACACTATACTTCTATTGATACAGCCCAAAATCGCATTGGTCCTTTTAGCTGCCGCATCACACTGTTGACTCATGTTCAATTTATGGTCTACTAGGACTCCTAGATCCCTTTCGCACGTAGTCTCGTTCAGCCAGGTCTCCCCCTTCCTATATCTATGCATTTAGTTTTTCCGCCCTAAGTGCAGTACTTTACATTTCTCCGTATTGAATTTCATTTTATTAGCTTTGGCCCAGCTTTCCAGTCTATCCAGGTCATTCTGAATTTTGATCCTGTCCTCTAGGGTATTAGCTACTCCTCCTAATTTGGTGTCATCTGCAAATTTGATAAGTATGCCCCTAATTCCCTCATCCAAGTCATTGATAAAGATGTTGAATAGCACTGGGCCCAGGACAGAACCCTGTGGCACCCCGCTGGTCACATCTTTCCAAGACAAAGAGGAGCCACTGCTGAGCACCCTTTGGGTTCGGCCGGTCAACCAATTACAAATCCATTGAACAGTTAACTTGTCTAGCCCACATTTTACAAGCTTGTTTGCAAGAATGTCATGGGGAACCTTGTCAAAGGCCTTACTGAAATCAAGGTTTACAATATCCACAGCGTTCCCTTCATCTACCAAGCTGGTAAATCAAAAAAAGAGATCAGATTAGTCTGGCATGACTTGTTTCTCTGAAACCCATGTTGACTTTTTTTTATTATGGCATTGCCTTCTAAATGTTCACAGACTCTCTGTTTAATGATCTGCTCTAGAATCTTCCCTGGTATTGATGTCAGACTAACTGGACAATAATTGTTGGGATCCTCTTTTTCCCCCTTTTTGAAGATGGGGATAATGTTTGCCCTCCTCCAGTCTGCTGGGACTTCTCCTGTTCTCCAAGAGTTCTCAAAGATTATTGCCAATGGCTCTGAGATCACATTTGCCAGCTCTTTTAATACTCTTGGATGTAGTTCATCTGGTCCTGGAGATTTAAATTCATTTAGATTAAGAAGGTATTCCTGCACTACCTCTTTGCTTATTCTGAGCTGGATTTCCCCTATTGTGTCCTCTGTTCCATTATCCTCAGGTTGGTCCCCCTTTTCCTTTTCTGAAAACACTGAGGCAAATAAGGTGTTGAGTAATTCTGCCTTTTCTCTGTCCCCTGTTAGCATTTTGCCATCTTCTCCACGTAGTGGCCCTATCATTTCCTTCTTCCTCCTTTTGCTGTGGACATACCCCAAAAAACCCTTTTTACTGTTCTTAACCTCCCTAGCAAGCCTGAGCTCATTCTGCGTTTTAGCTTTTCTGACTTTACTCCTACACGTGTTCGCTATCTGTTTGAATTCTTCTTTGGTGATTTCCCCCTTTTTCCATTTCCTATACATGTTCCGTTTAAAACTTAGCTCCGTTGAAAGTTCTTTAGTTATCCATCCTGGTTTCTTGAGACACCTTCCATTTTTCTTCCTCATTGGTACTGTTTGAAATTGTGCCCTCAGTATCTCCCTTTTGGGAAAGTCCCATCCATCTTGAAGTCCCTTCTCTTTTAGTATTCCTGACCATGGGATCACCCCCAGTATTTCCCTGAGTTTATTGAAATCAGCTCTCCTAAAGTCTAGCATGTGTGTCTGACTATGCCTGGCTTCTCCTTTCAATTGTATAACAAACTCCAGGAGAACATGATCACTCTTACCTAAGGATCCCACCACTTGCACCCCTAACCATCATCCCTGTTGGTTAGGATCAGATCCAAGTTTCTGATGAAACGTCACTCCCAAAGTGAATAAGCACCCCCAATTCCACTCTCTGGAATCAGATCTGTGGATGGGAGTGGAATTCCTGTAATATAGTGCATCATCGCCATCCCGTAGAGCTGGTCCAGAAGGTTATCATAATCAACGGTGTCAAACAGATCCCGGTAGATCAACAGAGTAGCACTCTCTGTACTTTCACTTGTAGTAGGTTTCAATTAGAGCATCTGAGGCTACGTGATACCATATCCTGGCCTTAACCAGATTAAAATGGATCCAGATAATCTATCTCCTCCAAGAATATCTGAAGTTGCATAGCTACCACGTGCTTGAGTGTCTTGTCCCAAAAGGAGATATTAATGAGGGGACAGAACAAACATTCCTCTAGTGTTCCAGCTGTAAGAGCCACCAGCCCCTTCTAATATAATACAGTCACCCCTCCACATTCGCGGGGGTTAGGGGCGCGAGACCCCCATGAATGTGAAAAAAACACAAATAAAAATATGCCTCCCCCACCCGCCTGCAACCCCCCTGCCCTTCCAAAGTGGCGATGGAGCTTTTCAACCCCATTTACCGCTTTGGTAAGCACGGGGGGTGGCTGGCAAGCCTCCCGCTTGCCCAGCCAGCCACTCCTCCGCCCTTCCCAAAGTGCGATGTGGCTGGCTGGGCGAGACTTGCCACCTCCCCTACGCTTCCCAAAGCCACGATGGGGTTGGGGAGCCCCATCACGGCTTCGGGAAGGGTGGAGGGATGGCTGGCCGGATGGGGGGAGGATTAACCTTCTGTCCCCTCTTAACCTTCTCTTCCCCAGGCAAAACATACCCAGCTCCCTAAGCCGCTCCTCATAGGGCATAGCTTCCAGACCTCCCACCATTTTGGTCATCCTCCTCTGGACACGTTCCAACTTGTCCATATCCTTCTGGAATTGTGGTGCCCAAACACCAATTGTGGTGTCTGACCAAAGCAGAATAGAGTGGCACTATTACTTCCCTTGATCTATACACTATACTCCTATTAATGCAGCCTATAATCACATTGACTTTTTTAGCTGTTGCATCACACTGCTGACTCATGTTCAGCAGATCCCTTTCGCATGTACTGCCATCAAGCCAGGAGTCACCCATCCTATATCTGTGTTTTTCATTTTTACTGCCCAAGTGTAGTATCCTACATTCTCCCTGTTGAAATTCATTTTGCTAGTTTTGTCTCAGCTTCCAAATCTGTTAAGGTCATTTTGATTTCTGATCCTATCCTGTGGGTTATTAGCTATCACTCCTAATTTGGTGTCATCTGCAAACTTGATAAGCATGCCCTCTGTTCCATCATCCAAGTCACTGATAAAGATGTTGAATAGCACTGGGCCCAGGACAGAACCCTGTGGCACCCTGTTGGTCACTTCTTTCCAGGATGAAGAGGAGCCATTGGTGACTACCCTTTGGTAGTGATCCATTTCAATCTGGTTTTAGGCCTGACAATGGGACACAAACAGCTTTGGTCACCCTGGTGGATGACCTATGCTGGGAATTGGACTGGGGTTGTGTATTCCTATTGGTTCTGCTGGACTTCTCAGCAGCTTAGGGATCCCTGGTGCCGCAGTAGCTAAATGCCGGTACTGCAGCCACAACGTTCTGAGTTCGATCCTACAGGGCTCCAAGGAAACTAAGTCCAGAAAGTTCTAGAGCTGAGTAGCTTGGCGGGAAGCTCTTTCTCCCTTCTAGCCATTGCGCATGTCCTAGCTCACTAAGCTACCTTTCCCTCAGTTTCTAAGTCTGCCATAATCAGGGACCTATAATAGCGGAGGGGAGGGTGGGTTTGTGTGAGGGCACAGATGACCACTCAAAGAACCACAGTTACAGGTAAGCAACCACTTCTTCTTCATCGTTGTGTCTGTGCCTTACACAACTGGTGACTGAAAGGCTTACTGATGGTTGGAGGTTCAGGTCACTGACGAACAGAAGAGAGGACAACACGACCAAATGCAGCATCAGCACAAGCTCTACAGTCCAAGTGGTAACGTTTGATAAAGGTGGAAGGCTGAGACCATGTCGCAGCCTTGCAGAGATCCTGTAGGGAGGAGCCACGCAGCAGGGCTGATGAGGAGCTGACTGCTCTGGTGGAATGAGTCTAGAGATTCGAAGGTGAAGGATGTTTCACCAACTCATATGACAAAAGGATAGTTTCAACAATCCATTTAGAAAAGTGTTGGGAAGAGACAGGTTGACCCTTCTGTCAGCCACCATAACAGAGGAACAATCTCATTGAGGAATGAAACAAGGCAGTGCATAGTATGTAAAAGGCTAAAGCATGCTGAACATCTAAACAATGCAACATTTTTTTCCAATGGAGTGGACGATTGAGTGTAGAAGGCAGAACAACATCTTGGTTGATGTGGCACTCCAAGACCACTTTAGGCAGGAAAGGCACATTTGGGCGGAGAACGACCTTGTCTTGATGGAAGACTAGGAAAGGTTCATCAGATTGCTAGGCAGTCAGCTCACTTGCATGATCGGCAGAAGTGACTGCGACCAAGAAGGCCACCTTGATGCTGAGCAGGTTTTTGTCAATGGTTGCCAAAGATTTGAAGGGCTTACATATAAGTTGTGATAGGACCAGAGACAGAGACCACAGTGGAGTGGGCAGTCAGATCAGAGGATAGAGATGTGCAAGTCCCTTAAGAAAATGTTTGACAATGGGCTTCGTGAAGATCATAGCAGATGTAGCAGACTGGGGCTGATGTGCCACTATGGCAGAGAGGTACACTTTGAGAGAGCTATAGCCCAGCCCTTGTAACTTCAAATGACGAAGGAAATAAAGGACAGTGGGAACCTTGACCAGGGAAGGAAGCTCCAAGCTGGAAGAAGCAAAGGCACTTGTAACAGTACGATCACTGAGTGGAAGTCTTGCGGGAGGAGGAGAGAATAGAGAGTAATCTTGGAGAAGTTACAGGCAGATTCTCCAGGCGGTCAACTGCAGATGTCTAAGGTCTGGATGGTGTACCTGCCCTCAAGAGTGTGAGAGGAGATCCAGCTGGAGTGGAAGGTGGATAAATTTCCCTTTGGAAAGCCACAGCAGAGGAGCAAACCAGGGCTGCCTCAACCAGTATGGGGCAATCAGGATGGTGTCAGCGTGATCTCTGGCTAACTTGGTGACAATCTTTGTGAGGAGCAGAAGAGGGGGAAAGGCGTACAGAAATGGAAGACTCCAACTCTGAAGGAAGGCGTTCCCAGAAGAGCCCTTGCCTGTGCCCACCCTGGAGCAAGGGCACTTCGTGTTGGTTGATGATGTGAAGAGGTCAAGGCGAAGACTGCCCCAGGTATGTGTGGTGAGGCAAAAGGCAAACTTGGAGAGCATCCACTTGTGTTGAAGGAGACTCAACCGGCTGAGTGAGTCCGCCAAAACACGTCTTTGTCTGCTAGGGTGTGTCAGTGTAGCAGAAATCATAGGACAGCAGACCCACAGATTGGAAAGTGAGTTTTATTACACCAGTGGATCCTGACTGAAATACCTTCCAAAGAGTCAGAGCCCAGAGCTATGGCTACAGATTACTTTTATACAGTTATGACAGTGTGCAAAGAGCAATCCCTCCTCCCTCTCTCTAGTGTTAGCAAGATCTTCTTCGTGGTCTCTGTGAATCACACAGCTGGGTTACTCCTGTGCCTGCGCAGAGCTTCAGAACCTCCAGAATCGCTAGGCAGAACGTGCTTTGATACATTTTGGTGGTAACTCCGCCCATCCTAACGGTCCCTTATAAGGGCTTCCCACCTAAATCCCCTCAGTTCCTTTCTTTCTGCCACATTAGTAGCTAAGGAACCTCTTTGGGCTAGGTGTTTTTGTTTCTACTTGATCTCTACTTGACTTGGCTTTGGCTTTCCGACAATGGTTTTCGCTTTCTCCTACTGATTTGGTATTCGGCTTCTGATCGTTCTGGTTCTGACTCTTTTTTTCTGGCCCTGACTACGATTCTGTCTCACTCCTTCGGCTTTGGCGTTACCTCGGATCTCCCTATTGACCTCGGACTGGTTTGACTACAATTATTGTTGTTGTTGTTGTTGATATTGAAAATGTCTGGCAAGGGAGCTTTTAAGCGATGTGTTATCTGCCAAGCAAAGCTCCCAAGTGCGGATAGTCATTCCCGCTGTTTAATCTGTTTGGGAGAGGCTCACAATGTCGACGCATGTGTCCATTGTAAGGCGTTTACACCACAGGCCCGGAAACATCGCCTTTCCCGCCTGACATCCTTCCTTTATGAAAAGGCACTGCTCCCTGGTTCTGTTCCAGCTCTGACTTCTGTTTCGGCTCCTCCTTCCGAACCTCGAGGCCGTGAGCAATCTTGGTCTCCCCCGTCCTCTGGTCAAAAGAGTCGTCAGTCCCAGAGTCTGTCTAGGCACCGTTCCACTGCATCTGATCCTGAGGCCTTGCATTCCTCATGTCAGCATGCATCATTGGATTCGATTTGTGACCGCTCGACACCGGTTCGAGAACCAGTCCCCTCGACATCGAAAGAGGCCCCTAGAGAGAAGGCCCTGTCCACCGCCGAGACCCGACCGCCTGTTGCCACTTCTTCATCCTCCCAGCCGTTGAAGAAGAAGAATTATCTCTCCAAACATGATGCTGGCAGAGCCAAAGACAAGGCAAAAAAGTCTAAGCCTCTAGAGCATGTCGTTCCAGAGATCCCCCCTCGTCAGGCATTGGAGGCTGAAGACACATTTGTGCGCCCATTGCCACTCACCACCACTGGGGAATCTGAACCTCGACAGTCGCGTACCCCGTCCATTTCACTCGAGGTTGTTACAGTGGAGCTTCCTTCTGAAACGGAGACTCCGAGGCCCCCTGTCTGCATTGAGTCATCCCCGGCTCTGGTTGTGTCACGGGCTCAACTGCTTGAAAGTCACTCTTCAGATGTCGATCTGGAGATTCTTGAGTCCGAAGAGATGCCTCGAGGCCAGGTTCCTCCCATCAGAGATGATGTCCCCGCTTACTCTGCATATGACCTGGCCCGATCCATTTGCAGAGCAGGTCTCGGGTCACCATCAGGATCACAGGTTTTCACCCCTGAGGGGCGAGGCAATCGATACAGCACTCACGGACCGCTCCATTGCTCGATCTCCACGCCCTGCTATTTTGGATGTTGCGACTAAGAAGGATGCTGTGATCCAGGTCTCCCCTCTTGAGCACCGCCCTCTGCCTCGTACCCCTCTGACCCCACAGCCTCGTTCCCCCACACCGTCACGGGCCAGTAGTCCCTCACCGGAAGGATCAACCTCATCCTCTGCTGCTTCTTGGGACCTCTATAGACCTTATATGCCCTCTCCAAGGACCGAGCTGATTGATGATGAATCGACCTCACCGACTGACGATGTTCGTGCCTTCGGGGAACAAATGGTCCGAATGTCACATACCCTCGACTTGAAATTAGAGGACCGGGCAACTGATCCTGTGGATCCAATCTTCCAAAAGATCCTATCAAAGGCGCCTCCGTTGGCTACCATCCCAGTGCTGCCTTCTCTGCTTAAACTGGCACAGGGGTCCAGGGAAAACCCATCTTCCATCCAGTCGACGTCTAAGAAAATAGAGCGACTGTACCGAGTTGGGGGAGACCATGCATATTGGCTCCAGAATCACCCAAGGCCGAATTCGGTGGTCGTCGAGGTTGCCCAGAAATAAAAAGCAACACCGACCCCTATCCTCCCCACCGGACCCCGAGGGCAGAATCCCGATATCATCGGGAAGAAGATATATTCGGCTGCTGGCCTGAGCTTCCGTGTGGCCAATTATTCTGCCTGCATGGGAGCATATCAGCAGGTCTTATGGGAAAGGCTGAGCCCCCTTTTACAAGACCTCCCAGAGGAACGACGCAGGATGGCAGAAGCCATTCAGAGGCTCTGTCCCTTGCGGGACTCCAGATGAACTCGGCTTGGCATCTGACGGACTGCGCAGCAAAAACCATCGCTGGTTCGGTAGCGCTCCGTCGACATGCATGGCTGTGGTCTTTGGGCCTTACACCGCAGGCATCGGCCAACATTGAAGATTTACCCTTCGATGAATCCAGCTTATTCAATGGGTCAACCAACGAGAAGTTAGAGTTCACCCAAAAGATGAGGACCACTGCCAGGAAATATGGTATGGGCTCCGCCTCCACCTCCCAGTACTGTCCTAGAAGCAGGCACTCCTGGCAAGTCCCATCTTACGGCCAACAGTTCCGACGAGGGTACTCTGGTCAGGCATACCGTAGATCACGGTTTGCTCCTTCTTACGGCCAACAGTTCCGACGAGGGTACTCTGGTCAGGCATACCGTAGATCACGGTTTGCTCCTTCCCGGGTTCGTCCTCGATATCGAGGCAGACTGCATCTCTCCATCCGGATGTCCAAGCTGTCATTGATGCTGCTCGATAGCCGTCCACTCGGAAATCCTATACTTATAAGTGGAAAAAGTATGAAGCCTTTTTGGCCTCCAAGGATCCAATCCCTGGCCCGTTCTCCATTCCAACGGTGCTGGAGTTTCTTCTCCAATTGTCTTCTGTGGGTCTGTCTCTTTCATCGATCTGGTGCTACCTGGCAGCCATCTCTGTCGAGTTCCCGGCAAGGGGTCGTCCATCTCGCTTTGTTGATGCGACGGTGAAGAAGTTCCTAAGAGGCTTCGCCAACCTGCACCCTCCGGTGACTGAACCGACCCCGGCGTGGAGCCTCGAACTGGTTCTTTCACAGCTGGTCCGTCGACCATTTGAACCTTTGGCTTCCACCGATCTCCGACTTCTATCTTGGAAGACGGCTTTCCTTGTGGCTATCACTTCGGCACGTCGGGCTAGTGAACTCTGTGCCTTGAGGTCTGATCCCCCTTACACTATTTTCCACAAACAAAGTGGTCCTCCGTCCCGACATCTCCTTCCTTCCGAAGGTGGTGTCCAGCTTCTATCTGAATCAATCCATCACTCTCCCTGCCCTAATGCAGGATCCGAAGGACGATTTCGAACACACCCTTCATCTTATGGACGTTAGAATAGCTCTAGCCTTCTACATGCAGCAGACTGCGTCCCAAAGAAAGTCACCCAAACTGTTTGTATCTTATGCTGACTCGAAACTCGGAGAGCCCATCTCCTCACAACGACTATTGAAGTGGGTGACGTCGACCATTGCTCGGATTCGAGGACTCTCTATGAGAGCTTTCTCCTCTTCGACAGCCTTTCTCTCTGGAGTGCCTCTAGAGGACATTTGCAGAGCTGCAACCTGGTCATCACCTTTGACTTTTATTTCTCACTATAGACTTGATTCTCATTCTAGGAACGAGGCGGCTTTTGGGAAGGTTGTTCTGTTATCGTCTATTCAATGAGTGAGTTTTCATGTTGCCAAGTCACTATTGTTATATATGCTTTAATTATTTTCCTTACGAATGTATTCTAAGTTTTCAACCTCAGGTTGTTATACATATGAGGTGTATTTAGGGTAGGACGTACCCACTTCCAAGAGTGAAGCTTCCCAGTCTACACCCAGCTGTGTGATTCACAGAGACCACGAAGAAGATGGACAGGTTGCTTACCTGTAACCATAGATCTTCGAGTGGTCTTCTGTGAATTCACAAGACCCGCCCATCATCCCCTCTATGTCCTATTACATCATATAAACATGCTTAATGTTCCTGATGCTGCAAATTGCGGTGTCATTCAAGAAACTGAGGGGATTTAGGCGGGAAGCCCTTATAAGGGACCGTTAGGAAGGGCGGAGTTACTGCCAAAAATGTATCAAAGCACGTTCTGCCTAGCGATTCTAGAATCATAGAATCATAGAATTGCAGAGTTGGAAGAGACCACGAGGGCCATCCAGTCCAACCCCCTGCCACTCAGGAAATCATGATCAAAGCATCCCCAACAGATGGCAATCCAGCCTCTGTTTAAAGACCTGCAAGGAAGGAGACGCCACCATGCTCCGATGGAGTGTGTTCCACTGCCGAACAACTCTTACTGTCAAAACGTTCCTCCTCATGTTGAGGTGGAATCTCTGTTCCTGGAGCTTGCATCCATTGCTCCATGTTCCAGTCTCTTGAGCAGCAGAAAACAAGCCTGCTCCATCCTCAGCGTGACATCCCTTCAAATACTTAAACAGGGCTATCATATCGCCTCTTAACTATCTTTTTCCAGGCTAAACAAACCCAGCTCCCTAAGTCTCTCCCCATAAGGCATGGTTTCCAGACCTTTCACCATTTTAGTTGCCCTTCTCTGGACATGCTCCAATTTCTCAATATCCTTTTTGAATTGTGGTGCCCAGAACTGGACACAGTATTCTAAGTGAGGTCTGACTAAGGCAGAATAGAGCGGCACTATTACTTCCCTTGATCTAGACACTAGACTTCAATTGATACAGCCCAAAACCGCATTGGCCTTTTTAGCTGCCGCATCACATTGTTGACTCATGTTCAACTTGTGGTCTACTAGGACTCCTAGATCCCTTTCGCACGTAGTCTCGTTCAGCCAGGTCTCTCCCATCCTATATCTATGCATTTCATTTTTCCACCCTAAATGCAGTACTTTACATTTCTCTGTATTGAATTTCATTTTGTTAGCTTTGGCCCAGCTCTCCAGTCTATCCAGGTCATTCTGAATGTTGATCCTGTCCTCTAGGGTATTAGCTACTCCTCCTAATTTGGTGTCATCCTAATTCCCTCATCCAAGTCATTGATAAAGATGTTGAATAGCACTGGGCCCAGGACAGAACCCTGTGGCACCCCACTGGTCACATCTTTCCAAGATGAAGAGGAGCCACTGCTGAGCACCCTTTGGGTTTGGCCGGTCAACCAATTACAAATCCATTGAACAGTTAACTTGTCTAGCCCACATTTTACAAGCTTGTTTGCAAGAATGTCATGGGGAACCTTGTCAAAGGCCTTACTGAAATCAAGGTATGCGATGTCCACAGCGTTCCCTTCATCTACCAAGCTGGTAACTTTATCAAAAAAGGAGATCAGGTTAGTCTGGCATGACTTGTTTCTCTGAAACCCATGTTGACTTTTTGTGATTATGACATTGCCTTCTAAATGTTCACAGACTCTCTGTTTAATGCCTCCAAGTTCTTGTGATCTGTCCAGACCTCAAAAGGCTGGAAAGATCCTTCCAGTCGATGGCGCCAAGTCTCTAAAGCCAGTTTGATTGCCCCCGCCTCCTTCTCCCATACAGACCAATTTTGCTCAGTCTCATTGAAGTTCTTGAACAAATATGCACAGGGTCTGAGCTCCCCCCCTTCATCCCTCTGCAACAACCCCCCCATCACCACATCTGAGGCATCAACCTGAACCACAAAGGGCCTGGAGGGGTCCGGGTGTTTCAGGATGGGTTCAGAGGTGAAAAGTTTCTTCAGTTTGTCAAAAGCCCTTTGGCACTGGTCAGTCAAAACGATCTTTTGGAGAGGCTTTTCTGCCTTCCCCTTCCTAGCATGCTTCTTTTCCCCCACCCATTTTGTCTTCAACAGATCAGTCAAAGGTAAGGCCACCTCAGCAAAGTCAGGGATGTAAGACCGGTAGAAATTAGCAAACCTCAGGAAGCTTTGAAGTTGCTTCCTGGTTCTGGGGCCCTCCCATGCAAGGACCCCTTGTACCTTTGCAGGATCCATTTCAACCCCCTTGCTCGAGATGCGGTACCCCAAATAATCTAAGCGGCTCTGATGGAACTCACATTTTGGCATCTTAGCATACAAGTGGTTCTCCCCCAATTTACTGAGCACCATTTTCACCAGCTTCACATGGGACATATAGTCCTCAGAATAAATTTGCACATCATCCAGGTAAACTAGTACTCCTTTGTATAAGAATTCCCTCAGTACAGCATTAATCAAGTTCTGAAAGACCCCTGGGCCCCCGCTGAGGCCAAATGGCATTATGCAGAACTCAATAGCCCCCAGTTGACAATTAAAAGAAGTTTTCCATTCATCCCCTTCTCTAATTCGTACTCTGTAGTATGCCTCCCACAAGTCCAGTTTGATGAAAATCTTTCCCTTGGCTAAATGAGGCAGGATGTCTTTCATCAAAGGGAGGGGGTACTGATTTGTTAGGCTGATAGCGTTCAAGGATCTGTAATCAACACAAAGACGAAGATTTCCATCAGATTTGCTCCTGAACACCGGAGCCCCAAAGGGGGAGGTCGTGGGTCTGATGAACCCCTGGGCTAAGTTTTTGTCTATGAACTCTCAGAGAGCGTTCATCTCCGCCAGTGTCATGGAGTATATTTTAGGTTTGGGCAGCTCAGTTTCAGAAACTATTTCAATTGCACAGTCAAAAGTTCGGGGGGGGGGGGTTCCGAAGCTCTGCGCAGGTGCAGGAGTAACCCAGCTGTGTGAATTCACAAAAGACCACTCGAAGATCTATGGTTACAGGTAAGCAACCTGTCCTTCCCTTCCTTGCGACAACTGTTGATAGTTTAGAAAGTACAAGACAAGAGCTTAGGAACACTTGGGTACAGTTCGAGCATTATTAGAGAAAGAATTGTTTACATCAGCATATTGTATGTTTATGGAACACAGAGTCGATTAGCAAGGAACATTGACTAAGCCTGAGAGTTAAAGGAAAAAGACTTTGCAGAGTCCCAGAGTGTCATGGGCTATCTAGTCTGACCCCCATGCTACTTCATCAGGATTATGGGATGCAGTCTGATAAATTCATGCTGTAAAGAGAGTAAGAGCATGAAGCTCAACTTGTTTCCCTACAGGGGGTGTACAGTGTAAGCAAGGCTGCACCTGGCCTGTGTTTTGAGTTTAGTGGCCTGGAACACAACCTTGAGACAGAGGCCATATCTATAGATTTTCCTTGTGTTTTTTTTTCCAGGCTGTGAGGCTGTGTTCTGGAATATTTGCCCTTAGACAACTGCAAGAGAAATGTAGAGAGCAGAACAAGGGTCTCTATGTAACATTTGTCGACCTCACCTTCGATACTGTGAGTAGAAACGGTCTGTGCCAGATCCTGGAAAGACTAGGATGTCCCCCCAAATTCCTTACAATGATTATCTTGCTACACAACGGTCAGCACGGTCAAGTCAGATATGGTGATATTCTTTCAGAGCCCTTTCTAATAACTAATGGAGTGAAGCAAGGTTGTGTTCTTGCTCCAACTTTATTTACCATCTTCTTCAGCATGATGCTCCAAAGGGCTACGGCAGAGCTTGAAGAAGAAGACGGCATTTATATACCTTACCGTACTGACGGTAGCTTGTTTAACTTAAGCCGGCTGAGGGCTTGCAGTAAGACTCTAAAATATCTAGTCCGTGAGCTGCTCTTCGCTGATGATGCTGCCCTTGTTGCCCACACAGAAGCAGCTCTGCAGCACCTAACATCCTGCTTCGCAACAGCTGCAGAGCTGTTTGGGCTGGAAGTCAACCTGAAGAAAACAGAAGTTCTTTACCAGCCTGCACCACAGGACCAACACCACCATCCCCACATTGCCGTCAGCAAATCTGTGCTCAAGTCCGTTCAGCAGTTCACCTACCTGGGAAGCATCATTTCCTCAGATGCCATGATTGACAAAGAGATCGATCACAGATTAGCAAAGGCATATCGCGCATTTGGCAGACTTTACAAAAGAGTCTGGAGTAATAAACACCTGAGGCGAAGCAGAAAAATCAGTGTGTATAGAGCCATTCTACTGTCTATTCTCCTTTACGGGTCTGAAACATGGGTCACCTATCGCCAACACTTAAGACTCCTCGAACGCTTTCATCAGCGCTGTATACGCACAATGCTAAATATACACTGGACTGACTATGTGACAATGTTGCTGTCCTTGAGCAAGCAGGCATCACCAGCATTGAGGCCATGATATTGAGAACACAGCTGCGCTGGGCAGGGCACATTTCTAGGATGGAGGACCATCGCCTCCCAAAAACAGTGCTCTACGGTGAACTCGCCACGGGTCAGCGTAAGAAGGGCGCTCCAAAAAAGCGATACAAGGACTCCCTGAAACAACATCTCAGGCTCAGCCAAACTGATCACCAACAATGTCTGCCCTGGCCTCACATCAGGAGGCATGGAGATGCACTATCTACAATGCTGCAGCCTTCTTTGAGAACTCACGCCGAACAAGTCTTGAAGAGAAACGACAACGCAGAAAGAATCACAACCCAGAAACATCACCCAAGGAGACCTTCTGCTGTGCTTTCTGCAACCGGACTTGTCTATCTCGGATTGGCATTTTTAGTCATCAGCACACTTGCAGAAAACGCGGGATGAGTCCTTCCTGAATCTTCGTTTGCGAAGAAAAGCCAGAGAGAGAGAGAGAGAGACTTAGGGCTATGCAGTACCAAAAATGTTTTGCTCCTGATGTAGTTCACAGAGAGGATTCTCTGTAATCCTGTATATATTTTTAGTAAAGACAGTAGATTAGACAACATCTATGTGTCTGTGTACTTCATTTTCCATCACTAGGATGATGGGTACTCTGCTACAACTTTTTGCTGCCTGGATTTCTTAGCATGTACAGAATTTACAGTGCGCCAATGCGTCAGGGTGAATGTGGTATGTTATGCACAAGTCCCAAAGCACCATCGTGCAGTGAAGCAGAGTAATGGAGTACATCCTATCCTGTCTGTTTATATAGGAGGCAATCATGGTGTTGTCGGTCACTACTTGGATGAGCCTGCCAGCAATCACATTCCGTAAGGCCTGAAAAGTCTTCAGGACTGTGAGGAGCTCTAGTGTATTGATATGAAGATACTGCTCGTGAACTCAGTGTATTGATATGAAGGTGTTGCTCGTGAGTGGATCATGTCCCTTGAACTATCAGACCCTCGTACTGAGCATGTCATGGTAGTGAACTGGTGCCTCTGAGCATATCAAGAGGACCAGGCAGCAAACATTGTTGTAGCAGAATTGCAATAATCAGGCAAAGAAATGAGCACACAGACACAGATGTGTATCTAAACTATTCCTCTTTACTAAAGCATATTGTAGTAATACTAGCTATATCCGGTGTAACAACACGCTACACCCCCTCCTGGCGGTACACACCCCTCTCCCTCATGCCGCCCCCATGCCCCTCCCCATGCCCCCCATGCCTGGGCCGCCCTCCCTGCATTCCCCTGTGCCCTCCCCACTCCTGCACCACCCTTGTGCCACCGCCATGCCTGAGCCACCCTCCCTGTGTTCCACCGTGCCTGCACCACCCTGCGCCTGCATCTCCCTCCCTGAGTTCTCCTGTGCTGTGCTGTCCTCCCTGCATTCCTCTGCACCCTCCCCGTTCCTGTGCTGCCCTTGCACCACCCCCCGTGCCCGTGCCTCCCTCCCGTGTTCCCCTGTGCCTGTGCTACCCTCATGCCTCCCCCCTGCACCCATGCCACTCTCCCCATGTTCCCCCATGTCCTCCCCATGACCACACCACCCTCACGCTGCCCTCCCTGAACCACCATCGCTGTGTTCCCCACAGCCTCCCTGTGCTTGCGCTGGCCCCGTGCCTGCACCATCCTCCCTGTGCTGCCCTGCCCATGTTCCCCCGTGGCCTCCCGCTGCCCTTGTGCTGCCCATCCCCTGCACCACCATCCCCGCATTCCCCCATGCCCTGCCCAAACCCACGCCACCCTCTTGATACCCCCTACAACTGTGCCGCCCTCCCCAAATTCCCCTGCCCCCATGCTTCCCCCCATGCCTGCACCACCACCACCTACACTCCTGCTGCCCTCTCCATGCACTGTCCTCCCTGCACTGACCCCCATGCCCCATGCTGCCCTCCTCCTGCACGTGTACACACACACACACACGCTACTCAGACCTCCTCTGCCGTAAAGGTCCACATGTTCCTGCCCTCAGTGTGCTGATTGGCTGACCAACTGAGCTTTGATTGGTTGGTCAGTTTCCTAAGCAGCCAATCAGTACACTGGAAACAGCAACACACCCAAGAAAATTATATATATATATATATATATATATATATATAGAGAGAGAGAGAGAGAGAGAGAGATTTACAATGAGTCTGAGACCCCCTAGCACACAGACTACATAACACAGAACAATACCCAGTGCAGTCTTGCACTTTACAGTCCAGACTGAGTACACACAGTCTGAGAGCAAAATCCATGTCAAGTGCAAAGAGAGACAGTGGAGTGATATAGTTATTCAGTACAGTTACAGTACAGTCATAGGTTGTACAGTTAGTGGTTCTCACACACATTATCCCACACAGATAAGCCTTTCTTCACATGTCCTTCCCATGCCTGTCTCACAGACATAATCTAGATATGCTCACCAGCTGCATTTAGCCTGCTCAAAGCTGGCCCCTGCAGGCTGTAGCATACCATAGTAGCTCTTTATAGTATAAATTTCCAGTGATTGCATATCCCATCACTTGACAGAGCACCCCATCTTGTCCGGGATGTGTCTGTCATCACCAGCCGAGATGGATCCCCAAGTTGGAAGGGCATCCCTGAGAGGGAATGTGAGGGTTTCAGCCACCAAACAAGAAAGTGGAGAACATGGTGGGGAATGGAGAGCTTCTTGGACTGCCAGTTGCAGAGAGGGTCATAAATGGAGAGAAATCAACTCTGAAGCATCTGGAAGTGAAGACAAGGCAGGTAGGTAATGGCAGTGATCATGGCCATGAAACCCAGGAGATGCTGAATGTCCCGCACATGTCCCATCTGAGTCAGGCAGTCAAAAATGTGACTTGGAGGCAGAGGAGGATTTCTTAGAGATGGAAGGTTGGTACCACTTCTGGTGGTAAGACAGTTTAGGACAGGTCGAGGACTACCAGGATGAAGAGAGATATGACGGCCATGAAGATTTGGGAGCAGATGTCTGTGTGGATGTAGGGCAGCACCAAGAAGGGTGCTGGTGCTGTCTTTGGGAAAACACTCTCATCTTCTTGGTCATATGTGCTTTACAAAGATGGTTGAGGGAGTCCTCAGTTTTAGCATTAAACAGGTCTTCCGCACTGAAGGGGAGATCCTCGACTGTACAACAAGTATCCTCAGAAAGGTCCATGGAATGGAGCCATGCATACCGATGTAAGGCCAAAGCTCCCACCATGGATTTGGAAGCACAGTTGACCATATGCCTAGAGGAATGTATCTTTTGGGTGATCAGAACTGGACCCCATTATAGAATGCAAGTGCCACATTCTTCTAGTCATCCAGAAGGCTGGGGATGAAGGCAAGTATCTTGTCCCATAAACACTTCTGTTAAGTAGCCATACATGCTTGCATGTTGCCCACTTTCACTGTTAAGGAAGCAGATGAGTAGAATCTACGTCCAAACAGGTCCAACCTGTGGCCTTCTTTGTCTGGTGGTGTGGAGTGGATCTTGGAACTAGACTTCACATGCACTGCATCAACCACAATGGAATTCAGTGTGCAATGGTTAAATGAGAATGACAAGCCTTCAGGTTGGAGACAATACAGATTTTTCTAGACATGTGGATGCTGGTGGCAAGGAGGATGGCTTCTGCGAAGACTGCTTGACAACTTCAACCAAGGCTGGCAGTAGTGGAATGAGTGCCAGGGAGGAGGACTGAGAATCCACCAACAGGAAGACTGAGTTATTAAGTGGTGCAGGAGGAGCTTTAACCTTAATGCCCAAGGCCTTGGCCATGCATAGGACAACCTCAGAAAACAGTTTGATGTCTTCTGTCACTGAAGGCGGTCAGGAATCCTCAATGGTAGCTGAAGGGAATGAGCGCAAGGGTGAAGTGGATGAAGAACACTGTGTGTTGGAGTCGGAGCTATCAGAATCGACTGGAGAAGGTTCCTCCCATGGTGGAGGAAGTTGTGGTGGGAAAGAAACATCCAGAATCAGTGAAATGATTGGTGCTAATGTTGAAATCAGTACCAAGATCGGTATCAGAACAGAGACTGGAGCCAGTGTCGAAAATGGAACAAACATCAGTAGTACCAGCACTGAGATCGGAGTTGGTGTCAAAGGTGGAACCGATATCAGAGGCACCGTTTGTACCAGGGCAGCAGAGCAGAGGTCACTACAAAATCAGGAATGATGCTCAGTATCTGCATCAGTATCAAGGTGGTGAGAATGGTAGTAACCAGAACTGGTCCAGGAGTCAAAGGAGAAGATGTAGGTTTGGAAATGTTCACAGTAGTATGAGGAAGTGGTGATGGTGGTCAGCATGGTGTTTGTCGACATGAGATCGAGAGGCTTGATGGCAGTAATGCGGTGATTGAGGTCCGTGAGAGCGAAACCATCAGGATGGAGAACTGTGGCAGTACCTGGTAGGAGAATGAGACTGGCTAAGATACCAGCATAGTGAACAGATCGCGGGGCATTCGCAGTAATGGTACCAGTCTCGGTAGGACAGTGAATAAGCTTGGTAAAATGCTGGTCTCTGCACAAGTACTCATACTTGTACTGATCAAGGTAGGAGGCAAAAGAGTACAGAGAAACACATCGGTGTTGGTCACCCTGATGGGTGGGTGAATACGAGTGACCCCAAAGGTAAGGTGATCTATGCTGGTGCAGAGAGGGTGGTGGATGCCAAGCATCAGGTGAGGCATGATGCACCAGTACTGGCATGTGGAGCTCATCAGAAGTCAGAAGAGGTATACTGGTAGGTGCAGTAGTAACTGGGTGCACAGTCCCCGGGAATGAGGGGCACATGTCAGCATCGTGAGAAGTCAGTGCTGGGGTTGTCAATATCAATGGATCCAAAGCAGGGGCATCAGAGGGGTTCTCTTCTCCTTATGGCCGGTACTCTTTATGGAAGTCTTGAGGTTGCTAGGAGAGGCTGGCCACTTCTTCGATTTTGAATGAGTCTTCTTGGTCTTCACCCCCTGGGAGGGAGGTTGAAGGCAGAGAAATGGGAATTTCAGAAGCAGCCACAAGAGACCATACTGGAGACAAAATCAAGGACAGGTCAGAGGTTGGTATCAAAGATGCTATCAGTACTGAGGTCGGAAATGAAGGAGCGGAAGGCTCAGACGAACATAGGCAAGGCACCGAGGCTGAAAACAATGGCTTATTGAATCATGGAATCACAGAGTTGGAAGAGACCACAAGGGCCATCCAGTCCAATCCCCTGCCATGCAGGAATACACTATAAAATCATTCCTGACAGATGGCTATCCAGCCTCTGTTTAAAAACCTCCAAAGAAGAAGACTCAACCACACTACGAGGCAGTGTATTCCACTTCCGAACAGCTCTTACTGTCAGGAAGTTCATCCTAATGTTTAGGTGGAATCCCTGTTCCTGTAGTTTGAACCAATTGCTCTGTGTCCTAGTATCTGGAGCAGCAGAAAACAAGCGCTTGCCCCCATCTTCAGTATGACATCCGTTCAAATATTTAAACATGGCTATCATGTCCCCTCTCAACTTTCTCTTCTCCAGACTAAACATGCCCAGCTCCCTAAGCCACTCCTCATAGGACATGGCTTCCAGACATCCCACCATCCTGGTCGCCCTCCTCTGGACATGTTCCAGCTTCTCAATATCCTTCCTGAATTGTGGTGCCCAGAACTGGACACAGTATTCCAGGTGAGGTCTGACAAAAGCAAAGTAGAACATGGCCTTGTCTGCAACTTCTCCCAACAGTGGATTTTTCAATGTTGGACATGATTCCTGAGGGCCTGTGAAGTAAAACTGTGGCAGATAGTGCATCAATCAACAACATCCCACTCTCTGAGACAAAAAAAGATACTTGTGGCTGTTGGAGAGAGAGACCTCACGGCCACAAGAAGAACAAAGCTTGAAAAGTGAAATAGAGGCCATAGGAAAGAGACAAATAGTTGAGAGAACTGGAGGGGGGAGGTAAAGATGATAGTGGGTTGAAGAAGATGAGAGAAAAGATGAAAAAGACAGTTCAAAAGCAAAAAATAAAGCAAGGGAAAAGGAAGCTACCCAGCAAGAACCGACAGGATGAAACTACGCTGACGACAGATGAGAAGAAACTGTGGGAAAGGTAGCTTGGAGGGCTAGGACATGCACAGTGACTAGGAGGGGGGCGGGCCTTCCTGCCAAGCTACTCAGCTCTAGAACTTTCCGGACTTAGTCTCTGCGCAGGCACAAGACCCCACTGTGTGAGGCACAGAGACCATGATGAAGAACAGGGAGTTTCTCAAAATAGGGGGATACCTTCTCCCACAAGAACTTTGGTAAGTCTCCATGCAAGTGGAGTAGTTGGCTATTTTGCTCAGCAAACAAGCCATGGAATAAAAGTTGTGTCCCACAGAGTCCAGGTTCTTTCCCTCCTTGTCTGCAGGAGTGGAATGTAATTTTTGGGAGGTCTTTGATTGGGCTGTGTCCACAATGATGGAGTTGGGTTGAGGGTGTTGGAGCATCCACTCAGCCCCAGCCTCTGCAATCCTATAGAGGTTGTCCAGTTTCTTTGATGTTGGTGGAACAGTAGATGGTGTTGGTCAGGATCTTTTAATGACCTGTTGTATGTAAGGCAGAAATGGAAGAGATAGAAGAGAAGGGGTTTGGTGCTGTATGTCTCCAAAAATATGGTCCTTTACCTTGGGATCGGTGCGAGAATACTGAAGACCAAGAGCTGAATCCATCCTACCTATCTGGTCTGCAAAAGATCTGACATTATCTGTTGGACAGAGGATGCCCAAATCCATGGTGTCTCGTCAGAGAAGTGTGATGTTCTGAGGAAGTGGCAGAATAGTCAGACTCAACGGGCAATACCAATGGGGTAGACTTCCATGGCCTCTGAGCTGGTGCGGCTTCCTTCTGCGGTTCAGGGCTGGTATCACATCGATTCTTGGGCTGCGTAGTGGTGTCAAGTGGTAGGGTTTACGCTTCAGCTGCCAGAAAACACTGTTGAGGAAGCACCTTAGTCAGGGTGTGGTGCCAATCCTGTCGTGCAGGGGAGGAAGAGTGATCCCTGTAGTGACGGTATTGATGAAAGTCGGTGGAGCAGTTGTATCCTTCGAAATGTTGACAGTGTGGTATCAGTAGTATCTGCATCACTTCAAGATCAAAGGTGTTTCTCAATGTCCTCACAATACCAATGGAAGTGGTGGTGTTGAGATCAGTTATAGGAAGGCGATGGTGTAACTTTGTAACTTTGGGACCAAGATCAGGAAGACCAGTGTGAAGAGCTTGGTGAAGGAGATCTTCAGTATGAAGGTGATTTAGGTCTGCTGTGTCCCAGCAGGGGAGGAAGTGGTCTCTGCAGACAGCCTGTGTCGACAGGCTTGATGATCATCACTGGAGACAGAGGGTTTGAGAGCGCAGTAATATCTATCTCCTCTGAAGTGTCCTGCATTTCTCCTTCGGAAACAACAGTCATGTGTTAAACTGGGGAGTCCCTCTGATACAGGGATGGTGCCCCTTGTTGCAGTGTAGATTGGTTTGGGGTGGAAACTGCCTTCCTGGGGGCTGGTTGAGCCGCTGGTATTATATCTTGGGTCCCATCCAGGTCCCCTGGTTCCTGGAGAAGCACCGATCTGGGGGAGTGTTCATAGGTCTTCCTCTTTTGGGGGGGTTTCTTTTCAAGTGGTTCTGAAATTGTCAGTATCACGGTTGATCTGTGAAGGACGGTATTGAGGGATTGGCCTGGTGTCAAGGGGTGATCAGTTCTTGATCTTGAAGATGGACAAGTCGATTTCTGTGCCATTGATGGGAACAAAAAGAGCTAGTCAAGTGGTCATACGGGAGACAGAACTGGTGGAGGGTTGAGGTAGAGACCCTTCCTCTCTGGTGACCATGGTTAAGGCATGCTCATAAAGGAGAGCCTTAAGCCAGGCTTTGAGATTGTGTCTAATCTGGTATGTAAAGACTTTATAATGTATGCAGGTCTGTGTAACTGTGGACTTCACTGAAGCAGAGGAGGCACTTCGAATGGCCATCTAAGTCAGGAATTTTTCCTGTGTAATCTATATATATCACTTAAAGGAAGTGGTGGGGACATTTTCAAATGGGAGAAATCCAAACTCATGGTAAGTCATCGTGTAGTATGTGGGGAAATAATCATTGTAATGTAAAAGCAATCTTGTGTACCTCATTCACAATCTTAGATAAGTCTAGGGTTTTTTCCCTGCATGCATTTTGTTCTCCCAAAATTCCCTTCTCTTACTTCACTGAGCACTTCTAGCCAACTGGAAGTGCTGGGTCATTCGACACATGACCTAATTTGAATGTTATTGCTTTTGTGTAACTTGCCCCTCTTTTGAATCTGACTCTCCATGAGAATGGATGTATCTTAAGCTTTCCTGTAACCATGCCATGATGCATCGGAACCCACCCACGGCTGTAGGCTGAGTGAGTTTTTAATTACCTAAATACCTTCAGTTAGGGACCTTTTCTTAAGTTTGTTTTAGTATGTAGATTGAGATTGAAATACCTTCAGTAAACTTTGTTTTGCATTTTAAACTGACTCCTTTGTTTTTGTAATGAGTCTAATTTAACTGGGGGATCCCAGACCTCTGATGATAATTGAGCTTAAGTCTGCTTCTTAAGCGCATTCTGCATAAACACAAAGTCAAAAGTGACTGAATGATTTTAACTCTTTTAAAGGAAATAATTCTTGTTGTTTTTAAAGGACTAGATCCTGGAATTTTTAATACAATTTTATTTTTAGACTCATTACCTTCCCACACATCGGCGAACAGTCTGGTCAAGCCAAATCGAGGAGAAAACAAACTAAAATGCTAAGAATAAGAGTAGTGCAGTAGAAAAAAAAAAAACATAGTCAAAGTCCATTAAATCAATCCGATGGCTCCAATATCCTCCTTGAGTGCTGCTAACATGGCAGGAAAAAAAAGGAACTGGAGATTTAGGTGGGAAATTAGTTAATATAGGGCCCTGGGGAGAATTGGCGGGGCTACCACCCAAATGTTTCTCTAGAGT
Organism: Gambelia wislizenii; assembly: GCA_030847615.1. NCBI lineage: Eukaryota > Metazoa > Chordata > Lepidosauria > Squamata > Crotaphytidae > Gambelia > Gambelia wislizenii. The sequence continues at coordinate 376,396,271 of JAUMIR010000001.1, forward strand.
TCCAGAAGGTTCCAAAGAGTGCTCTGTGCAGGCGCAAATAACCCCAATTGTGTGGATTCACAGAGACCATGAAGAAGAAGACACTGCGAATGCTCATTGTGGCCTGGAATCTTCGTGTTGCTGAGTCACAGAGAACATTCCGTAGCTGCTAATGCAGTGGCTGGAAAAGAACTGAGGTACTGAGCCTGAATTTTGGCAAGCTCAGTATTTATATACCACAGGGAGGTGGGCGGAGCTACCACCAAAAAGCTTGGCCTAACTGCTCTAGAAAGTTCCAAATGCTGTTCTGCGCATGCACAGTGTTACCCAATTATGTGATTCACAGAGACCATGATGAAGAATCAAGGTTGCTAAAGATACAAAGGAATCACCATGATGTAGCTGGCATTGTCCTGGTATAAATTTCATCAGGAGAGAAATGTGAGGAAACAGCACTTTCCAATCATATTGCTAATGGGAAGAAACTATGTGAGGTCACTGAAGTTATAAAGTAAATGATATTCTGCATCTTTTTGTTTCTATATTTAGCTGGTAGCAGGTTGCTGAAAGATCTTTGGTGAAAGGTAGGGTGGTTGTTTATTATTATTCTCTGACCATGGTGTCTCTGAACCTTTCTCTAACTTCCCATCCTTTGGCCTTGTTGAGTAGCACAGCTTAATTCTCTTTTCACTCTTCTTGTTATGTGGTAATTCATTGTGCATGAATCTATTTTAGCTAGTGAACCTTATTCTCCTCCCATCTGGTTTGCTTTGCCAGTGTCATTCATTTTTAAGAAGCATCCCTTTTCTTCTGTCTGTGTTCAATTTTACAATCATATCATCTTCCAGGAAGCACATTTATTATACTCACAATGTACATATATTATACTGCACATTCATATTGTGAAACAAAGCAAACATTATTATTGTATTGCCCATTTCACTTTTATTCTTGAGCAAATAAATGTTCAAATTAAATTTCCATTAGATATCCTCATTAATTAACTTTATATATGATTTACAATTTTAATAATTATTATAATTACTTCTGATCATTAATCTATCATGAGGGATTTTTGCAGCAGTAATACAAACACACAAGATCCCCCAAAGGCCAGGAGGATTTAAGGACCAGATTGGTGTTAACCCCCAGTAAAACTTGCAAGGGTCAGTAGTTCTGGTGGTAATGGGATATGCCTGCTTTACCCCCAGTAAGACCTGTAAGGCCAGGAGGCTTATTTGAGTTTAAAGATCAAAAGGGAGACAAGTGGCAAGAATAGCAGCAGCACCATGACAGAGGCAGCACCTGCGATTAAAGGCCAGCAGTCTAAGTCACAACAGAAAAGCCAGAGTATGTCTAGGGCCACTCTGAGGTATGACTGGATCCCAAAATTGCCAACTTCCTGCTTGCAGCAAATGAGCACAGCCAAATTGCTAGGCATGATAGCAGCAGTCAGGTCCAACACTGGAAAAACCAGCAAGAAGTGATCTTGCTCAGGACAGAGACAGAAAAGTCCCAGAAACCAGGCTGAGATCAGTAAGGCCTCAAGAAAGAGTGCTGAATTCTCTGGTAGCAACTCTGACTCTCCCCTCCCCCAGAAGAGACTTGTCAAGTAATGATGAAAGAGGTATGGTGCTGGAGGTATGGGGCCATGGAAGACAGAAACTTCCCACAGTAGTCAAAATCACAAGTCCCTTAAGAAGGACAGGGATAAGGAAGTATCACATCAGTTGGACTGCTGGTAAAGCATCCTCTCATTTCCCCACCACTTCCTTGAGAGACATAATTGACTCTCACTAGTTGGATTCCTAGTACCATAAAAAAGTACTGTATTGCTCTTCAAGTAAGCAGTCATTTCATTATCATTATCAGATATTACTGCTTGCGGCAGTGTCTGAATCACCTTGGACTTTCCCTCCCTACCCAGCTATGAGGACTACAGTGGCCAAGTGACATGCTTGTGGCAACAGCCGCTTGGACTTTTCCCTCCCTTCCCAGCTGTGAGGGTTACTTTCCTAAAAGGGCAGAAAGTGTGCTGACATTGGGATAAGCATCTGGGACACCTGCTTTTTACAGGGGCCTTGCATGAGCAGTGCCACAGGAACTAGAGTCCTCCCCCTTTCCCCCTCTTTTCCCTCCCCTGTAAAATTTCTCACAGTGGCAGAGCAAGGGCTCCTTGAGGAAAAACTCAGTGGGCACTGGACATGTGACTAACACCCTCCCCCATCCCTCATTTACTATGTATATGCAAATACGGGAATCCCAAAATCTTAAATGCAAAACACTTCTGGTCCCAAGCATTTCAGGTAAGGGATGCTCAACCTGTAGCTATAGCCATTTTGGCTTCCCAATGTATGCCAATGGGAAGGACTGGAGATCTGAATTTCCAATTCTCAGGCTGGATTAGACTGAGTCTGGACAGATCAATACCGATTTGTTCCCAGATTCGAATGGCTGAATTATGGGGCCTCTACATAGTGCTAATACAGTATTTTTGTTGAGCAGCTTGAATATGGTACACACCAGGGATGGAACCAACGCTAAACAGCTTTGAACAGAGTTCAGAGAAAAATGCCCATTCTGGCACTATATGCTAATGTGGCATAAGAATAGAGCTATCACACTAAGGAGATTTTCAGACTACACTGTTATAGTGTTACTATTCCACTTTAATTGCTCTGGCTTCCTGCTGTGGAATAATGAGGCCTAAGAGCTCTCTGGCTGGGAGTTGTAAATGCCCCTCCCTAAACTGCAAATCCCAGGATTCAACAGGAGGCAGCCATAGCAAATAAAGTGGAATAATAACACTAGTGTTGTCTGAAACTCTAGTAAGACATTAATACCTTCTGAAGGGAAATATTTGCCAGGACAGGCAGCTTGATATAACATGGGAAACCCAACGTAGCTATGGTGTGATGGTAACAGTAGGTGAACCATAGTTCTACACTGGACAAAACATGGTAGGGAAACAATTTCCCACTAACCCGGAACTGACAAAAGTGTGTGAATCAAAGACATAACATACATTGGCACCATTTGATAGAATGAGCCATCCCTCCTTTGTACATGTGCAGTAATGGGGAGGAGGAATGGCGTACACCTACTGGCATGATCTCAGGCAGAGGGAGGTATGACCCTGGGGACTGGACATGCCAGGTTAAGAAAAAGCAGGATAGATACTTCATTTAACTCATGTCTTTTCTCCACCTCTGTCAGCCCACCATATGATCTGCTGTGCTGCTCCTGAATGCCTGGTTAGTCCATAATAAGAACCACACAAGGCCATTGCATAAACAAAACAAATATACAACTAATACCAACAATCAATAAATATGATATTTATAGCAAATATGAACAATAGAGAATTGAAAATATATAAAGGGTTAAATAGTACATCATACTGCACATACAATATGAAAAATAACGTACAACATAACTGTCATAAATCCCCTTGCCAAGGATTCAGAGGAGGAGGAGGAGGAAGCAGAGAACGCAGACAAAGCAGATAATGCATGGCTCACCCTAAAGAGACTACCCTGGCTCCCTCTGAGAGGGAAGCCGAAGCAGATAAAGTATATCTCACCCTGAAGAACAAACAGTCTGCCAGCCAGTGATGGACGATCCAGAAAACATGCTGCCTTCTTTCTCTGGATGCAGAAGGGAGAAATGCCACGCTCAGTGTCATTTAAATGCTAAATTGTGACCTGATTACTTGCTAATGAGGCTCAGCTGGCCTTGAAGGATCTGGCTATAAATATCACAGCGGTCTCCTCCCAGCTTCAATGCCGACAACTGCTTATCATAGCTGTTTGCATGCTTCTTGTGTTCCTGATTTGTCTTGGCTTTGGACTGACTTTGTTCTCTGGAGTGCTGCATTAACCCCTTGCTGACCAAGTTCCTTGACCTTGGACCTGACTCTACTGACCGCTGGACTGGCTACTGACTTGTCTTGCATCTAGTATGGACAACTGGTGACAGACTAGGACTGCACCCCTTCTTCTGTTGATCCTGCATCCCTACCCTGTTACTCCACAGGCATTTGCTGTTGTGAGTTCAGGACAATGACCAAATGGGCAAGGGAAAGGAGTTGCCATCATCATGTATATTCCATCCCCCTCACAAGGAAAGCCATTTTTCCTGGCACCAATTCTGAGGGTTCATACCTGGTACTGAGCTGAAAAGACAGAACAGGGATACTGATGTTGTACCAACCCCAATACTGACCAGCTGCTTTCTTGTCTGAACTGGCTGAGATAGTCTCAGAAGTAATGGTGGAAAAACTCAGGACTGTGGTTCTGGTCTGACAGTGCCAGTTCAGGACTTCATGGCTACTATGACAACTATAGGGAGCCTCAATACATCATTGGTCAAACTCATGAGACAGGACATGCTGGCCCTGTTTTTGCTTTTAGGCAAGCAAAGATGAGTTGGTTCTAGTGGGAATTTTAACTACCCCATTGTCCTGGGCAGAGTTCAGAGAAAAATGCCCATTCTGGCACTATATGCTAAAGAAACCAGGATAATGTGGCATTATCATGGTATGATAAGAAGGCCAGAGAGCGAAGTTTCCTGCCGGGAGATGAAGTTTTACTTCTGCGACCAACGAGAGGGAACAAACTTCAATATGAGTGGACTGGCCCAGTTCAAGTGACAGAAAAGATCAACGATGTCAACTATATAGTGGACTTGGGAGATGAGGGGGGATGACAGTTTGATATAATTGTGTATATAAATATGATATGTATATGTATAGAGTTTGTATTCACATGATGTTATGTATTATGAGTCATAAGGTAAGTATAATTTGGGAGTGATGTTGTATTAACTCACATAACCGTTTGGTCATGTGTGTTAATACACCTGTAAAGGGGGGAGGTGTGTGATGAAAAGGCCGCTCTTTTAGCCAATCTCAGAGCAGCAGGTGCCCAGCCAATAGGAAGGCATCTGGGCACGGCTGTAAAAGGGGCCTGGCAGAGAGTGAGAGGGGGTTAATTGTTTTGAGGTTTGACTGGAAAGAAAGAGTTACACCGAAGGGAGGGTGTGCTCTTAGAGTTCCTGAGGGAACTTTTCAGTCTGATGACCACAGAAGGGTCTTAAGGGTCCAGAGAGGGACTGAATAGACTTGGAGAGCCTAATAGGGAGAGGCTCAGAACAAGTCAAGTGTATAAAGGGGATTTAGGACTTTGTGCCCGAGTTAGTAGTGCTGGTATGTCTAGATTGATGTTACTATTTTAAAAGGAATCTGATGTAGCTAAGTCTTAAGAAGATTAACAACTTTAATACTCAACTACAGTTTATTTGTTTTATATTTTTCAATAAACGTTTGTTAGAGTTTAAAGCTGCTTGGCCTCCATTTAATTTAAACCACGCTACCTGATATCAGTGACACAATGGACTGTCCCAATAAAAAGTGGTTGGTGCTTCACACATTCTTTTGGGGGCAGTAGGGGGATGCAAGAGAATCGACAGGGCTGCCATCCTAAAGCCAGAGTGTTAAGGTGGTGGGTTGACTGTGTATGGGTCACTACATATTTTTGGTGGCAGCGGTGGGATAGGAAAGGCCCCTGCGCCACTAGGAAGGAGCATGGCACCACACCAAGTACCCAGGTGAGTGTACCTATCATTCAAGAAAACAGACAGAAAAGAAAATAAGCTAGTCCAGGGTCACATATAGAGAGTTAGTAAGAGCAAAAATGAGGTCAAATTAGATCAGGGTCCAAGCACAAAAGGCAGTCTGAGCAGGGTTTGGTGCTGATAAGGGTGTCACCAAAGGGAATAATCCGAAGAACAAGGTGAAGTCTGAAACCTACATGTAAAAAAAATCCTCAGATAAAGTCACACCAAGATTTTGGAGCTATTGTTAGCATGAAAGAAATGACCTTGGCTGTGGTCATTTATAGCCAGCTACGCAGCTGGTGTTTTCAGACTATGATGAACCATTCCAAAGGGTGAAGTGGCTCAGCATCCAACTCCTGCTCTTGAGGCATTTCAAGAGCTGCATAGGATGGTGTACTTCTAATGGATCTGGGGCAGAACACCAATTTCTGCTGGCTCTGACTGGAACCTCTTATTTTTATTCTCCTCTTCCCTTTCCTTGACAGAGAAGGTCTCCTCCAGGTAAGACACAATAGGCACTAGTTTTTTTCCAGTGCTGTGGACCAGAGCAAGCCTGCTTTCAGTCAAAACTTTAATACATGCACGGACAAATGTCACAGTGCAGCTTCATCATCAGAATTCAATACTGTTCACAGTGATGATCTATGAAAACTGCTTAGTCATCGTTACTGCCTGTACAAATGAATTATTGTACTATGAAAAGGCAGTTTCACAATGAAAAGCTGGCAAAAGGAAAGAGAATGTTTCTAAAATTCCAGGCACTACTGGTAAGTAGCAATGCATTACTACAGTTGTCCCTCCGTATCCACGGATCTGGTATCAACGGATTTAAGTATTCACAGCTTGAAAATACTCTTTAAAAAATAACAATCCAAAAAACAAACCTTGATTTTGCCATCTTATATAAGGGATACCATTTTGCTATGCCATTGTATATAATGGGACTTGAGTATCCATGGATTTTGGTATCCACGGGGGGGGGGGGGGGAGGGTCCTGGAACCAAACAAACCCCAGCAAGTATGAAGGGACAACTGTATTTTCCTTAACACAATTCCACACAAACTTTTCTGAAAGTAAAGTCCATTAAACACTAGGGCTTTTTTTTTAAAAAGTAAACAAGTATAGGATTTCATTTATTCTTTTATTTTCTGCTCTACTTTAATACACTTTTTATGATATTAATGTGGAAGTACAAACTACAATCTTTTAAACATCAACATCTATTTTTTATTTTAACTATTTCCTAATAGTTATTTTTACTATTTCCAAATAAACTAATTATAGTACTATTATTTGAAAACATTAATCCGGTTTAAATTAAGTTTCCCAGGTGGTGTATTCAGCAAAACTACCTTCATTTTCTCAGTAACATCTGAAACACTTGAACTAAAATAAAGATAACAGTATGGCATACACCAAACAATTAAGTGTAGCCATAGCCTATTGTTCCTGGAAGAGATTATCATTATTATAAATCCCATGTAACCTTCATTTAACTCCCTAAGCTACTCATTGTTTTATCTTCTCTCTCACAATGGGGGGCACACCTGGAATGACTAAGCTCCCTGTCACACTGTAGCAAAGGTGACCAGAGATCCTAAAATTGTATGGCTATCAGGCACAAGTAATACTTTGCTTTATCTTAGTCTCTTCGTAAATAGCATTCCTTCCTTCTTGTTTCTACTAGCAGTACTTTATTGTATTCCCTGAGGGTCTTCCCTGCCTTCACACAGAAGTAATGCTGATGGTTATTTGATTTGCGCCCACAGATACAGCTCAGAATGGAGACAGTTACCTTACAGGATGACACTTGGTGCACACAGTGAAAGACCACCCTCAAATACCTTTCAGCACCATGACAGACTCCATAGTCCACCACAGATTATGTGGGGTGAGCAAGCAAAGGTATATAAGTACTCTATAAAAACCAAGTAATTAAGTCAGCAGTGTCTGCTCCTGATGACTTTAGCATTTTAATGTAACTGGCCTATGTTGATGAATATAGAGAGGAAATATGAATTACAATCTTCAGATATAAACTACCACTGCTTAAAAAAAAAAAGGTCTGATAACCAAAAATCTATAGCTCATTCTTGAGATGGTATAGCTCATTCTTGAGATGGTATTAAAAACAAGGAATCTATGTATATTTGTGAGTTCTGGAATTAGTTATTCAAACACTTATGCCAGCTTGGTGTAGTGTCTAGTATCAGACTAGGAATGGTCATTCAGCCATGAAGCTCACAGAATGACCTTGGGCTAATCACCATCTGTCAGTCTAACAAACTTCACAGGACTATTTTAAGCATAAAATGAGGAGAGTTAGGGAACCATGTACATGCTACCATTAGTTTCTTTGGGGAAGGGCTGGACATAAATAGAGTAAGTAAATAAAAACCAAGGAAAGGAAAAATAAAACCAATAAACCTAAATCTCTCTGTGTATTCTGGTCAACTGAGTAGTAGCAGTAAACAGGCAAACACTTTCCCTGATGCAGATGCAAGAGGAAAACAGTTTAGATATCACAGAATATAAGAGAATCTTTAAATTTATATCGGCAGTTTAATCATAGTCCCAATTAGATTTTAAAGAAATGAAAGAGTACAATTCTTAGACACATGATCATAGTGCCCGCACACCGTGGGACCCATAGAAAGCTCAACAGTCCTGTTTCTCCCTCCTCATCCTCACGTGCATGTACACCTGGGCAACCTTCAGAAAGAGAGGTAAATGTATACCTCTCATATGCTGACAGAACTATGAGAATAGGGTAGGTATGGAGAGATGTCATATTCCCCATAATAATCCCTCATGATTCTGAAAGAAGACTCCTGCATGTACTGCAAAGGAGAGAAAGGAAAAAGACCATGTGCTCCATGGGTTTTCCTCTGTGACTGGACAATAAAGGATAATGTTCTTTGAATTTAATATTTTAAGAAAAAAAATTTCTATGCCTTAGCTGCATTTATGAAAGACTTGTAAATAAAAGGATCAGGAAAGAAAACCAAGGGTTACTATAGTTAGAACAACATGTGCTTTCACAATTCTGAATCACAGGAAAATAATACTTCCCATTGAATGCAATAAATCTTTCATTTTTACATCAGAAACCATATCCTCATATCTGTTAGGAATTTCTGCTCCTTGTGTCAATTGCTACATTGTTCTATCTTCTTTCACAAGTGCACTAAACAAAATCAGGTTCTAATTGCCTGACCTCTCCCACTTCCTCTGTTCTCTAGGGCACAATAAAACCAAAGGCACAATCCCACAACAGTTAATGAAGCTTAACCTCACACCCTCTTAATTACCAATGCATTACACTAACTATGGCATTTTATGGCTCTTTAAGCTATTGTAGAATTTTGGAGAACTACTACTGTGCAATTATTTAACACCATAATCCATGATGTATGCAAAATCCCTCTAAAATTAGATCTGTTAATCCTCTGAAGTCTTTTTTAAATAAACCATACTACTTAGAAATTTAAGTATTTTCTATTTATGCATCAATAAGTAACTTTTTTCTAACAAGCATTTGCAGATTCGTTGGTGCTATATTTAAGCGAAGAACATACAATAAAATGTGCATATGTCATTACTGATGTATGATGTGATATTTATATCGTAATATTTGAAAGCTACACAAATACATGTTATCTCTTTATCAAAAAACAGGAAAGAAACAGTTTTGCTGTTAAGGTACATTTACACAATAACCATTTTGTTAAAAGAAAGAAGAAAACTAGGAATATATTTGATGGAAAACCATTATTGAAGCCGAGTGGCTATAGAAATTATTTCTAGTACTATAGTCCAAGAGGACAGTTATTTTATTTAGGCGAATCTTAGAGTACTTCTAGACAGAGGGCTCCTGGTACTATCAATCTAAAATCACTGTACAGCTGTTCTGTCTTTTCCTCTGTAAAATGGAAGTGGTAGGAGAACACAGGAGGGTTACAAATGAAAGATAAAACTCTGTGACTGAGGCAGGGTGACTGCACAGGAAAAGCCTAATTTAGAAGCAGTCTTAGTTTAAATTATTTGTTCATTTATTTTAAAATATTCATAACAAAAACATAACATAAAGAAAAAAAGCCAACAAGATTTAGATCTGAAGAGGGCCTACGGTAAAATGTTTTCATACATTCAAAACAGAGAATTAGAAACAAATATATTATATATTATTAAGAAGTATTATCTAAACTGAATAATAGTTGTTTCCAAACATGTACATGGCATTTGTAACTATATGATTACATCACCTGAATTTTAGTACAGCCATGGACAGGATATTCAACACCCTCTCTCTTTATGCTTGACCCTTGCTCTTCCTTTCACATAAAAGCAGCCAAGGAAGATTGGTCAAATAGATAAAAAGAACAGTGAACATTTCTTTCCAGCAAGACATGATTCCAACATGCCTAAAAGAAGCAATGGCAAGATTGTTAATTTAAAAAGTCCTCTCTGAACACCACTGTATTGGATAATTTCTATCTAGTCTTCAATATCCCATTATTGGACAAGGTGTTCAAGTTGTGGTGTGGTGCCTCAACTCCAGGGATTCCTGGAAGAGACAGATTATCTAGATTAATTTTAATCTGGCTTCAGGTCTGTTTATGGAACAAAAACAGCTTTGGTCATTTTATCATATAATCTATGCCAGGAACTAAACAAAGAGAGTATGTCTCTGTGAGTTCTGCCTGATCACTCATGGCTAACAATACCAAGGTGTTCTAAGGAAACATTCCATGAAATGGGAGACACTGTTTTATTGAAGTTCTTGTCCTTGCTAGAGTGGTGAACTCAAGATAACACTGGGAGACTTCTGCTTAGTACCATGGCCACTGGCCTGTTGGGTCTCCGAAAGTTTACTCTTGCTCCCCATGAGATTTAGCATATATATGAACCTACTGGGAAAAATGTCTAGACTTTTTGTGATTTGGAATCATAAGTATGTTAGATACTCTGCTCCATCTCTCCTTCCTATCTAATCCAAGGATGCTGTTCTAGTTGTAAATAGATGCCTGATTTCAGCTATGGACCATATAAGGGCAAACAAACCGAAGCTTAATCCAGATAAAACAGGTGCTTCTGCTCTTGTTGAACGAGGGAGATCCAGAAAACTGGGATTCAGCCTATGCTCTAGGGGGTTATGCTCCCTTTAAGACTCAGATTTGCAGTTTGGATGCCCTCTTGGATTCACCCCTGAACCTGGAACCTGGTATTGGCAGTGAACAGGAGTATGGTTGCTTAGCTGAGGCTAGTGCACCAGCCACACCTTTTCCTGGAGGTGTCTAATCTGGCCACTGTTTCACTTCATATTACTGCAGCACACTCTAGGTGGTATTGCTATGACAGCTACACAATTATGACAGCTTTGAAGTAAAAACTGAATCACTAAAAATAAGATGGGTTTATCAACATGCTCTGTGATAGTGCAAAAAACTTTATATTTTTTAGAGAGGACAAAAACCCTAATAATATGAGATGAAAACAGCAACAATGAAATGAGGACTGAGAATACTCAGTGGGGGCTGGGTGGGTGGAAAAGACTAGAAGTGGAACTGAATACACTACTGTGTGGAAAAGATATAGTTGGCTGGCCTCCACACTACAATAGTTAGTTGCAGGTCCTGCTTGTCCTACTCTCCTTTCATTAAAGATAAAAGAAGTAAGGTTTTGGTTTGTTTTTGTTTTTAAATGGCTCTGTAATATTTAAAGGTATTTAACAAATAGGACATTTAATGTTTAAATATTTTTAAATACCCACTGATCACTGATCAAACAGAGATGATTCCCTGCACAGGGCTGAAAGTCAACTTTCCTCAGCTCTAATGAAAGAATAACCAGCTGTTACCTCTGAGCATGACTGGAGACAAATAAAATACTGAAGGCAAGAAGATGGGAGCCTGATGTTCCCAATTTCTGCTTGTGTGGTAGATGAGAGCCTTCTCTTGGCTTCAGGTTCCCAATCCTGGATGTAAACCTTTATGTTGATTGTGCCCCTCCCATATATTCCAAAGGGGGGGAAGATTAAAAGAAAGCCTTGATATCATGAGGTGTTAACACAGCAATAAGACAGGAAAAGGAAATATCCCGATCAGAAGAGGACAAGAAGCCCCCATCGTACATAATTCAAACTGGAAGTGAAATTTTACTCTTGCCTACTCTTTGACCCTTACTGTCTCTTTCACATTACCAGGTCTTAATGCTACAGAAACAGTAGAAGACAAAACTGGTAGATTTCTCCTGTCAACAGCTAGGCTTAGGAAGCCTATGCAATATAAATAGTTTAGGGGTGGGCAGCTCTGAGAAGTTTGGTGGGTTGTGTTACACATGTTCCTGAAAACACAACTGTGCTGCCAGGAGGCTTCCAGGAATGCAATGAAAACGTACATTAAAAATTAAGTTAAATAACTAATTCTTTTCTAGAGTAGTGCACTTCCTATGCTATACAGTTATTTAGAACACATTTGCATAAACCCAAACTAGAAAGATCCAGATAGAATGAAACATCTATACATATAATTCTCTTGGGTATGTTGCCGTTTCTAGTGTGCTGATTGGCTGCTTAGGGAACTAACCAACCAATCACAGGTCTGTTGGGCAGCCAATCAGCACACTAGGGGTGGGACCATGTAGATCTCAAACATGGTCGCTGGAGAGGGACAGTGAGTAAAATGGGGGTGAATGTAGTGTGTGCTGGAGTGCAGGGGGTGGTAGAATGAGTGGCAGGGGGACAGAAATGGCGGCGGCGGGGGGAGGGTAAAACAAGTGGCAGGGGGGTAGAAATGGCAGCAGGGGGTACAACAAGTGGCAGGGGGCAGAAATGGCAGCAGGGGGTACAACGAGTGGCAGGGGGCAGAAATGGCAGCAGGGGGTAAAACGAGTGGCAGGGGGTAGAAATGGCGGTGGGGGGTAGAAATGGCAGCAGGGGATAGAACGAGTGGCAGGGGGTAGAAATGGCAGCAGGGGGTAGAAATGGCAGCAGGGGGCAGAAATTGTGGCAGGGGGGCAGAAATGGTGGCAGGGGGCAGAAATGGGCAGCAGGGGGGTAGAACGAGTGGCAGGGGGCAGAAATGGTGGCGGGGGTAGAATGGGTGGTGGGGGGGCAGAACCGGTGGCAGGGGGGCAGACTTAAACCCACTGGTGTATGGTACACCAGGTCCAGCTAGTTCTCCAAATTCTGCTTGTTATCAGTCAAACTCAAAGCATCAAATGAAATGAGCATTCTCTCATCAACTTCTCAAACACACACACACACACCAGTCCAAAATTATGGGATTGTACCTTATCAGGTTTTGAGTTTAAACTATACAACTGAACCGCTATCCAAAATTTTCATAGCTTTGTGTAGCCTCATCAGATATGAAAAAATGTTTTGGAGCATCACAGGCTTATAGTGGACTGAATGGACTGTATACACACTGTAATATGCATTGGAATAAATAACTAGCTCTGTGTTATTTTTATTGAATAATTTTTTATATTACCTTATGGTTATTTTTCTTGTACTCCCAGCACTTGGACTTCTCACTTTCCTGGCTCCATCCTGCCCCTCCCATTCAAAGCTCTATCCCTTAATCTTGTGCCGCTATTAGAAGCATTAATCAGTAGGAAAATTTCTGTGGTTTGGTTCAAGAATGTGTCCTTTCTGAAGTGAAAAGTCTGAAACCCTCTATCATTTGTAAACCTTTCTTCACTTTACCTTTGAGCAATAACCGTGTCATACCACCAGGCATTGAATCTAGGGGGCATCCGCACTAGAGAAATGATCCAGATTGAATCTGGATTATTTGCATGGCTCTTCCCTATGGAATCATGGGATTTGTAGTTTGGTGAGGCCCCAGCACTTTGTTAGACCTTGTAAAACTACAAATTCCATAGGAAGGAGCCATGCAAATAATCCAGTTTCAAATTGGATTATTTATGTTGTGTGGATTCACCCTTATTAAAGTCTTAAAAATGAATTGACCACAAATGCCTTCAGCCTGATTTACTCTACAGACAATGCACCTCCTTATTGTCTGCACCTGGGGCAGACCACTCCCACTGCCCTGCCCTGAGTATACCACTGGCTACATTTTGACACATAGCTCTGTTTCTACAAGGGTGGAAGCTTACTTTTTCAAAAATGAAGGATTGGAATCCAGACCAGATAAAGGCCCAAATGGGCACCAGATGGCATACCTAGAAACTGGGTTAAAACTGGATATCTGGGTGGGATAGGAATCCTGTTTAAACTCATTTGATAACAATTTCTTCTCTCAAAGATATTTTAGTAATTTTCCACCACCTTTTTGTAGGGGATTACTTTCAGGAATATATTCTCAAGTTTTTGTTGTTGTTTGTCCTAGTTTTTCCACCCCTACATACACATTAAATTAAAATAACTATACCACTGCATATTATGTAGCATTAAAACTGATAATACTCCTTTTATTTATATTTACAAGCTGTATTGTGAAGTAACATTATTATTTTTTAATTAATGCTGATTGAATTTTCTACCCTTATAGAACATAGCTTCTAAAACGTAACTATATCCCCCTAGTTAAAGTGGCATGGGCTTGGATTCTATCATTCATTCTTTAGCAGAGGAGAAACTATGGTATATATAGCATATATATCTACATAAACTGCTGATCATAAGGAAAACATTATCATCTTATAGTTATTAACATTATCAAATCTGCTTGGTCCATATGCCATCCATTCTAAATGACTGTGCTAAACACTTTTTATTTAGGCAAGCTTTGAAGTTTGTTCCTTGAGAAGGTTCATTTCTTTTTCCTTGCAATCTCCACAATCACCTAAAGAACTTGAAGATTTTCTATGTTTATATCATCTGAACACAATATTTGACTGCTGTTTGTTTGAAGTAGCCACAATTAGAGTAAACCAGTCTGACTCAACATAAAACTGTGGTTAGTTCATTGTTTCACAGCTTTCAGACTCCCCCCCCCCCACAAAAAAGTTGAGGAAGAAGAGTAAACAATTCCTGTAGTGTAAGGAAGAGGTTCGTGATGAAATAGTTCAGTCCCAGTGACAAAGCCTTAAGGTAAAAAAAAAAGCCTTAAGGTAAAAAAAAAAAAAAAAGTTAACCAAGCATTTTTAAGTAGTTATTCTTTTTCTGTCCTCCACTAGTAGAAAATGTAGTTCTTCAGGCCAAAAAATCTAAAAATTATGACGATGATGTAATTGAAGTAAGTGTCATATACATTTATTCATTTAGGTGGTTAAAACAAAGAGAGGGCCCGTTTACATGGGCAAATATTCCTCGAAATATACTGCAAAGATAGCTCATTGTTCCCACGGATCGCACCACAGCATCGCCTCATTCAGAAGGGGGGAAGGTAAAACATCCAAATATAGCGTGGCAAGGGATGTCGTTACATTTGCCAGTATATTTGCAATGTAGTGCATTATTGGCAGTGTAAACAACCATTCCGCTAAGGGCTGCAGCAGAACTGCACTGTGATTGGTTGCTATGATGAAGGGGTGGGCTTAAAAGAGGGGGACTGAGGGAGGGAGATTCAGTAGCAATCAGGAAACCTTGAAAAATCCTCTCTGCTATTTTGCAAGTCTGCCAAGAAAAAGGATTCCCAAGACCTTTCAGTCAGGGGAAGATCTGTTCTGCCCATAAAGTTCCCATCTCGTCAGCTCTGCTTGGGGAGGGAGAGGGAGAGAGAGAGAGAGAGAGAGAGAGAGAGAGAGAGAGAGAGAGAGAGAGAGAGAGAAACCATTTCACTAAGGGCTGCAGCAGAGCTGCATTGTGATTGGGGGAGGGAGGGAGAGGGAGGGAGGGAGATTCAGTAGCGATCAGGAAACTTTGAAAAATCCTCTGCTATTTTGCAAGTCTGTGAACCCTGAATAAACAAATCGTGCTGAAAAAAACTTTTGATAGGTTCACCTTAGGATCCACGGCATGGGCAGCAAGGTCTTTCAGCAGAGATAACAGGGCATTTGGGGAGATTGCTGTGTCTCTGCTTCGGGGAGCGACTGAGTTCATTTACAGGCAGATTTAGAGAGATACAGAAACAGAGCCACTTCTTTGATCTCCCCCCTGCTATTTTGGCAGTCTGTGAGTCTTTCTTTAGCTCGAAAATGCAGGGCTTCTATGCTCTTTCCCATAAAGCCTTCCTCTTCTTGGGAGCCCACGCCCCCTGCACTTTTTCAAGTCTGAACGAAAAAGCAGCATAATTAGAAAAAAAAACCTGACTGGCACAGCTGCGGAAAAGAATTAAAGCACAAGTTGCCGCAATAAATCTGGCATGTAAACGAACTCAGAGGCAGCAGAATGCCCCAAAAGGATCTCTCCAAAATGAGTTAATGGATGTTAAAATAGCAAATGAGTTTCAGAGTAAGCAAGTGCTAAGTGATGCATGTGGAGGGGGGCAAAATAACCTAAGCTCACATATACACTGACAGGTTCTTAAATGATGAACAATCAGGAGAAGGATCTCAGGGTCCTCATAAATAGCTGGATGAAAATAGTGAACCACATCAGGGCTACTGTGAAAAAGGTTAATTCCATGTCAATGATCATTAGGCGAAGACTCAAAAAGGACTGGTTGCTTACCTGTAACCATAGATCTTCGAGTGGTCTTCTGTGAATTCACACAGTTGGGTTTATTCCTGCGCCTGCGCAGTGCCTACGGAACCTTCTAGCATCGCTAGGCAGAATGTGCATTGATACATTTTTGGCGGTAACTCCGCCTACCATAACGGTCCCTTAAATAGCTCTCCCGCCTAAATCCCCTCAGTTCCTTGAATGACGCCGCAATTAGCAGCATCAGGAACATTAAGCAATCGTGCATCAGTAGGACATAGAGGGGAGGAAGGGCGGGTCTGTGTGAATTCACAGAAGACCACTCAAAGATCTATGGTTACAGGTAAGCAACCTGTCCATCTTCTTCATGGTCTCTGTGAATCACACAGTTGGGTAGATTAGCAAGCTTCCCCAATGGAGGAGGGTATGTCCTGTATGTCAGTAGACGAGGACCCCTTGCATAAGCCTTGAAAGGGATTCCCCACAAGTTTTTTTTTTTGCACATTCCACAACACTGACTCATTCTCACCAAAATTCTAACAACAATGGATATGTCCAACATGACTACAATCATTACACTCACTTATTGAATGGAAGACAAAAGCACAGCCCTCCCAAAGGCAGCTTCGTTCCTAGAACGAGAGTCCAGTCTGTAGTGTGAGATAAATGTCAATGGTGAGGACCAGGTTGCAGCACGGCAGACGTCATCTAGGGGCACCCCCGAGAGGAACGCAGTCGAAGCAGAGACAGCTCTCGTAGAGTGCCCACGAATCCGTGCAGGCAGCGGCTTCTTGGCCAGTTCGTAGCAGAGCGCGATGGTCGAAGTCACCCACTTCAAGAGACGCTGCGGCGAGATCGGAGCACCCCGCTTAGAGTCAGAGTAAGAGACAAAGAGTTGGGGTGATTGTCGAAATGGAGCAGTTCGTTGTATGTAGAAAGCAAGCGCCCTCCGCACATCCATCGAGTGGAGGGTACGCTCGAATTCGTCCTTCGGATCCTGCATTAAAGCAGGCAGAACGATGGGCTGGTTAAGATGAAAACTGGAGACTACTTTACGAAGAAAGGAAATGTCAGGTCTCAGAACCACCTTATGTTTATAGAAGCAGAGATATGGATGATCCGATCGAAGGGCGCAAAGTTCTCCAGCCCGACGAGCGGAGGTGATGGCTACCAGGAAGGCCGTCTTTCAGGTTAGCAGGCGAAGGTCGGTCGAAGCCATAGGTTCGAAGGGGCGTCTTACCAGCTGAGAAAGGACGAGTTCAAGGCTCCACGATGGCACGGGATCGAGTACGGGAGGATGGAGGTTCATGTATCCCTTCAGGAACCTTTTCACTGTCGGATCCTAGAAAGGAGACGGTCGGTTCCTAGCCTGAAACTCCACGGAGATAGCTGCCAAATAGACCCGAAGAGACGAAATCGAAAGCCCGGCTTTCGAGAGTTCTAAGAGGAATTGGAGGACCGTCGACACCGAACAGGATTCAACGGTTAGCCCTTTGTCCGCGAGGAACCGCTGGAATCGATTCAACTTGTAGAGGTAGGCCTTCCGAGTGGAAGGTTTTCTCGCCGCATCAATAACTGCCTGAACCTCAGGAGGGAGTAGGGACGGAGGAGTAGACTGAGGAAGGACGGCGGTCACGGGCGGATTCTCCATGCCGTCAGGCGAAGAGAGTCGAGGTCTGGATGTCTCACCCTGCCTTGGTGGATGGTCAATAGATCCGGCCGTCTCGGGAGGTGGAGGTAGTACCTGTCGGAGAGTAGAAGCAGTGGAGCAAACCACGGTTGTCGAGGCCACCAAGGCGTGATGAGAATCGCATCCGCTCGGTCCCGGCGAAGCTTGGCGATGACCCTTGTCAGAAGCGGGATCGGGGGGAAGAGATACAGGAGAGGGCCGTTCCATCGGTATAGGAACGCATCTCCCCTCGAATCCTTGTGTTGCACTCTGGAGCAGAACTGGTTGCACTGTTTGTTCTGTGCAGTCGCGAACACATCTATCAGAGGGGTCCCCCAACGAAGGAAAAGGTCGGACGCTACGTGTCGATGAAGCATCCACTCGTGGACGTTAGAACTGGAACGGCTCAGTCCGTCTGCAAGAGTGTTCTCGTCCCCTGGAAGATGGATGCACTGCAGAAAGACGTTCCTTTCCACACACCAATCCCAAATTTGTAGTGTGAGTTGAAGGAGCTGAGGGGACCTGGTGCCCCCTTGCTTGTTCAAATAATACATCACGGACGTGTTGTCTGTGAGAAGAAGGACCGTCCTGTTCCTCACCATGACCTCGAAGGAGCGAAGAGCTTTCTGGACCGCCAGAAGTTCGAGAACATTGATGTGTAGCAGTTTCTCGTTGTCGGACCAAACATCCTGAATCGTGTGGGATCCGAGGTGGGCACCCCATCCCTGTAACGAGGCATCCGTCGCGATGGAGACGTTCGGCTGAGGGAGCTCGAATGGGAGGCCTGAGAGGACATTGTTCGGGTCCAACCACCAGTTCAGGGATCGTTGGACGTAGCGAGGCATGGTGAGAAACATGTCCGGTGGGTCGTTGAGGTGATCGAATGCATTGAGGAACCACTGCTGAAGAGGACGAAACCGAAGCCTGGCCAGAGTAATGACAGATGTGGTGGCTGCCATGTGGCCTAGGAGGACTTGGATGTCGCGTGCTCGGATCCGACGAGATCGACGACAAGCATGAACCAGGGATCGTAGGGTGTTGAAGCGGTCCTCTGGCAGATAGGCCGCCGTGGAAATTGAATCCAAGCGGGCACCTATGAATCGGATTGTTTGTGATGGGGTTAACTGAGATTTTTCCATGTTGACAACAAGTCCTAGGGTGTGCAACACATTCAGGGTAAAGTCTATGTGTCTGACCAGTTGGGGCCTCGAGTTCGCCACTAAAAGCCAATCGTCGATGTACGGGAAGACAATGACTCCGTGCTGACGAAGAAAGGCCGCTACTGGTGCCATGCATTTGGTGAAGAGCCTCGGTGCCGTGGAGAGTCCGAAGGGCAGGACACGGAATTGGTAGGTATCGGTCCCAATCTGGAACGCCAAGAACCTCCTGTGTGCAGGGTGAATACCTATGTGAAAGTAGGCATCCTTGAGATCGATGGATGCAAACCAATCCCCGTGCTGGAGGAGAGGGAGGATGAGGGCAAGAGTGGTCATCCGAAATTTCTTCGGGGTGATGTACCAGTTCACTCCCCTGAGGTCGAGGATAGGACGGAGGCCTCCGTCCTTCTTCGGTACCAGGAAGTACCTGGAGAAGAAGCAGCGGTGAAGATGCTCGGGAGGCACAGGTTCGATGGCTCCTTTCTGGAGAAGGGTTTGTATCTCCTCGATCAGGGGAGGGGAGGGGGGCGTGGAGTATGTCCGGCCTGTCGGAGGCAGTTCGTCGAACTCGATCCAGTAACCCTGTCGTACTATTTGAAGTACCCAGCGGTCCGATGTTATGGAGGACCAGGCTTCCTGGAACAGTGACAGGCGGCTTCCGAACAGGGGGTTCTGAAAGAAAATGCAAACATCAAAATAAGGCTTTGCAATTAAAACCGTTTTCTACCCTGGTCCTTGGGCCTGTGTTTGGACGGCACCCGGTACCGGGATGTGGAACCCTGACTCCTCACCGAGGAAGCAGAGGAGGTCGGTTGATGAAACCGAGAGCGCCTGGAGGTCTGCGGGGCACTATCTCTCCGGTATGGTTGGCTAAGGGAGTAGGTGCTCCAACCCGAGCGGTGTCTAGGGCGATACGCAGAAGACGAGGCTGATGGCATACCATATTTTCTGGCAGTAGTCCTCATCTTCTGCGTAAATTCAAGTTTTTCGTCTGTCGACGCATTGAAAAGGCCTGTGGTATCAAATGGCATATCTTCAATGGTGGCAGCCGCCTGGGGTGAGAGTCCCGACGATCGGAGCCACGCGTGACGCCTCAAGGCAATGGAGCCCGCCACCGTCTTTGCTGCGCAGTCAGCGACATGTCTCGCAGAATTCATCTGCTGGCCGGCCAGAAGCTGGGCTTCAGATTGGATAGCCTCTGCTAGTCGTTTTCTTTCCTCAGGCAGGTCCTGGATGAGGGGCAGCATCCTCTCCCACAACACCTGTTGATAAGCCCCCATGCAGGCCGCGTAGTTCGCAATACGAAAGCTCAGCCCAGCGGCAGAGTACAACTTTTTCCCAATAATGTCCAGCTTTCTGCCCTCGGTGTCAGGAGGGGTGGACTGGGGACGACGTTGCCTCCGAGGCTGGGCTGCCTCTACGACGACCGAGTTGGGCTTAGGGTGTTCCCTGAGCCAATCAATACCGTCTCCGGAGACGCAATAGAGCCTGTCAATCCGCTTCGAGGTTGAAGGGATAGAGGACGGGTTGTCCCAGGAGTTCTGCGTCAGTTTCAAGAGGGACGGCAGGACCGGGATACTGGCAGTTGGAGGTGCCTTTGATTTGATCCTTTGATAAATCGGATCCACCGGCTCTGTCTCCTTCTCCGTGACCTTTAGCTCAAGGGCGTGAGACATCCTGATGACTTGTTCCGCAAAGGAACGTACGTCGTCGGTAGGAGATGAGGAGTCCTCATCCAGGATATCGGGTTGGGGGGACGGTACATATGGCTGATATTCCTCAGAAGACTCAGAAGAAACCGAAGAGTCGGACGTCGGAGGCGGAGAGCGGCATGGGTCCTGAAGCGATGTCGTGCATGGTGGTGGAGATGGAGGTAGCGGAGGCAAGGGCCGGAAGGGGGACACTTGGCAGCTAGTGTCTTTGAGCAAAGGTCTAGTTGGTTCTTTTCCAAAGATGGTACCTTTATCTCCCCCATGGAAGGATAGGCGAGGTGGGGATGAAGCCACAGAATGCAAAACAGCAGCCTCCAATGTGAGATGAAACACTCGGTCCCCTGCAGAGATCGAGGTCTGAGGTAAGGGAAACGGAGTAGCAAAAGCTGACTTCGCCATTTCATAGGCGCTGTAGGCATGCTCGTCTCCTCGAGCCCTGGAGGTTGAAGGCCTGGGTTCATCCAAATGATGCGGCTCGTCAGAATCCCCCCGACTGGTGGAGGAGTCTCGGAGCAGCTCCGACCTGGAGACGCAGAGAGTGGGAGAAAGCCCGTGGGCATGCTCGACTCCGGTAGATTCATCAGCCGAGCCCACCTCTACTTCAACGACCTCAAGAGAAGGAGTCGGAGTCGGTGATTTAGGACGGGGTTCAGTCCCCACGTCCCGATCCCGGGGAGGCGTCTGACATTGCGAGGGAGGTTGGGCCTCCAAGGCAGATGCAGTTGCGGCTGTAGAAGGCAAAGATTCTCGGGCCCGAGAGCACTCCTTCTCATGTTCCTCACGCAGAGGATGCTTGGCCTTCTTTTTCTTATGGACCTTAGGCTTAGAGCGGTTCGAAGGCTCTCGGGTGTGGTCTCCATCCCGAGATCCCGCACGGTCCCGAGGACGGTCCCCAGCGCTCTCAGCGACTGAACCCGAGGCGGCTCGAGTGCCAGAGGTTGAGTGCAAGGCATGTTTATGGGAGTGGAGAACAGCCTCCGGGTCCGAAGCAACAGATTGTCTCTGAGATGGGCTTTGGGAGCGTCGGTGCTTGGCAGGTGGTGACTGGGGGGACTTTGGGGCGGGGGATCTTCCCCGTTGCGGAACCCCAGTAAATACCGCTGGCGTCGAAGAAGTCGATGGGATGAGGGCCTTCTCATATAAGAAAGACTTTAGCCTCGAGGAACGGTGTTTCCTGGCCTGAGGCGTGAAGGCCTTACAATGCACACACGCGTCCACGTTGTGCGTTTCTCCCAGGCAGATGAGGCACCGAGAGTGGCCATCGGAGCTGGGGAGCTTAGCCTGGCACACAACGCAGTGCTTAAAGCCAGTTTTCGCAGCCATATTAGGGGTAAGAAATAGGCGTCGTCAAGAGTAAGCGGTCAAACCTGAAATCAGAGTCCGTAGCCAAATCCGGGGGAGAGTCAGAGCCGTTGTCAGGGAATCCAAGTCAAGCCAGAAATCACCGATAGCACAAAACACAAAGCGAAGAGAGAAATCCAAAAGCCAGTCCGAGTCAGTATGAGAAAAACGAAAGCGAGCAATGCGAAGGTTCCTTTCAAGCTGCTAGCGCGGCGGAAAAAAAGGAACTGAGGGGATTTAGGCGGGAGAGCTATTTAAGGGACCATTATGGTAGGTGGAGTTACCGCCAAAAATGTATCAATGCACATTCTGCCTAGCGATGCTAGAAGGTTCCGTAGGCACTGCGCAGGCGCAGGAATAAACCCAACTGTGTGATTCACAGAGACCACAAAGAAGATCTATGAATATCACAATGCCTTTATACAAATTTATGATGTTGTTATACTTGTAATACCACATCCAGTTTAGGTTGCCCCACCTCAAAAAGACACCACAGAGTTAACAAATGTGCAGAAGAGGGCAACAAACATGTTCAAGGGCTGGAGGAACTCTCATATGAAGAATTATTACAACATCTAGGGCTTGTCAGTAAAGAAAAATACTTAAGGAAAAAAAGGCAATCTGGTAAACATGTTAGAAGTATATAGAGCTATGAATGGTGTGGAGACAGCTGCTCTCTTGTAACACTAGCACTAGAGTCATCTGGATAGTGGACAGAGCTAAAATTTGCTACCACAAGCTGTAGTGATGTCCATCAATGTGAATGGCTTTTAAAGGAGATTAGACAAATTCATGACTATGTATTATTTTTGATATGCCTCTTAGTATCAATTGCAGGGAATGGAACATTGGTACTCACCATGAACGTTCAATTTCAGCAGATGTGGGGAGGGAGTCATTCTCTTGGGTTTTGGCTCTGCCTCTGCTTGAACAGGCAGGGCAATCTACAAATCAGATTCAAACATACATTTCCCCCAGCAGGTGGAGCCAACCCCAACCTCCCCAGAGAAAGTGAACACAACTCCAACAAAAAATCACTTAAGTCCAAAACTACATTTCATAACACAACAATAAACAACAATAAACAACTCCAACAGTGTTAAAAATTCCTTATCTTTATTATTATACCACTTTTGGGGGGTGGGGAGGGTAAGGACTCCCTCCCCACATCTGCTAAAAAGGAACATTCACAGTGAGTACCAATATTCCATTTTCCAGCAGAGTGGGGAGGGAGTCCTTGGGACCCTTAGCAGCGGTCCAACTAGGGTGGGCATAATGCAATTAAATCAATGGATCACGTGCTGCAGAACCTGCCACCCGAAGGCTGCAGATGCATCGATGTGATAGTGTCTGGCAAAGGTAGATGCTGACAACCATGCTGCTGCCCTGCAAATATCCACAATGGAATGCGCCCTTCCCAAGGCCGCTGAGGTAGCTGCACTACGAGTTGAATGAGCCTGAATGCCCTCCGGAGCAGGTAAAGAGCTACTAACATATGCCAGCTCAATACATCTTCAAAGCTTCTCGCAATTGTTGCTGACAAAACCTTCTTCCCCTTGGCAGGACCTGTGTAGGCCACAAACAGGGCATCCGACCTGTGAAATTCCTCAGTCCTTCTTAAATACATCTTCAAGGCTCTTCTGACATCCAACATGTGCCACATCTTTTCCTGTTCTGCAACAGGTTTAGGACAGAATGAAGGTAGTACTAACTCCTGCGATCTGTGAAAGACAGAGTTTACCTTTGGAATAAATGAGGAGTCCAATCGCAACGTAACGGAATCCTTGCATATACACAACTCCTCTTGCACTGACAACGCGCCCAACTCAGACACACCCCTCACAGATGTTATCATTATCAGGAACGCTACTTTCCCAGTAAGAGTGCTCAACTCCACTGATTGAATAGGCTCAAAGGGTTCCCGCATGAGCGCCTTCAGAACCACGTTCAGCTTCCATGATGGAAATCTATGGACCACCGGTGGCTGTAGCGCAAAAATGCACTTCAGAAAACTAGGGACATGCGGGTGAGAGGCCGGAGGTTTACTCCGACCTCCCTTCAGAATAGATCCCAGTGCCGAAACATGACGGTGCAAGGTATTGGGAAACAAACCTTTCTTCAGTCCCACCTGCAGGAAGGGCAATACTGTTCCCACCAAAGTCTGTAATAGCCTGATAGACTTACTTCGACACCATCTGCAAAAAGCCCTCCACGTGACTCTGTACAGCCTAATGGTAGATGGACGTCTGGCTGCAGACATAGTGTTGAGCACATTCTCATAATAACCCTTCTTCAACAGTCTCTCCCACTCAACCTCCAGGCGTGGAGTTTTAACCAGCCTGGGTCTGGGTGCAGAAGGCCATTTTGCAT
Organism: Gambelia wislizenii; assembly: GCA_030847615.1. Lineage (NCBI taxonomy): Eukaryota > Metazoa > Chordata > Lepidosauria > Squamata > Crotaphytidae > Gambelia > Gambelia wislizenii. Next base: position 376,420,671 of record JAUMIR010000001.1, read on the forward strand.
CAACAGGTCTGGCCACGGAGGCAGTGGCCACGGGTCCCTGGTCTGCAATTGAATCAGATCCGGGAACCAAGGACGACGTGTCCACGGTGGTGCAATCAGAATTACCTCTTCTCTTTCCTGTCTGATCTTTCACAATTCTCTTCCCAGCAGTGCTGTTGGAGGAAAAGCATAACATAATACCTTGGGCCAAGCTATCGTGAGTGCCTCGAAAGCTAATGTTCCCTTGGTCCAGAACCTAGACACATATCGTAGGAGCTTGTGGTTGTCTTCCGATGCAAAAAGGTCCACCCAAGGTACCCCAAAGCAGGAGACTATCATTTGAAACACGAGGCTGTTGAGACTCCATTCGCTGTGAGACAGCGTTTGTCTGCTCAACCAGTCCGCCTGGGATTTTAAAATCCCCTGTAGATATTCTCCCGATGGAGAGAACATGCTTCTCCGCCCACTGAAACAGCAACTCTGATTCCCGCGTGAGGACCCACAAGTGGGTCCCGCCTTGTCTGTTCACATGGGTTCTGGTCAAGATGTTGTCTGTCCGTATCAAGATGTGGTTCCCTTCCACTATTGATTTGAACTTGGACAGTGCCAGTCTCACTGCCTGAAGTTCCAGCAAGTTGCTGCTGCACTCCTGTTCCTGCATTGACCATAGACCTTGGGCCATCTATTCTCTGCAGTGTGCTCCCCATGCTGTTAGTGAAGCGTCTGTTGTCACAATGATCCTCCTAGGGTCCTGAATCTGAACTCTCAGCCTTAGGCAGTCTGTCAACCACTATGCCAGTGAGGATTTCACCTCTGTTGGCACCTTTATGAATCTCCATGCAACCAGGTGTTGGTAGGGAAGCAGAAACAACTGAAGTTTCCTGAGATGACACCTGACCCATGGATCCGAATCTATGCAAGCTATCATCAGCCCCAATAGTCATGCCAGGGATATCAAGGGGGTCTTGTGTTGGTCTAGAACCAGGCGCACTAATTCCTGAAGCTTCTGCCTCCTGTCCTCGGGCAGGAAAACTCAAAAGGAGTTGGTGTCCAAGACACTCCCAAGGTGTTGTATCTTCTGAACTGGGTCCAGGTGCCTCTTTTCCTTGTTCACCATGAAACCATGGGCCTCCACACACTGAATGGTCTTTGCAACATCCTGGATAGCTTTGCTTCGTGACTATGCTCTGATCAGGATGTCGTGCAAATAAGGGTATAGGTGTATTCCCTGAGTCCTGAGGTGAGACACTAAAGCCACTAATGCCTTGGTGAAGACTCTGGGAGATGAAGACTCTGGGAGGCCGGACGGGAGTGACCTGTACTGGAAATGTTCCTCCTTGTAAGCAAAACGAAGAGATCGCCTGTGTGCTAGATGAATCATGATGTGGAGGTACACTTCTTGAAGACCCAAGGAGACCAGGAAGTCCCCTTTCTGAACACTCTCTAGGATAGAACGGAAGGTCTCCATACAAAACTTGCACTTTGCCACTCACCTCTTGACTCCCAGCAAGTTCAATATGGCTCTCCAATCTCCATTCTTTTTTGGAACCAGAAATAGAAGACAGTAAGTCTCTGCAAATCTCTCTGCTTCTGGAACTGCTTCTATGTCCTGAATATGTACCAAAGGTGCTATGGCCTTCTCTATAAGTTGTTGTTTTTCTAGGGAATTGGTTCGGCACGATTGTATGAACATGGGAGGAGGTTTCGCATGGAAATCTATTGCATAACCCTGACTGATTGTTCCATTGACCCAGGCATCTGAGGAGGTATCTCCCCAGATCCCTGCAAAATTGGTCAGACATCCTCCCACCTGAAGGCCCAAGTAGTCAGAGACTGCCCGGCCTTGCCCCCCTGTTTGGTGGTTTGCGAAGCTGGCCGCTTGGAAAAAGCAGTGGATTTGCCCTTGGACATGTACTTAGATGAAAACCAGTTGTTTTTATCCTGTCTGAAATCCCTCTGAGGAGCGCTCCTATGGTCTGTATAGTTCTGGGTGTTTGGCTGAAAGAACTTGCGCTCCTCCTTCTTTGGAAGAGAAGGGAGCGCCTTCTTTTTGTCTTTGGTTTCTACCAGGACCTCCTCCAGGGTGTCACCAAGTAATTTTCCTCCTCTGAATGTACATACTGAGACTTGCCTTAGCCTTGTTGTCGCCATGCTAATTTTTTAGCCATCATTGTCGTCTTGCTGCCACGTTCGCCCCCACAGCCCAGGATGAGAAATGCAGCATGTCTAAACTGGCATCCACGACAAAGGCGGATGCCTTTGCCATTTTGTTTATCCCCTGCTGAAATTTTACCTCCTCCTCAGGTAAGCCAGCTAAAAGGTCCTTTGACCACCTACTAGTGGGCCTGGCAAAAATGGAGGCTGAAGCAGTTGCCCTAATGGCCAAGGCTGAAGCCTCATGTGCCCTGCATAAAAAGGCCTCTGTCCTTGGTCCTCTGGAGCTTTTAGGTTCTTGTCACCATCTCTGGGGAACAGCGAGCCAGATACGAGTCCCGCTACTGGAGCGTCAATGGCTGACGGCTTCAGCATATCCATGATGTCACTGGACAAGCTGTAAAAGGACCTGGCAAAAGATGGTTGGGCCCTAGAGGATCCCAGTTGGGACCATTCCCCCACCATGTCATCTTTAATTATGTCAGGAAAGGGAACCACATTCATTGTTCCCTTTCCCTGACATCTCAGTTCAGGTACCTCCTGGTTATCACCAGCAGTGGTAGGGCCACTCGTATCCAGGCCCAAGGCCCTCAATGCCTTCCTCAGCAGGACTGAGAAAGTCAAGGCCTCAAAAAGCCTGGGTGAGGCATGATCCTCTTCCATGTTCCTCCTCCCCTTTGGAGGAAAGCTTGCCCTCCTCCTTAAGTGAGGGCTCCCCTTCTTCCTCCCCAAGGGCCCCTTCCCAGTCTGGGATCTGGGGATGTTTTTCTTTTCTGGGCCTCTTATGGCGGGGGGGGGGGGAAGAGATCGCTGCCATACCCCAGCGTTGACACTGGGTGCTGGAAGCGTCGTGCTGGTTCCCAACCGGAAGTAGTCAGCACCGGTCACTTCCCAGTGGACTTGCCACTTTGCCTGCCTGCCCCGTTGGGCAATAGCAGAAGAGGGGATTCCTCACCCCGGGAGCAGAGAATCATCACCACCCAGCTGCCTCCTGCCGCCGCCGCCACTTGCCATACTATCATGGCGATCCACGCAGCAAGCTGTGGCGGCAGCTCCTTACCACCCAGGATCAATGGGGGGAGGTCTCTGCTGGTGCCGTCATCCCCTTCTCCCGGCATGCCAGAGATGGACGCCTCTTGGCTGGTGCCGGGTGGCGAGGCCTCTTCAGCAGCCACGTGGTCCACTCCCTCTCTGGAGGCCCCATCACTTTCCCGTGCTGCTAGGCCGTTTGCAGCAACGCTTAACGTGCGCCCTCCATGAGAGCCACGGAGCTCCTTCTCCTTATGCTGGGCAGGAAGCCCAGCTAAATTCCAGCTAGCGTCCTCCTCCTCGGAGGAAAGATCCCCACTCTACACACGTTTGTGTATGGATGATGCCATCTTGCTTTCCTTGCAAATCTGAATACGCTGGAGCAATACAAAAAGCCCTGACCTGCTTGTTGGCCAGGCAGAACAGAACTGGGGAGGTTGGCGTTGGCTCCACCTCCTGGGGGAAATGTATGTTTGAATCTGATTTGTAGATTGCCCTGCCTATTCAAGTGGAGGCAGAGCCAAAACCCAAGAGAAGGACTCCCTCCCCACTTTGCTGGAAAATGTGATGGCTGTCCTGCTTGTGGGTTTCCCATAGGCATCTGGCTGGCAACTGCAGGAACACAATGATTGACTAGATAGGCCTATGGATCAGAGAGGGGTATGGACTTGACTCAACTGAACTAAGGTATAACCCTCTCAGATAGTAAAAACAGGTCTTGTGGAAAGTCTAAAACAAGACTGGTTTAAAATCAAAGATATAGCATATTATTTTTACCATCTGTGACCCACACTTAAATCTTTCAAGTGATAAATCTGAAAACTGAAACTAAAAATTACTCAAAAAAGGATTTCAGTAACATGTAGAATCAAAAATGTTTCAAGGCACCTGTTCCTCCAGTATCTAAAATGCTGTCACCAAGAATCTGAATTTTTTGTGTCATAGCAGTAAGCCCCATTCAAAGAAGGAAATGTTTTTTTAAACACATGCTGCAGTCCGTGCCTACAAATACTCCTCTTTCCTGATACATTCCTGATGGTATTGATTTATTTAGATTTGTTCTCCATTTTATTCCAATGGGTGATCTCATTATGGAGCTTACATATGTATAGTGTAATCAAGCTTCATGGCTAGAAAGAGATTCTCCTAAGAGTATTAGAAAGCTGTGAGGTTGACATTTACATATTGGCTATGAACACTAAATGAAGACCATGGCTGAGGAGGAATTTGAATATCAGCATGGGAAACTGAGATCCATCACAAGAGTTGCACCATACTGGCATCCATTAAAATGTGTTTCCAAACTACTAAAATTGGCACAAAATCAGTCTTTGAAATTCTACTTCTAAACATTGGAATAGAGTCTTTGTTAAGGTTAAGTATACCCCAAACTCACTAAACCAATGACATGTGAACACAAAACTTTCTCCCAGGCTGCCTCCACCTGTCAAAATGACCTGGGTCCAGATGACAATTACATGTATCTCCCTAAGTACATTGTAAACAGGTCCCACAAAGCTTTGATATACTGTAGTTTTAACTTTATAATGTCTTATGCTGTAGTATGTATCAGTACAGCTGCTTTTAGACAGGTGAACTGACTGAACAAATATATTTAAAATCTCCTGTTTAAAGTGTCCTGTATTTCATTCTCTAGGATTTTTACAGCGGTCTAATGTTTCAACAATGTTACATCTTGATGCTGACTTTCTAAGAAGGCATGAATATGTTCTCAAAAGGTGATGGATAAATTGCTGGGTGGTAATATAATATATCTGAGACAGCTCATAGGACTTTTTTTTAACCTTCTACTTGTTATACAGTTTTATGATAATTGTGGTCTATCAAACTATCTTTTTCCCTTACTAGAACCAGCAATATTTGTCTTTGTTCCAGGATCAAGAAACTACTAATGATATATCATAAAGTTTTAAAGGTCAATGTGAAAATTCCTAGTATGAATCATATGTATAAAATCCCCTGGCTTATTTTAAAATTATCAGTGTTCCAGATTCATTGCATGATAATACACTGTTGAAGAGAAATGGTTTGTTAGACTGGAGGGACAGTAACATTAGAACTTCTCTAAATCTGCTATTTAATAAAATCCAGATAAGTTTACTGAATCCAAATCACTTTAGAAAAGAAACCTTGCAGTCAAATCCCATGCATGTCAATGGGCTTACTCCAAAACAAGCAGTGTAAAATTGCAGCTTTATTGTGCACTACAAATTCAAAGTTTTAAAGGCTCAGCTGTCTGAATGGCTGGCACAAAAATGTTTGTACAGAACAATCTATCAACTTTTTCCTCTTTTCTTCATAATTAAGGGAATTAAATCAGGAATGTAGCCTAGTAATGGCACAAAAGTAAATAAGAATTTATACTCTGTCTTATCAGATATCTAACACAAACATTTCCCTTTCAAATCTTCTGGAAAAAGGAAGAAAATGATAACATAGTAAACAGATGCTTATTAGTAAGAGTTTACTCCAGAATTAGCTCTTATAATAGAAATATCCTGCATCTGTACATTGGAAAACACCAAAATAAAGACAAATACACAGCACTCTTCATACCAAATTTAGCAAAGTTAACTAGTTCAATTTCCATCTATGTAAGCATAGTGAGAGCATATTTTTAATTTAATATCACAGATAATCTACTGTAGAGACTAGGTAATTTGGACTCAAGGACCATACTCATTTAAAGTACTGTATAACATTACATTACAAACCAGTAGATACATATATTCCTATGTAGCAGCCAGAGTTCAAGTCTTACAAGTGTACACCAGACTGAATGAAGTGCCTTGCAAGAGAACTCATTAATGTAAGAGTGTAGGAAACATAATAGATTGTATTCAATTCTAGTGTGTATAGACGGCATACTCATGGAACTGTGAGGACTGCTGAAAGAATGGAGGAGAAAATGCTCTGTTAAGTAGATACATCAAAAGTTACAAATATACCATTTAACTGTACAGTAGTAAAGAAAATGTAATAGGGACAGCTGTAGCAGTTCCATAAATTAATTCATAACTATAAATTTTAAAGTTTAGTGAAAGTGCTTGCAATTTTTTTTAAAAAAAAAATTCAGGCTAAGCTATCTTTTGGATTGTGTCTGCCATACCACATCTGAAAGATAAATCTAATATCATGGACATAGCAATGGATTTTTTTAAAACAGCAAACAAGTCTAAGTGCATTTTGAGTATGAACTTTATAAAGGTAAAAAAAAAAAAAAAGATTAGCCTCTACAAAATCCTGCAGTCTTTGAAACATACTCTCAGAATAATTTTGAAACACACTGGGATATTTTCTTGGTTTTAATAAATTCTTCAACACTCGTTACTATTCATTTATTAGTTCCAATGACTGCAGTCATAACAAAAAAGTGTTACGTCTTCTACATATATTGCATACATTTTGACCCCACAAATAAATACAACAATATCAGAAAATTATTTCATGATTACATTAAGCTATCTTTTATCATAGTGATTGCTAGCTTTGACACAATACTGTTGCGATTTAAATTTCTTTTTGGTCAAGGGAATAAAGAGCTTAAATAATTTCACTATTCTCCCCATTCTTGCCCACTGTCTCATGGTATAATAATGAGTTTCTGTGCACTGGATTGCTTTGAACCATGGTAATTACTCCTAGTTTAATCCAAATGCAGGCTTATGGAGATCCAGAGTACATATTAAACAGCATTGAACTGCATTATAGTGACTTGGGGGGAGGAGTTCAAGAAGAGTATGAAGGTGTGATATAAGTAATATAGACACCTAACTGATTATAGAATCTTGGTGTAGCTTTAGTGGTTAACTTTAATGTTGATTTTTACACAATCAGATATATTAGGCAATTATCACATGGAAGAAACCTTTTCTTTACCTTTAGAATGTCAGCAGGGTCCTCTTTATCTGAAGCAACAAATAAATTATGCCCACAGACTACTCCTTCTGCAAGGAAATGCTTGAACAATAGATTGGAGTAAACACCATATACATCTTCCTCTGTGGAAAAAAAATTACACACATTACTAGCAAGAGAATCACATTTGCTAATGTGTAACAAATGAAGGAAAACCATAAAACCACAAAAGTTGCCAATAGTGCCTCTAGATGCATACATATATTTCTATCTATTTATAGGACTACATGGCTACAGTGAACAACACAAGGGAAACAGAATGACCAAACATTAAGGATCTGTCTTCCTAAGACGCCATAGCTGAGAGAATGAGCAAGCTAGAAAATAACAGCTCTGCAGAGTACCCTGATATATAACAGCGTGAATAGCACCAGGGCATGCTACTTAACAGTTAGGCACCATTTTCATAATTTGTGCTGCCTTAAAAGCAGTTCCTTTTTAGAACCTCAGTGGAACTATTTAATCTAGTGCTTAATCAGTTGTGACTCATGGAAGTCAGGAAGATTCTTCCTCATCCTTTAGAACTTTCAAGATTGCTATAATGTATGGGTTCAAGATTGACAGAATGTTCTGAGATATTAAAAATAAAATATCTGACATTTTGATAGAGAAATACATGTAAAAGTTTATCAATATATTATCATCAACTGACAGGGTCTGCTGTAAACCTGAATTGCAATGCAATTCTGTACATATGTACTGTACATATGTAAATCCCACGGTATTCAATGTAGTTTACCTACAGGCAAGGGGAAAACTGCAGTATAACATCTTCAAATATTTCTACAAAAATACTCTGCTCTGCTGCTTCAATGTACAGTAGTATAGAATCAGGCAAGGGTCCTTCTATCACTTGTGAAAGGGGACCTTGTTCTCTGCAATTTTCCCCATCATTCCTTTTAAACACTGTGCATTTCTGATTCTGAACCAGTGGTTTCATTAAAGAGTACCCTCTGTATTGTATCAAAAGGTAACAGACTGTTCACTTTTCTCCATCTAGAAAAAGAAAGGAAAAACTGAATTCTTCTGTAATCTGTTAAGGTACATGGGGACTTTGGCTTCAACAATCCAGCAGTAGGAGATATTAAATATTAAAATCTGACATAAGGGGATCTGAACCAAGATTTATATATTGTTGCTGTGCTTCGAGTTCAGAGATGTATGCTGCAGGCAATTTTAGGCAGCTTTAAAGGTAAGGGAAATGAACTAGACACCAGCTGTGCCCCGAACTGCTGCCACGGGAAGCATGTGCCACTGCAGCCAAAATTTACCAGTAGAAGACAACTTACTGACATGATAAATTAATAAATTTTAAAACTGAAGGTACAATTCTATCGCAGTAACTACTCCAATTGTTTTTATTTGTAGACTTGTCCTTCTCAATCAGTCAGGACAGTACTAGGAAATGAAACATTTATTTTCACTTTAAGTAAGCCTGACTGACTCGAATTGACTTACTATACATGTATACAGCAGTCTTCCACAAAGTGGTGCCCTGTAGATATGTGGTAATATGACTCTCACAATTGTGGGAGCATAAATGGGAGCATAATCCTATAATTATGATGAACAGGATCACAACCTTAAATGGTTGAACTCACTGTGTTTCCTGTTCATTCCACCTGCCTCAAAAAAGAAAAGAGAGAAAGAAAAAGAGAAAGCAGGAGAGACCTAATGGATAATACAATGGCCAAGATCCAATTCAGCCAAATAACTCATTAATATGACTAGTAAATTAATATGACCGTGAGCCAAATATTATCCCTCTACCTAGGCTACCTGACAGGGCTGTTGTGCTCCTTAGAGAAAGGGAAGAATAAAGCTATATTAAATAAACGAAAAACCAAACATTTTGTATAGTTCTTTTCGTTTCCTGAGGGGAAAACCTCCACAGGATTTTTAACACATGCACAATGGGTGAAATCCACACTACACAAATAATCCAGTTTGAAAATGGATTATTTGCCATGGCACCTCCCTATGGAATCCTGGGATTTGTAGTTTTACAGGTCTTTAGCCTTCTCTGCACAGGCTCGAAGGATGTGACGAATGTTGCTGTCCTTGAGCAAGCAGGGATCACCAGCATTGAGGCCATGATATTGAGAACACAGCTGCGCTGGGCAGGGCATGTTTCTAGGATGGAGGACCATCGCCTCCCAAAAATACTACTCTACGGTGAACTCGCCACGGGTCAGCGTAAGAGGGGCGCTCCAAAAAAGCGATACAAAGACTCCCTGAAACAACATCTCAGGCTCGGCCAAATTGATCACCAACAGTGGTCCGCCCTGGCCTCACATCGGGAGGCATGGAGACGCACTATCCACAATGCTGCAGCCTTATTTGAGAACTCACGACAAACAAGTCTTGAAGAGAAACGACAACGCAGAAAAAAATCACAACCCAAAAACATCACCCAAGGAGACCTTCTGCTGTGCTTTTTGCAACCGGACTTGTTTATCTCGGATTGGCCTTTTTAGTCATCAGCACACTTGCAGAAAGCGTGGGATGAGTCCTTCCTGAATCTTCATTTGCCAGAGAGAGAGAGAGAGAGAGAGAGAGAGAGAGAGAGAGCCTTCTCTGCCAAAGAGTGCTGGTGCCTCACCAAACTATAAATCCCAGGATTCCGCAGGAAGGAGCCATTGGAAATAATCCAGTTTCAAACCAGATTATTTGTGTAGTGTGGATGTACCCCATAATTAGACGTGGGAAATACAGGCTATTGTATTTGTTGTTACTTGGGATAGCGGCTGTTAGATTCTGAACTTAGAACTTAAATATATGTAGATTTAACCTCTATCAATGCATCTAAACTAACTTAACAGAAAATAGGTTAGATATGGGTGAAATATTATTATGGCTTAGACAGACTGCAAGTGAGCTGAAGCAATATTGGAGCAATACCAGCATTATGCTGTGTGAGTAAACATTACGTAAGAATGCATTAATAACAGAACATGGCTATATCTCAAACCTTATTTTTGCAAAAAGCAATTATACATCTGAGTTTGGTTTCTCCAATGCTAAGCTTACAATACAACTAAACTGAGAGCCGAAACTAAAAACGGAACACCTCACTGTGTGTTAAAGTGTTCAAAGGATTACATGTGTTCCAGAAAGCCTTCACAAACAATGTTATCTTGAATGATTAAAGTCAATGCTTCTGTAAGAATCCTTCAGCTCTTCAGTTTGTCACAGAGAGAAGAGCTTTTTATTGATTCATTTCTAGGTCACTAAACTTTTGTTTATTCAAAAGATCTAAAGTGCACTCGCACATGAAGCTTTTCTGATAACACCCATTGTTCCCAGCCTCAATAATTATGCTATTATTGAAAGCCTATACATCCTGGATCCCTCCGCACTCCAACTGTTACAGGTATTTTGACACAATACAAAATGGCTCTTCTTGTATTTTTCTTCCACATAATTTTAGGGGGGAAAATTGAAAGCTGAATACAGTACTTCCTTATCACTCAGACAACATAGCCATGGAAAACCAAGCTGCAGTTGAGCATAATGTGCAAACTGAGATGGACCACAAAGTTACTGAACAAATATATTTCAGCACACAAAACTAATAAATTATGTACAAAGATATTTCCCCTGTATCTCCATGACTTCAGTGTGGTTTTAATTGGCACTTACTATCATCACACATATATTCAGGAATACCACCTCATTACAACTCCTATGGATATGGAAAGGGAGTTCATGGAGGACATGTCTGTGAGTTTCTAGAATAGTGATGAACATCTCTCTGGGAAGTAGAAGCATAAATGGAACAGCAAGTGGACAAGTACTGAGAAACAATGTTTGTAAGAAATTATTCAGGCTTTGCTTGAATTTGTCCTGGGATGCAAGTCTATAACACAGCAGACCTCACAAAGAATAGCTGGTTCAAATGTGCCATGGAGGAGATAAATACCTTGGGCATCCATAGGAGGGAGGACATGTCCTGACAGAAGCAATGGGGGACATGATCCAGGAGATCAATGTACAGTTTAAGTTTTGATCAGTCAAGGGGTATCTTTTGATGGGAATGATCAAATGCATTGATTATTCCAGATGATTGTGTCAACAGGGGAGGGGGGCAGGAGACACTGCAAGGCATATTTTTGTAGTACTTGGCTTCTCTCTTGACTCTGTAGTTCAGAGGGAGATAGTGATCCAGAACACAATACAGTACTGCAGCTAGTGGAATGGCCAAGTTGTGCCAGGGGACTGTTCTTGCCTGTGAATGATGCAGGAAGGAAACAGTATTGCTCCTGTTCTAGATTTTTTATGGGTGTGATGAGCCCTGAAATATTCCAGAGATACATAGAAAGGTGATTCTCCTAGTCCCGGCAACCTTGTCAAACTTTGGAAGAACACATGGAGGTTCCACAGGAGCTTTCAGCCAACTGTATCTCCCTTAGCAACAAGGATAGAATGATTCAAGACAGGCCTGCAATCATCAGGCAAATTGAGGTAATGGCAGGGTACAGCCAGGGCCCAAAGCTTCCAACTGCCCTGCTCTCAGGGTAAGATCTTCTCCCAGCTGAACTCCTGCCAAGCACTGTAGTTCTCCTTCAGGTAAAAGCTCATTTGGATGGCTCTCAGCTATGGAAGAACAAGGCATCATCACAGTGCTCCTCAAGAAGAAACAGGAGGCCTGTATATGTAAATACGGGAATGGAAAAGAGTGTAAGATAGTTTCATGAGTCTGTTATTTATCAAGCTCCTCTGGAATTTGATAAAAACAAACTAAAGAAGCAGATAATTAGAATGATGGGAGAAGTTGCTGTTCTGTGTCCTTTGCTATAAGAACGAGGTGTCGGTGTTCCTGGTCAGTCAAATGACAGATCATGGAACAGGATTTCAGTCTGTGCTGGATGGGGTTACACTTCCCTGAAACCTTAGATGTGCAGCTTGTGTGTACTCCTGAACACAGGTCTGAGGCTGATTGCCAATGTTCTGGCAGTGGTCAGGAGTGCATTTGCAAAGTTAATACTAGTGCACCAGCTGCACCTGATCCTGCCGATGTGAGATGTGGTTATAGTGACACATCTTGATTACATCACATTTGGATTCTTATTTACAGTCTCTGTATGGGATTACCTTTGGAAACTGCTTGGAAACTACAGCAGGTCCAAAATGCTGCTGACTAGGGCTGGTATCTGAAAGACCATCTCATCCACTACAAATCTGCTCCAATTTTAAGATCTTTGGAGGAAGACTTTCTTTCAGTCCCATGATCATCATAGACATGTTTGATGAGATCTGGAAGTGTGAGTGCTCCCAGGCTATGGAACGCCCTCCCAATAGAGATTTAGTTGGCCCCTCCTCTGCTCTTTCTGCTGGCAGGCAAAGACTTTTTTATTCAGGCAGGCCTTTGATTCATGTAGCATAAGGTCTTTCAATGTGTGCTGTGCTATTATCTTAAAATTATAGTTTAAATGTGCTTTGAACTATTTTAACTTGGCATTTTTAGTAGAATTGTTTATTTTTTTAAAAAAAACACCCTTTTATATAATAACATTTCAGCTACATTTTTGTTTTAATTTGTTGTAAGCCACCTTGGGTCCCATGTCAGGAGAAAGGTGGAATATAAATTCAATAAACAACAAGAAATAATAAATAAGAACGTTTCTGCAAGGTAATCAAGTGCCCTGGGTCCAAGATCAAGATGGTCATGGCTGGGCATGCTGTGCAAACTTTCCCTCCACTTGAGCCTGCTGGAGATGATGATGATGTTTGTGAAGATGTTGCTTGTGCTCAAAGGTGAGGATGTTGCACTCTTGGTCATCTTCTTTGGCCCTAGTGGGAAGCATAGGGTGTTATTTGTAGCACCTCTGCTTCTTGGGTGGGGCAGCTGCATCCCTCAGAGATGTCATCCTATACACAGTTCCACTGATCTGCTGATGTAATTCAGTTTGCTGTGTCTGTAGCTGTCTTTCTGTTTTGGTACTGTATTAGAGAGAGCTAGCATGGTATGGTGGTTTGAGTGTTGGACTAGGTCTCTGGAAACCAGGGTTCGAATCCCCACTGGGCCATGAAAATCCACTGAGTGAACTTGGGTAAGTCACACTCTCTCAGAGTCAGAAGAAGGCAAAGTCGAACTCCCTCTGAACAAATCTTGCCAAGAAAACCCTGTGATAGGTTTGCCAGGGTCACCATAAGTTGGAAACAACTTGAAAGCACACACAAACAAAAACAACTGTACCAGGAGGCATTTGAGTACATCTTTTCCCTGCTGTGTGTGCTTGTGCCTCAGCAGAGACCTCTGCACCCACACTTTTCATTATACTGTGAGCAGAGGATATTTTGACTTATGTGGAACTTATCAGGGCAAACCCAGCCCATATTTCTTTTCTATCCACATAGATAGTTTAGGATTCCACAGTTGAAGCATCTAGAATTACCAGTGGTATCAGGTCACTAGAAATCTCTTTAGATAAGAAACACTGAAAAATATGGCGAAGGAGAACTGCCTGTAGTATATATCCACAAAAATTGCATTTTGTGGATAGTCTAGACAGGTTGCCCTGGAGCTATTGGGGAATCTGTCACTATCCATCCTTATTAACTTATTAAATTAAAATCATCCCTATTATTATTCAAAGTTCTACAGAATAATAGTTAAGACTTAAGGTGCACATTTCCTCAGTTCTAGAACACCTCACCTGAATTGCTGTAGGTGATGAGATGAGAAAGTTTTAATCATCCCCACTATCTAAAATATTTTAATAATGTTCATAGTAGTTATTAAGCTCAAAAGAGGTTAGTCTGTGTCACTTGTATTTAATTAGCACATGTCAATACAAAGTTAGCAAACATATATGTTACAATACTTGGCACACTGCCATTCAGCAGGAAGGTAAATTTTGACAACTCATATTTTGTGTAATTATATTTAGCAAATCACTGTTTTGTACTTCTCTGGAGATTACCTTTTTCAACTTTTTAAAAGGTGATAAAGTCAATTATGTTGACAAGTGAAAAGTACTCTTTAATAGACAGGTTAAATTACATACCTAAAACCAAAAAAAAGTAGCTAATTAAAATAGCTGAAATTGCTTAAAGGCTTAGACTGAACAAGAATAGTCCTGCCTAAACATTTTAACTTTTAACATGACCTTAGCTACTGAAAAAAAACTAGTTTGTGAGATAACCCCTTTAACAATAATGTCCTCCTTGACAAAGACTAATTTATAAGTTATGCAAGAACTTAGTCGAATCCAGCTTCATTACAGAAAACTAAGATGAAGCAGCTATGTAACAACAAATGTAACAATCCAAAATAAAGTGTGCTAAAAGTTTCTCAATTTTTTTTGTAGAAAAAAGCACAACAAAAACATTTTTAGCCCTGGTAGCTACCAACTAATCAAGAAATAATATATACCAATTATTTTGGCATGTAATTTAACATTCTGAATACATTTAAGATAAACACTTGAGATCTCCTAAAACTACCTCTGAAGCAATAATATGATTTATAGAAATTTTATATTTATTTTTGCTTCCAGCATTATTTGTGCCTCTGAAGACTCCAGACAAACTCATATAATACAGTGGGTCCTTGGTATCTGCTGGGGTTTGGTTTCAGGACCCCCTGTTGATACCAAAATCTGTGGATGCTCTAGTCCCATTATATACAATAATTTGGTAAAATGGTCTTCTTTTTATAAAACGGCAAAATCAAGGTTTGCTTTTGGGATTAAAAAATATATATTTTCCAGTTGTGGATGGTAGAATCTGTGGATGCTGAATCTGTGGGTACAGAGGGCTGACTGTAGTTAAGAATGCCACTTGTTTCTTGCCAAGAGGTACAGGTACTTTAAATTTAAGAGCTACAACTTTACTAGGAGCCCAAATAGCATTGGCACTAGCACTGCAGTGCAACTGTGATGGAATTTCCTTCCTTTCCCCACCCACCCTCACGGCCTCAGAATCCTTCCCTAAATGTTCAGATGGTTTCTGGAGCAGAATTTTGGGGCGGACAAAGGCTGTAGTGGAAAGGAAGATCAACCCCTACACTTCTGAAGGATTCTGATATTCTGCCAGCAAAACTCCATGATATGAAAAGCCATATATTTGTCCTTCTCTCTCTCACTGGATCATTTTACATGGTACATTCCAAGTCCAACAATCCTCCCTTTCTTCTTTTCCTGGTGTGCAGTTTAATGATTAAAGTCTTCTAGGTTTTCTGTGGTTTTTTTCTGGACTGTGAGGCCGTGTTCTGGAAGAATTTATTCCTGACATTTCGCTTGCATCTGTGGCTGGCATCTTCAGAAAATGGTTGGGTAGGGGTGTATATAGGGGTTTATATACTGTGAGTCCCCATTGGAGGGGATATGTAAATTTGTGTATTTGAATGGCTAGTTTCTGGGGGGAGATATGCAAGGAGGATTAGTGTCTGTTTGGCTAATGGTCCATTGTCTGCTGGGAAGCCCCCTGTCCCTGGGTGGAGTTCATTTGCATGTGTTCAGTTTTGAATTTGGTGTTTTTCAGGACTGGTAGCCAAACTCTGTTTACTTTAAGGGTTTCTTCTTTCCTGTTGAAGTTGTCCAGGTGTTTGTGGATTTCAGTAGCACCTCTGTGCCTTCTGACATGATAGTTGTTGGCCTGGTCCAGAATTTCTGTGTTTTTAAATAACATTTTGTGTCCAGGTTGGTTTATAACATGTTCTGCTACTGCTGATTTTTCTGGCTGGCCCAGTCTGCACTGTCTCTCATGTTCCTTGATTCGTGTTTGCACACTGCATTTAGTGGTCCCTATGTAAACTTTCCACAGCTGCATGGTATCTCTGGAGATGCCAGCCACAGATGTAGGTGAAATGTCAGGAATAAGCTCTTCCAGAACACGGCCTCACAGCCCAGAAAAAAACCCACAGAAAACCTATGGATGGCTGCTGTGAAAGCCTTCGACTTCACAATCTTTTAGGTTTGTCAAACTAATGTACTGTGACATCCTGAAAAGCTATGATCTGAAAGTCCCTACAAATCAAGGTTGTGTATTCCTGATCCAACACACTCCCAATTTATTGGAGCAGGAATATGCTGCCTGAATGGAGTTCCTACCTCATTCACTTTCAAAATCTTTAGTCAAAAGAAAAAAGAACATGATGGTGATGCCAATAGGGTGATGCACCTTATGCCAAAACTCAATCAAAGGTTGAAGACCAATGAAATACAGGCAGCGTTTCAAGCAAAATTTAACCAGGTGGTAAACCATTTTGTCATTTCATCTTCAGGATAATAGAAATTTAAGCAAATGTCTTGTTTTGAATATACTGTTAGTAAATTAGCCACCATAATGTACACTGAATAATGAATACAAGCATTTAGTATATGAAAGGGTCTAATACAGAAGTAATTCAATTTATTTTGACCTCAGAGACAATTTATTTAAAAATCAACCTTTTTACTGCACTTAAAGTGTATGTAATGCTGAATATCCTCCAAGGAGGCATAATTTGACAGCTTTAGTTTCATGATAGAAGAGCCTGTCTAGACTAATCTCATGACAGGATGTTACTATTGTTTTTATTACTGACAAGCCATTCATATTTGTTTTAAAACCGCTTTCTAAGATTCAGAGTTCTACATGACATTATATGGAGTGTGTGTGTGTCTGTGTGTGCCATCAGGAACTGCATATTAAATGCCTTCACTTCCACCTTTCCAATTATTCCAATTTCTATTCCTGGACCCTTCACTAGCAATATTTTTTAAAACTGGCAGCTAAAAATAACCAAACTGATTAGCTAAGTCAGCGAAGGATGCTGGTAATCTACAAACAGATACATATCTTCTCCAGATTGAGTCACACTATGTCTTGCATTAGATCCTGCACAGCCATAACAGACTATCTTTTTATCAGACACTTGCACTGTTTTTCTGCCTTACCTTATGAAGTGAAAAAATGTCATCATTTATTATCAAGAAGTTGCATATTTTCCAACTTATTGGCATTTTCAGCTTTCCTCTTTATCTATAAAAGGGTCCCATGATAAACAATTGCTTCCTATAACAGCCACATTTTGTGAGAAACTGTAAGCACTTTTTATAAGTAGGAAGTGTTAGGTTATCCCTCTTAAAATTATCTCTTCTTTCCATATCTAACTGTTATTTTGTTTTTCCTCACATTTTATCATTTGCAAAACTCTGTATCCCTGATTTGTCTTTCAGGTGCTTGTCATCATTTCTTGTGAAGAGGGATGAGGAATTGGCTCCCAGATAGTGAATAGGTAGGACATAAAGATGGTAAGGTTCCTTCTAGCTTATTTTCTTCTTCCTCGTTAAGCCATGATTTCCCCAAATAAACTGTTGAGGAAGTTCTCTTTTATCTACTAGTGCTTAGTTATAAAGGTTGCTTCACAAACCATACATGTTCCAAATTTCTCCTAAAGATCTCAAAACCATTCACCTCCTGCAGAATCAGGGAATATGTCCTATCACCTAATAATGGGGATAGCATTCTCAAATTGTTCCCATCAGATGATGTCTACCTTCCTGTTGCCTAGGCAATGGGGAGAAGGATCAGTTCCCTTACTGCATAAGTTTGCTAGAATGGACATGCTGCTATCAGTGTACAAATTTCTTTGCTTTGTTGATTGCCAACTCCACTTCCTAAGTTTAGTATGAGGGTAAGGGATATTTTAGCAAAGCATACTGTTGTTAGATGCAAAATACCAGGATGCATGCTAATTTAGAGCGGCACCACACTTCAAAAGATGTTTCAGAAAGAACTATAGTTTGTTTCAAAACAAACAGTTTGTCCTTCAAGATTTGTGCTTCAGTGGCAATGCCTAGCATTAATCAGCTTTACTGGAAAAATGCTGGAAAACATACCCATTATAATGAAAGTCAATACTGGTGTAATATAATGGAAAGCACAGTCAAGAGAAAGAAAGGAACTGGGGTAATTTCCTTTGGAGAGAAGACAATAGGCAAGAAAACTCACAAGTCTGTAACTTAATCTCTTAATCAAAGTTACATTTCCATGGAATCAACCATCCCACTGATTTGAAAGATCTGTTATAAAATTCTTCTTGTAATTCAGGAAGTAGTACTGACTTCTAATTATTTCATATTTTACATTACATAATATTGAAAACAGCCCAATGATATGAATTACCTCATGTGAGCAAAATTGCAGTTTTCTGAGGTATAATACTGCTTGCATTATCACCTAAGAACTCCCTATAAAAACTGGTATTATGTGCCCACTGCCCTAAGATGTAAATGAAAATAAAAAGATAATACCACCATTGCTAACAAATGTAATATAATATATATTGCATACTAACCTATAAGAAGAACTGTTCCGACTGCCACACCTCCACCTGGGGGGGGGGGGGAAGAAAAGTTAAGAAATGAGAATACATACCAATGTTTTCAACATTAGTAATATCCAAGGAAGTTGATACAGGAAGAGGAAAAATATAATGTGAAAAACTTTTAAATTACCTTTATAATACTTCTTACATTTCACTATTAAATAATTACATATTGCATATAATTATATATCACACACTACAATTACTTTCATAATATACTGAAAAGATTTTGCAGAGCTCTATATAACTAAACTAAATTACTTTAATGGTGTCATAGCCAGCATCCCCTTGTTTCAGTTAAAATATATACTACACATGTATAGCAATGCTTCCTTAGTTCAACAATAGTTTGAAGGACTTAGTAATTAAATCAACAGCTTAAACATTTCTCTCTGGCTTTTCTTCGCAAACGAAGATTCAGGGAGGAACTTAAACATTTATTATTAAGGCACAAATACTATATATTGTCAAGTAAATCAGGCGAGTAAGATACAGATTAAGTGTTTTGCCCTGGTTCAGGGGAGCTATTCACCACCTTGCACTAGCTCAAAAGTGGTGTAAAGAAATGCCTAGTTAAACTAATCTATGTCAGGCTTCAGGTGAAGCCTAATCAGACAGAAATATAGGATCAGATGAATCAGCAGTGCAAAGGTCCAGCTCAACCAGCTTCTGCAGAACTGCTTTATTATTTTCATTTGCCATCTACTTAATCCATCTGCAATTCTTTCCTGCTTCATCCTTGTATTAGGAAAGGTCAGTACTATGACATTAACTGCCAGGGATGGGAAGAAAACTTCCTTAAATGTTGTTATATACTGTAATTTTTGTGATTACCTACAAACTGTATTGAAAGCAGATCTTGATTAGAAAAGATACAGTTGATTGGAAGGGCCCTACTCTGGCGTTCTGAAATCTGAATAAGAGAAATATATGAAGAGAATGAGCACGCTAGCTCCAGCCCTTCCACTGCTTCCTACACATGGAGAGCAGTCATCTTTCCATGGAAATCCTGGTCTCCCAGTATTCCCAGTTACATGGTGGAAATGGATAGAGGGAGCAATGCTACTGCATGTTCCCTGTACAATAATTTATTTAGGTTTCAGATCTAGTGACAAGGCTAGCGATGTCCATTTAAGTACCGTATATTCCGGCGTATAAGACGACTGGGTGTATAAGACCACCACCCCAATTTCCAGCCAAAAATCTAGGCCTAGGCCTATATTCGCCAGATAAGACCACCCCCCCCAATTTGGCTGGCAGGGGGAGCCTTGCCAGCTGATCCTCTTTGTTTCCCAACTCATGAGGATCTCCTCGTGAGTTGGGAAAGCGAACAGGATCAGCTGGCAGGGCAACATTCGCCCCTCTCTTCAACCTTCCAGTCAAACTGGACTCGAAGGTGGAAGAAAGGGGCGAACATGCCCCGTTTGGCTCCATAGGGAGGATGCGGGACCATGGAGCCAAACCCTGGGATTCGCCCCCTCTCCCGACCGTCAAGGGAGAGGGAGCGAATCTAGGGATTTAACTCCACAGCCCCATCCCTCCTTCTGGGCTCCCTCCACCCGCAATTCCCCAACCCACAGGAGGCTGCCCAGTCTCCTGGTGGGTTGGGGAATGCGGGATGGCCAGCTGGCTGGGGGGGGGTGGAGGGAGGGGGCTTCGCAGCCACCCCCCTCTCCAATGCGTGGCTTTGGGGAAGGGGGGTGGCTGGGCGGAGGGTGGGGGGGGTGGCTGGGGGGAGGGGGCTTCGCAGCCACCCCCCTCTCCAAAGCGAGGCTTTGGGGAAGGGGGGTGGCTGGGCGGAGGGTGGGTGGGTGGCTGGGGGGAGGGGGCTTCGCAGCCACCCCCCTCTCCAAAGCAAGGCTTTGGGGAAGGGGGGTGGCTGGGCAGAGGGTGGGTGGGTGGCTGGGGGGAGGGGGCTTTGCAGCCACCCCCCTTCTTCAAAGCGAGGCTTTGGGGAAGGGGGTGGCTGGGAGGAGGGTGGGTGGCTGGCTGGGGGAAGGGGGCTTCGCAGCCACCCCCCCTCTCCAAAGCGAGACTTTGGGGAAGGGGGGTGGCTGGGCGGAGGGTGGGTGGGTGGCTGGGGGAGGGGGCTTTGCAGGCACCCCCCCTCTCCAAAGCGGGGCTTTGGGGAAGGGGGGTGGCTGGGCGGAGGGGGGTAGGTGGCTGGGGGGAGGGGGCTTCGCAGCCACCCCCCTCTCCAAAGCGAGGCTTTGGGGAAGGGGGGTGGCTGGGCGGAGGGTGGGTGGGTGACTGGGGGGAGGGGGGCTTTGCAGGCACCCCCCTCTCCAAAGCGAGGCTTTGGGGAAGGGGGGTGGCTAGGCAGAGGGTGGGTGGGTGGCTGGGAGGAGGGGGCTTTGCAGCCACCACCCCTCTCCAAAGCGAGGCTTTGGGGAAGGGGGGTGGCTGGGCGGAGGGTGGGTGGGGGGAAGGGAGGAGGGGGCTTCCCAGCCATCCCCCCCTCCCAAAAGTCACGCGTCTGCAGCTTTTGGGAAGGGGGTGGATGCGCGGGGGTGGGGTGGGCGGGGGGAAGGGAGGAGGGGTCTTCCTAGCCACCCCCCCTCCCAAAAGTCACGGGTCCGCGGCTTTTGGGAAGGGGGGTGGATGCGCGGGGGGGTGGGCGGGGGGAAGGGAGGAGGGGGCTTCCCAGCCACCCCCCTCCCAAAAGTCGCGGGTCCGCGGCTTTTGGGAAGGGGGGTGGATGCGCCGGGGGTGGGTGGGAGGAAGGGAGGAGGGGGCTTCCCAGCCATCCCCCCTCCCAAAAGTCGCGCGTCCACAGCTTTTGGGAAGGGGGGTGGATGCACAGGGGTGGGGTGGGTGGGGGGAAGGGAGGAGGGGCTTCCCAGCCAACCCCCCTCCCAAAAGTCGTGGGTCTGCGGCTTTTGGGAAGGGGGGTGGATGCGCGGGGTGGGTGGGCTGGGGGAAGGGAGGAGGGGGCTTCCCAGCCACCACCCCCTCCCAAAAGTCGCGGGTCCGCGGCTTTTGGGAAGGGGGGTGGCTGCGCCGGGGGGTGGGCGGGGGGAAGCGAGGAGGGGGCTTCCCAGCCAACCCCCCTCCCAAAAGTCGCGGGTCCACGGCTTTTGGGAGGGGGGTGGATGCGCGGGGGGGGAGGGGGCTTTCCCACCACCACCCCTCCCAAAAGTCGCGGGTCCGCGGCTTTTGGGAAGGGGGGTGGATGCGCGGGGGGGTGGGCGGGGGGAAGGGAGGAGGGGTCTTCCCAGCCACCCCCCCTCCCAAAAGTCGCGGGTCCGCGGCTTTCGGGAAGGGGGGTGGATGCGCGGGGGGTGGGCGGGGGGAAGGGAGGAGCACTTTGCTTCACCCCCTGCCCCGTCTCCTGCCTCTTCGCTCCGTTTGCGAAGAGGCAGGAGATAGGCAGGCAGGTGAAGCAAAGTATATCCGGCGTATAAGACGACTGTCGATTTTGGAGGGCACTTTTGAGTGCTCAAAAGTCGTCTTATACGCCGGAATATACGGTAGATGTCCACGTAACTATACTTGCATAGTTACCTGGGCATCTACTTAAATGGACATCGCTAGCATGTATCTTTTCTAATCAATTCAATAAATTCTAATGCTATATCAAGTATAAAATGTTGCTTCTAACACATGTCCATGGTTTTAAATTGTCTTAAACTATTGTCTTAAACTATTTTAATTGATTTTAAACTGTTTTAACTTGTCAAATGAATATGTTTTAGTTTATAAAAATTGCACTTATTGTTTTAAACTGTTAACATTCATTTTTTTAGTACACCACGTTGATATATGGTGGGATATAAATATTTTAATAAATGAATAAGCTAAGTTGCTTAGCAGAAAAAAGAAGCCACTTCTACTATTTTCATCATCTCTGCTACCAACTATAGCCGCGTTGTATATAGCAAAGCTTCTGGGTCTGGGGTTGTCTATATGAGGCAATAAAATGTGGACTGGTGCACAGTAATGCTAAGTTGCAGCAGCATCCATTTGTCTCCATTTTTTTTGCCAAGACTGCAGGTATGCGAAGCTATCTGTCTTTGATGTTCACAGGGGCATGCCTGAGAATCAAGATGGTGAGCATGAGTGAATTACTCGCATTTTTATTCTCCCCAAGTTGCCACTGCTGAACAGTATTTTTTAAAAAGTAAATCCAAGGTGCAGAAGTGCGACTTTCTGCTTGAACAAGCTTTAAAAAAAAACATTTTGTCACCTTAGCACACAATCACTACCACGAACATTCAACGTGGTGGTTCTGGCCACTTCATTGCAGGTAAGCTCCGCCCCCTGCGCGTGTCCGACCAATCAGCAATTCACTTCTGTTCTAGCCAAGAATGCGCTGCAATCCAAATCGGTTGTCCTAATGAGCAGGAATGCGCATTTCCCTCGCAGTTTTTTAAAACTTCAGGAAAAGCTGCAAAGGCTTTTCCTGTGCAGTATATGGCATATTTGGCCCCCCTCTTTCTGAATATGGCAAATTGCCACAGGATCCCATTTAGACAAAAAGTATTTTCATAGAATTCTATGAGGAGTATTTTCACTGTTTAGACAAGCCCACTGGCACTTCCCACTCACCCAAAGCCCACTCTCACTCACACTCTCATTTTGTTGTACTGTAGTTGCTCATTCTCAGCAGGGGCTTTCTAGCCTTTCCTTGTTGTTTGGTTTAGAGGTGGACTGGGTGCTTTAATCTGAACTACTAAAGGGTGATTGGGAGTTTGGAAGTAAGGAAGACTGTGGCCTATGAAGTGTGGGTGGGGAGGAGAACACAGGTGCAATCAGCCTAAGACATAAACAATAATACAACTAGCCCGAAAGCAGTGGTGCACTACACAAGTACTGGAGAATTTGAACACAGAAGCATGCACCGTTGATCTGAACTGAACACAGAGCCAAGCAAACTCTCACTGACAAGAACAGTATCCATCTCAACCCAAGAACAGAGCAAGCCTGTAAGAACTGTCAGTCAAAAGACTAAGTAATGAGGAGTTACATTAAAGACTGGGCTTTGGGGGGAGGGGTGTTGAATGCTTGTGTTTCCTTTTTTGTTTTTGCTTTTCTGTGTGTATTATCCCTTGTATATTGTTTTAGATACGGAAAATTGTTTAATAAAAATATTTTTTTTAAAAAAGAATTCAGGCTTGAGAGAGCAAATTAAATGTAGTACACATACTGAGGACACACATACACACACAAACAATCTTTTAAAAATTAGAACATTTAAAACACATTAAAATACTCTTTTAAAACTTTTAAAACAATCGATCTTGAAAGCAATGCTAAAAGTTATTGCCAGCTTGGGACCAAAATATAAAAAGAGATGAATTGCAAAACATCTTCTGTAGGTAGGAAAAAGAATATATTTTAGTGGAAAATCCAGGTTGGTGTACAAATTTCCACCAAATATTTCTAGGAGGACAAAGACAGTCCAATACAAAATTAGACTAGGGAAATTAATATATGGAAATGTGAAAAGCCTCAGCTTTTTGAAAGACCTCATCATTGCAACACATTATACCCCATGAATGAAGCAGAGATACCCATATAAATGAAATAATGGTTTAACACACCAAAAGTCTGAACTTCAAATGAGCATTAAATGCTTAAGAACACATATATCTGGCAAAGAAGCAAAACACTGAGTCAGCTATATTTCCTGTTATAATATCTGTAAGATACTCAGCAATAACAGGTAGGGAGGGGCTTTTGGATGTCATACAGAAGTTTCCAAATATCTTATTATAGAAGCTGAAGAACTTCAGTAGTGTGGGGACTGAAGAACTGCATGGAAATTATATCAGTAAGTAAAAAGAAAATATGCAACCTGAAACAGACTAGTAAAAAGCACAGCATCTTATATTTATATTTGGAATCTTCAAAGAGAAACACCAGCAATCATTAATGGGACAGAACAGTGACTATGGGTAGATAGAGTGGTGGGTGGTGGATAGAATGTGAGGCTATCAGCAAAGACACTCAGGGTTCAAATCTTTCCTTTGAAGCTTTTTAAGAGATAATAGGATGACATAAGGTGTGTAGGGAGAAGGGAGAAGAAAAAATGCTATGTGGTTCTGGGGTGGGTGGGGAGGGAGCAAAATAAAAAGTAAAATAAGGAATCAGTTCTGCAGCATTTGACAGTGTGGGGGACTATAGCAAGTATGAAAATGCTGTTCTTCCAGGGTGGGGCCAGTAGTGGGATGGCACTTATGACACTGTAGGCCCCCAAATCTGTTGGATTAGCTGTCCTGCTGACCTATGGGGCTGGAAAGAGCATTCAAGGAGGTGTCAGTGTCAGCTGAGGACACTATGCCAATCATGACACTGATTTTAGTATGTTCCCCCCCATGCCTAGAGTGAAGGCATGAAAAATAAAACACACCGGTCACCATAAGAACTACGGTGGCTGCAACATGCCAGCTGGATTTCAGATGCAAAGACTACTCTATGGATCTCTTTTCCACACACAGAGAGAATTGCTCACTATATGTATGTTTTTCAGTTAATGTCTTAGATGGTGCTACTGCACTCATGCCATGATGGTGGCATCTATAAGAACAGGTGGATTCTGTGGGCTCGGAGAGCAAGTCCCAGCAGCTGGGATTTGTCTTAATGGTTTTACAACCCCCATAAACTTTGCATGCCCTCTAGCCAAGATGGTGGCCAGGAGTGATTTACTCCCATTTTTAAATCTGCCACTACCAAACTTTACAAAAAAATACAACCCCCCCCCCAAATTTCCGTGGTGCACACAAGGGATATTTCACCTTTACAATTATTATTATTATTTATTTTTAACCCGCCCCTCTGCTCGGCAACTGGGGCGGTGTACAGCAAGATTAAAACAGCAGCAAAAGAGGGAGAGAGAGAAATATAATACAAATCCCCATTTTATCGTCTTAGCAATCGCTCGCTAAGGTGAAAATCCAACATGGTGTCAGCAAGCACTGCCCCCTGCACTCATCTGGCCAATTAGGTTTGTGCTTCCTCTCATATGGGAAAGCAATACAAATCGAATTGCTTGTCCCAACGAGTGGGAATGCACATTCCCCATGGAGCTTTTTTAAAACTCTGGGAAAAGCCACAAAGGCATAGTTTTTGGAGTTTTTGCTGCCCCACCCTTCCGAATTTATTCACATCAAGAGAGGTTATATTCCCAGCAAATTCCATTAGGATTATTTTGACCATTTAGACAACCCCTGAAGAAAAAGAAATAGAAAGGTCTTTGACCCTTTTTGAAAAGCTTAATATCAGGTATCTAAGCTGTTGACATACAACATTCTTATAATTACAGCAGCTGTAATCATATATACTATGAACAAACTGGTTTGACCTGCAGTCATAACATACTGACCAATGTTTTATTTCTAGGTTACAAACAATCCAGTCTTCAATGTAGCATACATGAGGACTGCAAATTTTCTCAGGTAGACACAATAGATCCATATCTTTAAGCTACGTGTCATCTGCACAAAGTTCCTTTGCGAATTTTAGCTATTAAACAGGATACATTGTTTTAGAAGAAATGTTGCATCATATAGTCTCTGGTTGCATCTACACTGTAGAAATAATACCTTTTGACACCACTTTAAGTGCTGTAGCTCCATCCTGTGGAACCCTGGGACTTATAGTCTGACAAGGTCTTTAACCTTCTCTGTCAGAGTACAGAATTTGGTGCTTAACCAAACTACAAATCCCAGGTTTCTGTAGGATGGAGCCATGGCAGTCAAAGTGGTGTCAAAATGCATTATTTCTATAGCGTAGATGCACCCTCAGACAATTCCCTAGTTTTTCACACATGCCCAGCCTCCAATACAACCTACAATTTGATTTTAAGTTTAGAAGCGGAGCAATTAAGGGGAAGTGAGCCAAGGCTTGCAGGTTAAAATTGGTGGGTGCTGGAGCAATCATACAGACATCAAGTCAAATATGGATTGAGTCCACCCAATCCAAGCACCATTCACTTGCACTTGCCTCAAGGGTGTTATTCTTTTTAACTTGATGTCAAGCAAACATACAAGACGGTCCATCCACCATGACAGTGCAAAGCCGCTTTGTATTCGTCAACGCTTCAGCGTGAGCAGGCTCATAGGTAATGCTAAGACATGGCACTGGCTTGGTGCGGGGAGGTAGGGGAGAGAAGTGAGTGACCACATGAAACAAGCAGGAGGGAGGCAATGGGTTTGTGGGATCCGATTACTGTACGGCAGTGGCTTTTAACCTTTTCTTTTGTTGCTGTGGACCCCCAAGATTTAAGATGTAAAACAACAACACCAACAATATAATTACTCCACCCATTAATCCTTCCCTCAGCATTGGAGGGGGATGGAAGACTTCCCCCCTGCTTGTTCATGTTAGCTTGTGACTGGAGCACATTGGGTGGCAATGTGCAGGCCAAGCCAGCCAGCCAGCCAGCGCCTTGCCTCCTGTCACGTGGCTGCTCCACTGTGGGGGGGGGAGGTGGGCTGAGCAGCTTTCAAGCCTTCGCGGACCCCCTGTGGGGACATTGCCGACCTCTGAGGGGGGGGGGTCCACGGACCCCAGGTTAAGAACCACTGGTATGTCCCTGAGACAGATAACATGCTTTTTACAAGGGCTGCTTCCCTTCTTCCCACACCCTCTCCAGACCTCAGCAGTCCAGGCCAAGCCCAGGCATGCAAGATTTCCCGTAGCTTTATTTACAGGTTTGTTTTTGGCTATTGTAGTCTCTTCAGACGACGGGAGAATCAGGAGGAAATCTGCCTTGCATCCCATTCCAGCAAAGGGCGGCCGGAGGACTAGACCTCCCACCCCCACCCCCGGTCTCCTTCCTCTCCCGGCTTTCCTCCACCGAGGCTGGACCGGGCGCCGGGCTAGTCAGGGGGAAAGCGCCGCCGTCCTAGGCCGCCCCCTCCCCACCCGACCCCCGAGAGACTGAGCCCACCCGGGTGGCGAGGACTGAGGGGGCGGTGGCTGGGGAAGGGAAACGTGTCTGGAAGAGGCTTGTAGCGCTGCCAGCACCAACCTAGCATCAAGTCCAGAGAAGGGAGCCCGCTGGAAAGCAGGAGCTGCCCGTGCCGCACCGACGGTCGGGTACCCGGCAGAACGGCCAAGCGGCCACTTCCACCCTCCAGCCGCCCTTTCCTCTGGAAACTCGTCGCAGCCCCTTCCCTCGGCAGCCGCCCGCCGGTCGCCAAGGCCGCCATCTTAGTTCCCGCTCCGTTGACAGGGTAGAGCCGAGCGAGGCCTCGGAGGAGGAGGAGGAAGGGGGCTGGCTGAGCCAATGGGAAGGGAGCTTGTGCGCAGGCGCAGTGGCTTCCGCTCGGCCAGCAGAGGAGGAAGACTTGTCCAGGTGGCCTCTGGTCCCAGAAGGTGAGTTAATTGAGAACCAGGAAGTCGTTGCTGAGCTTCAGCGGGAATGTGTTGGTTCATTTAGGAGAGGAGCTGAAGAGCCTTTGGCCTTTCCTCGCTCCCCTCGGAAGAAGGGTATGGACAAGCTGGAAGGTGCCCTGAGGAGAGCGACCAAAATAGTGGGAGGTCTGGTAGCCATGCCCTATGAGAGCGGCTTAGGGAGCTGGGCGTGTTTAGTCTGGAGAAGAGAAGGTTGAGAGGTGACGTGGTTGCCATGTTTAAATATTTGAAGGGATGTCATACTGAGCATGGAGCAGGCTTGTTTTCTGTTGCTCCAGAATGGGTTCAAAGCCATTTTCCAAACTACAGGAAAAGAGATTCCACCTAAACATTAGGAAGAACTTCCTGACAGCAAGAGCTGTTTGGAAGTGGAATGCACTGCCTCAGAGTGTGGTGGAGTCTCCTTCTTTGGAGGTTTTTAAGCAGAGACTGGATGGACATCTTTTGGGAATGCTTTTACTGTATGCATGGCAGGGGGTTGGACTAGATGGCCCTTGGTCTCTTCCAGCTCTATGATTCTAAGTACTTGTGGAAGTGATATTTTCCCTCCCCCTCCCTGTTGGCAGGCAAGGGTCTTCCCTAACTTTGCGGCAGTTATGGAGTAGAACTTCTCCCCCCATTTCTGTGAAAGGAGGGTGGTGGTGGCCGAGTCTCTTCCTTTCATAGTACGTACCTGTTGTACGTCCTGCAGATATTTCACCTAAGAGTAACCTTCCAGTCAGCCCCAGGTGGAATTAATTTATAAACAAGCATGCATAGGGGTCGGCCTGCCCGCATACAGTGGGAAGCCTAGTTCATTTCCATTACTGAAATATGTGGAGTTTTCTGAGGGTGCGAGATAGTTAAATGTGGACATTAATAAAATACAAAACCAAATTTGTGTCAGGACCAGCTTGTGCAGGCACATGTTCTCTTCGGGCCACTTTGACAGACAGTGGAGTTTTACAGAATTACAATTTTAATCTTATATATTGATTTTGATCTGTTTACTTGTACCTAACTAAAGTAATTCAGGCTGCACAGTGGAAGAGCTATGTTCATTTGCAGCAATTACTGCAAAGCACTAATCATATCAGTCAACTAACCTTCACTGAGTGTGGATATTACCATATGTTACTACTTTTGCATAGATACCAATTGAACACCATGTAGTAGTGGAACGTGTGGCAACCTGTTTATCTACAGTGGTTCTTAACCTGTGGTCCAGGAACCTCCAGTGGGCCGCAGTGTCCTCACAGAGGGTCTGCAAAGACTTTAAGGCTGCTCGGCCCACCTCATGCCAAATAGTGCAGTGGCCACGTGACAGGAGCGAAGGTGGTGGCTGGCTGGCTGGCTTGGCCTGCACATTGCCATTCAATCCACTCCAGCCACAAACTTTCAGGAATAAGCAGAAGAAAAGTCTTCCCTCCCCTTCCAGTGATTCTGAGGGAAGGATTAAGGGATGGTATAATTGTGTTCTTGTTGTTGTTGTTTTAAATACTGTGTTGAGTTAAGTCCTGGGGGTCTGTGACAACAAAAGATATTTAAAGCCAAGGTCCCTGGTAAAGAAAAGGTTAAGAGGCACTGACCTACATATCATACATATTAGTTCCCAATTTTTCTTTATTCTAGTGCAGACCAGGGGTGGGTTTGGAGGGGCCACTGCACCCTCATGACTTGCCTTTTGGAGCAATTTGAAGAGGCCTCTGTGTGCAGATGAGTGTTGCCTCTGAACCCCATGATTTGCTTTTGATTTTTGTCTGTGAGATACGTTTTCTGTAAAGATCTGAGCAGCTGTGAAAATAAGCAGAACCAAACAGGTGTAGAGTGCTATCTAAATGTTACAGAGATGTGACTAAACATTTCATTCACAGACATTGGTGAATTCAGAATAGTGGTACAGTGTGAACGTTTCTAGAACAGTTAATCCATGCTTATTATTGAATTCATGCAAATACAGAATGTAATCAATTGCAGAATAAAATTTACTATAGTCCTAGCCCCATATCCATGGAGGTTCAGTTCTGGACTTACCACAGATACTGGAAACCATGGATAACACTGAACCCTATTTAAATAATGGACTTTGGATAAAAACATACCATAGAGTTGCCTTGGAGGACCTAGAAGATGTCTAGAGAGGATGCCTCTCTAGGCATTTTCTGGGATGACTGGTACATGTACCAGATTTGTGTCCTACGGATAACTGAAACCACAGATATTGGTTCTGTGAATATGGGGGGTGGGGTCCAACTGTATTTTCTATGGTACTTTGTAGAAGTACTCGCCCCTTGTCTTTTCCATGTTTGTTGTGTTGTTTTTGCTAACTGCTGTCAAGTTGACGTCAGCTTATACCAAACCTATGAATGAGAGACCTCCAAGACCCCCTATCAACAACACTGCTCAGGTCCTGCAAACTCAGGTCTGTGGCTTCTTTGATTTAGTCTACCCACCTGTAATTCAGTCTTCCTCTTCTCCTATTGCCTTCCACTCTCTCAATCCTTATTGTCTTTTCTAATGGGGCATATCATCTCATGATAGGGCCAAAGTATGATAAGCTTCACTTGATAATTTCTAGGGCTTCTAGGGAGAGTTCAAGCTTAATTTACTTTCAGACCCATTTATTTGTCTTTTTGGCAGTTCATGGTATCCATAGAACTCTTCTCCAGTGTTACAATCTGGAATTGAAATGGGTTTCACAGACATTGTTACCATGTAATGTACAGAAGATACTCAGTGCTGTGAAGCTGAAAATTATTTTTTATTATGGCACAAAAGTAAACAAAAACAAACTGGCACTTTTGGGTTGCATGAGTATTCAGTCACTTTCTTTTGACATGCCTAAAGATGTTCTTGGACTACTACTGCCTCCAGAAGCCATATAAGTAGTTGGATGGAGTCCATGAGTATGTAGTTCCAGTGCTACTGATCTCAGGTTAAATGCATCTGTTAATTTGGAAGGCCCCAGGGTTTGTTCGAGTGCGTATATATGCAAACAGCATCATTATGGCTAAGGAGCTATGTGTAGAAGTCCAAGATAAAGTAGTGCAGAAAAATGAATCAGAGTTGGGTAATAAACATATATCCTAAACTTTGAATATTATCTGGAGCACTGTTAAAGCCATTATTACAAAATGGAAAGAGTATATAAACTGCCTAAAAAAGGCTATCCACCCAGTTCAGTGACTGGGTAAGAAAGGCTTTAGTCAGAAGGCTCATCTACACAAGCCAAGATATGCTGGCTCTCCACCGGCATATCCTGGCCATGGATCAGGTAAACTGTTCCCCCCACAGAACAGAAGGAAGTCCTTATGGGCACCCCAGCCCATTGCTGCAGCCACTGCCGCTGCAATTTCCTTCGCTGTCTTGGAAAGCAGGGAGGGGGACCACAACATGTGCCCAAGGCCCCCTGCATGTGATCAGGGTTGGTCACATGCTGCGGGATTCCTTCCTGCCTTCTGGGAGAGGTAGGGAGACCAACAGCAGCAGCAGGGGCGGGACTGCCGGGATGGGCTCCTGTGGTCTCGCAGGGCCTAACCTGTTTCCTCCCAGTGGAAACAGATTTAACCAGGTATTGTTCTAAAACATTGTATCAGCCCTACCCACCTTCCCCCTGTCTCGGCCCTGTATTTGCCCCGGGGATGGTGAGGACTCCCCTGGGGGCAGAATGGGGTAAATTCCCTGTGTCGTCAGGACTGCAGGGCTCTGAGAGGGGGGCAAGATGGGGCATGTTGCCCGTGTAGACAAGCCCAGAGAAGCATCTAAGAGACTAATGGTAACTTGTCCATGGAAAACTATCACTCAGATGGTTTACAAATACAGGCTTTAGGGAAGAAGGATGAGAAGAAGCCATTGCTGAAACAAACCCATATCAAAACCTTTTTGGAGTTTGCAAAAAGGAAGGTAGGAGACAGAGCAAACATATGGGAAAAGTTCTCTGGTCAGAAAGAGGGCAAAATTGAACTTTTTGGCCTTGCTGTAAAATGCTGTGTGTAGTGCAGTCAACAGTACTCATTGCCCTGAGAACACCATCCCAGTGGTTAGGCATCCTGGTGGCAGCCTCATGTTGTGGGGATGCTTTTCCTCAGCAGGGACTGGAAAACTAGTCCGGATTGAGAGAAAGATGGAGGTAGACAAATCCAGGGCAATCCTAAAGGAAAACCTATTTCTGCAGGGAACTTGAGACTGGGGTGAAGGTTGATCTCCCAGCTGGACAATGAAACACAGCCAGAGTAACCTTTCAGTGATTTAAAAAACAAGAACCTGAATGTTTTAGAATGGCCCAGTCAAACCACAGACCTGAATCCAATTGAGAATCTGTGGCAAGATTAGAAAGTTGCTGTTCGCCAACAATCATCATCCAGCCTGACAGCTGGAGCAATTTTGCCAAGAAGAATGGACAAAAATTGCATAAACCAGATGGACAAAACTGATAAGAGGCCCAAGAAGCCTGAAAACTGTATAGTAATTCCTACCAAGTGTTAACTTGTGGGAGAATACCTATTCAACCAGCAAGTGCTAGAGTATTTTGTGCCTTCACAATGTTAAGTATCTTGTGTTCCTCAAGTAGCAGCACTGCTTGTTAAAGCCATTTCAGTTCCAGGTTGTAACACAACGAAATGTGGAAAAGTCAAAGGGCGCGTACATGAATACTTCTGGAAAGCATTGTGTATGCTTAAACTGAAAAAGACTGCCAACTGTATCCTACACATAGATATTGCAATTAGTTTTTCCCAGGATCATGATATTGAGATTTTACACACAGTGTTTTTTCTATGTAGAAAAAGCTTCTATGTGGCTAAGATATGACTGTTGTACATTACAATCTTTCTCATCATATGTACACATAATAGAATAGACATTTGCATTTGTAACCAAATGGGTACTATGTATTTGCTTTGCTCTGTGTAACATAATGTGCTTGTTGATTGTGTGAAAAATGGCTTTGAGTATATTTTAGAGTGAGTCAGAGCTTTAGCTTGGATAGGTTCTGTGATTGACAATAGTTGAGGTGGGACAAGGGATGGTGTTCAGCATGTACATGTGGCTTCTCATGATAGATACACAGTTCATCTCTTTTTCACCATGTGGGTGCTGCATCAGGAACCATGGGATATGGAAGCTTCTGTCTAGACCAGTGTTTCCCAAACTTGGGTTCCCAGAAGTCTTAGGTAGATGACTAGTCAGGTATTATGACAGTTGTAATCTAACCACATGTGGAGACACAGTTTTTGGAGTCACTTATCTAGACTTACAGGTGCATGAACTGGAATGGTCTTATAACTCCCATCACCCCTGGCCACTAACCATATGGACTAGGGCTGATAATCAGTTGCAGTCTGAATTATCAAGATGGGATTATACTGGGGAAATTGAGAGACACCATGAGTAAGTGTGTATTTGGGTACAGAACTGCGATCTAATTTTCTATGGGGTTTTCCCAAATAACAGTGATGAACACAAGCCTGATTTCTTGATAGTGATCTGTCTGAAGCAGGGATGGAGAAAATAAAGTTCAGAGGTTGAATGTAGCCCACAAGGCTTCCTCATCTGGCCCATGGCTTCTTCTACCATTGACCAGAATCCTCATTGTGACTGACACTGATGTATCCACAGGTTAGACCAGCATAAGTACTTTTTTGGAAAATCGCATGGGGAGGTATCCAGAACCAGAAACAATTCCATCCCCATCCCTGATGGCCTCTGATTGGATATAGGATACACAGGGGTGTCAGGAAAACTCTTTTATACTCCCACCAACCTGGTTCCCTTTGACATTCTGCTTCCATCAGATCTGCACATAAGCACAATGATGGAACTTTGCACTCCACCCGCTCTGAATAGGATCTTAGCCCTTATCTCTTTATTTAAGAGGCTGAAGTGATAAAAACATTCCTTCATAAAGGACTATTATGCCACTTGATACATTTGGGGTTCTTTTTCTGCCTCCACGTCTTCATTTGGAGACATGGATACCACAAGAGGATAAGTAATCTGACAATGAAGTAGTGTTGTTGACTTTTTATTCAAGCATAGTTTTTAATAAGCATCCTTAGTGTCTTAGAGATTAGAAGTGGAAAATAAATTCTGTGTTACTTTAAATTTTATTGAAAAAGTAAATAAAAGCCAGTATAAGTTAATCTAGTATGTCTTTATATGAAAGCCTCAGCTTGTGACCTAAATTGTGCAATCCATCTGCCATAGAAGGAGGTCTGCCAATGGTTTGATAAATCTCCTGTCTTCATTGGCTATCTGCCTTTTGTTAGTTGGCTTCTCTGTGGTGGGGATGTTTTAATGTCACCTGCTTCTTTTGGAGGCCTTCAGGTGTGTACCAATTTACAGTTTGGGGGCTTTTGAGGAGGAGCAAAGCCTGGAAAAATTGAGAGGAAATGAAGGTTTGGTTAGCAGAGCGTGATGGTGGCCTGTGAGGGGCTGCATGTGCTTGTGTGCTGCACTTTGCACACACTTGTTTTAAAGATTCATGACATGTTTCTTCTTTGCAACTTAAGGCTCTGAGAGCATGATTTGTAATGGGGAAGCTTTGGATAGGAAGTCTATTAGTCCTTCACTCTCAGTTTCCACCTCATAGATTATCTAGATCTAATAATAATAATAATAATAATAATTTTTTTTATTTTTAACCCGCCCCTCTGCTCAGCAACCGGGGCGGCATACAACAAGGTTAAAACAACAGGAAGTTAAAACAATCATTCCCAATCCTAACCCTCCCACCCCTTAAAACTAAATTAAACTGGTAGAGAATTAAAACAAACATCAAATACAGTAAAATGTACAAATTATGGGGGGGGGTGAATGGCAGTGGCGGCAGGGGAGAGGGTAGGCAGTCAACTCCACTTGAGCCGGGAAGTTATTCTGGGAAGGCCTGCTGGAAGAGATCCATCTTTAACGCTTTCTTGAAGCTATCAAGAGTAGTGATAAGACGGATTTCATCCGGCAGGCCATTCCAAAGTCTGGGAGCCGTAGAAGAGAAGGCCCTCTGGGAAGTCTGCGACAGCCTAGTTTTCATAAGCTGCAGCAGGTTCCCCCCAGAGGACCGAAGTGCGCAGGGGGGTCATATGGGATGAGGTGGTCCTGGAGATAAGATAGACCCAAGCCATGTAGGGCTTTAAAGGTTAAAACCAACACCTTGTACCGTGCCCAGAAACTGATCGGCAGCCAGTGGAGAGATTTAAGCACAGGTGTTATATGCTCTCTCCTAGATGTACCTGTACCACTTGAAGTTTCCGGGTTAGGCACAAGGGTAGCCCCATGTAGAGTGCGTTGCAGTAATCCAGATGTGAGGTTACCAAAGCATGTACCTCAGTTTCCAGATTCCTTGTATCCAGGTAAGGGCGCAGCTGGCGTATCAGCCGAAGCTGATAACAGGCACTCCTAACTGTCGCACTCACCTAACTAGCCATGTGAAGCAACGAATCTAGGAGTACCCCCAGACTGCGAACACAGTTCTTAGAGGAGAGTGTGACTCCATCCAGGACTGGAAGTTGTATTCCCAGACCTGGTTTCGGGCCTGTGACTGTCAGTACCTCCGTTTTGTCTGGATTTAATCTCAATCTGTTTTTCCTCATCCAATCCATTACCGCTCTAAGACAGTCATTGAGAGGAGAGATGCCACCTGAAGTCTGAGCCGACAATCTCGTCATGGAGAAATATATCTGAATGTCATCAGTGTACTGATGACACCGAGCTCCATGCTTCCAGATGATCTTTCCCAGTGGCTTCATATAAATGTTAAATAGCATTGGGGACAGGATGGCATCCTGAGGGACGCCACAATTAAGCTCAATTCTGGAAGAGCAACTGTCCCCGAGCCTCATCCTCTGGGATGTGCCCGAGAGAAAGGAACGGAACGGAACCACAGCAGAGCAGTGCCTCCAATTCCTAACTCTCAGGCGATCCAAGAGGATGGAATGATTTATAGTGTCAAAGGCTGCTGAGAGGTCCAAGAGTACCAGCAGGGTCACACTACCCCTGTCAATGCTCAGATGGAGGTCATCGGTTAGAGCATGGCAGTCTCTAGTCCATATCCTGTCCTGAAGCTAGTTTGAAATGGATCAAGATAATCAGTTTCATCCAAGACGGCTTGGAGTTGGGAAGCAACTGCCCTCTCGATCACCTTGCTTAAAAAAGGTAGCAAGGACACTGGTCTATAATTGTTACTCTCCAGGGGGTCCAGGGAAGGTTTTTTCAGCAGTGGCTTAACCGCCGCCTCCTTTAAACAAGATGGTACAATACCTTCCCTGAAGGGCGCATTGATTGTGTCCTGTAGGAATACTCTCAACGCGTCCCCCGCCCCGGACGACCAGCCAAGATGGACAGGGATCAAGAGGGCAAGTCGTCTTCCTCACTCTTCCAAGGAGCTTGTCCACATCATCAGTACTCACAGATTGAAACTGATCCAGTAAAATACCATCAATGGAGTTGTCGGACGCCCCATCTTGGTGTGGAACAGCTGCTCCAGCTCTTACTCATGGAGGGAATCACATCATAATTCACAGATAATGTACACTTAACTGAGAACAGAAGGAGAGAGGGACTCAAATAAAATGTTCAGCCATTGGTCCCTCAGAATTTTCAAATCTTGATTCTCCTTCTGGGATGCTCTCCCTATAAGTTTGCCCTAGTTCTATATGCATGTTTTCATCACATCCCAATTAGTGATAGGAGTGTAGTGGTAGGGATGGATTAAGCATCCTTGCCTGTCCAGAACTGTCCTGTTGCAAATCATGTGTTCCTAGCTTAGATCTGCATGGAAGCAGCTTTAAAAACACAAGGCTAGGGCTGAATGTACAGTGCTGTCCTTTCTCAAATCTTTGCGGGGCCCTTTAAAAGTTAATATTCCATTGAAAAAATGTCTCTCTAATGCCTTCAAACACATCCCCTTAAGAATAAATGCATATGTTTTGTTTCTAAATAAATTTGTAAACTGTGTTAAGTACAGTTTTAAACTGATTAGTTTAAACTGATCTTGGTGTTTGGGAGTCAGAGAAAGAAGCCCCTTCAGGTCATTGAAGTGATGTCTAACTTTCACATATACAGTGTGTTTGTTTGTATTGATGAACATGACAGTTTATTGAAGCAAGTAAAAGGTGTATTGAACAATACAGAATTTGAGATTTCTGATACTTTAAAAATTCTACAGTTTATATAGTTTAAGATTAGTAAATGCTGTTTCCACAGTTAAGCACATATATGTTATGTATAAGCTGCTGATTTGAATGGATCATGCCAGATGGTGGCATGTATATTTTTTTAGCCTTAGCCTATGCATTGAGAAGTACAGCTAATTTCATGGTAGAATAACTCTTTAAGAAATATATTTAGGATTGTAAAGTTTCCTTGTTTGTTTTTCAGCATTTATTTAAGTATTTGCTAATTCCCAAAAGTGATTCTAAGCCTTAAGATGAACGTAGTGTAGTCTTTGGAAGAAACAAAATTGAACAGAAAGTCTCCTAGTACAATTTCCTATACTCCCTGTATAATTGTAGGCAGTAGTGTCAAGAGATTGTGACTTAATG
The DNA here is from genome assembly GCA_030847615.1 of Gambelia wislizenii. Lineage (NCBI taxonomy): Eukaryota > Metazoa > Chordata > Lepidosauria > Squamata > Crotaphytidae > Gambelia > Gambelia wislizenii. The sequence continues at coordinate 376,457,964 of JAUMIR010000001.1, forward strand.
GTTCTCATTCTCCTAATTGTTGGTTGGAAACAGTGGAAAAGCCGCTTCTAGCCTTTTTACTATGGAGGGACCTTTGAAATAATTTTCAGGTCTCAGGAAACCCCTGCATAAAAATTGTTATAGCTATAGCTACACATACACACATATCCCACACACATACAGTCATGATCTCTCAAGGAACCAGTAGCAATATCTCATGGAACCCTAGGGTTCCAGGGACACTTGGCTGAGAAACCCTGTGCTAGAGCATGCCAAAAGAACCTGTTTTCATTGGAATCCCTCTTAATACCCCTGGTTGCCATTTTAAGAGGGACTGCCATGAAAGCATATGTTTGGGGACAGTGAGAAGTTCTGTGGTGATGGTGATGTTCATTTTGACCCATTTGGGAGTATTTGGGGGTGAAAACCACCCAAAAATCAGTTTGTTTGTTTTTTAAATTAGGAGGTAGTGGAATTGGGAAGAGAGCCAGTGTGGTGCAATGGTTTGAGCATTGGACTATGACTTTGGAGAATAGGGTTTGAATCTCTGCTTGGCCATAAGTTGGAAACAATGTGAAAGCACACAGCCACAACAACAGGGATTTGGAAAGGGATTTGGAGGCTTTGGGAAATGAAGAAGCACCACACTTCCTTCACCCCGCTTTAAGATTTGGCATGAACAGGAGATAGGAAAGAGGTGAAGGGGGCAAGAAGGTATTACAAAGCACACATGAGAGAAACCAATGGGGATTGCACAGTGAGGTGATAAGAGGAAGAAACCTGAAGAAAGAGGTCTGGGCGGAAGAAAGGGTCAGACAAGCAGGGCAAAGGAGAGCTGGACAAGGGAGACACAGAACTGCTAAGAGGAGGATGAGTTGGAAAACAGCAGCAAGATAAAAGATTGTTGAAAGGCAAAAGAAATTGTAAGAGGAAAGAGCTAGGAAATATCCCAAAGGTCACATTAGGAAAGGCAATACCCAGAGCCTCTGCCTTGTCTAGAATCGGAGTAGGCAAAAGTGTGGTGCTCCATATTTTGTTGGCCGGCAAACTGCCAATGGCCTTAGCCACCATAGCCAATGGTGAGGGATGCCTAGAGTTGCAATGCACCAATGTTTGGAGAGCTGCATGTAAACACCCCACTCCTGTGATTTAAAAAGTCAAGGCTCCCTGGAACACTTGTGGCTCTGGAAGCACTTGTTCAGGCTTGGTTTGTGCTGTGTATGTAGCTTCATTCTTTTCTTTCTTCAAATGGATCTGTCCTAGGTGTGTGTGGTGGTATTAACCTTCTGGTGCTGGCAACACACATATATTTTAATGTTGCGCAGCCTTTTTCGTGAAGTTATATTTGTTTCAATACTTTCATTAATATCCCTTCACTGGAGGAGAGAAGCAGATAATTAGGAACAGAAACCTGCACTGTCATCAGTTCCATTCCTGTTTTGAATAATCTTCTTAGTGACATATGCCCAGGATATGCAAAAGTCTCTTCTCTCATCAGTTCCAGAATGTGATGGCATTGGATTGTGCTGGTTAAATTTTCATAGTAGCTAAATCGGATTAGCTATTCAGTCTGCTGTTTAGAAAAGCTGCAAGGCAAGTGGTACAGCTCCTGTGGTGTCTGTATTGTGAGCTTAAAAGCAAGTTGCTTCTTGATGTCCCTAAGCATTTTAGCAGAATGGATTGGAAATTATTTTTTCCCTGTCTTGGTGTTTGAACAAGCCAGAATGAGTTGGCCTTGGAAAGTAGAACCTTCAGGCCAGAAGTCAACAATTTAAAAATATACCGGTACTTCATCTAGTAAGTTCAGTAATATGCAATGCGATCTTATGCATTTTGGAACTTCCTTGCAGGACATCAGCAAAATGCCACTTCTCTTATTCCCTTGAAATCCTTTCACCATAATTTATTTATTTATTTAATTTATATCCCACCTTTCTCCCAGCATGGGAATCAGGGTGCCTCACAACTATTTAAAAACACAGTTCAATTATTAACGCAGCAGTCAAAACACAATTAAACCAAGCTTCTATTTAAAAATGTAAGTTAAAAATACAAGTCACAAGCCATTAAAAAAAAAACATTTAAAACATCATAAAATAAAAACACAGTATCCCCATTAAAATCTCCACCTGCCACAATGTATTAAAAGCCAAATGCCTTTCTTAATAAAAAGGTCTTTACCTGCCAGTAGAAAGATGGTAGGGTGGGGGCCAAGCAGCTCCACCCAGGAAGGGCATCCACATCTTGAGAGCAGTGACCAAGAAGGCTGTCTGCCATGTCCACACCAAATGTGCCTGTGATAGTGGTAGAACCAAGAGAAAGTACACCCCGTAGATCTTAATGCTCAGGCAGGCTCATAGATAGACGTTTATTCATCACTTCCACAAAACCATTTGCACTTTCAGTTTCTGTGTCATATTGTAACAGTCTGTAACTAAGTCTAAGCATGTCACTAAGTCTAAGCAAGCATAACTGAAAGAACCATATATTGTTTCCCTTTTTGGTTATGCTTTCCCTCCCTCTTTTCGGGAAAGGATCTGTCCTTTTATACTTGGTACATACCATACATAGTGATAGTACTATATAAATAATAGTTCAGCTGTATTCAAGGGAGCTTTCTTTCATGTCCATGTGCATACAATTACAGCCTGAAAGGTTTTTTCTTGGTGCCTTGGACCATGATCCTACATGTATGTATACCCTGATCACATACAGCTGAACCCTATGATTCTGGAGTTGTATCTCTTCAGACTTGGTATAATATCAGTTTTTTTTGCTTTTGTACATTTTTGTTTGCTGTATTCTAAAGTAATACATCTGAAGATTCCTTCTTTTAAAAAATAAATCCTAGAGCGCCATGAAAAGTACGCAGATTTGTGTGTCTAATTGCCAACTTAATTAGAGTGGCTCTATTCTAGGGAGGCAGAAAGATGTATATGGCTAGAATTACTCCACATTCTGCTAAAATGCAAGCTCCCTAGGCAATCTTGGTATCTTCCATCCCATTACTAGGGTGATGGATTGAGGCCATATTGCCCATACAAAAGATGGAATTGTGGAGATGGGTCGTTCTGGGAACAATCCCAAGGAAAGCTCTACAATTCTATGAAAAACTGAGAGCATACATTAACATAATTATTATTGAGATTTAAAAGCTGCCTAAATATTCAAAAGGAACAGAAAAAATGTACTATCATTATCAAGTTTTTAATAATATACAGTAATAGCAGAATCTTCACTTGGCTCAGATCAGTTGGATATTTACGTTCAGTTTGAACAGCAGTAGAAAATTAGATCTGGAAAATGTATCTTCTCAGAATGTACTACAGTACTATGAGATGAAGTTTTGTGAAATATATAAAAAATGTCCACATTCCATGTGTTGGACATCCTCACATGTTATATATTTTAAATCTTAAATAATTAGTTATTGTTCCAGGCTGCAGTAAATTCACAGAAAGTACCTTCTAATTATTCATCTCATTATAACCACTTTAGGTATCCAGTCAGCAAATGGACAAAGGTATATATGTTTAGCATACCTCTTTGTGAAATATTTCCAGGCAGTAGGCAACAGCATTGTATTACTGCTACCACTGCAGCTTAAAAAAAATCTTGATTTATTTGTACTGTTAAATGTGAGAAGCAAAGAAAGAATAAATTGTTGATTTTTCCATCTTTGAATGTACAAATTGGCTCCAGTAAGGACTGGAGTGAGAGCTAGTGTGGTGTAGTGGTTTGGTTATTGGATTACAACTCTGGAGACCAGGGTTCAGATCCTTGCTTGACTACATAAACCCACTGGGTGACCTTGGGCAAGTCACACTCTCCCAGCCTCTGAGAAGACAAAGGCAAAATCCCCTCTGAACAAATTTTACCACGAAAACTTTGTGATAGGTTCACCTTAGGGTCGCCATAAGACAGAAATGACTTGAAAGCACACAACAACAAAAGGCTGGAGAATATGACTTGCCATACAAAATGTCATGGGAGAGGTAGGAGGTCTGAAACTCAACATCAAGTTCCTAGATCTTTGCTGATGGGAATTAATGGTTCATGTTTTCTGTAGCATTAAAGGACAGATGATATTTTTAACATTACTGGAAGAAAAAAGCCTGTCACGATGGACTTCCATCTTCCTGTCTACAGGGTAGTGTAACTCTCATCATGTGCAAGAACTACATTTCCCATTATCTTGTGTTGTTTTAATCTTGTTGTAAGCCGCCCCAGTTGCCAAGCAGAGGGGCGGGTTAAAAATAAATTTTATTATTATTATTATTATCTGCATGAACAGGCAAACAAGGGGTTAAGAGAAGTGGGAGGTGCGGCTCATCTCCTGGGATCACATCATCATCAACATCACATCACCAGACTGAACTGGCCAATCAGATTTTGGCAATGGCGATTTGAACAGTTTTGTATGCTTTTGTTCTGAGCACATGGCTGGAGTCTGACCATGAGAAGAGAAAAAGAAGCTCTATGAGAGGGTATGGAACTCAGAGAGCCCAGCTTGGGCCTCACTTTTCATGACCTTATGGCCTAGCAACTCTTGGACACCAGATCTACTTCTTATAGACTTCCATAATGTAAGTAGTCTTTCTTTTGTGTAGGGACAGTTTAGCTAGATCACGTCAGGGATTTTCATTTGTTTTTCTCCTTGACTGAATATAATTCTATACTTTTACTGTATCTCTGTAAATTTAAGCTGAACCTGGAGAAAAGGGCATTTTCTTCATGAAATGATTACCTTTTAAACACGATTTACTTGCTTGAATAAATAAGCCTTTATTTTTCCTATCTAAGCCAAGCTTCCACGTGCCTGTCTTGGGTCATGCTACACTGATATTCTCCTCTATTTTTGGTGAGAAGGGAGGGGGGTTGGTAAAACCTCAGCCAGAGCTGGAAAGGCCCTAGGTACCCCGAAGGTCCGTTAAAAAGAGGGATCTTAAAATCAAGAGGTGGTGGCGGCCAGAGAGACATAGTGCTAGGGTTTCCAAGCTAGAGGAATCCCTGGGAGTGTGTCTGGAAGGATCCAGCTTGAGGGTTCTCGAAGGATTATGCCTGAGCTGGATCCCCAAAAGTAGGCTTGCTTCTCTGCTGTGTGCACGTGAAGCCACAGAGGCCAGGGCTACTTCACATGGTGACAGCGGTTCATTTCTCTTTCACAATACAAAATTATAGCACCTTGATATCACTTTAACTGCCATGAAATCCTACATGGAATCCTGGGATTTCTAGTTCTCTGAGATATGGGAATTCTCTGCCACTGAGTGCTAATGCCTCATTGGGATACAAATTCCAGGAGCCCAAAGGTTGCTGTCATGGCATTGAAAATGGTATCAAAGAGCTGTAATTATGTAGTGAGTAGGGACCTCAGAACTGTCTTCCTGATTTTAAATAGAACTGCATTGTGGAAGCTACACACAGGGCTGTCTCTTACAAAGAGCAAGTACTGCTTTAATGCTTGAAGCTATTGGTTGCAGAAGAGAGGAAAAGCAAGAGGTATGAGGGCAAGTGTGGAGGAGTCAGGAAACTCCTCTAAGGAACTGCACCCATGGCTTGTATTATATCTATGATTTTTTTCATCTTAGATCATATTTTAAATTAGAATGACCTGGGCTGAGGAATATAAAAAATATTTTGCCCAAGCTTTGACCCTGCTTTACAGTAGGGCCCCCTTATCCACTAATTCATTATCCACTGATTCAGTTATCTACAGGACACAAAACAGCACACCTACCGTAGAGTCTTCCTAGAAAATGTGTCCTCTCTAGCTATTTTCTAGGTCCTCCAAGGCAACTCTATGGTATTTTAAACTGGAAGTCCCATTATTTTCAGTGGTGTTCGCTATTATCCACAGGGCCCCACAGAACCAATCCCCAGCTTCTCATTGACAGTACTGTAATAATAACCAGCCTGCATATGGATTTCTGCAATAGCATCCTTAAAGGAAAACTATACCTTAAAACAGTAAAGTTCATTTCCTGAGCTACCAATTTCCTACACAGTAGATGCTGGTATCAGCAGTCTTGATTTATTTACATTATTTCTCTGCTGTCTGTAATCAAATTAAAAAGGTGAAACATATTAAAATAAGTAATAACTGAAATGCAGCATGGTGATAGCATGGGTGTACTTTTGATTCGTGCAACATGACTGGAGATTAAATGTACATAGAGCTATGGCAACTATGAATTTGACATGTTTCCATTTTGGACCACAAACTACAGCCTTAAGTATATCATCTTGTTAAGCTTGTTGAAGGTAAGCAAGGATATTATGCATTATTGGTGGCAATCCTCACCATCATTGTATGGCATGATTACATTAGTTCACATGGCTACTTGTGTAAAGAAGATTCATGTGTTTCTCCACATCTACCCAAAAAACACACAAAATCTTGTTGGTTACACTTACCAATAACCTTTTCAGATTTTGGTAAGTATTGTGGAAGGTCATTTCTATGAAGGTTAGTTTTCATTCTAGTGGGCTTTGCCAATCTTAGTATGAGTTTGAGCAGAGACTGCTAACAATATTATCGGCACTTTCAAAAAGTATACTGGAACAGTTTAAATAATAAAATGCTTTAATTGTTTTAGGTGAGAAAAGAATAAAGGTAAACCCAAACAATTATACAAGTAAACAGATGGAAGAATATGTGTAAGTGAGAGAGATAGATAAGAATTCTTTCATATCTAGTCATCTCAGACCAAATGATCTCTAAGAACTAAGGATGCTTGAGGAATTAATTTATTTCCTATTTCATTGAGGTGATACAAACTACATGATTTGGATTAATATGCAGATGGGAAATCTAAACCTCAGATTTCTTCATTTTCTGAAATTTGACAACATAGTTTATGAATATTTATAATGCTATAGAAGATGGTCCAAAGAATGTGTTTAAATACTTAATGTATTAACACCAACAAAGCAGGCAATACCAGCTTGGGGCAGCACATCTCCCTCCCCCCAACTTTGCTGGCAGCAAGGATAACTCATCACACTCCAAGGGGCATTTGTGGGCTCATTTTCAGCATGTATTCTAGGAGGCACATTGTAGTGGTTCCAAATAATAGTCATCTTTAAAAAAAAACCTCAAAGCTTTAAAGTGGCATTTTTAAAAAATCACCTTGTATAATAGTATTTTAAGTAGAATATTTAAAGGCAAATTCTAGTGTGGGTTTTTGGGGTGTGTGTGTTCTTTTTTACAATTGATAATGGAAACAAAAATAGGATGGAATAGATTTTGGAAAGAATTAATGAGAAAATGACTTGGACCAGAAATAGACTCATCATTGCAGTAAATGATCGTTTTTATGATTTAGAATCAACACAGTGATCATGCTTTTGAGTCCTTGGAAAAACAGCGAATCCTTAATGTAATACATTTCCTCCAATATGTTTCCTTTACTAATGGCTTGACTAGCAACTGAATGCCATGTTATCTGCCATTATTCCACTGAAGAGGTTTGCTATTCTCTATGTTTGAAAAATGGGCTATAAATTTTTACAACGGTATGGTACAATTTATTATGCATATTGTCTCTTCTAAGGTGTAAAGTGGTTTTTTACTGACAGTTAAGATAATATTTATCCATGGTTTATAGTAGGTAACATTCCCCGTCTGTACTGTGCACATTCAAAATAGAACAGCCAAAAAGTTTACATTTTTTAAATCACAGGATGAATAGGAGAAACAATAAGCAATGCTACTTTTCCCTGTTAGTAGTACAAAACTTTAATAAATCAAGGAAAAACATCAGCTACATGAAAGGTTGTGCAAAGCATGTTAAAGGATTGGGCTATAAGGAAAGATCCAGATTTCAGATTCCAGAATGAGAGGTTTTATTTTATTTTTTATTTTATTGGAATACTTAATATAATGGTCTTCAATTGGCAAGACTCACAAAACATGCAAGATTTTTTTTCCTGACCCTTGCTTCAATCGTTTTGTAGCCCTCCACTGTCCAATACTCAATTTGGACACTGAGGCCTTCCTAAAGAGTGGATTTTTCAGGATGTGTATTTCTATAGGGGGATACAAAGAGAAGGATGAGGTAGAAAAACTCTGTTCCTTTACCAGAACATTTATCAGTAATTGTCAAATTAATTAAGAACACTAAGGATGAACACAAAATAAGTGTAAGGAATAATTCATTAGGTTTGTGAGCCCAATTGCAGGTGTTAGTGTGGCAAACAGAAGGAGGGGACGGTCATAGAGGCAAGGGTAAACAGATGAAGATTATGTGATTATTTCAATTACATGTTCTTCAGCTTAGTTGCAATAGAGTGTTGGGACACAGTCATTCCAGTTTCTTCCTGGAAAAGGTGAGATTTGAGCAAAGATTGAAGGAAGTAATTTACATATCATTTAGCAAGTTATTGTTCAAAATACAGTTCATATCTACTTGGTTTTAGCCAAAGACACAAATTGCATCTGTGTGTATCAAGTGCAGTTGACCGAGAATAAGAAACATCTGTGAATTCTGTTTCTTTTGCTCGTTAACATTTTGAAAATCTGTGGAAGAGTTCAGTAGTTCTTTAGAATGGCATTTACCTAAATATGACCCCTGTTTCCTTTATGGCCTCTTGACATGCCAGGTTCCATACTCTCTAACAAATATGGTAAGAGTCAAAACTCCATTCTGTTCTGTAAGTCTGGTTAATTATTTGAAGTTTATTTGTTTCTGTAAAGATAGAAACTTTATATGATGGACAAAAAGTACTGCTATAAAAAGTTATGCAAAATAAAGATATGCAACTTTTTTCTCTTGCATAAATGTTCTAGTTTGCATAAATATATTTTAATGGCCATTCAGATTGTGGATGTTTACAGCTTTGAAATTGAAGCCTGTGGTATTTAAGCATAAGACTAAAATGGGCGGGGGGGGGGGAGAGATGGTTATACTGTACTTGACTTACAAAGAGCCCATTAGAGACAATGAAAAGATGACCTCTGGTTTCACCAAGCTGTGACTGAGGTTCACTTGTTTGGGCTATTCTAGCTCCCATCCTTTTATTTGAAAACTTAATATTTAATAATGTTTGTTCTGCCTTTTATTTTATTTCATGCATTTAAAAATGGACTAAAAGATAAAAGACTGTTTCCGGATACGTTCAGTATATCACTTATGAGTGGAACAACACATTAGCATTGAGTTCACAATAGATCATATCACTTTTATGCCTTCTTACAAGCTTAGCAGCACAAACAGCATAATCAACATATTATTTGGCTGTCATCTGCTGAACAGAAACCAGAGATCACAAGGTGGTTTTCCCTAGCTGCAGTGATGCCCTTTTTTGTTCCAAGCCCCCATCTGGGAGGGCCATGGTCTGTTATCATATGGAACGCGAGGTTTTCTGTAATCTGCTTAGCTGCACTGCAGTTTGAATCTTCATTCCATGTTTGAGTAATTTATAATTTTAATGAGACCATGGCTCTTGTGGGCTTTGAAATATATTAAAAGCTCTTTTGTGCATATGCTTTTGTTCTTGCTTAATAGGCTCAGTGTATTTAAACCTGATGAATTTTTATTCATGGATTTAGATGTCTGGGGATTAACTTAGACTGAATATCATTGCACTCATCTATTCATGTTTGGAAAACTGTATTTTTATTGCTTCTCCAAAAATGTAGTAAAAGACAGCCATGTGATAAAATGTTGATGTCTGTTGTTTGCCACAAAACCACAGTAGCAAAGAGTGGTTTGTTTTTTTGTTTCTTTTTTGCAGTTATTCAAAACATAATACAATGCAGTATTAATTCTCCACTGGGAATCCATTAATTATTCCTCTGGTCCTAAGCAGCCCAGTTTTTAATGAAGAAAAAAGTTCCACTGAAAGCATCAAGACTTTTTTCCAAGAAAATGTATTTTGGATGGAACAATAGATGTAAAAAAACAAAGCAATGGTGTCATATGTTATAGTTGCAGAATTTGTTAGACTGTTTCTCTACCTATAAAATTTAAATTGGTGTGATTACTATATATTTCTCACAGGCAGCGCATATTGTTGAATCGGGGAGTGGTCAGTATGAGTTTTGAGTTTTTGTATAGGGTATTCTATTAAGGAAAAAAACATAGAACTTTAGACAAACAGAAGAATAATATGTCCTGACTCCAACCAAGAGGCTGTATGTGTTTCGTTATGGTTCCAGGACACAAAACAACAGGCTACAATGAGCAGAATCTCTCTATGACCTCATTTATCTATTTTATTTTAATTTTTTTCTTCTGAATTTCAAAATTCTGATAAAATTTGAACAGTGTCCTTTAAGTGATCATGTTACATTTTGTATCTCCAGAGTTTCTGCTTCCTCAAAACTACTTTGGTCCATGATAATCAAAATAAAATTTGTGTAGGCCTAAGCAAAAATGTTCTGCTCTACCTCTCGCAACAAATTTGCCTAAACATTTTAAATTATGGATGCTTACTATTGTTGGAGGTGGCTTCTTAAGCTGTAAAAAGAAATCAGCTCTACTGGCAGAATCCTTTGTGGAGTCAGCCAGCCTCTTGCAACCTCCTCTCCCATTAGTACAACACTACATTATGGGAACCTAAGAGGAGCCATGCTGGCTCAGACCAAAAACCTATCTAGTCTAGCATTTTGTTCTCAAAAGGGCCAACCACCTGCCTCTGGGAAGCTCATGAGGATGATATCATTGTTCTCCAGCAACAGATGTTCAAGGTGTGTTGCCTTTTGATATGGAAGTCATATATAACCATCATGATTTATAGCCTTTCATTCTGTTATCCCACATGAACTCATCTAATCCCCTTTTAAAACTCTCCAGGCTGGTGGTTATCATGAAGCTTTGTGGTAGCAAATTCCACAGTGTAACTGCATTGTGATTATATACTTCCAATTTATCTATCCAATGACTCCCAGCATTTATCTTCAGTGGTTGGTTCTGGCTTCTATATAAGAAAAGGAGAAAAAAGTCACCATGTCCACTTGTGGACCATGTCCACTTGTGGGAGCTTGTGGGGGGCAATTAGCTAACACACATTGGAAACTGTTTAATGCAGTGTAGATGTGTAAATAGCTGTTGCTTAAAACAATTTGTAAGCCGCTCTGATAGCCTTGTGGCTGAAGAGCGGGGTATAAATAAATAAAATAAAATAAAATAAAATACTTTATCCATACAAGGCATAATTGTATCTGGTTTTAACATTTCTTACCTGCTTTCTCTCTATCCTGAAGCGTCCCAGACATTGTAACCATTCCTCCAGCCCCTTCATAATTTTAGGTGCCCTTTTCTACACTTCTCTAGCTTGGCAATGTCCTTTTTGAGATACAGTGACCCTAACTGTCCACAGTATTACAGGTGAGGGCATTACATAACATCATGGGTCCATGGTTTTCTGGGGAGAAAAAGGTGAATGGTAAGAGGGAGAGAGGACATTTTACAGCTTGAAGAAACTGCTGTCACAGAGCCCACTCTGAAACATTTTGGGGGTCTTTTCAACCCTAAAAGTACATGACTGAACTTTCAGTTCAGCCCTAACAGAAGCAGGTCTCTCCACATGCAAAAAGGTGCCACATCTTTCATATGTGCTCCTCTTCCCTGTTCAGCTTTGACAATGCATATTCCCAGAGAAGCAGTAAATAAAATGTGCTTCACATCCTGATTCTTCAGTTGTGAGTTGAGCAGTTAGTGTTCAATGATTTCATCCTTCTCATGTCAGTAGTAATATTGGCAATAAGGGATTATTTTCATGAGTAAAGATTTCAGAATGCCAGACAAGAGCAAAAGTTGGGGTAAACACATACATCTTGGTCTCTAGCAAATCCATCAAGAGTTCTGAAATCTGCTTGCATTTAAGGGCATTTCTGTAGTTACGGTACATTTTAGGTTTGCTTCTGTTTCCAAAGCAATCTGAGAAATGATTTTTGCATGCCTCTCTTATCTGTTGCAGTAAGTTGCACTGTTTAATGCAGTGTAGATGTGTAAATAGCTATTGCTTAAAACAATTTGTAAGCCGCTCTGATAGCCTTGTGGCTGAAGAGCAGGGTATAAATAAATAAATAAATAAAGTAAGAGTACGACCTTGGTTAGTATTTGTTCTCTTGGAGTGTAAGTTTAGCTTGTGTGGGTAATTTAAGATATACAATATATAAATTAATGTTTATATTTGGGGAAGTCTAAAACGTGAATATTTGGTAGCCCAAATAAGATGAGTTATTTGGCCTTTGCTTTTTTTTTTTTTTTGCACATACATAGAACTTGCTTTTCTATTGAGTTAAAAGTCAATTAATTTTTTTATTCAAGAAAAAATGATGTGTTTGTAAAAATTCTACAACTCACAAGCATGAAGAGTATGCAATAAACATTTATATGCAAGATGGAATTTATTAACAAGAAAGCAAATTTAATTGGATATATATGTATGCGTGTGTATTACCTTGAACAGGGTAGCAGATATAAAAAGCTCATAATCAATAGGACTATTTATCCATGTCCTTGCCCACAACAAATATGATTAATTAATAGGGTGGCTTTCAGTGTATACTAAATCAGAAAAAAAAATTCTTTGATTTGCTTCAGTGTGTTTCACTGATAAGCATCATGTTTTTCTCCTGTTGACTTGTTCTGTTTCTGCATAAATAGCAACATTTTAAAATTATTTACTTACGTGATTTGTTGAATTTGACAAAGCCTTGCTCGCAGAAAGAAGATAAATATGGATTGATTCCTGCTTTTATTGGGTATACTGTAAATTGTAATAGAAGATTACAGCAAACAAGATGTTAATTTTCACAGGCAGTCTGTGTACATTTCACTTAGAGAGTGCTATTGTTTCAGAACCTAACAACAAAAAAGGAATAATGATTGTGCTATCCTCACAGGAGCTGTCAATAAAAGATGTAATAGGGGATTTAGGAATCTGGAAATGGGCAACTAATTTATGTGAATCTATTTTACTTCAACTAGAAAGCTGAAGCTCTGTTTCGTCTGCACTGCATATTGCAGAGCACAGGCTGTCTATAGAAAACCAGGCGGCTGCATATGGATAGTCCCTTGATATCATTCACTTGCTGTGTAATCTTATTATGCAAAGTTCTAATCTTCACCTAGTATGAATGCCTCTGGGTCAGAATATAGTCATATCAGGGTTTTTAAGGTCATGTTTTGTGATCCTTAGCTTATTCTTCTAAGTAGGGCTGGGATTTAAAGGGTATTCCCCAGACACTAGCAGAGATAGACAGCAGAACCTGCTGCCTTTTTGGAAGACAAGACCAACATGAGGTCCCTGGTAGGATTAAACTTGATTTGTAGCTGTAGGATTTTTTAACAGATGTATTATTGGACAGGGAATAGGGGCCACCAGCACAGCGAAATTGGATCACGATTGGCATTCTCAGGGAGTCTGCTGACTGCTAAAACAGCAGCTGCATGTGGATTTGACTTCTTTCAGGTGAAGCGACTTCCAGTCATTTGGAAAGGATGGGATGAAAAGGAACCTTGGTGATAATTTTGATGTCTGCAAGATTTAGTACCAGTGTAATGGGATTATCGCTAACACCTTCACTGCAGAAAAAGCCACCTGGCGCTATAACTGGCAGCAACTGCGAACTAATCCTTTCCCATCTCTTGGATGTCATTCATGAAGCTCGCAGCAATTTCTACCCTGCTAGCTGTGATTAATTTTATAAACAAGGGGGGTGGGGAATCAGGTAATGAAAAAGTGCAAAGATACTTGAATTTATATTTCCGATTACTTTTTGGACTAGATGTAATTTATCAGGTACATTGTGTATTGTGTGCCAAAAATCTTAGCCTGTTGTATATCTTTGCTCATATGTTTTTATTTGTGAGATAAAGACTAGACAGGGAGGTGGAGCAAAGTACCTATCAGTATCTTGAATTAGCTCTGAATGATTAAACCTGTAAGCAGAAAAGAAGTATTTGCACACAAAAATTGCATTGTTCCATAGGCATGATCCATGGCCTCACAAAAATGATTACTCTCTAGGGAGGATAGAGTTTGTATTTTACTTGAACATGTTTACTACCTTGTACCAAATTGAACAATTACATGAACTTAAATAAGGGTAGAACACAAATTTGAGCCTAAGGAGTGTTTATGCTGATGGCTGTGTCTCAAAAACATTTATATAATATATACCTTAGCTGTCTGAAACTTCAAATAATACTTGGTTTTTGTAAGCTTATTGCTTTAATGTTTATACCTCATATTGCTTTAGTATCCATATCTGCAGTACTTACTTGCCGGCACTCTATATGTGTGACTAATGCAATACTTCAGGATGCTCAGACATTTATCTTATAAATAAAGAAATATTGCTTTGGGTAGTGTGTGAGGAATTTTTAAAAGAAACATGCCATTAACTAAATGTAAATTTACAAATACTGTAAGAGAAGCTTAGTGCTTCCTAGATCTAAGGACTTTTTCGGACAAAGAAAAAACAACGCTAGCAGCCTCGCCACGTTGCGAGCCTGCAGCGCTGCAGGGCATCTGTTTCGCATGACGGCCGTCCCTAGCGGTACTGTTGCAGTACCACTGGGACATTTGAGTTATATTTAGCAGATTTTTACTCACGATCAACGATCGTGAGTAAAAATCGCCGAAATATAATGCTCAAATGTCCCAGCGGTACTGCAATAGTACCGCTAGGGACGGCCGTCATGCGAAACGGACGCCCTGCAGCGCTGCAGCCTCGCAACATGGCGAGGCTGCTAGCGTTGTTTTTTCTTTGTCCGAAAAAGTTCTAAGTTCTTCAAAGCTCAGAAACCAGTTGCTTTCTGCTGAAACAATGCAAACTCACACAGGCACTTGGCCTTTTTTGTATGTGTGCATTGTTAACTTCATTAATTATTGTGAATTAATGTATATTGTCCTATAATGCTGAAAAAAGACTTGGGTTTTAATTGATAGAAGGCATTTAGTTACATTGATAAATCATTCAGCGCTCTGTGATGCTCTTGCTACAACCTAATAAACAACAAATCCCCCTTTTTAAGTACCGGTATATGTAAGAGAGGAACCTTGAATCTGTTGTTTGGTATGAAACCAGTAGTTGACATGTGCCAGACTTCCAGTGGTCAGTTAGGAGCTCTATATCCTGGTTGTTCTGTCTATCCTTTATCTACTTCTGGTTCTCTTTTCAGTGCTTTCTAATTCCACTTGCTCTAATATGGCTTCTTATCCTTACCCCCCACATATATGTTCTCTCTCCCTGCCACTTCCAAGCCTATTCTAGAAGACAGCGTAAATCCTTCCTTTTCATTCTTTTATAAAGAGGGCTGCACAGAGGTCTTTTATTTAAAGTATTTATTGCATCTCAGCCCTTTAAAAATGTTAACACATCTTTAAAAATGTTATTTAAAATGTTAAACAGAAGAGAACATTATTTACAATAAAGTTTTCTTAGATAATAGTTTTTTTAAAAAACACACACAGAGAGAGAGAGAGAGAGAGAGAGAGAGAGAGAGAGAGAGAACAACCAGAGAAGCGACCCCTATTTTTAAAGGACCGAAGGACAAAATAATACAGCCTTAATTGCCTGACGGAAACTCAAGATGGGTGGAACCATCCTGGCATTCCTTGGGAAAATGTTCCACAGCTGAGATGGCATTACAGAAGCCCTTGTCACAATCTATCCTCTTTGGATTGTAGGACATACAACAGGGCCTTTGCTGAAGATCCCAAATTTGCAATAGGCTCATGTAGGAGCTGGTAGTCTTACATAATCCCAGCCATTTAGGACTGCATTGAATTAAATTCAAAAGCAAATGTGAAGCCAGTCAAGTTAGTGCAAGACTGGTGATATGTGATCTCAGAAGCACACACCATATTTTGTACTACCATATAGTCATGTATGTTGATTTTTTTAAAATCAACCAAAAAAAACTGTCAATTTATACATGGCTCAGTCTAAGTACCGCTTTCTACCACACTGCCACTTCTGGCTGTTTGGACTGACTGGATGGGAAAGCGGCAGCACTGTGGTGCAGCCTGTCTCAGGAGAACCTAAAAGAAGCACTGACCCTCTCTACTCTATCCAGCAGCCTTTTGGAATGCCTGGGTGGGGAAATGGTGGCAGCAGCTCTTTGGCGCTTCCACACAGTGGTGTGTGGGGCGCACAAAGAACTGCTGCTGCTGCCATTTTCCCACCCAGGCATTCCAAAAGTCCAGAAGCAACACCATGGTGGAGAGAGTAGAGGGGGTTGGTGCTTTCTTTAGGTTCTCAACTTATCCATGGGTCATATCAAAATCTGCAAATTTTGTCCCCAAAACCTGCCCTTATATACAAGGTTGACTTGTACATAGGTATATATGATAGTTGTTGCTGCCAAACTCTTTTCAAGGAAAACGTCAAAAGTGCATTACAGTAGTCTAATTGGGAGGTAATTATGGTGTAAACCTAAAGGAGCGAGAAAGTGACACAGCTAGTGTAGCAGCTAAATCTGGGCAAAGGCACTTCTGGCCATAGCAGCCATCTGTATTTTCAGGAGTAAGGTTTGGTCCAGGAGCAATCTCTAAGCTACAGATTTGGTCTTTCAAAGGCAGTGTCACTTTATCCCAAATTGATTGTAATCCTAGTCCCAGGTTAGCTTTCCTATTAATGAAGAAATACAGTAGCACCCCTGCATCCGCTGATTCAATTATCTGCGGATGGTGACAACAAGGGGAGTGGATGGGGGAGGGAGGAAAGGAGAAGAGATCTCACCTCTCTTCTCCCTTTGCCCCCTGGATTGCTGCCCAGGATTGCTCCCAGGGCGGAAATGGCAACGTGGGGGTGAAAGAGGGGAGGAGAGATCTATCTCCCTCCTCCCTTTGCCCCTGGAATCACTGCCCAGGATCACTCCTGGGGAGGAACTGGTAAAGAAAGGGGAGGAGGGATCTGCGTCCCTCCTCTCTTTGCCCCTGGAATCATTCCCTGGGATCGCTCCTGGAGTGGAAATTGCGACACAGGGATAAAGGGAGGGGAGAGCTTGCATCCCTTCTCCCTTTGCCCCAGGTTCATTCCCTGGGATCGCTCCTGGGGCAGAAATGGTGATGCATGGGTGAAGGGATGGGAGGCAAGATCTTTCCTCCCTTTGCCCCTGGGATCACTGCCCAGGATTGCTCCCGGGGCAGAAATGGTGATGGGGTGTTTCTTATTATCCACTGATTTTGTTATCCATGGGGGGTCCTGGAACCAATCCTCCGCAGATACGGGGGTCCTACTGTATTGTGTCCAGTTTGGGGCATCACAGTACAGAAAGGATATCTGCAAGCTGGAAGGTGTCCAGGAAAGGGCAGCCAAGATGATGAAAGGTCTATAAACCAAGCCTTATGAGGAATGACTTAAGGAGTTGGGTAAGTTCAGCCTGGAGAAGAGACTGAGAGGTGACATGAAAACCATTGTTAAATATCCGAAGGAATGTCAGGTAGAAAATGGAGCAAGTTTGTTTTCTGCTGCTCTAGAGACTAGAACATGAACCAGTGAATTCAAATTATAAGAAAAGAAATTCCACCTGAATGTTAGGAAGAACTTTTATATAGTGCTGTAGTTAAATATTCCTGCAAGGTAGGGGGTTATCGATGGTCCTTGTGACCCATTCCAACTCTACAATTTTATGATTGTAACTCTGACCTTTCCTAGAGTTGTGTGAGTTTATATTGTCTTCATGAGAACTGGTAACATGTTATCCAGTTTAGTCAGCAGCCTGCTCTGTATATTTAAAACATATGCTTCTATGTTTTGATTATGATAAAACTCTGACACCCTTGGAACAAGGAGTAGATCCATTGAAATGAATGGGACTTAATTAGTGTATTTCAGTGTATTAGGTCTGGAGTTAGATTGATACTAGATTTAACCATGCTATCAGATGAAGTTTAATTAATATGGCATGAAGCATTAGTTAAATCAGAAGATTTTAACATTTTCTTCTCTTGCACCTGTTGTTGAAGGTCTTGAGTATTTGTGTTCCAAAACAATTCATATTAAAGTGTTTCTATTACACTGTGTTTCTCACCCAAAATTCTTATGTATCTGTTTTCTCATGCCATCCTCAGGTGAATGGGACCTTTCTTCGATTGTACCAGTCTTGCATTAGAATTAGACTACCAAGCAATTAATTTTTCCTCAAATTACTTTCTAGCTGAGGAGGCCTTTCTGGCAATTGTTGCAGGAAAAGCTTTGCCACTGTAGCTCCTGCTAGATATTTTGTGGTCATTGATTCCCACCTGTCCTATGACACTGATTGATCTGCTGACATTCAATCTTTTATCACCTGAAAAAAAGTTTGAAACTGAATGTTTTGCCTTCTGACATCAAGGATTTAGCCCAAAGTATTATAATTTCCTGACTTGATTAAAGCACAACACTTTTTTCTGTGGCCTTTGAATAAACTATGATTGTACATGTAATTAGTTCAAATACAGCTGCTCTCGTTTCAGTTTACATGTGCCCATTCCCCCATATTCTTGGTGCTTCATAGAACAAATGGAAAAATAGTTGATAGTTGATAGTAGAGTTTTGCTGACAGTATGTATTATTTTTAAAATTTTGTGAATTGCAGATTAGCAATTCCATTATTGGAATAGTCATACATTCAGTAGTACTATTCAACAGTGAATTACTACATTATAATAAAGCAGCTAAATCCCAAGTTTGGTCATAGACACAGTGCTACTGTACAAGATTTCATATAACTGGTAGTAAAATAAATAAGGGTGAGAAAACAAGGTTGTGTCTGACTCATCAGTTTTCCATTAGCTGAATTTTTGCACAAAGTAATTTGAAAGTCGAGGTTCCTATAAGATGATCAACACTTCTGTTTGCTTCACAGTTATTTAAAGCATTCTCCTTCCTTCCTCTAAGTATCAAAGGTCTGCAGGTGGAACTAGGGATGTTGGGTAGGAGAATATGGCTTGAGAGAACTAACGTATATCTTGTCAATTCCTCAAATGTGCTTTGTTTTATTTGTCACCTAATTTTCATATTTAAGTTTTGCAAGAAGTTCTGAAAGTGTATCCATTAAAATATGGTAGGTGAAGTTATATAAAACTATTCAGATTCAGACTGGGAATTTGGCTCTATGGTGTAATGGTCCTGGTTGTTTCTGGATAGTAAATCTGAGAAGTACGAAGTGGCAGCTGCTTCATCCCACTGTTACTGGTGTAGAAATCCTTTTGTGTCCTTTATGCTTTTAACATTTACATTAAACCACTGGGTAAGCTATTCTGGAAATTTAGGTGGAAATGTTACTAGCAATCAACTGATACTCACATTTATCTTTTATTTCCATCATTTAAATCTTGGGAGCCAGTAGAATCTTTAATGCTGCTATTAGGGTTGTGGAATGGATGAGGTGAACAAATAGAAGCTTAATCTGGATAATATATATTGCAGACCCAAACCGTATGCTCCCCATCCTTTCCCTTTAATTAAACCACATACAACAACAAGCTGTCTTAACCAATTGTATTGAGTACAAGATAAACATAAAAGATTAGGTATAGGTTAATATGAAGAATATTGACAATAAAATGGCTGCAACTTGCTAGTGGCTGCAAATGGTTGGCACTATCGCATGGGTCTGGATTCCTTCATTGCCCAACCCTGTGCTGGCCAATGGTCCCTGTCGGTTGCTACTGCACCGGTCCTGGAGGAGAGAGCCTTGGCCGAGCCTCCCTGCTCGACACTCCCTCCCCCCCGTAAACAAGTTGTTAATCATAGAAAGGGATGCTACTACTATAGAATGTTTGTAGTATGGTCAAAATCAATTTCTTAAATACCTTATAGTAATTCTTAATCATGTGCTTCCAATATTTGCTTGTCTGGTGTATTGGTTTCAATTTGTACAGCCTGGAGATGTGGACAAGATCCTTGGCAGAATTCTGTTCACCACTTGTGGGCTCAATCCTTGTTCTACATATCTGAATAAGACAGATAACAGAGGTTCTTCTTTGTGATCTCTGAATCCACACAGCTGGGTTATTCCTGCGCCTGTGCAGTGTACACAGAACCTTCTAGAATAGTTATATAACAGATTTTTGGTGGTAGCTCCGCCCACCCTAATGGTCCCTCTGAGGCGATCCTGCTTATTTCCCTCAGTTCCTTTTTGTCCGCCGTGCCAGCAGCCTTTGGCCTTGTTTTGCTTGCTCGGGTAATGACCTTGGACTGTTAGATGACTTTTTTGCTTGCTGAAAATGGCTTCTAAATCTGCTGCTTTCAAGTGGTGCACTGTGTGCGAGGTGAAGCTGCTCAGTTCTAATGGGCACTCTCAGTGTCTCATTTGTCTGGGTGAGGCCTACAACATTGACGCCTGTGCACAATGCAAGGCCTTTACACCTCAGGCCCGCAAACACCACATGTCACGTCTCAAGTCCTACGAGAAGGCCCTGTTACCTCAGGCGTCGCCATCGGCCAAGGTCTCTGTGGCTTTGAGGTCCCCGGATGTTTCAGCCACCCATCTATCTCTGACCCGTAAGAGGGCCCACAACAAATCAATAAGCCCCTTGAAATGGTGTAAGGCTGAATCCGTGAGCCCCTCAAAGCGCTGTCGGGTATGGTCTGCCTTTGAAACCGAGGCTTCCAACCCATCTGCTTCGAACCAGGGCTGTGCTTCTGCAGCCTCCTCCAAGACTGTTTGGGAGAAGTCCAAGGAAAAGAGGAAGACCAGACACTCCTCTCCTCATGCTTCGGCTAGCCCTTCATCCACTGGTGGTCTCTGTGGTACATCCCCCCCCACTCTGGTTTGAGAGCCGACGCCAGTTCGAGAGCTGACACCGACCCCCTCTGTGAAAGTAGTCAACGTGGACATGGTCTAGCTCTCTGAAGGAGAGATAGCAGCCTCTCTGCTTAGGCAGACCCACTGTGTCCCTCATCGTCTCTCGCGAGGAGCTTCTGGATGATGGTACCGTCCATGAACTGATGGTATACTTAGCTCTAAAAAATTTACTGAAGAATTTTCAATGTTGGCAGTCCTTCCCATGCTAAAGTTTGTTTAAAGATGTTTTTATCTGTGTTTTTGTCAGGATCAGTCCCTGACGGTGCCTAATCCTGCCATTTTCAGTTACAGTATTTTGTCTATAACCTTGATACTCATTATGTTTTGCATTTTGGTACTTGCTAACAAGTGTTCTTTGCCAACTGTGGAGGGAGGTGATAATGGTTTCGAGTGGTTTGGAGAAAGATAAGAATGCAGCTGCAAAACCAGCCTGGGAAAAGGAGGCTGTCTGGTGTAAGGGGATGTCATGTCAGGAAATGATGGTTAGATTGTAATATACTTTTAATATAGTGTTTAGCCCTTAAGTTTCAATTTTCAGCAACAATCTTGTATGGTATGCTTCTTGGATTTTCTGGCATTAAAGTTTTCTGATGAACTCTGAAATGTCTGTCCACTGAATCTGGGAATACAAGTACATGACAGTTTTTAGCATCTGTATATTCATTACCTTTGAGATTATAATAAAAACAACAAAAATCCTGTGTCATGCAAAAGACTAACAATATAGCATGAGTTTTCATGAGCTTCAGGAACCTACTTCATCAGATGTATTTGGGCTACAGTTAATGAAACTCCTTGTATAATAAATTCAGTAAGCTGCAATACACTGACATGGCTGCAGTACCCTGCTGCAGTATACTGACATGGACAATGCTACAGTGGATTCCTAACATATTTTTGACTGCACAGTTCTCTTTATAGTGTATTGTACTTTTAAATGGCTGTGAACTACTCTTAGTGGTGCACAAGTATGAGAAGGGCAAGATATAAATTTATTTATTTATTTATTTAAATGCCTGTATAAATGAATGAATAAATAGTGTATTTCTTTCCCCTTAACAGCCTTTTCACAGCTGTGACACTGCTATGTTGAAAGACGTTATTGGAAAAACTTTTCGACTTCTTGGGTACACCATTCAGTACGGGTGCATAGCTCATTGTGCCTTTGAATACCTTGGAGGAATTGTTGTGGTGAGTTAACAAAAAGATTTAGAACCAGAAGCTTAATTTAAAATGAAAACAGCTGTAAACTTAGCCCTGTGTTTTCAACTGGTTCCTGTGCAGCCTACTAAAACTAAAAGCTCTGCAGACCATTTGCATGCGTTAATCTAGTTTGCAACCACAGAGGTAGCACAGTTTAAAACTAGGATCCTCTGCGGGAGATGGGCTCTCCTGCCACCATTCTCAATGGCTTTTGCATAGGCAGCCTTTATAAACTTCCTTTTTGAAGTAATGGAACAGTGTAACTCCATCAGACAGGGAAGAGGAAGATTTTAAAGCTTTCTGGGTAAACTCCTCTAGGGTGGAGCTCACCTCCTGCAGAAGATTATCTTGCTACAACGGGGGGTTGCAGCTTTCCCCCAGTCTCTGGCTTCCTTGGATATCTTTTGCCAGACCAGGATTGTTGCTGGATCAGGGTGCTTTCTGGGTGCATTTGGAGGTTTAGGTTGGTTTGGTGTAAGAGGGTAAATTGGAAATTCTTCTCTGGTATGCATATTACACTTGTCCCTCCACATTCGCAGGGGTTAGGGGCGCAAGAACCCCGCGAATGTGAAAAAACTGCGAATAAAATACACCTCCCCCTGCCCATCCACAAGCCCCCCTCCAAAGTGGTGACCGGGCTTTTGAAGCCTCCTAGACACTTCTTAGCCGCCACACCCGCCCTCCCAAATCTGCTCTCCAAACAGAGCCAAGCCCTGAAAGAGCAGAGAGATCTGTCTAAAGCACCCACTTCCCTGCTCTCTTGGGGCTTTGGCTCTCCAGTTCAAATGGAAGCAAGCCCCAGGAGAGTGGGGGGGGGCTTTAGACCCGATCTGCCCCTTCTCCCTGGGCTTGGCTCTGTCTGAAGTGGAGAGCCAAAGCCCCAGAGAGTAAGGAGATCGGGTCTAAAGCAACCACCTCCCTGCTCTCTCAGGGCTTTGGCTCTCCA
This sequence comes from Gambelia wislizenii, assembly GCA_030847615.1. NCBI lineage: Eukaryota > Metazoa > Chordata > Lepidosauria > Squamata > Crotaphytidae > Gambelia > Gambelia wislizenii. Next base: position 376,480,848 of record JAUMIR010000001.1, read on the forward strand.
GTTTAAACGGAGGCAAGCCCCAGGAGAGGGGGGGCTTTAGACCCCATCTCCCCCCTCTCCCTGGGCTTGGCTCTGTCTGAACTGGAGGACAAAAGCCCCCAGAGAGTAAGGAGACTGGGTCTAAAGCACCCACCTCCCTGCTCTCTTGGGGCTTTGGCTCTCCAGTTCAAATGGAGGCACGCCGCTGAGGTGAATGGAGTTCTCTCCTAGAGAGGGGGAGGAGAAACCGCGAATACTCAAAACCGCTAAAGACAAAGCCGCGAATGTGGAGGGACGACTGTAATATGAAACACAGAAGAATTCAGTGGAATGCAAAATTTGTATCGGCTTGCCAACATGTTTAATAAGATGAGTGGAAACAAAATCGAATAGACATTAACAGAAACGACTGTTTAGGAGGATAGTTTCACAGACTTTATACAACAATCTTGGGAATCTAGTTTATATTGACTGGATTGGCTACTAGCATCTATTTATTTATATGTTATATAAGACAAAATATTTGGAAATAGCAATTAACCTCTGGTTTTCTGTTTTTGTGTTAGTGTTCAGGACCTTCAATGGAGCCTACAATTCAGAATTCTGATATTGTGTTTTCAGAGAATCTTAGCTGCCATTTTTATAACATTCAGAAGTATGTTGCTCTACTTTTCCACAGTTTTCTATTTGTACTTCCTTACTGATTATGCTTTTTCCTTAGATGCAAAAACTAGTAGTAGCAGTTTATATTTGCCAGAAGTTTTTTTGATTTGCTGTGTTTTGTCAGGCCAGTTTGTTGTGTGCTTATTTTAACACTAGCTATAACCGGTGTAACATACACCGTTCCTCCCCTTGCACTTTACCCCCCTCACGGTACACATGCCATTCCCCCATGTTGCCCTCAACGCCCTTGCACTGCCCTCCCTGCACCCCGTGCCGCCTTCCCCGCAATTGCACTGCCCTCCCTGCACCCTCCCCCACACCCTGTGCCGCCCTCCCCGCACACACTCCGCCCTCTCCACATCCTGTGCTGCCCTATGCCACCCTCCTCGCACTCACCCCGCCCTCCTCGCACCCTGTGCCACCCTGTGCTGCCCTTCCCACACTCACACCGCCCTCCCCACACCCCGTGCCGTCCTGTGCTGCCCTCCCCGCATTCGCACCACCCTCCCCGCACCCTGTGCTGCCATGTTGTGCCCTCCCCACACCCTGTGCTGCCCTCCCCGCACTCACACCACCCTTCCCCCACTCGCACCACCCTACCCACACCGCATGCTGCCATGTGTCACCCTTCCTGCACTTGCTCTGCCTCTCCGCACCCCGTCCTGCCATATGACACCCTCCCTGCACTTACACCGCTCTCCCCGCACCCCGTGCCACCCTCCCCGCAGTCACACTGCCCTCCCTGCACCATGTGCCACTCTCCCCGCTCCCCATGCTGCCCTCCCCGCACTCACACTGCCCTCCCTGCAGCCTGTGCCACCCTTCCCCCACTCGCACCGCCCTCCCCGCATCCCATGCTGCCATGTGCCACCCTCCCCCCACTCGCACCGCCCTCCCTGCACCCTGTACACGCCGCACACACACACACACTGTGCCACATCTCCCCATGCTACTCTGCCTCTGCCATGTTTAGAAAGGATGAAACTTCCACATGGTCCCACCCCCAGTGAGCTGATTGGATGCCCAACAGAGCTTTGATTGGTTGGTCAGTTTCCTAAGCAGCCAGTCAGCACACAGGCAACGGCAACATACCTAAGAGCAATATATATATATATATATATATATATATATATCAAGATTATCTTACTTTGTCTTATAATGGCCAACTAGAGTTTATCTCCAGGAAGTAAATTTAGAGCAATTCTTTTCAGAAATGTAGCCCTTTATTATATCAACCCAATGTTATTTTAGGAGTATTTGTGGATCAGTGAATGTGTGCATACTGTTCCACACGTACATAAAAGACCAGGCTCAGTGCAGTAAACTATGTATTTACAATCAAACACTTATTGCTGCTGGGTAGCAATAAAAAAGGGCTTTTATGGGGTAATAAGTCTGAGTAGTAGTCAAGAAAAAGATCAGTTTCTATCTGTAAATTTGTGACCAAGAAGGCTTCTTGAGATCTATTCTGTTTTTAGCTGAAAATATGTAAAAATGGGCCTGACATTGGCACAGATTCTCCCCCATTCAAGTTGTTTGTTTGTTTGGAAAGGAACCATTTATTTGCAATGATTCTACATTAATGAGGGAGGGAGATATAGATATGGGCCAACTTGCTGAATGGCTTAGAAAATTAGAGTACAACATATATTATAGGTGCTACAAGTGGGAAAAGAAGCAAAGATCTGTAGCATTTATTTCTGTGTAAGAGCAGGAGGGTCTGGGAGTAATGGTTATGGAATTGAAAGCAGGCCTACATCCCAGCCTAGTTCTGCAACAATATATTGCTCCTGGTTCAGTAAACTAGAAGCAAAACTACCATAAGGTACGTGCAAGAATGTCATTCTCTCATAATTTAGATCTGACTTTTGACACATCCTCCTAAAGTTGGTAATCCTAGTGTATCTGTGTTTCACTGACTTATTGTTAGATGCTGACATTTCCTTTCATTGTTTTCCTCAGAGGTGATATTGTCATTGCAAAAAACCCAACTGACCCCAAATCAAATATCTGCAAAAGAGTAATGGGCTTGGAAGGAGATAAAGTCTGTACAAGCAGTCCTTCAGATTTTCTTAAGATCCACAATTATGTAAGTACTACTGTTATAAATGCTTTTTTAAATTGCTTGAAGGCTCTGCATGCCTTTAAATTAGATTCTAAATTTCTGGTGATTAACTTCTAATGACAACAGATTTTGTTTAATTCAACAGTTACACAAGCAAAGCAAGTCTACTGTCCCTTAAAAGCTGTTCCTGAAGGTTTGGAACCCTCAGGAAAGACCTGGGATGTGGAGCTGTGATGGGAGAGGAAAACTAAGCAGTTTCTACAAATAAAAGGATGTATGAGTTATACCTATTATCTTTAATGAACATCTTTTCAGAAGTCAATAGATTCATAGACCTCCCCATTGATGCCCCCTTGTCGTGGGGGAGAGGTTTGCGTACCCTAATGCAGTTTTGAGCTATGCTGGCGGTGGCATAATATCAACCGGTAGGGCCTCCCATGCCAGACAGGTCAAAACCGAAGAGCCTGGCAAAGAGCGTCAAAGAGCAGGATGGGCTCTCTAGCCTTATGGCAACCATCCTAGGAGAAGGAAAACTCTAATCCCAAACCCGGGCAGATGGTGCTCATCCAACCCTGTAAGGTCAACCATCTAAGAGAAGGAAACTCTAATCAAACCTATGACCCGAGGACCTCGTTGCTACCGTCCATGCTTGCAAGGCCACAGTAGATGAACCTTTGGTTTAAAGGGTGGGGCCAGTTCTGTGCATGCTGCACTCCACCAGAAAAACACATTGCACAGGCTCAAAGGACAAATCCAATTCTGAAAAAGCCCTGTAGCGATAGGTGAGGAACAAAATGGCAGGTGTAAAGATGCACTGGAAGCTGCAGACCCAACCCTGCATGCAGGCAGCTCAGGACTTTGGTTGCTCGAGGCTGACCTGGGAGATGACTGTCTTGTTCGGCAATATCCTGAACGGCCAAGCAGCCATGTTTTAAGGAGAGCACTGCTTGCTCCATATGGAGAGGGGCCTAGAAAAGGTGGCCTAACGAAAGCTCATCCCCATCTACCTGGTTGGCTAGCCACAACCAACAGGCATCTTCTGATGCGGTCAAACCAAGGCAAAGAAACAAAGGCACACACCGGCCCCCAAAGGTGTAAATAAACTGACGCTTGCATGCTGGAACATCAGAACCATGCAAGACTCTGCCGATAGTGGACGACCTGAGCGTCGCTCTGCTCTAATAGCCCATGAACTATCACGACTTAATATTGACATCGCTGCTCTTAGTGAAGTTCGTCTCCATGAGGAAGGCAGCCTTAAAGAACATGGCGCTGGCTACACACTTTACTGGTCTGGCAAACCCAAAACTGAAAAACATCTTTCAGGAGTAGACTTTATGATTAAAAACTCCATTGCCTGCAAACTCAATATCTTGTCAACAGGACTTTCTGATCGCATTATTTCCTTACGCCTCCCACATGTTGTTCTCTTTAGTACATATGCCCCAACTATGCAAGCTGACCCTGAAGAGAAAGACAAATTCTACACAGACCTACACCACCTCATACAAAAAGTCCCTGTAGAAGATAAAATTATTATCCTTGGTGACTTCAATGGAAAGGTATTTTAGGCAAGCATGGTGTTGGAAATTGCAATGATAACGGACGCCTCTTGCTAGAGTTCTGTGCAGAACAACAGCTAACTATTACAAACACTGTCTTTCAGCAGAAAGATAGCTTGAAGACAACACGGATGCATCCCCGATCTAAACACTGGCACCTCATTGACTATGTTCTAGTCCACCAGAGAAACATTTGCGATGTCCGTCATACTTGAGTGATGCTGAATGCAGAATGCCAAACTGATCATCGCCTCGTAAGATGTAAATTAAATCTTCATCTTAAGCTCAAACCTAAGAGGGGTGGCATCTTAGAGGAGACTACAAGTCAACAATCTTCAACAGGCTACCATGAGAGACAAATTCCAGGTAAATCTACAAACAAAACTTGAAGGCCATCCTACAGATCCTTCTCCTACAGTGCTTTGGCAACATTTCAAAAACAGTATCCTCCAGTCTGCAGAAGAATCCCTCGGGTTCTCCCACAAGAAAAATCAAGACTGGTTTGATGAAAACAACCAAGAGATCCAGGAGCTGTTGGCAAAGAAGAGAACTGCTCACCAGGCATACATCGCCCAGCCAACTTGCCATGTAAGAAAAGCAGCTTTCCTCCTCACATGTAGTAAACTTCAACAAAAACTCCGAGACATGCAGAACAAGTGGTGGATCAATATAGTACAAAAGACACAATGCTAATATCTGTGTGATCTTAGAGGATTCTACGAAGCTTTTTAGGCAGTGTTTGGACTTACTTATCAGGTCCAAAGGTCCTTATACAGTACAGATGGTCAAACACTAATTACTGATCAAGCCTCCATCCTGAATCGATGGGCTGAAGATTTTCAAAGTCTCTTCAGTGCCAACTGAGTAGTCCAAGGCTCAGCTATCCAACATATGATACACAAACCGATAAAAATGAACTGGACATAGCTCCCACTCTGGAAGAGACCCTTAAGGCCATACAGCAGATGAAAAAAGGCAAGGCAGCTGGGATTGATGGAATCCCACCTGAAGTTTGGAAACACAGAGGTCATGTACTCTATGTTAAATTCCACGAACTCCTTGTGACTTGCTGGGGAAAAGGGGAACTGCCATCAGATCTCCGAGATGCAGTCATCATCACCCTGTAAAAGAAAAAAGGAGCAAAATCCGATTGCTCAAACCATTTAGGTATAACACTGCTCTTTATTGCTGGAAAAATCCTTGCAAGGATACTCTTGAACAGATTAGTTCCTGCCATTGCCGAAGAACTTCTTCCTGAAAGTCAATGTGGCTTCAGAGCCAATAGGAGTACTACAGATATGGTATTTACCCTTAGACAACTGCAAGAGAAATGTAGAGAGCAGAACAAGGGTCTCTGTAACATTTGTCGACCTCACCAAAGCCTTCGACACTGTGAGTAGAAAAAGTCTCTGGCAGATCCTGGAAAAACTAGGACGTCCCCCCAAATTCCATAAAATGATCATCTTGTTACATGAGGGCCAGCACGGTCAAGTCAGATATGGCGATTCTCTTTCAGAGCCCTTTCTAATAACTAATGAAGTGAAGCAAGGTTGTGTTCTTGCTCCAACTTTATTTACAATCTTCTTCAGCATGATGCTCCAAAGGGCTATAGCAGAGCTTGAAGAGGAAGACGGCATCTGTATACATTACCATATTGATGGTAGCTTCTTTAACTTAAGCTGTCTGAGGGCGCTCGCACTAAGACTCTAAACTATCTAGTCCATGAGCTGCTCTTCGCTGATGCTGCTGCCCTTGTTGCCCACACAGAAGCAGCTCTGTAACGTCTAACAACCTGCTTTGCAACAGCTGCAGAGCTGTTTGGGGTGGAAGTCAACCTGAAGAAAACGAAAGTTCTCTACCAGCCTGCGCCACAGGATAAACACCACCATCCCCACATTGCCGTAGGCAAATCTGTGCTTAAGTCCATTCAGCAGTTCACCTACCTGGGAAGCATCATTCCTCAGATACCAAGATTGACAAAGAGATTGATCATAGATTAGCAAAGGCATGTAGCGCATTTGGAAGACTTTACAAAAGAGTCTGGAGTAACAAACACCTGGGGCGAAGCACAAATATCAGTGTGTATAGAGCCATTCTACTGTCTATTCTCCTTTACGGGTCTGAAACATGGGTCACCTATTGCCAACACTTACGACTCCTTGAACATTTTCATCAGCAGTGTATACGTACAATCCTAAATATACACTGGACTGACTATGTGACGAATGTTGCTGTCCTTGACCAAGCAGGGATCACCAGCATTGAGGCCATGATATTGAGAACACAGCTGCGCTGGGCAGGGCATGTTTCTAGGATGGAGGACCATCACTTCCCAAAAATAGTACTCTATGGTAAACTCGCCACGGGTCTGTGTAAGAGGGGTGCTCCAAAAAAGCTATACAGGGATTCCCTGAAACAACATCTCAGGCTTCGCCAACTTGATCACCAACAATGATCTGCCCTGGCTTCACATCAGGAAGCATGGGGACGCACTATCCACAATGCTGCAGCCTTATTTGAGAGCTCACGCCGAACAAGTCTTGAAGAGAAACGACAACACAGAAAGAATCACAACCCAGAAACATCACCCAAGGAGACCTTCTGCTGTGCTTTCTGCAACTGGACTTATTTATCTTGGATTGACCTTTTTCATCATCAGTGCACTTGCAGAAAGCGCGGGATGAGTCCTTCCTGAATCTTCATTTGCGAATAAAAGCCAGAGAGAGAGATTGGTCAAAATTAAAATTTAGAATTATATACCAAACTACAAATATAGTGTTACTGTATCTGCATGTGATTTAATAATGTGTACATTACATTCTGTTTACCTACCATATGTCCAGCTGGTGCAGTTACTATTTATCAACAGAAAAAGACAGCAGGAAAATTGTAATAAACCAGTTTAAATATCATAAGGCATTGATATGCTAACCCCTTGTATCACTTGACTAGAAGAAGGGTCTAGCAATGTCACTTAATGCAGATAGGGCCTGTAAATAAGGATCCTGCTCTTTGCAAGTCATAGTGATAAAAAGCTGAGATAAAACTCCATTTCTCAGCAACACTCTACTGATAATCAATTACAACACACTGCTAATGCTCTGGCTACAGCTGATGTGGAGGAAAATGTTTACTTTGTGCTAAAGTGAAGTTCATTGAGGAGATGACATATTCTGTTTATCCTGTGGCTATCTCTAAAGCTAACACAGCCTAAAGATTAAGGGTCTTATATCTGCAAATCTGAGAAAAGGTCTTTTTCAGGCATTTGTTACTTGCATCAGTACAGATGTCCAGCCATTAGTACTTACAAATATGGGTAGATATTTGCTACAGAAAAAGTATGTATACCACTGGGCATATTTTCTCCAAATTTGGAGGGAATATTTGGGATGGTCTTACTTAACATATGGGATATGTGGCATATATGAAATTCACTTGGAGGGGATGGGAGGAATTATTTTTTCATTCATACAGAATAGTGTGTTTGGTGGCTCATTGGGAGAGACGTGATCTCTCAAGGGCAACTGAGAGTCATGTGCAATGCAAGAAATATTTGAGTACTCAAAGAGATAGCAGTATTCCTCCAGACCAATTGAAATGGAACAATTATAAATAAAAGTTACTGATTATCCTAAGGATTGCTTGGTACTACTACATAGCTATGGGTAGACTAAGTCAATGGAAGCCACAGAGGCAGGGCCATAATCTGTTTTGTCCAAACATCCTGGTGTAACCTGGATGCTTTATTAGCTGGGTCAGGTCAAACAGAAACTACAGATTCCATTCTCATCTGAGTAAGCTATAGTAGGACCCCCCTTATTTGCTGATTCATTATCCACTGATTCAGTTATCCACGGTTTTAGTTTCAGCACAGCTACCACAGAGTCTTCCTAGAAAATGTGTCCTCTCTAGCCATTTTCTAGGTCTTCCAAGGCAACTCTATGGTATTTTAAACTGGAAGTCCCATTATTTTGAATGACGTTCACTATTATCCGCAGTTTCGTTATCCACTGTGGGCCTGGAACCAATTCCCCGTGGATACAGGGGTCCTACTGTATATATGTTTTCAGGACAAGTGCACCATATTCTGTGTCTGCATAAGACCTACATTCTGGTCCTGCCTTTGTGGTTCTGTTGTCTTATTCTAGGCAGCTGCCTGTTTGCTGGTTCTTTCCATAAGCCTCTCAGACAGCCAGTTTCTCTTTCTGCCTGACTTCTCGATGCTTCTCCCTGCACAATTTCATTTGGTATTCTGAGCTCAAACCCTGGCCTGTGATCGACTTTTCCTGCACACTGACTTTCCTCTGCAATAAATAAGCAAATATCTGTGTACTTCTAATTGTTTTAGTAAATCAAAAGTATAATAGGCTGTTGTATAATATAACTGAGAAAGGAGGAATAAAAATTACATTATTTTAAAATTTAAATAGTATTCAAATATTTGCTTGATTTTTTAAATGTGTAATGAAATGTAGAAGAGAAGGTATGAAAAAGATCCCTGTATGTTTCAGATCTATTTGTTCTTAGTTAGAGAAACACTGCAATGAAGTGGGACAGATCTTGTCCTCTTATTAACAGCACAATCCTAAAAATTTCAGCGCAAAGGAAGACCCATCTATGCCATTTTGGGGCTTACTCCATATATAGGATTGCAGTCTAAAACTCTACTGTACACACAATTCCTCAAATAAAGAGATAATAGGCTTGAACTATGTTGAGATTTGTTTTGTGGTTTAATCCTTCACACACTACATTAAGGTGTACAACTAATGTTGTACAGGTTGCCTCCTGTTTACATGGCATCAGTAGCCACGGTTTCACTTACCTGCAGTCAGGAGAGGTGGTTTCTCTAGGCATCTGGATGACCACAGAGTCGCACTGAAGGTGGTCTCTCTAGGCATTGGGAGGTCCTCCAGCGTAATTCCATTGCAGTTTGCTATTGTACGCAGTTTCACATATCTGTAGTAAGTCCGGGAACTTATCTCCCATGGATAAAGGGGTGACCTGTATTAGTGCTATTTGCTAGCCTGGGGAGGGGGTGCTAGCCCTATACCAAGTTTTCAGGCTGCAGTAGAGAAGAGGGATCACCCCAGGGGACTACTTACTTGGATTCTGGCCTATTCATAATTTTGTGTGATAGATTAATGATGGGAGCTTCCTTTATTCCCTATCTTAATTTTCTGAATTATTTCTCAGCGCTGAAGAAAAAATAAAAACGTGCAGAAAATACTGTTCATTGGAAATATACCTGCATTATATATTGTAAAACATAATGTAACCGTAGGTTTTTTGAGGGATTTTTTTTTTTTGCAGGCTGTGAGACCATGTTCTAGAAGAGTTTATTCCTGACGTTTCACGTGCATCTGTGGCTGGCATCTTCAGAGAATGGTGGCATGTGGATGTGTGGGGTTTATATACTGTGAGTCCCTGTTAAAGAGGATTAGCATGCAAATTTGTGTATTCAGTTGTAGGATGTTCAGTTCTTAGGGTGGGAGGATATGCAAGGGGGATTAGTGTCTATTTAGCTCATGGTCAGTTGTCTGCTGGGAAGCCCCCATCCCTGGATGAAGTTCATTTGCATGTGTTCAGTTTTGATTTTGGTGTTTTTCAAGGACTGGTAGCCAACCTTTGTTTACTTTTAGGGTTTCCTCTTTCCTGTTGAAGTTGTCCAGGTGTTAGTGGATTTCAATAGCTTCCCTATGCATTCTGACCTGATAGTTGTTAGCCTGGTCCAGAATTTCTGTGTTTTCAAATAATATTTTGTGCCCAGGTTGACGTGTTCTGCTACTGCTGATTTTTCTGGCTGGCCCAGTCTGCAGTGTCTCTCATGTTCCTTGATTTGTGTTTGCACACTGCGTTTTGTGGTCCCTATGTAGACTTGTCTGCAGCTGCATGGTATGAGGTAAACTCCTGTGGCTGTGAGAGGGTCTCTTTTGTCCTTCGCTGAGCACAGTATTTCTTGGATTTTTTTGGTTCGTCTGTAGATCATTTGTAGATCAGGGACTCGCAGTATATAAACCCCACACACCGACACACCACCATTCTCTGAAGATGCCAGCCACAGATGCAGGTGAAACATCAGGAATAAACTCTTCTAGAACACAGCCTGGAAAAAAACCACAAAAAACCTATGGATGCTGGCCATGAAAGCCTTCGACTTCACATAATGTAATGGAGTTGTATGAAGAAGACTAAGTTTGTTGCATTTAGTGCATAACTAATTTGTCCTATTGCTTTAAATCTGCAATAAAGCCCTCTTGAGATATTCTGCCTGAACATGTGTGGGAGGAAAAGGACAGGTTGCCTACCTGTAACCATAGATCTTCGAGTGGTCTTCTGTGAATTCACACAGTGGGTTACTCCTGCGCAGAGCATTCGGAACCATCTAGAATCGCTAGGCAGAACTGACTTTGCAACATTTTGGCGGTAACTCCGCCTATTCCTAACAGTCCCAATATAGGCGCTCCCACGTAAATCCCCTCAGTTCCATAAAGGACGCTGCAAAGAGTAGCATCAGGAACATTAAGCATATATGACATAGCAGGATATAGAGGGGAGGATGGGCGGGTCTGTGTGAATTCACAGAATACTACTCGAAGATCTATGGTTACAGGTAGGCAACCTGTCCATCTTCTTCATGGTCTCTGTGAATACACACAGTGGGCAGACTAGCAAGCTTCACCTCTAGGAGGAGGGTGTCATGCTAGGGACCTGACGAGGACAGGCAAGCAAATGAGAGAAGTCCTCTACAATAGTGGAAACAATGACTAACCACAAGCCCCAAAGTACGAAACTGGGGAGACACATCCTCAAGGAGTTACCGCACAAGACATGTCCCAGGCAATAACATGCAAGCATGAGTCAATCAGTATGAATCAGTCATTGAATGGTGGAGAGAAGCACTGCCCTCCCAAAGGCTGCCTCAGCACGGGACCGAGTGTCCAGTCTGTAGTGTGAAATGAAGGTCAGCGGTGTGGACCAAGTGGCTGCTTTACACACGTCCTCCAATGGAACCCCTGAGAGGAAAGCGGCTGAGGTAGAAACAGATCTCATGGAGTGCCCTCCAACGTGGGAAGGCAGGGGCTTCCGGGCGAGTTCATAGCAGAGGGATATGGAAGAAACGACCCACTTGGACAGTCTCTGTGGGGAGATTGGAGTTCCCAGTCTGGCCTCAGAGTAAGAGACAAAAAGTCTTGGAGATTTGCGGTGTTGAGCCGTCCGCTGCACATAGAAGGCCAGTGCTCTCCTAGCATCCAAGGTGTGCAAGGCTCGCTCGAAATCATCCTTGGGATCCTGCATCAGAGGAGGAAGCACGATGGATTGGTTCAAATGAAAACTAGTAACAACTTTGGGAAGAAAGGAAAGGTCAGGTTTCAGTACAACCTTATGGTTGTGGAACACAAAATAGGGTGCATCGGACCTGAGGGCACAGAGCTCCCCTGCCCAGCGTGCTGATATGAAGGCCACCAGGAATGCAGTCTTTGAAGACAAGGGTCTCAGGTCGGTAGTAGCCATGGGCTCAAAGGGTCTCTTTGTAAGTTGCGACAAGACCAGTTCGAGGCTCCAAGCTGGGGTGGGTTTGGTTACCGGGGGGTGTAGGTTGGTGTACCCCTTGAGGAACTTCTTTACTGTTGGATCCCTGAAGGGCGAGGGTTTTCCCCTGGCCTGAAGCTCCACAGATATTGCCGCTGGGTAAGTCCGAATAGAGGAGACCGAGAGTCCCGAACTGGAGAGGTGCAGTAGGAATTGGAGGATCATCGGTGTTGAGACGGCATCAATGGGGACGTTGAGTTCTGACAGATAGGATTCGAAGCGCTTCCACTTGTAGGAGTAGGTTCATCATGTCGACGGTCGAAGCGCCGCGTCGATTCCAGCCTATACGTCTGGTGGCAAGGGAGGGTCTGGGCGTCCGTCTGGTACCGGTGTGACTCCTATGGTAGGATTCACCACAATGTCAGTCGGAGCGTTTCCAGATCTGGGTGTCTGACCCTGCCACTCTGGAGAGTGAGAAGGTCCGGATGATGTGGTAGGTGGAGGAAGCAATGGTTGGCTAACCGAAGGAGGGGAGTGAACCAGGCCTGGCGAGGCCACCACGGCATGATGAGAATCGCGTCCGATCGATCCCGACGCAGTTTGGCCACCACCCGGGTGAGGAGTGGAAATGGTGGAAACAGGTACAGGAGAGGGCCGGTCCACTGAAACAGGAACGCGTCGCCTTTTGAGCCCCAATCCCAGTTTCGGGAGCAGTAGAAGCGGCTGTTGCTGGATGTCACAAACAGGTCTACGGATGACGTCCTCCACCGTCGGAAGAGGCTCTGAGTGACCGACCGGTGCAGGCTCCATTCATGTACAGAGGAAGAGGAATGGCTCAGCTTGTCTGCAAGAGTATTCTCCTCCCCCAGAAGGTGGATGGACTGGAGGAGGATCTCCTTCTCGATGCACCAGTTCTATATCTCCATGGTGAGGGTGAGCAGAGATGGGGATTGGGTACCCCCTTGCTTGTTGAGGTAGTACATTACAGTGGTGTTGTCTGTTACAACCAGGACCACGCAACCCATCACCGAGACCTTGAAGGCTCTGAGGGCTTTCTTGACCGCCAGAAGCTCCAGCATGCTAATGTGATGCTTTCTCTCTTCGGTGGACCATGTACCCTGTACGAAGCAATTGTCAAGATGAGTCCCCCAGCCGAACATAGAAGCATCCGTGCGGTTGAGGGGGTTCAAAGGGCATACCCGACAGCACCATCGCAGGGTCCAGCTACCATTTGAGGGAGCGTTGGATTGCTTGAGGCATCATGAGGAGGGTCCCAGGAGGGTCCCGGAGCGGGTCGAAGACCATCAGAAACCACGACTGGAGGGGCCACATTCGAAGTCGAGCAAATTGTGTGACGGAGGTCATGGCTGACATATGGTCGAGGAGGGTCTGTACCGACAGCGCAGACACCCTCCGGGATTGTCGGCAGAGATGGATGATAGCGCAGAGAGAGGCAAATCAGTCTGCAGGCAGGAGGGTGGTTGCAGTTGTTGAATCCAAGCATGCTCCTATGAACTGTAGGGAGTGAGTAGGCTGGGGATGGGACTTCTCGATGTTCACGATCAGCCTGAGCGAGTCCAACAAGTCCATCGTGAACTCGACATTGAGGATCAGTTGATGTCAGATCCAAGCCGCTATTAGCCAGTCGTCGATGTAGGGGAAGACGACGATGCCCCACTGTCGCAGGAACACCGCCACTGGTGCCAAGCATTTGGTGAACACCCTCGGTGCTGTGGAGAGTCCAAATGGGGGCACGAGGAACTGGAAGGACTCACTTCCGACCTGGAAGGCTAGAAACCGTCTGTGGTCGGGATGGATGCCAATGTGGAAATATGCATCCTTTAGGTTGATGGACACAAACCAGTTGCCCTGTTGAAGGAGAGGCATGATCGTCCCAAGAGTCACCATTCTGAATTTCCTCGGAGGTCTAAGATCGGTCGAAGTCCCCCTCCTCGTTTCTTCACTAGGAAATACCTGGAGAAGAAACAGATGACGACGGGACGGAGGGACACTCTCGATGGCGCCTTTCTGAAGTCGTGTTTGAACTTCCTCGAGGAGGGGAGGGGATTGCAGTGTCGGTCGGATGTGGCCTGCCGGTGGAAGTTCGTTGAACTCTATCCAATAACCATCCTGGACGATGCAAAGCACTCAGAGGTCCAATGTTATTGATGACTGTTTGGCTAGGAACAAAGACAGGCGACAACCAAAGAGTGGAGTCTAGAATGGGAGACAAAAAAAAATCGTAAAGGTCAGGGCTCAGAACCTCCTCTTCCCCAGGTCCTTGGACCTCTGCTTCGTGGATGGGCAGAAGCGAGAGGTGGAGGACTGACTCCTCACCGAAGGGGTAGGCAGGGATTGTTGTTGGTACCGGGGTCGTCTCGGGGCCTGCTGGCCGTAGCTCCTTTGGGTGGAAGAAGGATGATATTGGTGCCAGGAGGGGCGCCCCTTGGAACTGTAGGCAGTGGAAGAGGGCATACCGTACTTCCTTGCCGTTGACCGCATTTTTTGAGTAATCTCGAGCTTCTCGCCCGTTGCGGAGTTTGAAGAGGCCCGAGTGGTCAAAGGCCATATCCTCGATGGTAGAGGTGGCTTGGAGGAGGCGAGACCTGACGAGCGGAGCCACACATGCCGACGGAGTGCCATGGCGATGGTCTTTGCAGCACAATTGGCTATGTGCTGGGCCAAGTTCATTTGTTGGCCTGCCAGTGACTGGACTTCATGCTGGATGGCCTCAGCCATGCGTCGGCGCTCTTCAGGCAGGTCCTGGATCACGGGTCCCAGTCGTTCCCAGAGGACCTGCTGGTAGGCCCCCATGCAGGCCGCATAGTTGGCAGTGTGAAAACTCAGGCCGGCTGCCGAGTATATCTTCTTCCCAATAATATCAATCTTACGTCCCTCAGGGTCCGCCAGGCTGGCCTGAGGTCGGCGCTGGTGAAGGTGCTGCGAAGCCTCCACCATGACAGAGTTAGGCTGCGGGTTTTCGTGGAGCCATCCAATATCATCCCCTGATACCTTGTAGAGACGGTCTATTTTCTTAGAGGTTGGTGGTATCGAGGATGGGTTCTCTCAGCTGCCTTGGGTCAGCTTTAGAAGGGACGGTAGCACCGGTAACTCAGCTATGGGCGGGGCCTTTGACTTAAGTCGGCGGGAGATGGGGTCCAAGGGATCGGAATCCTTCTCTACCAGTTTGAGCTCAAGTGCATGGGCCATCCGTATCATTTGTATCAATTACCCTTATGTTGTCCGTAGGGGACAAGGAGTCCTCGTCTAGCAGCCCCACAGGTGGTGAGGGAGCCCTGGGAATGTAGCTTGAAGAGGAGCTTGACGAATCAGAAGAGGAGCCCAGGGATAGAGATGGGCTACGGCTAGCTGGTGACAAGGCTCGTGGGATATGGGGCCACGGCGATGTGTGAGTAGGAACAGGTGAAGGCAATGGAGGTAGCGGCCTTTGTTCCTGACGGAGTGGAGAGACTTGGCTTGCCATGTCAACTTGAGTGGGTCCCAGTGGCCAGCTGCCCGGATCCGCTTGGCTGCCGGTGTCGTCCAAGAACGGTCTGCGTGGCGCGCTCCAAGCAGCACGGGACCGATCCAGGGCGTGGAAGGAAAGGCGCGGTGGAGAGCGAAACCATTGCGTTGAAGTAGGTCCTCGGTTCTAAGTGATAGCCAGTGGTATGTGTTAAAGCCCTAGGATGTTGTTGGAGGAGAACATCGGTCTGACTCCAGTGCAGCTCGAGCAGAATCAAAGGTGCTGTACGAGTGATGGGCGCTGTATCCCTGTTCGACCTACAGTACCTGATGGGCCGGCGAGGGCATCGGGGTCCGACTTGCAGCAACTGCTTCCTGTGGCGAGGACTCCACATCTATCACCGCTGCCTCCGAACTGAGAAGTTCCTCACAAGACACAAGCAAGGCCGGGAAGCCATGGCGGGCTTGGGGCTCATCGCACTCATCCTCAGAGATTTCGCCCTCCTCAAGCTGTACCACCTCGCAGGATGTGTGGCTCGATGGTTGGTGCCTTTCTTGGGTTTCGACGGTAGCAGAGGAACCCTCAGCAAGGTGCGAGGCGGGCCGTGGCGACGGATGTTCGGTCACTGAGACCGGAGGGGCCGAAGCTGGTGGATGCGGTAGATTCGCTGGGATCAAAGTGGAGGCGAGTGCAGAAGAAGGTAGGGACTTATGCCTGGGCGAGGCATCCTGGTTGTCTTCTTCTTGGATTTCTCCTTAGAGGTGGAGACCATATGGTCCCATCCAGCTGTCAGTGTTGAAGGTTGGTCCCAACTCAAACTCGAGGACTTCTCAGCGTCCCTCTTCGAACTCGAAGCTGTCAAGTGCTTGTGGGACTGCCGTACCACTTCAGGATCGGAGGCCACAGCCTCTCGATACTTAGGGCTGGAAGCACGATGGCGTTTCTTGGAGGAGCCGGCCTCTGGAGAGTGCCCACGTCTCGGGCTCGGTTTTTTAGCTGTGGGCACAGGAGATGGTGACCTGGCCATCTTGGCGGGGGAGGCTGCCATAGCTGAAGTTGTGGCAGTCGGGCATAAAGTCTTCTCATACAGGAAAGACTTCAGCCTAGACAGGCGCTGTTTACGGGCCTGCAGCATAAAGTTATGGCAGTGGGCACATGCATCAACATTGTGTGCCTCTCCTAGGCAAATAAGGCATTTAGAGTGACCGTCAGAGGCTGGAAGTTTTGCCTGACAGAGCACTGCTTAAATCCCGCCAATTTCGACGCTGTCACAAGGTGAAGAGTCAGAATAGGCCAAATACACAGTCCGGGTCAACAGAGAGGGACACAAGCCAAATTCATAGTCCAAAATTGTTGTCAAGATATCAAACTAGTGTCATTTGTGGAACAGAAGTCAGAATAAGCCAAATACACAGTCCGGATCGACAGAGAGAGGCGCAAAGTCAAATCCAAAATCCAAAAACATCGTCAAAATCAGTCCGAGTGAAAGCTGAGATTTTAAATACTGAGGAAAAGCTAGCACTAGCAAAGACGGTTCTTTACGAGCTGCTTGCTCGGCGGACGAAAGGAACTGAGGGGATTTAGGCAGGAGCACCTATATAGGAACCGTTAGGAATGGGCGGAGTTACTGCCAAAATGTTGCAAAGTCAGTTCTGCCTAGTGATTCTAGATGGTTCCGAACGCTCTGCGCAGGCGCAGGAGTAACCCACTGTGTGTATTCACAGAGACACAAAGAAGATCTGGGAACGGGGATGTGGGTGACATACAAGCCTTGTCCCCCAGCATCCCTCAACACCTAAAAGTAAGATAGACCTTCACATGAAGCTCTGAAGAGGGCCTTGCATCTATGTTTGGTTGAATGTCATTGCAAAGCTCCATGACCAGGAACCCTGATAATGTTGGGTTCTCACTTATGGGAGCTTTGTACACAATTCAGCTGGACACAATTGCAAAGTCCTGAACCACAAAATTCTTTCTTACTTCTGGATGTTGGACATCAGGGTAGGCTTTTGTGTGTACTCACATGCCCACTGCCTCTTTTAGTGCTATTTGCATTCAGGCAAACATCTGAGTAGATCTTAAAATGCGACTGAAGTAACTGGATCCAGCCCTGTGTCTCTCAATGAAGAAAGCAAACAGCAGCTGTTGTAATGAAAGTTACTTGCTGGGTGTTTGCAAAGTTACACATTGTTCACTCTGCAGACAGGGCAATTTTAAAAGTTAAATAAAACATCTGTATCCATATGACCTGAAACATGAAGGGAAAACTTGGGTTTTTTTTAGTAGCTACACTTTAGTCCTTACATTTATTTCATTAATTAGGTGTAATTTAACTAATACAGATTTCATTACTCCCTAGTAAATTTGTTATTTGATACTGTGGGCTCTTTTATCATGTTTCACTTTAATCAAGAAAGGTAACACCTGTGATTTATTCACAAAAGCTGCTTTTGTAAGATGAATACCTGCAGGTAGTGAAGCAATTACATTAGCTGCTTGTACCACCACAGGAAGCACCTCGACCTCACTGGAATAATGAGAAACTTTTTGACTTCATTCTTTTGTCCAGTGGCAAGACAAGTTCTTATCATAGTTCAAGCAGGAAACCTGCTTGAAGTGTAAGGTAACGGGGGAAAAATAAGAACCTTTTTAATTCAGTACTTTCGTATCCTTTGAGGTGGTTAGAATACCTGTAAATCTTCGGGATCTGTTTAATGTGCTGGTCATATTTTGAGATACAAAGAGTAGTGAGGCTATTTCAGAATAAACTGAGATACTTTGAGAATATGAATATTTGGTTTTATATTTAAATGACAGACTGAAAAATCCCCAGCAGTTGTTCTTTTGGGTTCTGCAGATGTGTATTAAACAATGTATACCCTCTGTTTTTCCATAAAACCAAGTCAAGATACAAAGTACTTAAAACTTCAAACAAAACAATTAGCAGTTACTTTCTTGCTGAGGGGATTTTTAGTATGTCCTTTTTCAGACCGAAGATGGCAGAAAGGTCTGGACCAGCTAAGACACAAATTCACTTCTGAACTTCTCTTTTGGTTGTAGCAATCATAATGTGTTACTGGTACTCTGCATCCTGGCACTTGCCTTGAGTTGCTTCAGTTTCCAGGAGGGCTTATGCTGCTTTTGGATGATGAGTTTCAACCACAAAGCCCAGATCTTCCAACCTTACTGGAGCAGGATAGGAGGGTATGCTTCTACTATTCCAAAAGTAATATAAGGAGGGTCCCACAGAACAGCCAATGGCAATAAAGGCCTGATTCCACTGATAAATAAATGGTCAACTCCAGCTATCACATAATCCTCATCTGAGCCTAAGTATGGCCATAATCTAGAGTTTGTGTGTAGTTTACTGCATAATCTAGAGCTTCTGTGTAGCTTACTGCAGAAGTTATAGCCATGTAAATTACTACCACTGCTAACAACAAGATTAACAACAGTAACATACATCACCTTTTCCCTAGAACTGAGATTTCAGGCAGTTTACAAAAATTAAAACATTCAAAGACAGCCATGTTAGTCTTGCATATCAATAAGCAAGGGTGTCTTGTAGCACCTTCAGACAAACTGAGAGAAATTATGCTACAGTTTCTTTCAGTTAGTCTCAAAGGTGCTGCAAGATCCCTTTGCTTACAAAAATTAAAACCGATAAAGATAAAAACGCATATAGGTAAAAACAACAAGATGTTATCACTGAATTGTAATTAAATTATTTGTGGAATTTAAAACAATTTAAAACATATGTATTAAAAAGGCAAGGAATAAAAAATAGTAGAGCACACTATTAAAAATCTTGGCAAATAAGAAGAGTATAAACTTGAACAAGCCAACTGACAGAAAACAAGAAAGAAGAGTTGAGCATGTCTCTGCAGACAAAGAGATTGTGGCTTGCCTCTTGAGTATTAAATATTTAGTTGTGGCATAGACTGATGCTGTGTGACATGAAGAATTTTATTATTTCTTCATCATGGTGTCTGTGTGTCACATAATTGGGTCTTCTGCCTGTGCAGATACATCCACAGAACATTCCAGAGCTGAGTAGCTTCTGGAGGGAACCCTGCCCCTTCGGGCATGAACATAAACACAGTAGGCCCTTGGTATCCACGGGGGATTGATTCTAGCACACCCCGTGGGTACCAAAAGTTGTGCATGCTCAAGTCCCTATTAAAAATGTTGTAGGGCCACAGCGGAGGTGACAGTGAGCTCCGGTCGCATTCTTCGGTCTCCCCTGTCCCAAGGAGCATGCCACCTGCCCACTTCTGCCTTTTAGGTGATGGGGTTCAGTCACAAAGCACAACCAGATGGCTGGTGAGCCCCCTGGGGTGGGGGAGCCTGAAAAATGCAGTCAGAGCTGCCTCTGCTGCTGCCCTATGGCATTTTTAATAGGGATTTACAAGCTTTGCGTTGCGTTTACAGTCCCCCTGCAAGCCTTGGATGACAAGGCTTTTAGGTTCCTATTAAAAATGGCATAGGGCAACAGCAGAGGTGGTGTTTGCGAAGGAACCCTGCCACCTAAAAGGCAGAAGCAGGTGGATGGCTGGTGTGCTGCCCACCTCAGATTCAAATGTAGTATGTACATTTCGATCCGTGGTGGGTTGAATCTGTGGATCATTAGCCCACGGATACTGTAGGTCCACTGTAGTGCCAAGAGCTACTCCACCCATTTCATTTTTATCTGCTGTGATGTTTATCTTGGATAACTTCTAGTGTTGAGTAGTCTTTCCCTTCATTTCTCCTTCTGGTCTTCTAGTTCCCGCTTTAATTCGTCCTTCATGGTTTTCTTTCCTTAAAAAAGAAGAAGGAAGTACTGTGTCTCCTGCAGTGGGAAGGTCACCAGTTCTGATGGCCATTCCTAGTTTCTGTTTTGACTGAGTGAGGGCCGTTTGGTTCATCTTGTACCATCTGTAAAGGGTTTTTCTTCTTCGTAGTCTCTGTGAATCCACACATAAAGGGTTAATCCTGCGCCTACGCAGTAGCATTCGGAAGTCGTTAGTCAATAGCTATTTAATTGAATTTTTGGCGGTAATCCCGCCCACCATTCCTCCAGGCTATATAGGCCCTCCTCGAGCCCGCCTTCTCAGTTCCTTTTTTTTCCGCCGCGTTAGCAGCACGAGGAACCTTGTTGGAGTCTTTAGTCTTTAGTCTAGTATTTCTATCCCCCCCCAACGGCTTTGCACTCCCAGATGTGGACCTTCAGACTGTTTTTGGTAACCCCTCAGATTCTGGACTGGTTTTTTGTCGATTCTTCTCGGTACGACCTCGGAATTGATCTCGGACTTCGAACTCGTGAGTGTCCCTATTTTGTTGATGATGGTGTCGACGGGCTTCTTCAAGACCTGTTTAACCTGTGGGGCGAAAATGCCTGAGTCGGACGGGCATTCTAATTGCTTGATGTGCCTGGGAGAGAGACATGATGTCCGATCCTGTCACCACTGCAATGCCTTTACCCCTCAGGCAAGGCGTAACAGGGATAATAGGCTGAAGGCCCAACTATATGAGCACGTTTTGTCGGACTCAGCCTCCTCATCGGCCCAGAGGGCCTAGATACCGTCGGGTTCATCACAGGCCCATAAACAACCATCGAAGGAGGCTTCCAAACCCAAATCCCGGGATCGGGATAAAGTGGGGGATAAGAGCATGTCCTCGAAACCGAGAAAGCCCGACTCCGGTACCGCGGACGGTACCACCTCGAAAGGCACCTCCGGTACCACTACGCAAGACCGGCAGAAGGACAAACACAAAGCAGTGAGGCTTACCTCTCCGAAGACCACACCGCAATATGAGCCCCCGGAAAAGAAGAAAAGGAAGTCTGATGATGCTCTCTCGAGTGGCACACAGAGAGGCCGAACCCCGGCGCAACTGGACCGCTCCCCAGGCCAGAGGTCCCCGGTGTTCTCCCCACTCAGACTCAGCCTCTCCAAGGTCCGATCGCCGTTGAGGGAACCATCTCCGACGTCTGTAGTGGATGATCGGGACCGTGAGCTATCAGAAGGTGAACTCCAGGAACCGGAGCTTAAAATTGTGGAGGTGTTGACCAGTTCGGTCGAGAGGGATGGACGTTGCCGGTCCCGCTCAAAGTCGGCCACCCTGGCATCCCATCGGTCCCGCTCACCTCAGACGATCCCGTCTCGATCGGCCTCATGCTCTAGGTCCCGCTCGCCACAGCCCCACAGGCCGCCCACCCCACACCGGTCTCCACATCGCTTCTGGTCCCGCTCTCAAGACTGACCCCGATCTCCGGAAAGGTCACCACGGCGGTCTCGCAACCCCCGGCGGTCCCGCTCGCCGAGACGATCCCTGCATCGGTCCCGAACACTTCGGCGATCCCGTTCACCTCAGAGGCCCCGCAGATCCCGCTCGCCGAGGTGACGGCGTCAGTCCCGCTCGCCACAACGTCCTCGGTCCCAATCAGCCTCTTCGGGTTCATACATCTCCAAGCTGGGAACATCATAAGAGGAATGGCTGTGGGAGCGATACGGCCACTTATACTACGACCGCCCTCCTAGATACCATCGGTATCACCCCTTCAGCTGCTACTGGGGCCACGACCCTCGGCATGCCTACTATGAGGATACCTTCGACCCGTCACCACGCTACAGATACAGGAGACACAGGGATCGCCCTCGGTCCCCACCGCACACCCCGGAGAAGGAGCGCCACCAACCCATCACTAGACCACCAATGGAGTCTACACCCAAGTCAGGGACCGGTACCATACCCACGGATTCTGGAAAAGGGAAGGAGCCCCCCCATCAAGATCGGTCTCCAGATCACCCTCGAGAGAGAGAGGCCATCCCCCCACAGATCTCCCCCAAGGGGCTCACCGTCGGGGGCCACGGTATCGTCCAGACCGCATAAGAGAGGACGGCCAGAGATCCCGGTGTTGCCGAAAAGGTCTCCGTCGAGGACCCCCTCAGCTCACTCCTCGGAGTCGGATTCAAGATCCTCTACTCCATCCCCGAGACCATCGCCGGTTCCAGGGGGAGCCCAGCCGGACCCTCCATCCCCCATGGACGATATGAAGGCTTTCGCCGACTTCATGCACCGACTAGCCGGCACCCTGGGAATGAAGACCACTCAGCCTGGAAAAGAAGTGGATGATCCCATATTTGAGGACTTACAACAAAGGGCACCGTCCCTCCCCTCCCTGTCGATCTCTCCATACTTGCTGCAGGTGTTGAAGTCATCCTGGGCGACACCCTCCTCAACGCCACCCACATCCAGACGCCTAGATCACCTGTACCGCATGTGCACGGATTCGGCACCATGGCTTTCGCTCCACCCCAAACCAAACTCGGTGGTGGTCGAGACGGCCGAGATGAAAACCTCTCAGAGGTTACACTCCACCCCATCTGACAAAGAAGGCAAGAAGTTAGACGCCATAGGATGCAAGTTCTACTCATCTGCCTGCCTCCTCACTAAGATGACATCTTATGCAGCATGTATGGGGGCTTACTGGAAGTTCCTCTGGGACGCTCTGGTTGTGCATATCTCAAGGCTGTCGGAACAGGACCAAAGGATCGTCAACTCCTTCAGGGAGGAAGGCCTGGCGCTGGCGAGATATCAGCGACAAGTCGCTAAACACATAGCCGAGTGTACAGGAAAGATTGTGGCCAACTCTATTGCGGTCCGCCGTCACGCTTGGCTCCGATCATCGGGACTGTCCCACACAGCACGCTCCATCATTGAGGACCTCCCCTTCGACGAACTCAGCCTGTTCCATGCAGACACCGACTCGAAGCTGGAGCATGCAGAGAAAATGAGGTCAGCGGCCAAGAAGTTTGGTCTACCCACCACCCACCAGCCTTCGAGACCACAACTGCCTTTTCGCAGACCAGGCTCCTCATACAGAAAAAGATTTAGCCCGCCACCCTTCCGGTCATGCCAATCGTCTTCCTATCAACCCCACAAGAAATTCCAATCCTTCAAGTCCAAACCCCACTTCAGCAAAAGGAAGACAGAATCATCCAAACAGCGGGCCTGACTCCGAAGAGCCACTACCACCCTCGGGCATCAACATCTCCCCTTCATTCCTTACTTCACCCTCCCCTGCCAGCCACCTCTACGATGCATTCCACTCATGGCAGCTCATCACCTCAGACTGCTGGGTCCTGAACATCATACGGAGTACTACATAGATTTCGAGGAACTCCCACCTCCGGCCCCTCACAGGGTAACCCCACCATCCCTGCCCATCATAGAAGAAGTCAACAGTCTCCTACAAAAGGGTGCCATAGAGCGAGTTCCCCGTTCGAAGACGGGAGGCCTATTCCTCTCCAGAATCTTCGTTATCGAAAAGAAAGATGGAGTATTCCGTCCCATCCTGGACTTAAGAGACCTGAACTCCTTTGTCCGCCCACGGAAGTTTCGCATGGTTACACTTCCATCCATCCTCCCCTTTTTGAGAAAAGGAGACTGGTTTACCACCCTGGATTTGAAGGACGCTTACTTCCACATCCCGATTGCACCCTCCCACGGGAGATTCCTCGCCTTCGCGGTCAGCGGCCCGGCCTTCCACTTCAGAGTTTTGCTGTTCGGCCTCTGTACAGCTCCAAGGGTCTTCACAAAATGTATGGCGGTGGTAGTGGCTTGGCTCAGGCAAAAAGATATTGTAGTATTCCCATATCTGGCTGATTGGCTTTTTACAGCTCCTTCAGCCGAAAAGCTGGACAGAGACATCAGTTTGGCCCTCGCCTGGCTCAAACACCTAGGATTGATGGTGAATTACGAAAAATCGCACCTTCAGCCCTCCCGGACTGTCAGGTTTATAGGAGCCTCTCTAGATTCCATCACAGGGAAAGCGTTCCTCCCAGACGACCGATTTCAGACGCTGCGCGCAGCAGTGTAGAAGTGCATTGGATGAAGGAGATCCACGGTGCGAGACATACAGCAAGCCTTAGGCCACATGGCCTCCACCACAGCAGTCACACCTCTCGCACAACTCCGCATGAGGCCCTTACCAAGCTGGTTCATCGCGAGGTTCAGACCATTTGCTCACGGTCCACTCAAACTACTCACTATTCCCCGCCCGCTCAGGAAGTCCCTCCTCTGGTGGACGGATCTGCGTGCAGTCCAGCAGGGCTCCCAATTTGAGGAACCGAATCCCACAAGTGCTATCACGACGGACGCCTACTGTTGGGCTGGGGAGTGCACTCCGACGGACTGTCCATCAGGGGGCGCTGGTCGTGGAAGGAGGGAACCCTACACATCAACGCTTTAGAACTACTAGCTGTGTTCAAGGCCTTAAGGGCGTTCGAACCCTCCCTGAAGGGTCAGGTGGTGCAGGTGGCTTCAGACAACACTACGACTGTGTTCTACATAAACAAACAGGGAGGAACACACTCACGGACGCTACTCCGCCTCTCCCTGGACCTTTGGGAGTGGTGTGTAGAACGAGACATCATCCTATTGGCCATACACGTCCCAGGCCAGAGCAACGAACTGGCAGATGCACTCAGCAGATCGACCACCAGCAATCACAAGTGGTCGCTGAATCACCAGGTCCTTCTCTCTCTCTTCTCGCAGTGGGGCACCCCAGCGATAGACCTCTTTGCCACCAAGGACAACGCAGTGCGTCCATTCTGCTCCAGAGTCCGCCGATCACGGGACAGCCTAGGGGATGCATTCCTATGGCACTGGGAGGGCCCTCTGCTTTATGCCTTCCCTCCCTTTCCCCTCATACCCAGAGTGATCTCGAAGATACAACAGGACAAAGCCAAGTGCATCCTAATAACCCCATGGTGGCCTCGCCAACATTGGTTCGCGCCACTGCTCAGAATGGCACGGGGGCGATACAAGCGCCTCCCGCAGACACCGGACTTGCTATCAATAGCGAACAGCCAAATTCTCCACCCGGACCTCAAACTGATCAACCCAACAGCCTGGCTGATCACAATGTGAACTGCCTTTCGGAGGCAGCACAGAGGATCATCAAAGCAGCGCACCGCCCATCAACAGTGAGAGCCTATAACTACAAGTGGAAAAAATTCTGTTCTTTCCTGGAGGAGGATGGAATTCCGCCGAGTCAAGTGGGTCCCTCCAATCTGATGGACTTCCTGGTTTCTTTCTCAAACAGGAATTTCTCTACCTCTTCAATCAAAAGCTATGTAGCAGCTGTGTCCTGGCACTTGCAACGCCTGGGCAAGCCATCGTGTTTTTGGGATCCCAGGGTCAAAGCCTTCCTTAAAGGATATACCAACTTGCACCCCCCTGCACTGGGACCCATTCCCGCATGGAGTCTTGAGATAGTCTTAGCAGCCCTATCTAAGACCCCCTTTGAACCGTTAGCCACGTGTGACCTTCGCCTCGTTTCCATGAAGACGGCATTCCTAGTCGCGATCACATCAGCAAGACGAGCCAGCGAACTGTGTGCTCTCCGGGTTGAGCCACCGTATACCCGTTTTCACCGAGACAAGGTGGTACTAAGGCCGGACATCGCTTTCCTGCCTAAAGTTGTACCTTACTTCCACCTCAACCAGGACATCGTATTGCCAGCATTCTTCCAACACCCGTCGGATGACCTACAACGGTCCCTCCACCACCTGGATGTAAGACGGGCCCTAGCCTTCTACATAGAGAGGACTTCACAGCTAAGGAAAACCAATAGGCTCTTCATCTGCTATGCGGGGCCCGAGGAAAGGCAAGCCAGTGTCTTCACAACGTTTTTCAAAATGGGTGTCTGCAGCGATCAAACTAGCCTACCAGACTCTGGGAAAACGGCTGCCGGAACCCGTCCGCAGCCATTCGACCAGAGCTACCTCCACCTCTACGGCATTCCTGAATGGGGTGCCTATCCAGGACATCTGCAGGGCGGCCACCTGGGCAACCCCCTGACCTTTGTTACGATGTATAAGGTGGACTCAGCTTCCAGAGAGGACGCGGCGCTGGGCCGTGCAGTCCTTATGTTTTGTGTTCCACGGGGATCCCGGCAGGGATCATAATCGCTCAGACACCGGAGACTGGTGTCTCTCAGCTACCTCTTCCAGTTAATAAAGCAACCCTTGTGGTTTTATTTCAATCCTAACCTAGTCTATGGTGTCCCTTTCTTCTTCCTCTTAGATAGGACACCCCTCCTCCTAGATATAAGCTTGCTAATCTACCCTTTATGTGTGGATTCACAGAGACCACGAAGAAGAAGGACAGGTTGCTTACCTGTAACTGTAGTTCTTCGAGTGGTCATCTGTGAATTCACACAATCCCACCCATCCTCCCCTCTGGTGTCCTAGGCTATCTCCTCAGAAAAAAAAAGGGGGGGGAGATAAATTGCTCCTGACCGTAGGCTGCAACCGCGGCTATTCGGAACTGAGAAGGCGGGCTCGAGGAGGGCCTATATAGCCTAGAGGGATGGTGGGCGGGATTACCGCCAAAAATTCAATTAAATAGCTATTGACTCTAATGACTTCCGAATGCTACTGCGCAGGCGCAGGATTAACCCTTTATGTGTGAATTCACAGATGACCACTCGAAGAACTACAGATACAGGTAAGCAACCTGTCCACAGCCCAAGGACTTCAGTATCTTAGGGAATAATCCCCAAAGTTTGTGGACATTGCTACTCAAAATCGACTTCTCCATTCCTCATTGACCTTGATTTTCAAGAAACATTCCCTCTGGGAGGTTCTCTTGTTCTGGACATGTATGGCCTCTGCATTGGTTTCGAAAGCCAGATCCACTGCTTCCCCACCATTTACTGAGGCTCAAGGTGACCAAGATATGGCCCAGGCTCCCCCAACTCCAGGCAGATCTGTTTCTGTATGGCCAAAGCCTGGCAACTTGTACAGGAGGAGAGCCACCAATCCAACACCACATAAAGAGAAGAGAAGGGCTAAAGAGAAGGGGAAGGATGGACCATTGACTGCTACCCTGGTACCAGCCTTGGTATCAGCTGCAGTTTTGGCCCACCATCTGACGGTTGTCCTGTCCTTCAACTGCTGACTTGACCGCTATTGGCAATAATCATCATGTCGGAGAACAGTCAGTACAGGAGATGTCTTGATTAGCACGCACCTAGCCCGACCAACCCTCAATGGAGCAGTTCATTCGAGTCAGCCACCCTAGTCCCAAGCTTCCATGAGAGCCACATATAGCAGCATCCCTGTAGCTCCTGATTCAGTTATCTGCAGTTGGCAACAGTTAGGGAGGCATAGATGGGGGAGGGAGAAGAGGAGGAGATCTAACGTCTCTTCTCCCTTTGCCCTCCGGGATGGGTCCGGTGGCAGCAGTGATGACAGGGAGGGGAGGAGGGGAGATATCGCCTCCCTTCTCACTTGGCCTCCCGGGATGGCTCTGGTGGTAACAGTAGTGACAGGGGACGAAGGGAGGGGAGGAGAGGTCTTGCCTCCCTTCTCCCCCAGGATGGCTCTGGTGGTGGCAGTGGCAATGGGGGAGGGGGACAAGGGGAGATCTTGCCTCCCTTCTTCCCCTAGGATGGCTCTGGTGGCAGCAGTGGCAGCGGGGGGCGAAGAAAGGAGGGGAGATCTCACCTCCCTTCTCCCCCCAGGATGGCTCCAGTGGTGGCAGTGGTGACAGAGTGGGTTGCTATTATCCACAAATTTCATTATCTGTGGGGACACGTGGAACCAATTCCCCGTGCATATGGGGCTGCTACTGTACTAGCTTATCAACCGCCTCACTTCCCACTTCAGCCACTTACTCCACCACCTCGCTGCTGATCCCATTCCTAAGGGCATTTTTATACCTCACATCGTCACGGATCACGCTGCCTCTCAGTCCGATGCCATTCTCCATCTCTGGACCATGCAAGCCAAAGATCACACTTGGTTCAACACCACTCCCCTTCCCTGGACCCTGTGTGCACTTACTTGGTTGACTCTCTGAGACAACAGGGATATTTGTTCAGGCTTGAACCATTCACAGTTCCAACATTGATACTACAATAATTCCCAGTGCTCGGCTTTGTCTGGCTGTTATGTATATGTGCCGCCTTGGACAGAACCACCATGGGCCTACTTATCTGTACTGCCACAAGATGTTCATTACTGCTACCCTGAGCATCATTACTGATTTCCCTGGCTCTGTGTCAAATACTGTGACATCCCTCACCACCAATCATCACAGGAGCATCAGTACTGATCTATATCAAATTCCCCCATTGTGCCACCTTTAGCCCTCAGCTACTGAAGGCTACCATCTCTAGACCTCTGGACCAAGAAATTACCTCAGCCACAGTCTCCAGATATCTGGATTGAGGAGCTACTTTAGGGGCCCTGAGTCTGCATGCATACCAGTATTGATGGCACCACCACCTATTCAGCAGACCCAGTTTGCCACCACATTGCCACCCAGCCTATGTCTCTCCACCCTTACTTGACCCAGCCACCACATGGTTGAGACTGGCCTCTCCTCTGATTCTGACTCATTCCAAGATGAGGGACAGTGTTGCTGATACCATTGCCACTGTCTCCACCACCCTTTACTTCTTTGCCCACAGAGCACGTGGTTGACACTACACTCATGTCACCTAGAAAGATCTCCACCTATAAAAAAACCTCCTACTAAAGAGGTCAAGGCAGTGGCCTTCCTTGTCTGGTGGGGTGGAATGGAATTTCTGGGTAGATTGGGAAGCCTCCACAATAATAGAGTTTGGCACTGGGTGGGCAAAGAGGAAGGAGGTCCCTTCTTACTGAAACTTATAGAGGTTCTTCAGACAACTTGCTGTTGGGCAAACCAAAGAAGGTTTGGACTAGGATTGTTTGACCAGGTCCGGAAGAGCTGGTAAAAAGGGAAGCGTGACTGGCATCGAACTTTGGACATAGACATGCTGAAACACTGGATTGAGAGGGGATAGGCTGATTCTTGACCTTGAAGCCAAACAACTTTGCCATCCTGAGAATGAGTTCTGTATTCCTCCACTGCATTGGAGATCCAGGTAGGCAGCTACTAGGCATAAAAGGCCAGCAACAATTTCTTGAAAAAGATGCTCTGTTTCATCCCATACTTACCTGATGACCAAGTCAATATTCTGTTTCAACAAGAGGCATATAGGTTGCAACGCTACACATGGTTGAGATCAGCCGACCTGACTGAGGACGCAAGGAGGAGAACTGAGGATTTTCCATTCAATGGAGAGGGCCTCTTCAGTGCGAAAACTGACATGGCCATGGACACCCATACTACAGCTAAGGCGGTGGGTTTCAGAAGCCCCACCTGTCCTTTCCACCAGCACAAACCCTACTGGAGGAAAGCTTTTTCTGTCTCCTATAGTAGATCAAGGTCCTCCTTGACAGTCATGTCAGTCAATTGGGTCTTACCATCCATCATGGCAGTCTTGGTCCCAGCTCCCTCTAACAACTAAGAAACCTCTGCCAGGCACAAAACATTGCCTTTGACTGCACTCTCCTTCCATCCTTTTTGTCTGTGTTTTTGTGCTGAAATCTCTGCAATCGCAAGCCTCCTTGTCTACTCGAACACTGACTGAGTGGCAGTACATTTGCTGGGACTTGTGGGTACTCACTATCATTTGCCTGGGCTGTGTGATTGAGTTTGTCCACCCCACTTCATCTGGCATTTTCCAGTGCACTCCTCTCTCACCAGTCCTTCAACAGCAGGTTGCAAAACTCCAAAAAGATGCCATTGAGCAGCTCCCCCACTGTGCACACCTTACAGGTTTTTGCCTCCAGGTATTTTATCATACCAGAGAGGGACAGCTCACTGAGGCCTATCATGGACTTCAAGGGTGTAAACCAATACATCCCACCCAAGATGTTTTGAATGGTCACTCTATCTGCCATCCTCCCTCTCTTGGAACCTGGAGACTGCTTTGTCTGTCTTGATCTGCAGGATGCATACTTTCATATTTGCATCTGCCCCCAGCACAGAAAATGCCTATGCTTCATGACTGAGCACAAGCTGTACCAGTACAAGCAGCTTCCCTTTGGTTTGGCACTCCTGCCCCCACCCCACCCCCCGGTGTTCAGAAAAGTGGTGGTGGTGGCGGTCACCTCTCATCTAAGAACAAAAGGAATAAGAGTCTTCCCATAACTGGACAATTGGCTGGTTGTTGCCTTGACAAAAGACAAGCTGCGCAAAGACACAGACAGAACCCTGACCCTCCTCATCTATCTGGGTCTCCGCATGAACATCAAAAAGTCATCTCTCACCCCTTCTATGTCTTTCCCCTTCATAGGTGTAGTTCTGGACTCTAGACTCATGTAAGCATTCCTTACAGTTGACAGAGCACGAACCATTTGGCACCTACTCACACACATCCTGTATATGAGACTGATGGTAGCTCAGCTAATTAGGAAGCTTCTGGAGTTGTATATTTCCACCATGGTGTATGGCTTTGATCCCACTCACTGCAACTCTGGTTCCTGTGTCACTTTAATCCAGAACGGGACTCTCCCCACAGAATGCTTTGCCTTCTTACATCTGCTCAACCCTCTGTTGTGGTTTTGGCCAATCAACCTTTTCGACAGCATGCCCTCCTGACCATCCCAGCCTACAACTCTACTGATTTCAGGTGCATCCTGCTCCAGATGGGGTGCAAACTATGCCAGTCTCATGGTTCATGGGTGTTGGTTGGTGACAGGAAAATGCTACCACATTAATGCCCTGGAGGGAATGATTGCGGTCATGAAAGCCCTCAAAAGCATTCAAAAGCACTAGCTGAGGGACAGTAGTACAGATATTCTTGGACAACATGACCACAGAATTTTATATCAAGAACCAGGGATGGGCGAGGTCCTCCACTATGAAAACTCTTGCCATGCAGCTGATTTCCTTTTACTGGCAGGCAGACCTTTTTATTCCAGTAAGCTTTTAATTTGTAGCTGTGGGCACAGAGGCTTTTATTGGGGATGTGTTTTTATTGTTTTCTGTGGGGTTTTTTGGGCTGTGAGGCCATGTTCTAGAAGAGTATTCCTGACATTTCGCCAGCATCTGTGCCTGGCATCTTCAGAGAATGGTTGGGTAGGAGTGTGTGTGTGTGGGGGGGTATATACTGTGAGCTCGTGTTGGAGAGGATATGTAAATTTGTGTATTTGAATGAGTAGTTCCTGGGGGGAGATACGCAAGGAGGATAGTGTCTGTTTGACAAATGGCCCGTTATCTGCTGGAAATCCTCCTGTCCCTTGGTGGAGTTCATTTGCATGTGTTGAGTTTTGATTTTGGTGTTTTTCAGGACTGGTAGACAAACTTTGTTTACTTTAAGGGTTTCTTCTTTCCTGTTGAAGTTGTCCAGGTGTTTGTGGATTTCAATAGCTTCTCTGTGCATTCTGACATGGTAGTTGTTGGCTTGGTCCAGAATTTCTGTGTTTTTAAATAACATTTTGTGTCCAGGTTGGTTTATAATGTGTTCTGCTACTGCTTTTTCTGGCTGGCCCAGTCTGCAGTGTCTCTCGTGTTCCTTGATTCGTGTTTGCACACTGCGTTTAGTGGTCCCTATGTAAACTTGTCCACAGCTGCATGGTATGCGGTAAACTGCAGCTGTGAGAGGGTCTCTTTTGTCCTTTGCTGAAAATAGCATTTCTTGGCTTTTCCTGGTTGGTTTGTAGATCATTTGGAGGTTGTGTTTCCTCATCAGTTTCCCTATTCTGTCTGTGACTCCTTTGATGTATGGTAAGAATACCTTCCCTTTGGGTGGGTTTTTCTTCATTCTTGTGGTTTTTTCTGGGTCTGGCTGCTCTTGTGATACCAGATCTGGAGTAACCATTAGCATGTAGAGCCCAGTTTAGATGTTTCAGTTTGTCCTCCAGATAGTGGTGTTCGCAGATCTTTTTTGCGCCATATCCCATATTTACCCACTCTACTCACAGTCTCATGGCAAGGTGAAGTATCCAGATCTCAGGTCGCTTCACCTGACAGCTTAGCAGCTTTGGAAATTAGATGCTCATATATGCTATCAGACAGGCTTCTCGTAAACCGGCACTCTTACACCTTAAAATGGCATTGGCTTTGCTGAGGCTTCAGATCTATCATCTGCACCCACCAATCAAAGAAAAGTACAGTTAGTATGGTTACAGTACAGTTACAATTACAGTACTGTTACAGTACAGTATCCACAGATTCTGCATCCACAACTCGGAAATGTTTTTTTTGGGGGGGGGGATAACAAATTTCAAAAAGGAAAACTTGATTTTGCCATTTTATGTAAAGAACTCCATTTTACTATTCCATTGTATATAATGGGACTTGAGCATCCACAGATTTTGGTACCCATGGGGGGGGTGTTTCTGGAACCAAACTCCAGTGGATACCAAGGGGGCACTGTAATGATGTTTTTTCTTTCAACTGAAGGACACAGGTCTTCCGCTTTCCTTCCTAAGGACTTCCCTCATGGCTATAGTGGCATACCAACTGGCTGACCAGCCTGCCTCAATGTTGTTCAGAAGTGTAGCTTTTATATGGCTTGTTCCACCTCTACCCACCCCTCACGGACCCTGTTCAACCTTAGTCACTCTCACTTGTTGTTTCCCAACTTATGAAGAAGCCCTTTGAGCCAATGACTACCATGGATTTCTGACTCCTCATACTCAAGATGATTTTTTTCTAGTAGCCATCACCTCCACCAAACGGACCAGTGAACTTTGCACTCTCTGGTCAGACCAGTCCTATATGATTTTCCATAGAGACAAGGTGGTGGTATGTTTCAAACCAGCATTCCTCCCTAAGGTGGTCTCCCCATTCCACCTCAATCAATATACTGTATTGTGTTGCTAGTTTCCATCATGCCCCCTCTTTCCAGTTGGAAAAGGCTTTGCCTTGTCTGGACAGTCACTGGGCCTTAGCCTATTATACTCATACTCACTGTATGGTTCCTACAAGGAGATCCCCTTCAGCTGTTTCTTTGCTACAGTGGCCAGAGGATGGACTTCCTTGTCTCTTCGCAGAGCCTTTCCATATGGACAAATGAATTGGTCAGTTTGGCATACCAGTATGAAACCTGAACTACTGGGCCTCAGAGCTCACTTGAACTGTGCAGTGTCTGCATCTCAGGTGTGGCTATGCGGTATCTTTCTGCCAGATGTCTGCAAAGTGGCTATTTGGGTTCAGCCATCCACCTTTAACCCACACTCCTGGGTGGAATGTAGAGCTTGGGCTGATGCCTCATTTGCAAGGACTGTACTGTCACCTGTCCTCAACTGACCTTCTCCACCTCTTCTGGTAAGCTTGCTAATCACCTAGTGTGAGTCACAGACACCACAATGAAGGAGGACAGGTTGCTTACCTGTAACTGTAGTTTGAGTGGTCATCTGTGCCCTCACACAACCCTCCCTTCTCCCCTCTCTTTCTGCAGGTCTGGTCTAAACTCAACAGATAATAGAGCTGAGAGAGAGTAGCCCTTGGCACTATTTATATTTGCGCCTGAAGGGGATGGTGTTCCTGCCAAACGGTTACTCAGCTCTGAAAGAATCTGCACAGTCACAAGACCTAATTGTGTGAGGGCACACTATAGTTACAGCTAAGTAACCTG
The DNA here is from genome assembly GCA_030847615.1 of Gambelia wislizenii. Taxonomy (NCBI): domain Eukaryota; kingdom Metazoa; phylum Chordata; class Lepidosauria; order Squamata; family Crotaphytidae; genus Gambelia; species Gambelia wislizenii. The sequence continues at coordinate 376,514,564 of JAUMIR010000001.1, forward strand.
TCTGTCTTCATTATAAAAAAAAAAACCCTGGTACTTCCCTAGGAGAAAAAAGATCTAGAATTCTGTACATGATTGTGATAAAAGCAACTGACTAGATTCTGTGGCAATGATAAAGATCTTGATAAGTAGCACTTTGGGTTCTGTATAGAACATCGTTAATAATTGCTTTTAAAAGAAATAAAAATGCTGATTTGCCTCTAGCTATTAAGTGCAAAATGAAGCAGTGTGATTCCTGTCAAGGGTGTACATTGCTTCCCTTACTATGCTGGCTTCCCTTTCAGGCTTTACTGAAATTAAAGATTTTGGGAATAGGGCACGGACTCATCTTTCCCATATTGTTACTCCGCCTGCCCTGCTTCCTTGCTCTTCTCTACTCATTGCTTTCTCATTTCCCCTGTGGTGGTCTTAGAGTGGCCTAACCACAGAATTCTTACAAGGGCAAAATAGCCACAGATTTGAGGGCTGCCCCCACCCACAATGACTACAGTGCTTTGAGCTACCTTTCTAAAATATGACACTAGCAGGACAAAATTCTGACTGATTAACTGATATTTTTGGATGAGCAGAGTATAGACTTTTTAAATCAAACTTTTTTAGAATATTCGGAAACATTTAAAGTGACTTAAAAAAATAGACCACTAAGGAGCATTAAACAATTCGGTTATTACTTTTCTAGATGTCTAAAACTGCAATCCTGAACTGCTAAGTCTCATATTTAGGACACACTGGTATTTTATGGGGTGGTGAAGTGAAGAGACACCTTTTAACAAAATCTGTTCTTTATCTTTCATAAGCCCATGTTACCAGAATAGTTCAGTAACTTGCTACTGGCTGTAAGTTTCAAATGTCAGTAAGCCTCTCTAGCATCTGAACTCATAGATTGAAATGGAAAAATCTTTGCTTATAATATTGATTGGAGGGATAGAAAATTTTTATGTACAACTAATTTTTGAATGATTGTGTGTGTGTGTGAGGGGGTGAGAGGCATACATTCTGTGTTCATATAGTTTTCTAATTGGACAGTTCACCTAGTGTGGAACATGGGGAGGTCTAAAACACCTGTGACCCTCTTGGAGCCCTGGTGGTGCAGTGGTTAAATGCCAGTACTACAAGCCACCACATTGCAAGTTCGATTCCAGCGGGCTCCAAGGTTCACTCAGCCTTCCATCCTTTCATAGGTCGGTAAAATGAGTACCCAGCTTGTGGGGGCAATTATCTAACACACATTGGAAACTGTTTAATGCAGTGTAGATGTGTAAATAGCTATTGCTTAAAACAAATTGTAAGCCGCTCTGATAGCCTTTTGGCTGAAGAGTGGGGTATAAAAAAAAAAAAAAGATATCCAAAACCCAATCCACCTCTGCTTTTGAAAAATGAGCTTTTAAAATGTTAATTTCTGCAGGATCCCCAGTGAATGGCTGGTTACATGGATCATACAACTCTCTTGTTACAACAGCTCCACTGGCTGCCAGTTTGTTTCCAGGCACAATTCAAAGTGCCGATTACAACCTATAAGAGCCCTGTACTGCGTAGGTTCAGGCTAAATGAGAGACTTTATCTCCAATATAAGAGACTGAATTTCCAGCATAAGCCTGGCTGAACTCTGAGATCCACAGGAGAGGCCCTTCTCTCAATCCTGCCACCTTCATAGTTACAGCTGGTGGGAACATGAGAGGGCCTTCTCAGTGGCTGCCCCTTACACTTTGGAACTTCCTTCCTAGAATGACTCCTTCCTTGCTGTCCTTCCGTCAGCAGGAAAAAACCTTTTTATTCTGACAGGCTTTTAGAACTGAAGGGCTCTAACTACTGTGGTGTTTAAAGTGTATTGTTTATTGTTTTAAAAATCTTTTAGTCTGTTGATGATGATGATGATAATAATAACAACAACAATAATAATGATATATAAATTCCCACTCCAGGGAGCTTACAGGAGGAAATTTACTCCTTTTTGCCCCAGAAAAAGAGTGGTCCAGGGAGTCTGAAACTGCTGAGGGCTGCAAAACAGACTTGGAGACCACACTTGGCCCTGGGGTACCCTACTCTGGAAAGTGTTGGGTGGGAGATTATAAGTTATTTTAGTAGTCTTTCTGAAATAACATCAGTTCTTCCTCTTCCTCTTCCTGCAAAAAGACATTCTCTATACTCTCATTTTAGCATTTCATCCACCCGATTTTTCCTTCATGGGAGTTAAACAGAATTATCATTATTTTGTTTAGTCCTTGGTGTTCATAGAAGTTGTCTTGTACCGAGTCTGGTTATTTGCCCATATAACCCAGTAGGGTTAACTGTGACTGGCAATACCTTTCCTGATTTTTATGCAAGATTCTATCCCAGCCGTGGCATTCCAAGGGGGTCTTCCGTTTAAGTCCTAACCAGGCCCAACCTCGCTTAACATCTGAAATCAGATGACATTGTGTATGATCAGTATTGTCAACTCTGACAAAAAGCAGCTCTTGAAAACAAGAGAACCATTTAGAAGTGAAAATATTAACATTAAAATACTAAAATGTATTTAAAAATTATAAAATCCTTCAGATTTGTTCAGGATGGTATGGTGTTACAGTGCCTTGCAGACTAGACATCCCCCTTTGACTTCCTCTCATTTGTGCTACTGAGTTGGATTTAACTGGGATTGTTACCTCTTGATGTACACAAGATGCCCAACACTGTGGCACAAAATATCTTCATTGTGTCACAAAAAGTAGAAAATTACTTTACTATGGCACCTGAGGCCCATGGGCAGGATGGGGGGAGGGGGTCTCCATAAATCAAATTGGAGGGAAATGATGCTTGTTCTTGATTTCCATAATTGCATGTATTTTTCTGGAGAGAGGGTCCATACCTTTCAGATTCTCAAAAGCATTTAGACCCAAGAAAGAAAGAAGCTGAGATTTACAGTGCACACTCACTTATAAGTGCTAAGGAATGTGTGACTTTCCATATACTGTTGGACTGCACCAATTATGCTTCATCATTGGCTATACTGATGGGAGTTTGAGTTAAATATGAGGAAGGCCGAATTCTGACCACACCCACTTTACTTCTTTATTAGGAAGCAACAACTACATTAAGTGGGCATTACTCACATGCAAGTGAGCTTTCAGCTGCAGCCTGATATTTTTATTCAGCAGTAAATCATTTAACTGCTCCTGTTTTGTCCATATGCGTTTCAAAAAGTTCTATATTTTGCATATTTTGAGTTCTTTCTTGCATTTGTTAGACAAATTACATATTTTCTAGTTAACACTGCAGTTAGGTTTTTCTGTGTTCAGAGCTAGTTTAGGGCTGAACCTATGGCATGCAATATAGCTCATGCACAGTCCATATAGATAGTAAAAGGTTTCTGTCATACGATAAGGTCACCATCATTAATTTTCAAATTATAAGGAAAGATTGCCAGTGTGTGATGGTCATTATTGCAATATTATGTGTTGTGGATCCTGCCTGCACATAGAATGAACTGTGATCTTAATTAGAACTTTGACAAGCCCTCTCTGATAAAATGATGAGATTATTCGTAATTGATGTCACAATCAATTACCATTTGGTTCATCACAAGCCTACTAACAGGTCTAGCCTTAGTGCTGGCCCCAGGATGTTGATGAGTGTGTGGCTGCCCTGTTCATGCAGGGCAGATTTTCAGTCAACATCCTAATGACCTCTTTTGAAGTCTATTAAATTAATGACCCTGTCACATTGGCCTAACCTCTTACATCTTCATTTGAAGGATTTGTTTTTTGTGTTGCAAACTAGTGTTTTTAGAGCACGTGAAAGAATAGATACTTGGAAACCCACCCACCCACCTCTGTTTAGGGAAGTGTGAAATTATTCAGTGCATCTCCATGTTGAAAGAAAAAATTACACTGTGTTACTGGGAAAGATCTGCATTTTCTTTTAACTACTTATTTATTTAATTTTGCTATTTCTCAGGTACCTAAAGGACATGTTTGGTTAGAAGGTGATAATCTCAGAAATTCTACAGATTCCAGGTGTTATGGTCCTGTTCCATATGGATTGATAAGAGGACGCATTTGCTTTAAGGTATTCTCCTGCGATCTAAAATGTGTTAATTTAACCGTTTCTATATGTCTTGGAGGCCTAAACTACTACCATGAGACACATTCATTATCTAGTTATGAATACTGGGGTGTTAGAAAGTTATAGGAGAACATGATCTCAAGTCACTACTGTGTTTAAAGATACATAAAATGTTAGCTAGCTAAGCGGGGGGAATAGCCAGTGAAACAAGAATTTCATGCATTTGACTATATGTCCTTTTTCAAGGAAGGTACATGGAAACATAGTATCAGAAAGGAATTATATTTCTATTTGCCAGTCACATCTTAACACACACTGGATGGAAGACTTTGATTCAACAACTACACACAATAGGAATATTCTTTCTTCCCTTGGTGCTTCAACTCCTAAATGCTGTCTCCAAGTTTCAGGGGATCTTCTAGAAGAGTGTTGTGATATGGCATGCAGCAGAAATCAGTAGCTCACCTCGTGCCAAAATTGGAGGGTGTTTCCCCTTTCATATTAGACACATTGCATCATTCTCAGTACAGATCCTTGAGAGACTCTGCTGCTTACTTTCCTCCTATACCCTGATTTCTCTTACCAGTTATTGATTCGTAAGAGGACCCGTCTGCCAAGTTACTCAAGAACCTGTGGTGAAAGACTTTGCTAAAAGTCTTTTTTTTAAAAAAAATAAAAATAAATTCAAGATATCTGCTGCGTCAATATCTACACTTCCCATTATAAATGGTGGTGTAGGGCTCTTTGTGGAAGCCATGCTATTTTTTTCTTCAGTATGGATTATTCTTCTATACATTCAATAATTCTGTTTGTAAAACATTCTATCAATCTACTCAGAGCAGAAGTTGGATTAAAAGATTTAAATTTCACTTGATCCCTTCTTAAAAACTACTTTTATACTGGCTTCCTTCTTACCCTTCTGTAAGAGGGCAACATTTATTGTCACAATATGTTTTGTTAGTAGATAGCAGTTCTATGTTTTGAGTTGCTTATATATAACTGGGTGTATGCTACCAGAATCAAGCTACTTGTCTGGCTTATCAGAGTCAGTTCTCAAATTGCAGTTCTTGTCATACCTAGTTCTTCTCTCTCTCTCTCTCTCTCTCTCTCTCTCTCTCTCTCTCAAACACACACCCCTCTAGCGTTTGTTGTAGGTAGAGTATCTGGCTTCCAGAGGAGTATCAGTGACTTCAGCACATCACATAGACCACAGACCATTAATCTCTAGCATTAATTTTAGTATGGAGGACTATTTGATACTAGTGTCTCTGATTAGGGATGGTGAGAGAGAGTGGGTTGTAATTCTCTGCATATGTGATCCAAATCCTTTGCCTCTGGTGGTATGAATGAATGTTTTTAATTGCAAAAACACTAAGCATTAAGGGACCAAAACTATGGATATAGATCCTGCTGACAGAAGTCACCATTTCTAACTTTAACACTTCAGCTGAAATGTGAATTAAATAGAAGAACAAAAAATCAGACAAGATGATCCATGTCATATAACTTAAGTAACATACTTATTTTTTATTTTCACAGCTGTGGCCTCTGACTGATTTTGGATTCCTACGTGCAAGTCCCAACAGTCACAGGATTTGTAATGACTGACTTATTCACCATCATTTATTTACAGTTTTTATTAGCCTGTAAAAAATCAGCAATGTGTATATTTATGTACAATAAACAACATTGTATAATTCAGACAATTTTTATTTATCCCACACAATTTTTTTCAAACAATCTTATGGCAGTTGGAAGTTGAGAAGAGGTCTACTCTGGGTGAGGCAGAAATTTGAACTGGCCTTGTGGTGGCTAGAGGGGGAGTGGAGTCAACGGTCCCTCCAGTCATCGCAAGACTAACTTAAATTCCTGCCTCTGTTCTGGGTGATGAAAGGATATCCCACTTGTGACTAATTTGGATTCCCTCTCACCAACCGAGAGAAGATCCGTTTTTCTTAATGAGATGAGTACCATTTCAGATATGTAGCATTCTTCATTAGAGTGATTGAGTGCACTAATTTATTTGCATACTTGCTTGAAAAAAATAGCATACTCTAGGACAAGGTAGGCAATCTAGTGACAACCAGGTACTTTTGATTAAAAGTCCCATAAAACCCAGTCAGTATGGCCAACAGCTTAATCATTATGGTAGCTGTACACCAAAACATCTGAAGAATGCCAGGTTCCCTACTCTTGCTTCAGCCTGTCTCCCAATTACACTGAGATTAGCACAAAAATGTCGCTATAGATTTAATTAACTCCTCCCATTCTCAAGAAACATTGCTACCATAGCTTGCATTAAATTTGTTTCAAAACTGTAGCATGTCTCCTTTCATAAGGACACCTTCAAATTCAACATTTCTGGCCCAATTAAAATTTCTTCTTGGTTGCAGGATGCAATATTCTCAGAAGGGAGTAATCTCAACATCAGAACATAAAGCACCATGTAACTTGTGATAAGGAAGTTAGACCTCAGACCTCCCGCTCTTCCACAGCCCACACCCCCTGGCATTACAGATTGTCTCCCTTATAATTTTAATAATGTTGAGTCTCCCTTATCCAAAATGCTCGTGACTAGAGGTATTTTGGATTTTGGAATATTTCAGATCTTGGAATGCTTGCATATACATATTGAGATATCTTGGAGATGGGACTGAAGTCTAAACACAATATTCATTTAAGTTTCATATAGGCCTTATATACATAGCCTAAAGGTAATATTATACACAATATTTTTAATAATGTTGTGAATGAAACAAAGTTTGTGTGCACTGAACCATCAGAAAGCAAAGGTATCACTATCTAATGTGGACATTTTGGATTTTGGAATATTTTGGAATTCCAGATAAGAGAGAGTCAACCTTACCTCTGAAGAAAAAGTACCTCTCAAAATGTTGACTAAAATTTTGTATGAAAACGGGTATTGGGAGTTTCAGAAGGGGTGGGATTATTTTGTACAGTTTTACAGTCCGGGGATTTCTGTGTGGTTTGGGAGCACATGTGCCCAAAATGTAACCAAAAAGTTGGGGGCATTAGGAAGCTTTGGGAGACTGGCAGGTGGTTTCAGGAGCTGCATGCATCCCACAGGTCACACTTCTCCACTCCTGATGTAAAGGAAGCAAAATAAATTAAATACTATACACTAGGACAGGGACAGCTCAAATTAAAACAGTATGAGTTACAAATGTTTTATGCTATGCATTTTATAGCATGAGTTCCATAGATTTTCAAAAGATTTCAGATGTAGAAGTGAAACATCTTTGTAACACTAGTTCACACCAGGGCTAGGAATCATAGGGTTCACCAGACGCTGTCGAACTGCAACTCCCAGAAACCCTACATAGCACAGCCAGTGGTGAAAGAGGCTGGGAGCTGCAGCCCAACAACATCTAAAGGATTACAGGACATGATTCCTACCCTTGCTCTCTTAAGACTTGCATTTTTCTACCATTATATTCTGTGATACATACATTCTACTAAATGTCCCTCCTACTTACACTTTTTGCATTTTCTGTATACTCAAATCAGGTAAGTCAGTGGGTAATCTAAGAATCTCTATAAGCAGTGAACAGGTGTTGCAGCTGACTAGTGACCCATCTTCAGCTTCATTTTTGGAGACAATGTATTTTCCACCACATCGGCATAGAAGAGAATAACTGTGATCACCTGTTGAAATAAAATGCAGCAATTGTAATGAGTTCTCATGTGCCTTTGAAATGTTTCCTAAAAATTATTTATATAGTGGGCATGGAAAGATCTGTCTTACCACTAATCATAAATGTGGAAGGCAAAACCACTTTCAAAGCTGATGAATATCATCAAAGGAAATCCCTAATATGACAATTTCCTCAAGATAGAAGGTTATAGGAAGGATGCTCAAATCTAGGTCTACCACAGAATCAATGTAGACATGTTTTTGGATGAGTACTTCCAATCTGCAATTGTTCCTTGTAATGCTAAGAGCTACAGGAAATACGTCAGTGGAACACACACACACACACACACACACATATATACATACATACGAAGTGCATATGTATATATTACTGTGTTCCACACCAGCTTGACTGTGTCTACGTTTTTCTGTGGAACAGCTTTTCTGACCCAGGTAGGAAGCTCAGAGAGGTTTGTAAGACTGATGTGAGAAATCCTCACTGTTCTCTTTCCCATAGGGGTTACAGAGAAGAAAACCTTAGTAAAATTTTTGCATGTGTAGGCTTCAATGCATTTGTGACTTAGCTGTCATACCAATACCGTCCTTCTTCTTACATCTGTCTGCAGGATTACAATCCCACAGACTTAATGAGAAGCAACTAGTGCACATTTCATACTACTAACCAAAATACTTAAGTCTTAACATGTCAAACTAAAGTAGGTGAATACTGTGCTATAGATAATTAGTAAACTTGGATTAAAAATTAAAGTCCGTAGTATAGATATCAGTTCAAACATTACAAACTTCCCTATCACAAAATGGGTGCTCTCTGTAAGAAACACAAAAAATGGTAATCCAAATGATTTAAGGGGCATTTGGGGATTTTTATGTTAGGAAAAAAGGCAATGAAGGCCTGGGCAGAGCAATGTTGTTTAAAGCTGTGAACTGAATAGAAAGTCTAAGTCAGGAGTGGGGAAAGTATGGCCTGAAGGGTCTGCAAGGCAATTTTTGAGGTCCCCCCCCCCACCCAGCATTCCCAGCACCCTGCTTTTCCAAAAATGTGTATTTGTAGGGGGAAAAACTGCCCAAAAATGTTTTGCTATGCCCTCCGACCCTGCTGCCCAGTAGCTGTTTTAGATCCTACAGGTGTTTGTTTTTTCCAAATAGGAAGTGAACTTGAACTAGATTTCTGGTTGGCTTTTTGTTCTAAAAAGGCCTCTTTGTGCCCCAAAAGGACCCAAAATCAAGGCAAAATTGCTCCTGTCATTTTTGGCCCCTTTTTAAAATGAAGATATTAGGGGTAGAGGCTGGGAAGGGATGCAATCCTCTAAGGTCCTCTGATGGGGCAATGTAACCCTCTGACCCTGGCAGTTGCCCACCCCTGAACTAGATAGAGAGGATGTGTCTCCCCCACCCCACAACATTTGAAGTCTGAGATACCCCATAAAATTGACAAGACAATCAAGACAAAAAAATTACAAAATTTACACAATATAATGTCACAAATAGGATCTCATAAACAGCAAATGTAAACATGGGTATTTTGCGTGGGATTGGTGAAACAGACAAAACAAAGTAAGCTTGAGTCTTACTTTGGTTAAGTCTGTTTAGAGGTGTGTTTTAGGCCATGTGCTCTGCCAAAGCAGATGGTTTAAAGCAGAGGTAGGCAAATGTAAGAGGCATCCTTCGCTGTACCCTCACACTGCCAAAAACTAAAACTCATCTAAAATAGCCCAAGCAGGCTTAAAACATGGCAAAAATGTTTCCACCACTTCCTTGAGGGCATTTTGGAACAACTTTTTTTTTAATCCCAGGGGGCTCTGACAGGGCACACTTTGCCCACCCCTGTTTTAAAGGGAAGAGGCTAGTGCTAGGAGGAATTGATTCATTGACTTGGTAGAAGGCAGAACTAGCAGCTAATAACACTATACAGCGGTTTGCATTGTCTTGGTGAGCTTGTGAGCAGAAGTTGATAAAAAGAGGGGGTAAATGGGCATTCTGAAGGAACACAGAATAAATGTGCCATATTTATTTTCCTGTCTAAGGATGGAAACATCAAGGGCTGGGATTCTGTTAAGGCATAATGCACTTTTTTCATGGTTGTGTAGTGAGGGATTATTAGGCTATGTATGAAACAAGAGGAAGAATTAGTTACTAGGCAGTATTAGAAGAAGATGGAAATATGCTACTGTGACAAAGGCAGAACTTTTGCCCCTGTCTTCTTCTAAAAAGAAAACAGTATTAAACCTCATGAAAAATAGAAAGAACAATACAATGGGAGACTGCTGCCCAAGACAGGGAACACCTAGATATTTCACATGTATTCAAGTCTCCAAGACTAGATGAACTGCTTCCAAGGATACTGATGTAATCTTAGAGTCTCTGTTGATAATCCAAAAATTCTGGATGACAGGCGAGGTCCCTGCAGAGTGGAGGCTAGCAAATGTCCCCATCTTGAAAAAAGGGGAGGGCAGGATTAGGAAATTACTGAGCAGCTAGCCTGGCATTAATACTAAGGAAGGTTCTAGAATAGATCACTATACATTGGTGTGAGAGTACTTAAGAATGCTGCGATTACTAAAAGTCAGCATAGATTTCACAACAAGAAGTCCTATGAGACTAATTTTCATCTCTCTTTGAGGCAGAGTTACAAGCTTTGCAGACCAGGGCAGTGTTGTGAATGCAGCTTAGCCTTATTTCAATATAACTTTCAGCAAGGTTCCCATGGTATTCTTGTAGACTTGCTGGTTAAATGTGGGTCAGAGCATTGGTTCTCAGGCTAGCTGATATAGGAGAATGGATTTTTTTTCACCTAAAATGCTAAAGACTGGTATCCTATTTGTACCCATTGGCTACAAATGTTTCTTTCTTTTCTGGAAACTCTCCCTGGACCAGGAGCTGATGCCCCACAGACTGGCACCAGGGACACTACATTGAACAGAACTGGGCCAGAAGATGCTACTGTTAGAGGAACTTGTAGTTGTCTGAAGAACTGAACTGAAAAAATGCTCACCAATGGATCCTCATCACCCTCAAGAAAAATTACAAGTTGGGTGCTAGAGGATCCTATCCTGGGCCAGATGTTGTTCAACATCTTTATTAATGACTTGGATGAATGAACAGAGGGTATGCTCATTAAATTTGCAAATGGCATCAAAGTGGGAGAGAGTATTACTTCAAAAGACAAAATGAGATTCAGGATGACTTTAACAGATTGAAGAACTGGGCCAAAATCCCTGAATTTGAGCAGGGATAAATGTAATGATCTCCATTTAAGCAGTGAAAGTCAGACTGATAGCAGTATCTGTGAAAAGGATCTAAAGATCTTAGTAGACTTTAAACTAAATGTGAGTCAATAGCCTGATGCAGTGGCCAAAGAAGCTAATGCAATTCTAGGCTGCATCAACAAATGTACAGAAGCCATATCAACAGAAGTATATGGAACACTTATACTTGGGCACCTGGGATCCTGTACAAGGAGAAAGGTGGGATATACATTAAAGAAATAAAATAATAACAAAGAAATGTTCTGCTTTGGTCAGACCTCCAGTGTCTAGTTTCAGATGCCACAGTTTAAGGATACCAACAAGATCATAGAATCATAGAGTTGGAAGAGACCACAAGGGCCATCCAATCCTTACCCATGGTTTCTTCATCACATAAGCAGAGGAACATTGAGTCCCACCCCCTCTGTCATTGCTTTTGCCATGTGAAAAGTGATGCATCTGCAGAGAAAAGGTTCCCATTCACACTGATGCTTCCACAAGAGCAAGGGCCCTAGGAAATCAGGGGTCTTGCTTGTACGGAAAATATACATGTGACTGAAAACCTTTCTTTTGCAGATATACCTTCCATGCAAGAGAAACAATGATGGAGGGAGGCAATGTTTGGCAATCCCTTTGCTTATGTGATAAAGAAACCTGGGTAAAAATGAGTAGGAATGCCAAAAGCAATGATTGACCATATAAATAAATTTGGGCCTCCATTTTCAGAGGTACTGTATCTCTGAACAATTTGGGGGGTGAAAACAGTATGTATTCACAGAACAGTATTCACAGAACAGTAACAGAGATGGGAAATAGTATTTTTAAAAAGCCCCATGAGGAACACCTGAGACAGTTGGGTATGTTTAGCCTTGAGAAGACTGACTGAGAGGTGAAGTGCTGTAACACAAAAAGTGGAGCAAGCTTGTTTTCTGTTGCTCCACAGGGTAATACTGAAACTGATCCTGTAGCAATACATTTACTGGTATTGTACTTTATTAGCAAAGGACATGGTTTTTTTTTCCCCCCTGTATGGCCAACATGGTTGCTCTGAAACAATTAGTGAAATCAATGAATTCAAGAAAAATGATTTTAACTAAACATTAGGAAGAACTTCATGGACTAAGTGCTTCTGGGTTCTTTCCAACTCCGCAATTGTATGCTTTAATTTATTTGCTGTCATAAGCTCATAGAATCATAGAGTTGGAAGAGACCACAAGGGTCATCCAGTCCAACCCCCTGCCATGCATGAATAAACAATCAAAGTACTCCTGACAGATGGCCATCCAGCCTCTGTTTAAAAACCTCCAAAGAAGGAGATGCCACCACGCTCCAAGGCAATGCATTCCACTGCTGAACAGCTCTTACTGTCAGGAAGTTCTTCCTAATGTTTAGATGAAATCTCTTTTCCTATAGTTTGACTCCATTGCTCCGTGTCCTAGTGTCTGGAGCTGCAGAAAACAAGCTTGCTCCATCCTCAATATGACATCCCTTCAAATATTTAAACATGGCTATCATGTCCCCTCTTAACCTTCTCTTCCCAGGCTAAACATATCCAGCTCCCTAAGCCGCCCCTCATAAGTATGGCTTTGAGACATCCCACTATTTTGGTCACCCTCCTGTCACACTGCTGACTCATGTTCAGTTTGTGGTCCACTAAGACTCACAGATCCCTTTTGCATGTACTGCCATCACCCATCCTATATTCGTGCTTTTCATTTTTACTGCCCAAGTGTAGTATCCTACATTTCTCCCTGTTGAATTTTTTTGTTAGTTTTGGCCCAGCTTTCTAATCTGTTAAGGTCATTTTGAATACTGATCCTGTCCTCTGGGGTATTAGCTACCCCTCCTAATTTGGTGTCATCTGCAAACCTGATAAGCATACCCTCTAGTCCCTCATCCAAGTAATTGATAAAGATGTTGAATAGCACTGTGCCCAGGACAGAACCCCGTGGCACCCCCTGGTCACTTCTTGATGCATCTAAAATTGGGTTAGCATAAGCCCTAATCAAATGTTCCTTACCCATGGTTTCTTCATCACACAAGCAGAGGAACACTGAGTCCCACCCCCTCTGTCATTGCTTTTCCCACGTGAAAATGATGCATCTGCAGAGAAAAGGTTCCTACTCACACTGATGTTTCCACACGAGCAAGGACCCTAGGAAATCAGGAGTCTTGCTTGTATGGAAAACATACATGTGACTGGAAACCTTTCTTTTGCAGACATACCTTCCATGCAAGAGAAACAATGATGGAGGGAGGCAGTGTTTGGCAATCCCTTTGCTTATGTGATGAAGAAGCTGGGTAAAAACTAGTAGGAATGCCAAAACCAATGATTGACCACATGGATAAATTTGGGCCTCCATTTTCAGAGGCACTGTATCGCTGAACAATTTGGGGGTGAAAATGGCAAGGGGGGGCTATCTTCTCATTGCCTGCTTCCAACCTTTTTAAATGAATCTGGCTGGACAGTCTTAGTAACAGGCTGATGGAGCAGATAGATTCTTGTTATTCTGTTAGGATTCTTCTCATTCTTACATCCACATTTCAGTATACACGTAAGTCAGTTTCCCATAATATCTTACTTTGATTCCAGGCCATATCTTCTAGTAAAACCTGAGCATCCACTGGCCATCCTTGTGTTAATTCATGGTCTATGAGAAAACAGGAACACACAAAGACATTTAGTTCCAATAGCGTGATGTAAAATGGAGGTTCAAAGTTTGTAGCATTATCTAAGCTATGCATATCAGTACTGGAGACAAAACGAATAATAATAAATCAGACATAACCTCCATTTTCTGCATTATTGGTAAATGTACACAGAACAGGAAAGACAAACCTCAAAATAGTTCTTGGTAGATAAAAGTTTTCTGGCATAGTAAGATTTATGGGTCCAACTTGTTCTAATAATTTAGTGGAAGGGATGGTGAGCAACAGTGGTTGCTAAAGCAAGCCCACTGCACTACACCATGATTCTGTTCATCAATAGTGTCAAATTTCATAAGGTGCTGTATGGTTAGGTACATTGGAGCACCACTCAGATGCAACACCACGCCACAGTTAGACACTGCATACACAAGGAAGGCTAAAGTCTTTTGACTCCTGGGTCTGTGCTCTTACATTTCTAAACTAAAGTTTGACATCCTGTTTTGGGATACTGGTTTATGAGTAATGGTGGTTTGAGTATGCCACTGTTTGCCTCATTCAGACACAGTGGCAAACTAGAGATTGCCCAATAATCAAGTCTGTTTTAAAAACCAGCACAGAGAAGGAACAAGCAAGCCTGAGGCTTGACTCTGCTCATGCACAGCACACCCAACTATGGTTTGCTGTCCACTCCATGGCATGCAGATTAACTGTTCTACTCTGAAAAGTTACAATTCCCCTAAATGTATCTGTTTGTAGAGAATGAATCAACATAGCTGCAATTGACCCCTGGTCTATAGTTCTTTCTATGGACTGTATCTTACAGTCATGTGTAAAAGAAAGTACACCCTCTTTGAATTCTATAGTTTTACATTATCAGGACACAGTAACAACCATCTGTTTCTTAGCCAATCTTAAAATTAGGTAAATACAGCCTCAGATGATCAACAACACATGACATAGTATGCTGTGTCATGATTTATTCAACAGAAATATCTCAAAAATGGAGTATTGTTTGTTTATTTATTTACATCTCATCTTTTCCCCAGCCCTAGGAGTCAAGGTAGCTTAAAAAGATAAAATGGATATATACTGGGCCCTTGGTATCTGCTGGGGTTCGGTTCCAGAACCCCCCATGGCTACCAAATCCGTGGATGCTCAAGTCCAATTATATACAATGGCACAGTAAAATTGTGTCCCTTATATAAAATGGCAAAATCAAGGTTTGCTTTTTGGATTATTTTTTTCTGGAATATTTTCAAGCAATGGATAGGTGAATCCATATATATAGAATCTGGATACGGAGAGCCAACTGTATAACCACTTGCAAGAAGGGACTGTGTTAACTTCACCTGCATTGAGAGCTCCTTTGACCACATGTTGTAGGATCAAAGCAACAGCTTCCAAAGTCTAATGCCACACCTGGAATCAACTCCAGACCTTTTACCTGCTTAATGGATGAAAAAATAATAAAGGAATAGCCCACACCTCCATGAAACAGCTTTTGAGTCAATTGCCCAATTACTTTTGGTCCCTTGAAAAAGAGGGGGCTACATATTAAACAGCTGTAATTCCTAAACCCTTCCTCCAATTTGGATGTGAGTACTCTCAAATTAAAGCTGAGAGACTGCACTTTAAGCCCATATTCATTAGTTAACTTTATCTTGACTTTATTTCGGTAAACAGCCGAAATAACGGTGTCCAATTATTTCTGGACCTAACTGTAGTTTCTCATAATCTCCAATAATCCTAACCTATATATACAAACAGAGAAATAAATTTACATGAATATTTCCAAGTATGACTTACAATTAAATCTCAATTTTGCCTCATAGTAATGGAGTTGTAGACCACCCTGCACTTTAATGAGTACCTGTTCTCACCATCTAATCTTGGGTCCTAGACCTAGAATACACTCCAGTATTTTCTCCAGCAGTATGGAGTTTCTTGGCAAAGCAATCCACTGAAAAAAGGGTACTCCTTTTTCTTAGTTTATAAAGGCAACATCATGCTACCTCTTGTTAAAGCGACTCTTTACTTTGTCTGATACAGGTGGTGGTATCATCATCATCATCATCATCATTATTATCTTCACTTCCATCCCACTTTTCCCCCAATTTGGGATTCAAAGTGGCATACTACGGTTTATTTCAAACACACAGACACCCCTGGTGCGTACTATTGGTAATATCCTAGACTGATTCAGTTTTAACTACAACTCCCTTCCATCACATAATGTAATGCTCTCTGAAGACCAATAAATAGTTCAGAAGCACATCCAAAGATTGCTACCTGCCCCCCAAATATTAATGACAAAACACCTATCATATTTGTACATATGTTTCAGATCTCACATTCCTGATAAATTCTCTTATGCCTTTAGGAAGTGAGTTGATGTTGACTCTTTTTAGAGGTCAAGATCAATGTAAATCCATGCTTATAAATAAGAGAAAACAATCAGAGCTTGATCTGGTGTCATACCCGGCTATCAACCAACACAAAAGGGGATGGGACACAGAGTATAAGAGGATGATGGCCGGGAGATTTGTCAGCTACAGAATCAGCTACACTAGTAAACCAATCAACAATATATTAAGAATGAAATGTGAGGACATTCTGTAAACTGACAGCATAGGGAAATAGTTTCTCTTACTTTCTTTATAAAACGTGCCAACACATACTGACTTCAACATTCACTCCTCTGTACACTTACAAAATACACATACCTTTAGGGTAAGAATCAAGTTTGGACTATTGGGAATTCCTTATTTTCTCAAACACTAAATGGTTTTTACTATTTAGTATAAATAGAAACTTAATCACACTGTTGCTATAAAAATATTTGAAACTGTTGTAATATAGGTATAAAATGTGCTTTAAGCATGCTCATACTAATCCACTGTATTTCAGTTTAACAATTAGTGGTAAGAAAGGAACCTGGGAAGGAGCTGAACCAAGCCTCAAATCAACAACAGTATATGAAGGAAACTGCCAGCTTACTAATGCATGTAATTTGATAGTACTATGTTAAACAAAATTGGCTGGTAGACAGATACCGGTATTTTTAACTTGCAGAGCCGAAAAAACTGAGATACACATTCTATCAGGAAGGGCACATCTAAAACATTTTAAAATACACATTTCAGAACAAAGGTTATAGTGATATTCTTCATTCTGGTGCAACCAAACTGACACCACAGTAGTTAACTATGAATAATGTATTGGTAGTGAAATTAAACACTTATTTTAACTGCCCTCATGTATTAATGGGGAAAAAAATCTAATTAGCACTTTAATATTAAAGCATGATTTCTCCCTATACAATTCAATAATTAGCGGTCGATTAACTGGTATCATGTTGGCCTGTGGTCTCTGCCTCCTTTTTGCAACATTAAATTGTGATTCTAATTTTACCTGAAATCTACACTATACATCCCCAGAGGCTGAGTTTCATCTAAATTAATCTTAATGAAGGCAATTAAAACAAATCAGACAAGTTAGAGATAATTACTGGATCAATAAAACCTCTGTGACCTAACCTATTCTGAACACCTCTAGTACATTAAATATAGATTAAAACAAAGTTAACCCTAATCTTTACATCTAAGATTTCACTGCTGTTGCAACTTTATCATTTCTCTTATCAACCAATCCAGTTATTAAATCTGCTGATGCTCCAAATTAGAAAGCAAAATATTTTAAAAAAAGAGCACCTTCAGTGGAACTATTCAAGCAGTGACACCTTTTTTATTTGTTAAATTCCTTCTATTTTCCTCCCACATACCACGGGCCACAACTATAATCAATCCTTCACACAGTACTAATATGTACATAATACTATTTAGGTGAATTCTAATGCTGTTTAAAGAACTTGTGCAATAATATATCAGAACTCAGCCACTGTATATTCTCCTTTGTTGTAGTTGCCTTGCTCTTCAAAGGTGAACCACAGAAGAAGAAACAGAAAGGTACCTTAGCTGCCAATGTTAATCCCCCATCTGCTTTTGGAATGCAGAACATAGGGACCATAAAAAACCTCCAATCCCACCTTATTGGTTCCTGGTAGCTGAGTTTAACTTTTCCCAAGGCACACACACCCTCTGCCTCCCCTTTTGGAATCCAGGGAGAAGCGATGGGGTCCCACAGTATCTCCCCAACTTGATGTCCCTTTTCTGAGAGATTGATTTCCAAATTGTTTAAACTCATCTATAAACTTGATATCCTTCTGTACTTGACTCTGAACTCTTAAATAAATGTATAAGGACCTTCCTCCCAAGGCACAATCACCAACACATCCTTGGAAAGTTATTTTAAAAAATAAAGAGAAAATAAAGATTTCTAACTGTCACAAGCTGCTATAAATTGTAAATATACAGAGAATTACTTCCCTGGGAATCACTTTAAGCTACAATGTAGAATTCATAATTCTGGAAGAGAGTTCCCAAAACAATGAACATAAGGAATGGCTCTTAACCTTTTCCTTACCAGGGACCCCTTTTAAATATCTTTTGTTCCTGGAGACCCCCCCACCCAAGACTTGGCTCAAAATTTAAACAACAATACATAACAATAACAATAATAATACAATTACACCATCCATTAAACCTTCCCTCAGAGGCACTGGAGGGGAAGGGGAGACTTTTCTCCTGTTTCTTCCTGAAAGTCTGTGGTTGGAGTGGATTGAATGGCAATGTGCAGGCAAGGCCAGCCAGACTTTGCCTTGGCTCCTATCATGTGGCCACTCTACTGCAGGGAGGAGATGGGCTAAGCAGCCTTCAAGGCTTTGCAGACCCCGTGAGGACATCATGGACCTCTGGGGGTTCCCGGACCACTGAACATAAGGAAATTATAATGTGATTACATGTGACTCAACATCCTAATCTACTCAACCCCCTCTGTGGTTTTCAACTTTTAGTCCTTGATTAAGCAAACAACAACAACAACAAAAAATCACTAGAGGCACATGACAACATCAGTGCTCCAACAGCTTTGTGCAGCTCCTCTTTCTCAGTCAGCACAGAGAAGGAAATTCCCCTTTTTTCTTACTCTTCTCTGGAACCCTGCCCCTCTCTTCCTGTTCACTTTCTAGGCTCATATCTGTGGTCTTAACATTTTGCAGGTGTCCAGAGAAGGCTGGCTAGGCAGGAATACTGTCTAACCAAATGATGTTGTTCTAACCATATTTCATTTGAAAAATGCAATTCTGAATATATGTGGTTATCAAGTCTCATTGATTTAACTGAGACATACTTCTGAAAAGTGAGGTTTGTAGCCTAGGATTTAGAAATCCTGTTTTTCTACATAACAACCAAATGCAGCAAAAAGTTATAAAGATGAGACACCTCCAGCCACTGAGCTGCAATAATCAGACTGTGGAATCTCCATTTTGTAGTAGTATATGGCTGAATTTGAGTTTGGCAGAGATCTGCTATAACAATGTTAGAATGAAAAGACCTGCCAGTGTACTTACACTGGATTTCTGGCTCAGACTAAGGTACACATCTGTGCCCCAAAACAGCAGCAGCAACCATGGAACCAGGTGGGAACAGCACTGGGCATCCAAGGAGCCACCTGGAAGTTTCCAGCACCACCCCCCATTGGTCTGTGGAGAGGGAATGGACCTGCTCCAGACTAGGAGAACCTCTAGGATGCCTCCTTGCATGAGCTTTAAAAAGGAACAACTATCTACACAATCACGGACTGCAAAAGCATAGCTCTAATGTTGGATTCTTGTCTTTGTCTGCCATATATACCAAAGTTATTCTAAACGTTGCACAGGTAACCTACAACTTACCTACCCCTGAGGTCTGAAAATAACTTCACGTTATGACTAACTGAAAAGTAAAATTTGGGCACTGTTTGATATCTTCACATTCTAACACACACCCAATAGTTTCGTCTTCTGCTGCCTCTATATCTTATTATTTTTTAATGGCTGTGTTGATTTTAATTCCAACTCCATAAGGCAAATATCCCTCAGCCCAAAACATCCACAAATCAATAGAGGTGTTTTAGTAATTACAGCTGAAATCCACTCAGTAGTCAGGGATCTTATCTTAAATTATAACATTACGCAACTCTCAGCATGCCTTATTTTATCCTCTCTGCATGATAAAACTGCATGATAAAAACAAATACAATGGAGTGAGATTACAGGATTTCAATCACATTCAACAGGAAGCAACACAATATTGTGAAGCAGTGTGGTAAACCAGTTACCGTACCTGTATCCACACAATGTTTATTATCTCTGTATTGCTATTTCTAGGTGAATTCTGACTGTACCTTATTTGAAAAAGAATACAGTAGGACCACTGTATCCACAGATTCATTATCCACTGATTCAATTAGCTACTGGACACAAAACAGCACACCTACCATAGAGTCTTCCTAGAAAATTTGCCCTCTCTAGCCATTTTCTAGGTCCTCCAAGGCAACTCTATGGCATTTTAAACCTGAAGTCCCATTATTTTCAATGGCATTCGCTATTATCCAAGTTTTCCGGTATTCACGCCCGCCCCCCCCCAAAAACCAATCTCCAGCAGATACGGGGGTCCTACTGTACTTAGATGCACTGCTTGCACCCTTTAATTAAAAAAATATGTAGATTAACTGCTGCATTTTATTTTGAATGGAGGTTCTGTAGAGTTTTCTTCAACACAGCATCTAAGATGCCAAGTAAAAATCACTCATGTATCTGTGAGGTTAAAAGCCCAAATTCAAGATTAAAAGGATTTGTAGAAATTGTTTAAGCAACATGTTACCATTACATGCAAACAGGAAAAAGGAGGGCTGCAGTATAAGGAACGGATAAAGGAATGCCAAGAAGCACTAACTGCAAGGGGGGGGTATTTTTAAGGTAAAGTAAAATAATATTAAAGGGGTATTACAACTGGGGAACTTCATCTCCTCTTACACTATAGACTGTAAAACGACCCTGCCAAATGCCATCTTAGCGAACTTGAACTTATCTAACTTGTAATGTCTTATGAATGTGCTGGGCTTCTTCCACCCAGCAGCTTCACATATGTCTTGCAGTGAAGTAGATACTGCAAAAACTACACTTGTTGCCATTGATCTCGTTGAATGTGCTGCATAATGCTTGGTTGCATCTGTTGCTCATAATCATAGCAGTGGAAAATACACACTTTTATCCACCTTGATATTGAAATCTTTGACATCTTCTGACCCAATGATCTCGGATTGTAAGACACGAATAGTGCCTCCATCCACCTTATTGTATTCGTTCTCTTTAAATAAATCTTTACTGCCCTATGGACTTTCAAAGTGTGCCACCTAATCTCTTCTGGATGCTTCAGCTTTGGGAGAAAGTTGGTAAATATATTCTGTCATTGAAAGATCTTATTGAGATACATTTTGGAAGAAATGAAGGATCTAAAGTTAAAACAAATCTGTCTTCCTCAAACGTGCACAAATTGGGATTCACTGAAAAGGCCGATAATTCTGAAACTCATCTGGCTGATGTTATCACCACTAAGAACACGACCTCAAATGATAGCAACCTCATAGAAGCTTCCTGCACTGGCTCAAAAGGTGCCCTTGTTAGTCTGTTTAATACCAAATTCAGATCCCATGATGGGAATCTATGGTTTTGCAGTCAGAGTTGCACCTCTCACAAACCTCCTTACATGAGGATGTGCTGACAACCATTGTGTTCCCCACTGGAGAACCACCAATAATGCTGTAATCTGCCACTTAAGCATGTTCGGTCTGAGTCCTTTTCGTAAACCATCCTGCAAGTACTCCAAAACATTTCTAACTCCTAACTCATCGAACCTCAAACCCTTTGCTGAATACCATGCCTGAAAGGTTTTCCACATCCTATTATATATATCCTGTGTAGATTGCTTCCTAGACACCATCATAGTGTTAATTAAATCTTCTGAATATCCTGGTAATTTCAATTTTGACTTTTCAAGATCCATACAGTCAGAGCCAACCACTCCGAATTTGGATGCAAAATTGGACCCTGACTCAGCAGATCTGTCCTGTGTGGTAACCGCCATGGAGGTCTTACTGACAATTGTAACAGCCTTGGAAACCACAGATGCCTGTGTCAATATGGAGCTATCAAGATCACCTTTGCCCATTCCTGTTGTATTTTTGCAACCATCCTTAGTATTATCTGAATAGGAGGGAAAGCATATAACCATCCCTTTGGCCAAAGCATCACCTTTATCTGCATTTCCCTTTCCATCTATGGAAAAATACCCACCTTAATTTGCAATTCTTTGTAGAAGTGAATAAATCCACTTGCAAATGGCCAAACATCTTGTTCAAGTGATTGAACACTTCTGCATTTAGTGACCATTCTCCCAGGTGTAAACTGTTTCAACTCAAGTAGTCTGCAGTTATGTTCAATTTGCCCTGCAGGTAAACTGCAGATATTGATTCCAAATTTTTTTCCTGCCCACCTGAACAGTTTCTGTGATCCCTTTAGTAGAGGAACAGATCTCAAACCTCCTTGGTTCATGATATAAACTCTTGCTGTAGTACTGTCTATTTGTACTTGGACATGAGTGCCCCTGACTATTGATGCAAAGCTGATCAATGCGAGTCTCACTTCTTTCAGCTCTAAAAAGTTTATGTTCTGCCTCGTGTCCACTAAATTCCATAAACCTTGAGCAGAATAGTGTCCACAGTATGCTCCTGAACCAGTCAAGCTGGCATCTGTGGTAACCTGTATCAAGTTTTGCTTTCCAATGGCACTCCCTTGTCTGCTAGCCACCATGCAAAATTCTGTTTCACATGCTGTGGTATCAGCACCCAATAACGGCTGCTGGTCCCAATTGTTAACTGATGAGGTAATAGTAACCTCTATAGTTCCCTCATGGGGTATCTCCCCCACTGCACCAGTTGGATGGTAGATATTAACATACCCATCACTCTGGCTAGGCTCATCAAATCTGCTTTTCCGTGTAATATCAGCTGTCTCATTTCCTTCCTCAACTTCACTTTTCTCTCTTCTGATATACTCAAGTAGCCTATTCTGGTGTCTATCCTTGCACATAGATGTGTTAAAGTCATAGCTGGATTCATTTGTTCCTTATCCTTCTTTCCCATATCCTGCCTATAAATTAATTCTAACAATAACTGTGTAAATGCTATCTCCAGTTGGGAGGCAGAACTATAAAAACTGAAGGAAAAAGGAGGGAGTCCTAACGGTTGCAACAGAAAAGATTCTAGATTCCTGCCTGGACAGCTGGCATGCAAGGAATAAGCCAATCGTTATGGATTGGTCTTCCGTGCCATCCTGAGAATTCACGGGGCTGCTGTAAGTCCAGCGGTGACTTGAAGGCACACACATATAACATTAGATAACCTGGTAGAATGGGTGGATAGTCAAGGCAAATCCAAATGAATATGAATCACAGCCTGTTTCAACGCCCATTCCATGGTGATGATGGTAGCAAATGAGCTGTTCTTACTCATTTTGAGTTGTGAAGTGGCTGCTATATTCTGAGCCTTAGAGCAGTAAAGGCGAGGTTCTCATAAAACAATTGTAAAACAACGTTGGAAAATGAGCTCCTGATAAAATTGCTTGGATCTATTCCATCTTAGTATCAATGTGAAAATAGGCTCCAGGAGAGTAAGGCAACCTCTCATCATATTTTAATAGATAAATTTCCTCTTACTCAACCTGAGGATATAAATATACTGCTTGAGGGTCAACCACTTCTTTACTGACCTCTTGTACATCCTAGTTAGTTAAAGCTGCTACTTGAGGCCTGGCCAGTTGGTGGCTGAGGTGGCAATGCTTCTTAGGGAAGGCAGTGTCCTAGTGCTTTAAAAAAATATGTATTTTTTTAAATTACAGGGGATCTCAGTTACATACAATAAAAAAACAGGAAAATAAACACATAAAAGGAGGGGAAATAATCCCATTAGTCGTAAGTTTCTATAAAAGCTGACCAGATGTCCAAATATAAATCATTTGTAAGCTTCATCTATCCATCTTTCTTTCCAGTGATGCAAGCACTGTCAGATACATTTGATCACAGGTGAAGAAAAATTATATTTCCAGTAACAAAGTATCAATCTTTTAGACATCAAAAGGGCATAAAAAATTCAGTTCCACTAGTCATTTGTTAATTTCCAGGAAATTGATGACAATTATTAGGATTGTTCCTGAGACTGTGTATAGTGTATAGTTTCTTATTTATGCAGCCGGTGTCAAGGACAGTGACAACAGTCAGGACAACAACTGACAAGGATCACCCCTGTCTCCACAACACAACAATGTGGACCCTACACCAATATATAACAGAATACCTTTCAGAGTCAGAAAAAGAACTCCATATGGATTTCTCCTGATGATCGGTGCACGGAACTTGACTTCTATATAGAATGCTTCCGCTGCTGTCCCGAAGACAGAAATAATCAATGAGACATAATTTACCACACATTCTCAGCCACAAGGAACAAGATGCTATTATACTGTCTGTGTTAAATGGAGTTACACTTCCCCTGAAACCACAGGTTCACAGTTTGGTAGGGGGTACTCCTGGATTCAGCTTTGAGCCTGGAGGCCCAGGTTTCAGTGGTGACCAGGAATGCATTAGCACAGTTAAAGCTTGTGTATCAACTGCACCCATTCCTGGAGAAACTGGATCTGACCATGGTAATAATGCCTTAGTTATACCCCATTTGGTTACTATAATGCACTCTATGTGGGACTACCTTTGAAAAGTGCTCCGAAACTTCCATTTGTCCAAAGAGCTGCAGACAAATGCTAACGGGGGCTGTCTACAAGGAACATACAACTCCCATGCTGCAACAGCTCCATTGGCTGCCAGTCTGTTTCTGGACACAATTCAAAGTGCAGATGATGACTTATAAAATCCTATATGGCTTGGATTCATGATATTTGAAGGACTTTATGAGCCTATTAGAGCTCTAAGATTTTCTGAAGAAGCCCTTCTCTCTCTCCCACCACCTTTTCTGGCTTTTTTGGTGGGTACAAGGGAAAGGGGTTTCTTGGTGGGTGTTCCCACTCTTTGCAACTACCTCCCTAAGGAGGCCAGGATGGCTTCCTCCATGCTTTCCTTCCTTTGTCAACTGCAAACATTCTGGTGCTACCACACTTTTAATGATGTGCTATACTGTTCTTTGGTTTGTATTGTCCTCTAAAGTTATTAATGTTTAATGTTTTAACTTTATTCATTAGTTGATTGATTAAAAATCAATTTTGTTTTTAAATATGTTGTTAGCTGTCTTGAGTCCCATTATAGGGAGGCGGGAATGGGATATATAAAAATAAAACAGTAATAATAGTATTTCATTGAGTGATTGTTTACACTGGGGTGGACAACAGCATGAGATATGGGTGCTAATTTTCACCCCAACCCAGGTCACACAGATGGCACAGCATATTCCTGTTTACAGAGGTTTTTCAACATTTTTCCAGAGTTGGAAGTTTGGGTGAAGCCATGTTACTGTATTTGCAACCAGTTTTATCACATGTTTTGACAATTGGGAGGTTGAACATCACCTGAAAAGAAATGAAATGGGAAGGGATCTGGGGGGGTTGAGAGAGTACAAGGGGACTGCATGCAGCCCACAGGCTGCACTTTCACCACCTCCGTGTTATAATTTGTTTTTATTAAAAACAAAGCGAAGCAAACGACAGCACAGTGCCTACACATAACGACCACAGTAGGACAGGATATATATTAGCTTCATGAGATGTGCCTCAGTCAGTAAATATCTTTCATGTATATATCACAGCATCATGAACTTATTAACATGAACTTATTTCGACCTCAAAGTGAATCACTATTTCAGTTTCCACACACATTTCCATTAGGTTAGGTATCGTGAACTTAGAGAAGGAGGAATTAAGAGTAGCAGCAGCAGCTTTGGCCTAAATCTAATGTAATGCTCATGACAATGTCCAGATTTTTGGTCCCTTCCACCAACAGCCCCATGTGGTGCTGAAAAACTCCCCTGGGAGATTTCCCAGTCTTGTGGTTAAGGTTTTTGGGGCACATGGAGGACTGCAGGATGGGTGGAGACCACCTTCCTCCTGCTCACGAGGTTACTGCTTATAGCAACATGTTACCCACAATGCTAAACCCACCACTCTAAATTTCAATTTATGGTTCCATCAGGTTTCAAAGCTGAATTATGTTGGGAGAAAAAGTGAGTTCCCAGGGTGTTGGTCCTTTTTGGGAACTTCTTAAACATCAAAACTGTCAGGAATTAGCTCTCTTGTAGCAGAGTAGAGCAGAGATGGGAGCGGGACTCAATTAGGTACAGTGCTTTGACCCCTAACCAAGAGAACAAAGGAGGCAGGCAATCTTCCTGATAAAAGAAATACTTAAGCTTTACTAATAGCTTTAAATCTACATATGCATTGGAGGCTACATCCTAACTAAATAAGGAATAGATTTAGGATAGAGTAGAAGTCCTTAACTCACCATCTCTGTGAGACATGAAAGTATATCCATGGAGTAAGCAGGGAAGGCAACATGCTTCTCTGAAGGCTTGAAACAAAGAATCATAAAAGATCTAAGACCATGAGGTTAGTAAACCTAGGTCACATGATCTCATAGCTTGATTGTGTCTGTTTACAACCATGCCCATTAAAAATAGGATGAGGAGAAAGGGAAAGAACTCTTGGCATGCAGAAGATTCTGATCTCTCTAAAACTTACTTCCTCTAATAGCAAGCAAGTGGAGGAAGGAAGAATGCTAGATTTTTCAACAAATTAATTATGAAAGGTTTGTTACACAACATGTCATCTGAATTATTTTTCTTGAATGCATGGTGCAACAGTTGAAGTTACAACAGCTGAGATAAGGTGTTGAGATTAGGTACTATATCTAAATACAGAAGGGACTCTATAAATAAGTGCATGTTCATTATATTTACCACTTCCTTTCACTAATATATAGTCTGCAGATATCTGTGACTGTACTCAAAAACAGTGCAGTGTGGTGATCAGAGTGCGAGACTATGAAAGTGACCAAGAAGATCCAAGTTCAAATTCTTTTTTAGCCCTATAGCTCAACAGATGTCTTATTTTGGGTCAAGGGGGCTCTATTAGCTTTGTGTCAGGGATGCTCTATGATGTCCAAGCTGGGTTCAGGAAAGGAAAAGGCACCAGAGATCATACTGCAAGCATACATTGGATAATGGAGTACACCAAAAAAATTCAAAAGAAAATCAGCCTGTGCTTTATAGATTATAGTAAAGCCTTGGATTGTATAGATCATGAAAAATGAAGGATCACTCTTAAAGAAATGAGTGTGCCACAACATTGGATTGTCTTGATGTGTAACCTGTACTAAGGACATGGGGCTACCATCATGACAGAATACGGATAAACAGAATGGTTTCCAATTGGCAAGGGGTAAGATGGTCTCGCTCTTCAGTGCCATCTTGCCCCAGAGGCTCTAGTTCCTCCTCTGAAGAGGACCTTTCTGTGTAAGGGTACCTTGATTTAGATGCTTTCTCTCAACCTAACGTACCTCAAATGTTGTTACAAGAAGAAAATACATGGCACACACCTCTGTGAAGGAGATGTAAATGCAGTTAATTAGCTAAGAAAAAATGATTGTGAAAAACATAAAGAACTGGATTTTTTTGAGACCACACTGGTATTTTATCATATTATTACTTCTGCATATAAGGCCTTAACCATTATGCTGACTTTGTTTCTTGAAAGCCTCAGGTAGGATTATTCTGTAAAAGTCATCTAACAGGGCTGTTATGGAGATGATCAGAGCATGTAGAAAACTGAAAGTTCCATGTAAATGAATACAGGTCAACCCCCGTATCCACAGGGGATATGTTCCAAGAACCCCCATGGATACCTGAAACCATGGATAAAAAAGAACCCTATTATTTTCAATGAGAAGAATGCTGGAAGTTGATCACAGAATCATATTGGAGGACCTCAAAATACCTAGAGAGAATATATACTTTCATATGTGGATAAGTGAAACCGTGGATACAGATTCTGTGGATATGGGGGTCAACCTGTAATATACCAAATCAACTAATACAAATAGAGACCCTTATCTGCGGGTTCACTTACCGTCATCTGAAAAAATATGGTGTCTCTAGGCATCTTCTAGATCCTCCAGCGTGACTCTATGTTATGGCTTGGGCCAGAAGTAATTCATTTTAATAGGATTCACTATTATCTGGAGTTTTCAGTATCCACAGTAGGCCTGGAAACATATCTCCCACAGATATGGGGGTCTATCACTATTGCCCACTGTGCCAAAAATTACAAAACCAAACTGAGTAACTCATTTCCTATTAACAGTACCTTCCTTGATCACCATCAAACAGAGATTACTAAAAAATGTCAGCTCCCTAGATATTTAAGGCTTCATGTTGACTTCCACCTTAATATAACAGCACTACTACAGTTGGGTGCCAAAAAAATTTAAAAATGCTTTTTGGGGGTAAATCTCATTATCTTAAAAAGAATTATTCCCTAGTAGATATGGTTAGACAGCACAAGAGAGAGCTCTTCTCCAGCTTCTGGTCATCCCTGAGGCATGAAGTTTGCCACTGTGGGGAAAAGAAGCTAGGTCAGATAGGCCTTGGCTTTGAGGCAGTGAAGTTCTTCTTACATTCTCATATAACCCTCTTTTTAAAAGCTGGAGGTCCCCCCCCCCGTTTTGACTGCATTCATAGCTGCTTCCACCCTATCCATAAACTCCTGACTTTGGCTGTCATTTTTCTCCACCTGTAGACAGTCTTGTAATTGTCTTCTCATTCTCAGAAACCAATGTTTATCAACAACAAAGTCATTTCAGCAGTGTCTTGTAAGGGCTCTGCATTAGTCAATTAAATATCAAAATTCTAATCATGCATCATCACAGGGAGACAGTATATGCATTTGTGATCAACATTAGCTCAATCATTCTAATATTACTATAATACTTGAATATAGTGCTAAGTCTATTAACTTAAGCAATTTGGATTCTTGGTATATAAAAAAACCTAGAACACAGAATGTGCTTTTGAAATTATGTTAACAAATTATCACCCAATTTTACACTGGCCTAAATCCAGTTGCTTCTCACAGTTAGAGTACACCTGTTAACACACCCACCAAATCAATATGATTTACTTACCAACTTACATTTGAATCAGTGGATCTACTGATAAGCTACTGAGTAGTTGAGATTATCAACTGGATTTCAGTCACTGAATTATACAGAATTGTTAAATAAATAATACATCGAATTCCTCTAAAGAATGAAACAGATATTTAACACATCAAATTTGACTAAAGTTAAAAGCCGTATCTTATATACAACCATTCTTCCATTCCACCATCAATATAGGCACTGCTACTAAACATTCTTACTTTTCAAAGACCCTCAACAGAGGAACAAGGGGTGCACAGCATCAGTACCTACAGATTTCAACCAGAACAAATTTTACCCACTCTGCTAATACAAGTGGGTCATCTCTCAACTTTTCTTTTAAAAATAAAATGTGGAAAGCTTCAAATATGCAGAACTGAAAATCAAGAGCATTAATTGGCTGCATTGCTTATAAGAAAGTAAAGCTTCAATGTGGGACTGGATTTCATGCTAGGGCATCTTTTTCAAACAGAAACGAAACCAACCAAGCAAAATCAAACAATTTCTTTTACAACAGAAATTTTCTCCAAGTTACTAGTTTTCAGTAAATCCAAGCACCATTCTTCATTAAGCAACAAGCCATGCAAGTTCAAAAATAAGTCTTCTCATTTAAATTTTTAAATTTAACAACAAATACCCCAAACAGCACATTTTAATGAATCAGACACCAAGTAATTTATGATCAAAAGTAAGCTTGCATACTTAGAATGTCATCCAGTTTATTATGTGTATCTGCCTGCCACAGACAAAGCTTTTGTTTCTCCAATAAAATCGTGGGAAGTTAAAACAGAGAGAGAGAGAGAGAGAGAGAGAGAGAGAGAGAGAGAGAGAGAGAGAGAGAGAAAGGTTTGATGGTGTGCCAACATACAATGGAAGGGAATTCAATAACATGCTGCAGAGACTGAGCTTTTATCAGACACACTGAAAAGTGATGGTAGCTACACGTCAATGCTGGACCAGAGAGTGTTATTGTAGAGTGCGACTGAGTGTTTTCCCCACAGGCAATACACTATTATTGACTCCCCCCATTAACATGTAGGGTGGATATACATTTATTGAAGGTTCTAATGGAAGGCTGAGGGACTCCTATCCTGAGGCCAGAGCAGAAAGACAGCCTATCACTTCATGTAATAGTAGCCCATGTGTGACAGACCTGACCTACATTTCCCCCTTTCTTTCTCACTACAGCCTGTCACTGTTTTAAGATGCTATTTTCCGAGATGTATTTTTTAAAAAAGGAAGGAAGGAGAAAATACATGCTGAAACTGCCTGGTTAATGTGATTTACTGGAGTATTATTTATAACTTGCTTCCCAAGCTATACAAGTAGGATAGAAGCATTATGAAAAATATCCTATAAACTATGTTTGATTGGTAAGGCATGGTGGAAAGGGTACACGTTAATGATTATGAAGCATTTATAAAACCACATGCTACAGTATACGTTAGGCATACATTAATCACAACATATATCTAGAATGCAACAATGAAATGCAGCAAGAGATATAACTCAAGTAATTAAGAACATTTAATAAAACCACTTTAAATACTGTCAAATGAGGAACGGCTAAACCAAGTCATCATTATCTAAATTCTAAATTCATTAGAATTAGAAGTACAACTCCCACCTATTGCTTTGTCAAAACTAATTTAATGTTTTTACTGCCTAATGGATGTGTAGTAATCAGTATAAATAATGTATTGAAATAAGGAAGCGAGATAAGAGCAAACGAGGTGTTTCGGTCGAACAAAAAGCATTTCATGAAAAAACACCACTGAGCAACCATTCCAGCTCCTGCTCTCAAGAGCTGCTGCTGCTGCTGCTGCTGCTACTACTACAGCACTCCTCGGCAGGAACCTACCACGCCGCTGCAGGTCATACTCTTTTTTTGTCTCTTCATTCCCTAGAATTTTCCACGCTCGATCAATTTCGATGAACCTCTGCATGCGCGCCTCCACTTCTCCTGCTGGCACATCTGTGCTCTGTTTGTCTGGATGATACTGCCAATCAAAGGAAAGAAGATGAAGAAGGGGGGGGAGAATGAAAAGGGAAATCAATAGTAAATATGAGATCTATTTTGAGGTGTATGGAAGACATAAAGGTCTGAACTACAGTGCCAAGGAAAACAAACAAAGGAAACAGCCTTGGCCGCAAGAGATTGCTGCCAGGTTAATTAGACCACTGGAATAGCAGCAAATACACCAGTGGCACAAATGTCACAATGTGCACTGACAGCATTTTCTGGATAATTTGCTGATGGAATCATTGGTCTTATGGACAATTTACCTAGAGAGAATGACTAATGCAAACAGAAATAGGTGCACGCAAATAAACACAAGATGGAAGTAAGGGAAAATTATTCAGACATAACATTAAATTTGTTAGCCAAATATAGAGAACATAAAGTTGTTCTATCGTTACTAATTATTTAAAATACTTGCTTGTTTTTTGTTTGTTTTTTTGTTTTAGTTTTTAGGGTTGAAAGATACAATAGAAGACAGCAAACTCAACATACATTTGCCATATATGCAATTCTATTTTTAAAGCTATGATTCGCCATCTTTAATTTATTCCCATCCAATGAATAAAAAGCCCTTCCAAATTCCTAAAGTCATGGGACACTGAATATAACATTATGTGCTGTTTTCAGTTTTTAAACAAGCGTTTAAAAACAAGAGTTAAAAGGTAACATATGTAAGGGCACAATGGTACAATAATACTTTATTGTTGTAGTGACTCTGTCAAATATGGTATTGTACCACTATTTATATTGCACTAAAATTAAATTACTGTTTGTAGGCAACAGAAACCACCTCTCCGCAAACAGTGTGATGATGTAACCCTCTTCCTTGACGTTTGCTCTCACAACTTCTATTCTTACAATAAGTTGATTTGAATCATCTTTCTCTATATAATTCTCTTGGGTATGTTGCCTTTCTCAGTCTGCTGATTGGCTGCTTAGGAAACATACCCAACCACTCGCTCAGCCAATCACCACCCACATGCAAATCTATATATTCCAATGTCATATTGGGAGCAACCAAACAATGTGCTACAGTGTTGGCTATAGTTACTAAGGCTGCAGGCCTTTCCAGTTCACCAATGTCTCAGGGCTGTACAATTTCCACTTATGATTTAAGTCTACACAGTAATATCATTTCTATTCCTGCTGTGACAGGACCCAAGCAGTCAACTGGCAGCAGTGGCAGGGCAACAGAGTGAATCATCCTCAGCAATTCTGGGGGAAGTGTGGAATGCGGAGAAGGGGGAGGAGGAATTTAAATCCACTGGCCTACCTTACCCGGTTGTCGTGAGGTCTACCAGGTTTTTTGGGGGGGAGGTTCTTAATGGAGTACAGTACGCCAGGTCCAGTTAGTTTATTATACTGTGCCAATGTTATTCAACTGGGATGTATCCAGTTCTGAGGAAGTCTCATTCCTAATGAAAAATTTATACATGTATTTATATTTATAGTATTAAAAAAAGAAAAATGGGAAATACAGCTTTACCTGATTACCTTTTCCTTTTCTTTTAGACTTGATAGCCTACAAGTATTAGCTTAATAGAGGTACCTGAATATTTTAATTATATCAATACAAATAATAATTAGATGGCTAAAGAACTATAATGTATTACTGGCTTCCTTTTTCCACATTACCCCACATAAAGGACTGCTTACAGGGAGAAGTCTCTCTGCAAGATGGGGTGCAAACAGATAGGTCGCTAGTAATTTTTGTGATCCCAATTACTAGAAAGAATGGTAGCGGAATCACAGACATTGACAGTGCCAACTTATCTTCAGTTTACAGTAAAGCAATTCCATGGCATCACAAAAGGCTTATCTGGAATACACAAGTCAGTCTGCTAAGATATGGGACCTTGTTCTAACTCCCTCATTCTAATGGCACTAGCCATGAAAACATTTTGAAGTGTTTCAGGTTTTCCAGAATGTCCTATATCTTGAACACCAAGAGATTTTACTTAATTCTTTACTAAGGCCCACCATCCCAATCCCACTAAGGTGATCTCTGCAAGGAAGTAGGCTTTCTGCAGGAATCATTTCCAGGATCAAGAAAGTCACAATTTTTATGTGCACTGTTTCACTGGAGTGCACATAAAAATAATTATCTTCCATCTATTATGCTTCAATATACTTGTAAGAACAATTTTTGGTAGGCATTCACTGCCAAGGAAGGCTAAGTTCCATTTTTATTATCCTGACAACAAACCAATAAATTTTTCGTTCAGAAAGACTTACAGCTTTTAACGTTATTTGTTCAACCGAGCAGGTTTTAACTAGAAGGTAATGTTTATTTCTTTTTTGTCAATGCATTTTATTTGTTTTTATTACTTAATCAAAATGTTGTATTATATCCTATATTTTATTTTTGAACACTGTATTGAAAAGATAAGATACAAATTTAACAAACAAGCAAATCAGAGCTGGAGCAGGATGCACTTATACATCCTGATTTGTGAGAAGAAAAACATTCTATAATGAAGTATTCCACACAACACTATTAGCAAGGAAAGTAACACAACAATCAAAGAATACAGATACTACTTTATCAAAAGAAAGAATGAGACAATTTTTAGTAAATACTCTTGAAAATAATGGACACAGAGTTTTCAGTAACTGAATCCATAAAAAGGTACTAAAATGAGTCACCAAACCACAATGTATAGGGACATAATGCACTTGTAATGCTAGCTATTTGGGGAGGGGGGGAGGCATCTAAGTATTATTTAATTTAAAATATTTAACTGGATTTTGGAAAAAGAGCAACATGATTAGATAAGGTGCTTTTTTAAAACCTCTCTTCCATAGGATATACTATACAAAATTCCTTGGACAGTACACAGAATTACAGAAATTGTGGATTAGCAATCCAATTTACATTTTTATTTTTCATATTTGTTCATAATTTTGAGATAATACAATCTATTGTCCTGTAAATTAAGGCCATACAATGTCAAGGTGTCAAGTCTGTAAATCCATACTCTTTTCTCTTCTCAAGCATGTTGGATCAAGGGGTTTCTCAAGGAAACAAAATTTGCAAGACCTGAGCAAGGCTGTCAATAACAGGCTCTTTTACAGGGGGTATGTCTCTCATTCATAGTCAAAGCCAAGTTGATAACACATAACGGTTATCTGATACTACAGTTCAGTCTGACAGTAGCCAAAGCGGTACACCAAAGTTTAAACACATAAATATAGGTCCCATATGATAGAAAAGTAGGATAATTAATAGACAGATAAATAGATAGATCTGGCTACACACAGATCAATTAATCAACTTCTACAGTAAGATAAACTACAAATTTTTCAAGGGTAACATGAGGTGTACTGTACTTTATAGTACACTTCCAGTCCCACAGCTCTTTCTTCTCAACCCCATCAAAGAAACAAGTTTTGCTTTATTTGCCATTGGATGTGCGCGCATGCCTGTAATACTTTTAAAATAGCTTTCTGTATTATGGCTTACTAAAGAAAGGTAAGTTGGTACATCCCAATGCTCAAGTCCCAATATTTTAAATGTGACTGTGAAACCAGCAAAAAGAAAGTAAAGGAGGTAAAATAATGCAGGTAGTTTTATAGAAGTTCATATTATTAAGCCAGGGGACTCAAAACTACTTCCTATCTATATGTAACAGAAATAGACCAATATCCTCATCTTGTAACCAAGGGAACAACCAGTTTGCACATTTGTCATTACATGAATATTGACAAGAAGATATGGCATACAATGTTCAATAAAACTGCTCATTGTGGCAAGTGTGGTGCCACCTTATAATGAGTCTAATGATTGGGCAGTTATACAGTTCACTGCCAGCCTTTTCTTCTCCTGGTGGGCAAGGTTCAGTGTCATTACCTGGAGGCACCTTCATCTACCAGTCCTAGACTAGTCACTCTCCTACCATCTTTTCCATTGGGATGGGTCAAGTTTATGTGTTGGGATACATTGCTCAGTGTTGTCCAGTCACTGTTCTGCTAGCCTATCCCATTGGGATGACACTGGGCAGTGTTTACCAGCACATAAAGTTGACCCATCCTAATGGAAATGGCTAGTTGGGTATTCAGGATGCGTATGTATACTGTTTATTAAATACCGAGACTGTACTTCTATCTTTCAGACAAATCAGGGAGAACTGACTGTGAATGCTTGAGTGGTGACCTTGAACATGTCTGAACCTGCATGACAAACATCAACACTCTCAGCCATTCAGTTAATTGTCAGTCATCGTTTAAAGTAGCTGTGTTGTCTGTTGTGTGCTACAAAAATGCTGAGTTTAAAAGTTGAGCAACGTGACATTCTGCAGCAACTTGAGGTGGACCCAAACCTTTCAGTTAATTGTCACTCATCATTTAAAACAGCTGTGTTGTCTGCTGTGTGCCAAAAAAAAAAAAATGCTAAGTTTAAAAGTCAAGCAACATGTCAATATGAAATTTTTCATAAAATTGAGCAAAACACCAAAGGAATCTTTTCAAATGCTTACTGAGGCCTACGGGGAAGACTCCATACCTCGTGCGCATGTGTTTGAGTGGCACAAAAGATTCAGAGAAGGATGTGAGATTGTGGAAGATGATGAACTCCCTCGACGACCTTCCACTTCAAGAACTGAAGAAATTGTGGGGAAAAAATCAGCCAGATTGTTCAAGGAGACTGCTAATTCACGTGTCTGAATGACAGCTGAACATGAGAAAAGTTTGTGCCAAGATATTCCCTAGAGTTCTCACACCAAAGCAAAAAGAGTGCTAAAAGAAAATTTGCGCTGACATTCTGCAGCAACCTGAGGTGGACCCAAACCTTTTTCAAAAAATCATCCCTTGTGATGAAACCTAGATCTTCCAGTTATGATCTTGAGACAAAACGATGGTCAATGCATTGGAAAACACCAAGCACTGGAAAACAGCCAATGTACTGGAAATCATCACCAAGAATGAAAAAAGCACGTCAAAGCAAGTCCACTTTCATTGTTGTTGTTTTTTAACATCAAGGGTGTAATTTTGGCAAAATGGGTTCCAGAAGGCAGAACAGTGAACCAGCATTATTATGAGGAAGTTTTGACAAAGCTGAGAGAAAGAGTCAGTTAAAAAAAGGCCAGAACTGTGGGAAAATGGTTTCATTCTTCATCAAGACAATGTATCTGTTCATACAACACTTTCTGTGAAGCAGTTTTTGGCCAATAAACACATTACTACACTTGAACATCCTCCATATTCACCAGATTTGGCACCACGCAACTTTTTTCTTTTCCCTAAAGTGAAATCAGTGCTTAAAGGAACACATTTTGAGTCAACTGATACAGTAAAGAAGAAAACGGCAGATGTGTTGAAACAACTGGCAGAAACTGATCTGCTCCATGCCTTTGACCAGTGGAAAACAAGACTACATCGGTGTGTGAGTGTGAACGGGGAGTATACTGAAGGGGGCAAGCATTAGAATTGTAATAAATATAAATAAATATGGGTTATTGTATCAGTATTGTTATTTAATAGACAGACCTCTATTAACAATGTTTAGAATATTATGCATTGTATCTGTTCTAAACAATGCAGATTACATGTGTGTGGAGGTTCTCCGAGTAATGCAGCCCTTCCTATGGAAGGGCAGATTTCCTCTACCCTTTCAGTAACAAAGATAATAAGGTGGGTGTTTCCTAGATGAATATGAGGCCTCCCTGGATCCCACCATTCTGAATAGTTATTAGCGAGTCTCTAACATTCAATTTTTGTGGAAGGTTCTAGAATGCATGGTGGCCTCCCAGCTCCTGGGGTTTTCTGGATGAGACAGATTATCTAGATCCATTTCAACTTGGCTTCAGGCCTGGTTATGGGACAGAGACAGCTTTGGTTGCCTTGTTGGATGAGCTACACAGGGAGTTAAACAGGGGAAGTATACCCCTGTTGATTCTGCTGGACCTCTCAACAGCTTTCGATACTATCAACCATGGTATCCTTCTGGGCCGCCTCTCTAGGATGGGACTTGGGGGCACTGTTATGCAACTGTTTTGGTCTTTCTTGAAGGGAAAAAAAAACTCAGAAGTTAATGCAGGGGGACTCCTGTTCAGTGCCCTGGAAACTGGCCTGTGATGTGCCTCAGGGTTCAGTTTTGTCCCCCATGCCGTTTAACATCTACATGAAACCTCTGGGAAAGGTCTTCCAGAGTTTTGGGGTGAGGTGTCACCAGTATGCTGCTTATACCCAACTCTACCCCTCCTTCGCATCTGATTCCAAAGAGGCTGTCTTGGCACTGAAGCAATGTCTGCTGTCAGTAATTGACTAGATGAAGGCAAACAAATTGAACCTTAATCCCGACAAGACAGAAATGTCTCTGGTCAGCTGAAAGACATATCAGGGAATAGGGACTCTGCCTGTGCTGGATGGGGTTACACTCCCCCTGAAATCTCAGGCTCACAGCTTGTGTGTTCTCATGGACTCACCTCTGAGCTTGGATGCCCCAGTTTCAGCAGTGGCAGGAGTGGATTTGTACAGCTAAAATAGTGCACCAGATGTACCTGCTCCTTGAGATGTCAGATCTGGCTGCAGGGACACATCTTGATTACATCCCATTTGGACTACTGCAACACACTCTATGTGGAGCTGGCCTTTGGAAATTGTTCAGAAACTTCAGGTGGTCCAAAATGCTATGGTCAGAATGATCACCAGGGCCATCTATAGGAAGCATATAACTCCCTTGTTAAAACACTGGCTACTGGTTCGTTTCCAAGCACAATTCAAAATGCTGGTCATGACCAATAAAGCCCTATGCAGCTTAGGTCCAGACTACCTGAAAGACCGTATCTCCCCATATAACCTGCCAGAGTTCTAATACCGTATCTACAGGAGAAGGTTTGCTCTCAGTCCCACCACCATTACAGGCTTGCTTGATGAGGATATGAGAGCAAGACTTCTCAGTGGCTGTTTCCACCCTCTGGAACTCGCTTCCATGGGAGGCTGGGCTGGCCCCCTCCCTACTTTTCTTTCACTAGCAGGCAAACCTTTTTGTTTGAGCAGGCTTTAATGTGTAAGCAGGGGAACTTCTTATTGGGATGTTTTATTTATCTTTTTAAATTTTTGTATATTTTTAAAATGATTTTATACTGTTTTCCATGCTGATTTTAGTTGTTTTTAAATTTTATTGTGAAGGTTTTTTAACTGGCTGTCTCTGCAAGCCACCCTGGGTCCCACTCTGGGAGAAAGACAGCATACAAATAATAAAATAAAATAAAAGTAACATAAATAGAGATTCAGCAATGTTGCTTCGTTAGCCTTATTGTATATTGTTGATATCCTTATTGGGTTTTGTAAGGAGGTAGCCTAGAACTCCCTTCTACCAATGAAGAGTGCATTATTCAAATGTACTCCTTTAAAAAACGTTTTTAAAAGATTTTACAGAAACAAACATATCAAACAAACAATGCATCTCAGATCTGTATTGAGTTGATGTTTCTTGACTATCCAAATAAGAAATCTCCAGCTGACATGACAACAATTATAACTAGAGGTTTTTTTCCCCCAAAAAAAATCAACATGGGAGGAAAGGGAAGTGAGAAGATTGACATTTTTGTTCGCATAACTAATAAACTCGTACCAAGTCTCATAGAATTTAAATGTACTCTTAATAGCTGAATCTTAAAATAACAATGCATATTGCTCTTCCGGTCCAGAACTCAGTGTAGTTCCAGGTCTCCCCAAAAGTTCTTTCAATGACAAACAACGGCACACATTATTGCTATGCTTCTTGCCACTCTTCTGTCCTGCAACGTTTCGAATAATACCAACATTCTCCTCTGAAGTTGCCTCCAGGTCTTCAGAAACGCCTTGATCAAATCACAAACCCCCTCTGTACAGTTGTCCCTACACGTTTGAGGGGGTTAGGGGTCCAAGACCCCCGCAAATGTGGAAAAAAACGTGCATAAACATACACCTCCCCCCTGCCCGCCCGCAACCCCCAAAGTGGTGACGTGACGGGGCTTTTGAAGCCTTGCAGCCACTTCTCAGCCACCATCCTCCGCCCTCCCAAAGCTGCGAAGGGGCTCAAAAAGCCCAGAGAGAGTGGGGAGTTGGGAGCTTTTGCCACAAACTCCCTGCTCTCTCAGGGCTTGGCTCTCCACTTCAAACAGAGCCAAGCCTCAAGAGATGGGGGTCTTCAGGGCAAAAGTGCCCCACCCACCCCCACGCCTGGGGCTTGCCTGTGTTTGCAGTGGAGAGCCAAGCCCCCAGAAAGTGGGGAGGTGGGAGCTTTTGGCAGGAACTCCCTGCTCTCTCGGGGCTTGGCTCTCCACTCCAAACAGAGCCAAGAGAGGGGGGTCTTCAGGGCAAAAGCGCCCCACTCCCCCCTCTCCTAGGGCTTGCCTCCATTTGGAGTGGAAAGCCAAGCCCCAGAGAATGGGGAGGTGGAAGCTTGAGCCTCTAGGTTGGCAGGGTTCTCTGCTGGCACAGGTGTAGATAAACCTGTGCCAGGGTCCCTAGGGCCATTCCCTGCTATGTTCTCCTCCTCCTCTGACTCTATAGCCTCATCAGGCTCACGGGGTATGACACAGTCCATGGAACTCTCCTCTAGCATCACATTTCAAGTGTGTTGATTCGCTTCACATCAGCTTTCTCCAGCTTTCACAACCATACATAGAAATTGGAAATACAATGGTATGGACAATCCTGAATTTGGTATTCAATTATATATCTTTACACTTGAGGATCTTGTCTAGTTCCTTCATAGATGCCCTTCCAAGTCCTAATCATCTTCTGGTTTCTCGACTACAGTCTCCATTTTGATATATGACTGAGCCATGCTATAAAAAACCTTTAACTATTTAAATGTCTCCATTGTCTCCTTTAAAGTTATGTAAAGCAATGGTGATCATTATTTTTGTTTTTTGAATGTTCAACTGTAACCCTACTTGTATACTTCCTTGAGTTTCTTCAATAGTTGTTCTAGATCTTCACTGTTTCCCACTAGTAGTATGGTGTCATCTACTTGGTTGATGTTCCTTCCACAGAATTTTCACACCTCCTTCCTTCATGTAGAATCCAGCTTCTGTGCAATATAGGGTGATAAAAATGCAGCCTTGCCTGACTCCCTTGCCAACTGAACCTATTCTGTTTCTCTATAGTCTATCCTCATGGTAGCCTCTAGTACTGAGTACACGTTACACATCTGGATAATCAAATATTGTGGCACCCACATCTCTTAAGGAGTGATCCATAAATAAAATAAAGCATACGATGAATTAGTGTTAGATGATGCAGCAGATCATATACAGCAGAGAAGCACTCCAGCCCTTTCACTGATGGGGTTCAGCATCTCCTCACAACCAACAGGAGAACTGGGCCCCCAAACAAGCTCTACACAGACTATCTCTTGACTTGTAATCATATTCCCCAATGCTGGACATATGGGGAGCCTGGGTTGTGGTGCAGCCCACTCCCCTTCAGGCTGAGGCTGAAGCTGGTGGAAGATGGGCTCTCAAGGGTTATACAGCATAGGAGCAAACTAAGCAAATCAAAATATGCAAGTGTGACACACACACACCCAAAAGCTATGAGAGCACTGCAAGCAGGTTAGCAACAGAGAATACCATACCAGCATTAAATGCAAAATGCATCAGTAAGAGCACAGAGATTGTGCATGAATAGAAGCCTTTGCAATTCAAATCCACCTCAGTTTGTTGTGCAGAAGAAGGGCAGCGATGCTGTGACTGGATGATGTAAAAACACGTCAGTGGAGGGGGCGTGCCTGCTCTGCCCAAAGGTCCCAGAGGTTTTGTTCCTCCGGCTTCCTTGCCATTCAACTTCTGGTGGTCAGTGATTGCTCCCTGCAAACTCACAGGCTAACATTTGGACCTCAAATGTACAAAATTCAGCAGTAGCTAAATTTACCAATGCAGTCATTTAGCAATACTTGCATTTAATACATTTAATATAATGTTTTCTTCCCATTTAAAACACACGTATTCCTTGTGCTTTGAAAACCTATTCCCTTGCCATCAGGGCTCTGCTATCAGCCTATGCAAATTTGGAGGCTGTGGGCAAAGAAACAGATACCTGTTTTGCTAGAACATCATGAGTTCAAACCTGCCTTTGGGAAAATTTTAATTCCTCCATTTATCATTTTAAGATTTTTAGAATTTAGTGCCCCCCTTCCTTTCTTACTTGGCAATGCAATTAAAATCCGTTTTTGCTCACAAAGGGGTGATTAAGGGGAAAAAGTCAAGCAGTTGAATGCAATGTATATGAACTTAGAAAAATGCCACTTTGAAGCAGGAAAAGAGTTTCAAAACATCTGGGCCAAAATCCTGTATCAGTTTCTTAGCTTAGTGCCTTAAATAACAAAAATAAGTCTTTGGGGACAGGCAGGGGGGAGAGAGGAGGGGGGAGGAAATTATTAAATGCCTATAAGACAAATTCACCCAAGGTGAGATTTGAACTAACAACCTTCTGTGCAAAAGGCAAAGACTTTTCCTGTTTGCCACAGCAGCTGACACTGGCTGGCACTGGAGAATTCCCTGAATAGATGGATTTAAAAGGGGTTCATGGACATACAAAGTAGAGGAAATGATGTTTTTAAAGATGTACGGAGGGGGGAAAGAGGAGATTGTGGGGAGGCGTGGTTAACAGATGGTATACGGAAACTGTCCTCTACTTTTGAAACATGTCGTTGCATTGCAGAAACGAATGTCAGACTACATGCAGTAGCTATGGTTTGTATTGCACAATGCTTTCACTATCTTTTGACCCGGTTCTGCCACTCTGAATATGCCTGGTGTGGTATTCTTCAGAGAAGAACTCACTCTTCCCAGTGTTCCCAGATTCATATCTTGTCCCAGTCTCAAATTGCCAGGCTAATGCAAAAAATATCTTTTATGATGACTAATATAAATGAACCCTTTCATGCCACTGGACAGATGTTAACATCTGGCCATGATGCCAACAAGGACTCCAAAACCCATCTGCCTAGTGGCAGAGACCCAACTCACTGCAGTTGTAGATACTGCTGCTGAGCATGCAGGACTGTTAGCATATGCCAAGTTGCAAAAAGCAGAACAAATGTGCAACCCTAAAGATATTTACAAAG
The DNA here is from genome assembly GCA_030847615.1 of Gambelia wislizenii. Lineage (NCBI taxonomy): Eukaryota > Metazoa > Chordata > Lepidosauria > Squamata > Crotaphytidae > Gambelia > Gambelia wislizenii. The sequence goes on from JAUMIR010000001.1 coordinate 376,556,379, forward strand.
AAATAAGATACGGTGTGTTCTGTGAGGATTACTTCCAGGTAAGGGATTGATCTTTCTTTATGATTTAATTTATTGATAGTATTTATATATTACTTTTCCATAAATGTCACCAATTGTGTGTATTAACACCGTATGTGTCATGTACTTGCATTCCCAGATGCAGTGACCAGCAGTTTCAGAGTTAAACAGAAAACTTTATTAGCACAGTAATCCAGAAAGCATATCATCCAAGGTGGTTGCCCCAAACTGAAACTTAAAAAGCAAACAGCATACTAAATGCATATTACAATCTATGAAATCTGGCAAGTTTCAACACTATTGGTTACCCATCATCCTCAGACCCCCTCTTCCAATGTCAACATGCATCCTGTTTTTGCCAAGCTGATTGTGCAGCTGTGGGCTTACCTCTCCATTCTCATTAACAACTGTTATACTACTCTTCCACAGTTACCACAGAAAACTTATGTGGTGAAATGAAAACTCCATTAACAGCAAGGTTACAAGAAATACTAAAATTGGCAGGTCACATCTGGGACCGATCCTAACAGTATAACATGGAAGAATTAAGATTAGTTACAGTATGAACATGTAAATGCAATGTAGAAATGTGTTTCTATTAATTCCAGACAACCGAGCACAATATCTATATAACTTTTCACCATCATATTTCTAGCTTAAATTCTCAAATTCCTTCATTTGCGATAGTGGCTTAGTTTGGATGAGTATATTCCTGGTTCATTTCCCATACTCTAAAAATGTGTAGAAGGGTTCATAAAATGAAGAATATACTTCTAAATGGTTATTTGCATTCAGATATTAATTGAAGAATATAACTTTCTGTTCGCCATTAGCAATAAGATATTCTGTCTATGATACAGAGGGGCAGGCTCACAGCTCAAACTTTCTGAACAAGTCCCACAAGCTCCCAAAGTACTTCCTGAAGTTAAAGAGGTGTTCAGGGGAGCAGGGCTGGAAGCAGTTGCTTGGAAAAACTACTCTTATTCACAGACAGGCACACCTATCCCTCTGGGTCTCTACTATTATGCTGTATTTGAAGCAACTCTGCTTGGGTATTTTCACATACAAAGTGATGAAGCATAATAACCCTAATGTGTGGAAAACTATCCACAGCATGTTGCAAATGTTGGAAACTAACCTGATTTTATGCTCATTTGTATCTGATATGAATGTGTGTGTATGTGTGTGTTTCATATATCATAATAATCAGGTGAAATGCAGCATATTAATTTTTTACAGTACATATTGTATTTCAGTAAAGTGTATAGAACACAGATTTTTTTTTTGCCAGAACTTGGCGTGAGTGTGGCATGGGGAACAAAGCTTGAGAAATACAATCTGCAGTTTTTAATGCCTCACTAGTGTGGTTGATGAAGGTGGTGGAATATCATGGGAAAGTAGTTCGCACTGTAACTGCTGATATAGCAGTGCTCTAGACTTGGACTGGTGTAGAAAAGAGAGTGGCTGTACTGGTCATGGGCTTTAACTGGTCTCAGCTCCTACTACAGCAACTGCAGTGATAGTATCTTACCACATATATAGGGTCTGAGTACAGCACTGATGGCTGCTACGAAGGAGAAGATGAAGGTCCGTTTTGGATGACTATAGCACTAAGTAAAACTCCAGTTCAATTTAAAAACAAAACAAAAACCAACCAACCACAATGTGTGAATGCTGCATATTTTATAAAAGAAACAGTAACCATATTGTGACTTGATTACATTCTAACTAGAGGGTCCACATTCAGATTGTTAAAACTAGATAATATCAAGACCTTCTTTGCTAGGAACACGGGAATATAGGAAGCAGCTTCATTTTGATTCAGATTCTGGGTCCATCTGATTGGCAGCTGCTCTCCAGGGTTGCAAGCAGGATTTTTTCTTACCCTCCTGACAGATTCTGGGACTCCTTGACTGTCTCCCATCCAAGTTCTAATCAGGCCTGATCCACATAGTTTCTGAAAACAGATGAGACTGGGTATGCTCAGGGCAGTTTGGTCATTGGACAACAGCTAGATAATGTGCAATCATCATAATTCCTTCTAATACAGTGGGCCCTTGGTATCTGCTGAGGTTTGGTTCCTGGACCCACCCCCCATAGATACCAAACTCTATGGATGCTTAAGTCCCATTATATACAATGGCATAGTAAAATGGTGTCCCTTTTATAAAATGGTGAAGAGTAATGTTTGCTTCTTGGAATTTAAAACAAAAAATAATTTCAAGCCATGGTTGGTTGAATCTGCGGATAAAGAAACCATAGTCATGGAGGGTCGACTGTACCTAATGGTAACTGACATCATGGTGACTGATGTCGGTATGATAGCAAAATGCAGTAATCCCTTACCCCTGGATTTCTACCTGAACTTTCCCACATCCTCATGGAGGCAGAAATGTACCAGTTGTCCCTCCGTATCCACAGATTTGGTATCCATGGATTTAAGTATTCATAGCTTGAAAATATTATTTAAAAAATAATAATCCAAAAAGCAAACCATGATTTTCCATCTTATATAAGGAATACCATTTTTGCTATGTCATTGCATATAATGGGACTTGAGTAATCATGGATTTTGGTATCCACAGGGGGTCTTGGAACCAAATCCCAGCGAATATGAAGGGACAACTCTATTCTCATTACACTATACCAGAAGCTCCCAAAACTGGGTCCCCAGATGTTGTTTGACAACAACTCCCAGAAACCCTGACTATTAGCTATGCTGTCTAGAGCTTCTAGAATTTGTAGCCCAACAAATCGGGAGACCCACATTTGGGAACCACTGCCCTACACCGTATCCCTGAGACTGATGGTTATATGAGCAGCATATTACTCACATAGCCTCCCCTTCCCTATCTCAGCACTCCACACTTTTTGTCAATTAAACTTTAGTGCTGGACTTCAAAAGCTTAGGTCAAGGTGACCACAAAGTTCCATGTTTTGCTGCACAAGACATACAGTTTATTCTATGAAGAGGGTCATTTAGTCATTTATCTTCTACATTTGTTCTTAGGACCCCAAACTATCACACTCTAATGTTTAACTGCTTAACAGTTAAATGGATAAACCAGGATCCAAATAACCTGATATTTGCCTGCACCAATTTCAGTCAACCAATTGGAAATGTTCATTTCCCACTGCAGTCATTCATGTTCGAGGATTCCCCTGACATTCATGAATGGTGTAGGAGGAAAAGGGAGTGTGGTAGACAGAAGGCTGAACCCAAAGCTTTTGTCATTGTTGTTGTATCCTGCCTTTTTTGCCAGAGTGAGACTCAAAGCCGTTTACAGCAGTTAAAACAAATCTAGTTAAAAATTCATACCATACAAAAGTTAAAAAGGAATTAAACTTCAAAAATACTAAAACTAGTTAAAACACAAACCATTAAAAACAGCAACAACAAATAAAAGTCCAGCACATTACACAGGCCAAAAATTAATTCTCAGAGGCTTGCCAGAATAAAAAGATACGGAATGCTTGTAAGGACGGTGTCAATCTAGCACCTCTGGACTTGAAAGCAGCCATGAAGAAGGCCCTCTCCTGTGTTGCCATCAGGTATACATGTGAAGGTGGAAGGACAGAGAGAAGGAGCTCTCCAAAAGATCTCAAAACATGGGTAGGTTCTTAAGGGAGAATATAGTCCTTCAAATATCCTGGACATAGGTCATCAGCAGCACTATTATGGTCCGCTATTATGAAACCAAGCTACAATGTTTCATTTGCACTATTTTAACATAAAACAAGCATGGTCTTCTCACATACACTGAAAATACTGGAACATTCACATTAAAGTTCCTAATCTATGTTGTTTTTGTCATTCGTACTATAAAACCTTGCAATGTAGGTTATTGCAGATTTGTTCTTTAATGCCTAGATAAAAGCAAATGACTACATGAGAGCAAAAATGCTTTCTATAATGATTTGTAGACATACTGTATACACACGTTCCAGACAAAGCATGAAAACAAAGGAATGCAAGATGAATAAGAAATAGCCAGCCGCGTGCATGCACATGCACGCACACACATGAATAGCTGAGTCAGTCCAGACAACTAACAAATATCTCAGTCTTCACATTCATAAGTAATGTTCTGTACCTTCTGCCATAGCCACTGAACTGCTTCTTGTGGCCCTCAGGATAAATGGTTATTATTAAGCTAAACTAATTAATATTAAACGAACATTAATTTTCCAGAGCTGAGCAGGGGCTGCTCCCAAGCTCTGTAGCTCCCTACCGTAAGTAGCTAGACTGACTCCCTCCTTACTGTCTTTTTGTTGGCAGGCACAGATTTTTAAATTCCAACAGGCTTTGGGGAACTATTTTGCAAGTGTGCTGTTACATTTTCATGCTTTGTAAACGTATGTTTTAAATGGTTTCTAATTCTACTATTTTGGATTTAAAACAGAACTTCCTGTATGATTTTATTCTTATGTATTTTCATTTTCATTTCTTTTTATCTTGAAAGCAGTCATGAGCCCCAACTGTGGGGGAAAGGCAGAGTATAAATAAGCCAAAACAATGTTAAACTTTGAAAATTGTACATGTAGTAGGATCATAAACCTGAGTGGTACCGATAAGAATGATGTGAGGGTGGAATGGAAATTAAAAATGGAGAATCACGAACCAGGTGGAAAATAGCTTCTCCTTTTCTAGGAGGTAAAGACAGCAAGAAGAGTAAGTGAGAGGAAAAAAAAGAATACATGGATATAAGCAGTTTCATGCTCATGCCAATCTACTGTGACTAAAAATTATTTATTTATTTGATTTATATCCTGCTTTTCTCCCAAATGAGACTCAAAGTGGTATACAATATAAATTAAAATAGAACGGCTAAAACAATATGGAATACAAAAGTTTTTTAAAGAATGCTTCACATGCAATTTCAGTTTATCTTGATGTGAGGCCTATTTTAAATGAGTTTTCACTAGGGCTCCCTGATTCCTAGTCCTAGCCTGAAAACCCTGAAGGCACCAAGCCGCGTCTGATCTTGGAACCTAAGCTGGGTCACCCCTGGTTAGTACTTGGATGGGAGACTACCAATAAATACCAGGTGCTATATAGGCTATGTTTCAGAGGAAGGAACTGCCAAAACCACCTCTGAGAATTCTTTACCTAAGAAAACCCTATAAAGTTGATAGGCAACTTGAAGGTGCACATGCTCACTCACAAACACCTTGAATCCTAGTAGTTGGCCACATATTGCATATTTTACTTATAATGGCTTGAATCAAAGCTTCCTTAAAAAAATGAAAGATTTTTATGTTAAGATCCCGTGAACAGATTCCATGCATGAAACCTCCACCTCGCAGAGTGGGAGAGAATTTCTGCTGTTTTCCCTTCTCCCTGTATTATCCTGCATCACTCCCCCCCACTGAAGCATTCTCTAACCATACAGAGTAGATGATGGGGTGGGTGGGGGTAATACAGCAGGAAATAATGAAAACCACTTTCTCTTCCTTTCTGCAACCATTAAGTTCTGACAGCAGAGTTTTATTCATGGGAGCTCAGGATTATTCTTATTTTTTTGCAACAGCCCCAAGACAGTTTGCAATCAAATCTTTACATACAAGATTAAAAAAAAAAAAACCCTAAAACACTAACAAACAATAAAAACAACAGATAAAAAGACAGTAGGCTGCTGGTGATGAAAAGAAAAAGCCCAGATGAAAAACAGCAGATCAGGCAAATAACTGCTCTGTGCGCAGTGACAGAATGAGTGATGGGGGTGGAGGCATGTGATCCAAAAACCTGCTCCTAATTTCACTCTTCACAGAAGTTCTGGGCATAGATGTAATCTAAAAAGCCTTCATGTCATGGTTTTCCAGTTGCTTACAGGGATAACGTTCTTTAAATTAAATGAAATTAAAGTTAAACCTTATTATATAGGACATCAGATAACTTATTCAGTAAACTATAGTGACCTGAACCTGTGTGTGGGGAGGCATATTTTTGTAGGTTAGTTTGTATTTGTTTTAAACTTGGAGAGGTTCAATATATGAAAAGTTTGAAAGTACTGAAAAGTACTGTACCAAGTACCCAGCTTCCAGCAAAATCAGTGGGAGCTCCTTGACACTTCACAGGAACTGCTCCTTAGCTAAGCAAAATCCATTTGAAGTGTTTTTTCTTTAGCTACTATACAGACTTAATGACTTGCACATAAAAGGTCTTGTACAACAGCTAGCCTGAAGCAACATTGCACTCTTTGCTCTGTGGCCTACATGGTTCATCAGGTACTAATTAGGTAGCATGTTCTGTCAACGCTTTCATGCTTTTCTTCTATTAATTGATCATTCTGCCAAATTAATGACACTGCTGTACCAGCTTTGAATTCCCTTAGCTCCTTTACCTGCAAGACAGAGAATATGACAAAAAATACCCCCGAAGGTCACAAGTTATCTGTCCCTCTTCAAAACCTGAAGCTAACACTTTAAAAGAAGTTATGTTCAATGGTTAATTATATCAACAGCACCTAAACTGAATTCTCCTTCCCCAAATAAACATAAAATATAAAACAAAACAATCAATTTACATCATTTAGAACATAGATATAGCTGAGAAGGATAAAAGGTGGGAAATATTTCCAACCATCTTATGTTAGTATTAGATGCTTTAAAAAAAAAAATAACCCAGGAAGCTTATCACTAGATGCTTGATTAGATAAATCTGAAAACAGAGACAAAATGAGAAGAGAGGGGGAAAAAAGAAAAGGGGAAGGAAAGACTGCATGTAGTATTATGAAGCTTTAACTAATTATACATAAAACTAACCCCAAAGTGTGATTTACTTCTAATTATCAGGACACAATAATCATCTCCAGTTATTTAATAAAAAGAGTTTGCACTTACATATGGAAATTTTGCATTTGGCCTCAGGGTACAGAATAAGAGAAAGAAGAGAAACATGACACTACAGCCAGAACTTCTTCAATGAACACTTAGCAGCATTACTGTAAGTTGACCTTATGGACATTCACACTGTGAGTGCAGAACCCAATGTTATACCGTTATTTAAAACATACCATTTACACTGCTTTAAATATACTGATTACTGAATTTGCAAAAAAGTTAAATTTCACAATAATCTATTTTCAGTGTATATGGCAGATATTATAAATAATTAAAACTTAATAAATAAAGAGATATCTTTCAGCTATTTTTATACCACATTAGGACAAATAGGTTAAAAAACGCAGGGACAAAGTATCTGAACCAAATACAACACACTACTGCCACCTAATGCATACTCAAAGATTACTTCTGAAGACATTTGAGTTTCCCCCTACTCTTTATTTATTTAAAAAAAACACTATCGACAAAACTATTTTACTTGGTTGTCATCTTTTCAATTAAAGCTTTCAATTGTAAAAATGTCTCCAACCCAGATGTTTCCCTTAGACAAGCATATACTGTACATATTCTTTAAGACATACAAAACTATGAAGCAGAGGTTGCAAACTGCAGATAAACAAAACAAAAATAGTCTCTCAGAAAACCTGCATGGATGCACGTATCAGGAACCCCACCCCAAAAATCAAATCTGTGGGGGTAAAAGTTAAACAGTAGGACATTTGCTCAGGTTCTTTTTGAAGGTGGATTTTATGTGAGGAACAAAGCTCATCAAAATAGAGGGTTGTTTTTTTAAAATTATTATTATTATTTAGAGCCATCGTAGTGTAAAGGTTTGAGTGTTGGACTATGATTGGTGAAACCAGGGTTTGAATCCTTGCACAGCAAGGTGACCTTGGGCTAGTCACACATTCTCTACCTCACAGGAAGGCCATGGCAAACCCCCTCTGAACAAATCTTGCCAAGAAAACCCCATGATAAATTTGCCTTAGGGTCACCAAAAGTCAGAAATGACTTTGAAGGCACACAACTCCAACAACAATGTTTAATGTATTGTTGTTAAAAAAACAACAACCAAGAGTGCAATCCTGACTATAGTTCCGCTGGCTGGAAGGAGTCAGGATGAGATGTATCTAAATTGGGGGTGAGGAACTGTGGCAAATCCGGGGACAATTATCTCTTGTTGGAAACCTCCAGGGGTGACACAGTCAGCCAAACAAAGCAGGAGTGGGAAAGAAGACGAGGTGACCATTTCTATGTAGATTATATAAACATATATATTGAAAAGTGCAGAGGGACCCTGCAACCTATTCAAAAGGTGAATAGTAGTAGTAGCAGTAGTAGTAATTATTACTATTATATTATTTTATTCATTTATATTCCGTCTTTCTCCAACAATTGGACTCAAAGCAGCTTACAACATACTTAAAAACAATACAGATTAAAAACTACTGTATACAAAAACCTCAATGAAAGTATAAATATAAAAGTTTTGCAAAAAAAATAAACAATTTATGAAGTTAAAAGGATTAGAATTTATTAAGAGACTATACACACCATAAAACACCACAGTGCAGTATGAAAATACTATCTTAGTCAGTTTCTAAAAGCCTGATGGTATAAAAACATTTTAACTTGCCAATGGAAGGAGAGCAAGAATGGAGCCATCCTGGCCTCCCTAGGGAGGGTGGAGGGCCAAAGTCTGGGAGCAGCCACTGAGAAGGCCTTCTCCCATGTTCACAATGAAGAAGCCTGAGATGGTGGTGGGGCAGAGAAATGAAAGTGTCTCCAAAAGATCTTAGAGCTCTAATGGCCTCCTAAAAAGAGATATGGTCCTTCAAATAGCTGGACCCAAGATATATACAGCTTTATAGATCATCACCAGAGTTGTGTCTCAGAAAAGACAATTCACTCATTTTTGGTCCAGACAATCTGGAAGGGTCAAGGACCCCCAAAACATCTTTTGAGGCGTAGGTGCCATTTCACCAACCCCTACTTTAAATAATCCACAATTGATATTTTCCTTGTGAGTGAACTCATGCCTGTGTCTTTCAGAACTAAACACACTAGTATTAACTCAAGTCAAAGACTGTCTCCCCTGCCACTTAATTTATATTATTCTTATTATGTATTTATATAGTGCCATCACTGTGCATGGTGATTTGTAAGTAAAAGAACAACAGAACAGTTCCCTGCCCTCAAGCTTACAATCTAATTAAGACATAACACAAAAGAAAAAGGGAATGGCAGCGTGGGAGAGGATGAAGTCCAACAGATACTGCCTCTTTACTTCTTCCAAGGCCAGAGCAGTGGTAGTTGGGATGGAGGGAGGGCCCTTCATCTGCTTTCCTATCTCTGAGGCCAGGGCAGTGGCAGTTGGAATGCAAAGGCTGGTTTGGCAAGACAGGTTTTTAATCTTTTTTAAAATACCAACACTGGTATATTCACATAAAAAAACTGTATTAAATTTCATTTTGCCTACAAATGCATAAAATTCAACTAGACATGAACTCAGATGTGGTTTGTAAATGTCTTGTGACTTTTTTTTAAAAGCAGTTGTGGAGAGTTCAGATCCAGATTAGAACTACTAAAGCAAAGGAGAGCCACTAACCCTTTTCCTGCTGAAATCAGTAGCTTTCCCAGAAGATGTTTGCTACAATGTTTAAAGATTACATTTTTAAAAAACCTGGGGTAAATAGCATGGAAGGGGCAAATTCACAGTGGAAGGAGGTTATTTGTATGCAACCATGTAACAAACAAGTTTTCAGGGTAACAAACACAATAAAATAACTAACAAATATAGCACAGCATTAAAACAATTCCAAATTAAGATAAACCAAAATAAGAAAGCATTAAAAAAAGAAGGGATAAAAATGTGGTTTTTTTTTTAAATCTATGCCAAAACCAAATCTGGTTTAGTGAATGACATGCTGAACTCTGAGCTGGGAAAATCAAAGTTCAAGCCCACATTCTCCTTGAACTTTCTAGGGGACCAGGCTTAGCATAATTTTGTATGTGGGTGGGTATCAAAACCACCTCTGAGTTGCCTAAGAAAACCCTAAGGCCTAAGAAATTAATGGGGTCATCATAATTGACAAGCAATTTGAGGTCTCTCTCACACACAACGGTTAACTCCTGTGTTTCTTTGCCAGAAGACAGGGTTTAAAATCTTCTATCAAGAAGCAACCTTTTCCCCAACTGAGAGCAACTCAAGTTGCTTGGAACCTGTGTAATTCTTAAAAAACAATGAACCTAACCTTAAAACCAACCTTATGCTTAAAGGGCTAGCTCTGTAATAAATAATGTTCTGGGAGATAAACACCTTCTGTATCCTCTTCCCATCAGTTCTGCTGTGCTGCTAGGGAATGCTTAGAGTGTTCCCTGTATTTGCAGTGTCACTGGAGGACTCCTGTTCGATGACCTGGCCATTGGCCTGTGGATTCTGTTTTGTCCCCCATGCTGTTTAAAATCTACATGAAACTGCTGGGAGAGGTCATCCGGAGTTTTGGGGTTCGGTGTTGTTAGCATACCCTACCACCTCTATTTCATAGCTGTACATACTGAATACTTTTCAGGCTCACGCTGACCGGACACTGTTTGGGGTTAAGCTGATCAGAGGATAGTCAAGGTCACGATGACCTGAGATACGCCAAGAATCATAATGGTGAGAAAACGCAGATGGATTATGCTGAAATTCCAGCTACTAATGGCTCTATGGTAATCCTTTCAAACATGCAATCAGTGACCACCCCTCACCCACATACCCTACAGAAATTTTTCCTATACCTCCTACATGACCAAACATTAAGAGGTTGTTGCAGATCCCATCAATGTTTTGTTACTCCGGAGCTAAGGCAATCAGCCCGTTCTGGAACCTTTTCTCCATTATGTGAGAAAGCCACCCAGAGTACCCCTCCAGGGTATGACATAGGGTATAAAATCCTAGCTCAGACTCTAACCACATGTGCCACAGACCAGACCCACCATGTCACTCTCTTTAACAATGGACCAGGTCCCCCTGTACCACCCTCAGATGCTGTCTGAGTCTCTCCATTGTGCAGATGTCTTTCTCTGAGACCGGTAACTATCACCCTTCCATCCCCGACTTCTCTCTACCCTTCTCTCTATCTAACCCTTCAGCCTCTCTCTTCAATAACCTTATATGGTTTTTAAGTGTGGATGTTCTTGTTCGATAGTTCTCTTGTGTTAATTCAAATAAAATACTTTACTTTCAACCAGAGTACTCTCTACAGTTAGTACTAGTATACATATGTGAAAAGATCCCTAAAGTTACCCTCCTCTTGCAGGCCTCCTTTTGAGCTATAATTCCCCCAAACTTCAAGGAGACGCTCTTAGGATAACAGTGTCACCAGTATGCTGATGACACCCAACTCAAACGCTCCTTCCCATCTGATTCCATGGAAGTGGTCTCAGTACTGAATCAATGTCTGTTGTCAATAATGGACTGGATGAGGGCAAACAAATTGAAACTTAATCGAAATAAGACAGAGGTGCTCCTGGTCAGTCAAAAGCCAGATCAGGAAATAGGGACTCAGCCTGTACTGGATGGGGTTACACTCCTCCTAAAATCTCAGGCTCACAGCTTGGGTGTTCTTCTGGATTCAGCTCTGAGCCTGGATGCCCAGGTTTCAGCAATGGCCAGGAGTGCATTTGCACAGTTTAAGACTAATAAGCCAGCTGCGCCCGTAACCTGAGATGTCAGATCTGGCTACGGTGACACATGCCTTAATTACATCCCATCTGGACTACTGTAACACACTCTATGTGGGGCTGCCTTTGGAAACTGCTCAGAAACTTCAGAGGGCCCAGAATGGTGAGGCCAGAATGACGACTAGAGCCATATAACTCCCTTGTTAAAACAGCTTCACTTGCTACTCGTTCATTTCTAGGCACAATTCAAAGTGCTGGTCATGACCTATAAAGCCCTATATGTCTTGGGTCTAGACTATCTGAACAACCATCTCTCCCCATACGAACCTGCAAGGGTCCTAAGATCTTCAGAGGAAGGCTTTCTCTTGGTCCCGCCACCATCACAGGCTCGCTTGGTGAGGACACGAGAGAGTGCCTTCTTAGTGGCTGCCCCCACCCTCTGGAACTCCCTTCCGCAGGAGACTAGGCTGGCCCCCTCCCTGCTTTCCTTTCACCGGCAGGCAAAAACCTTATTATGTAAGCAATTACACAATTAATGTGTAATTGTGCCCATGGAAGCTTTTTATTGGTGTGTTTTTGTCTTTTATTTTTATTTTTTGTATGTTCATATAATTTTAAATTGTTTTCATGATGGTGATTTTAATTATTTTAAAATTGTACTATTTTTATGTTTTTTATTAACCACCTTGGGTCCCCCTCTGAGAGAAAGGCGGCATAATAAATGAAATGAATAAATAACAGTGCTTGGTAATGGTGCCTCCAGTGAAGCCCTGTTCTGCTGTGTGTTTTTGGTTTACCTAAAACAAATTACATCCAAGTGGAAACTGAAAAAAGAAACAAACTCTACAGTTCATAAACATTCCTTTTTGCAGGACATTATCTGTACAGTCAGCAACAAAACAACCCACAAGGAATAGAAGTTAAAGGTGTTTTCTGCTCCCTGCCACCAAACTCATCTTGCCACCCCCTTCATCTTGGTAACCAAGGTAATGCCCCCTCTTAACCCCAGAACACACTAGCTTACATGTGGGGATAGATATACATATACACAGAGAGAGAGAGTAAAGCTGGAGCATGTTTTAGTTATATGCAGTTTCTGCTTTCCATTTACTGTTCTAACATGAAAAACAGAGGCAAAACATGGGATGGGGTAAGGAACAAACAATTCACGGAGTCCCATTAGGACAAACCTATCTCTGCAACCTTGTTACTATGATGTAAAAAAACCCCTCCAAAGTTAAATTGTAGATTATTACTCAAAGAGGTAGAAAAATCCCTTTGGTTTAAAATGAAAAGTTATGATTGGAGCTACACCACTCCACAAAGCAAGAAAATTTGGCCCACAGATCAATTTGCCCTTGGCTAACTCAGAACATGGCACACTAATGTATCCTTCTTATACTTTAGCTTTCATCCCAAGTAAACACTACAGAATAATAATCCCACTGATTTTTTTGTGGGTTTTTTTCCAGGCTGTGAGGCCATGTTCTGGAAGAGTTTATTCCTGACGTTTCACCTGCACCTGTGGCTAGCATCTTCAGAGAATGGTTGGGTAGGAGTGAACAGTAGGAGTGGACAACTGTGTGATGGTCAGTGGCCAATTTTCCCCAACCTCCCCATGGGCCATAGACTTCCCACATGTCATGTCACTTCTGGTTGCCATATGGGAAAGATTAAGAAAAAAACTGAGGCATTTGAGGCTAGTGGTCTCTGTGTGTGTAAAGCTTGGGGGGTTGGCACACATTTGGGTTTTTTTATAGGGTTTGAAGATGAACATTTTAAAACATTTATTTGGAGTTGATGGACTTCAGGGAATGGTGAGGGATTCAAGGGTCATGAGCACAGTTTCCTTACCCCTGCCCTACAGAGTGTACCATCAGTGGTGTGCATGAGCCAGAATGAAACACAGGCTTTGGTAGTGCCAACATTTATAAACAACAGATTTGCAGTGTAATCCTAGGCACAGTTAGACAACCCTTACTAGTCTAGTTCAACTCATCTGTATTTCTGGGAAGGAAATCTCATGTTTAATTGGCTTAATCTCAGGTAAACTAGATATGCAGATATTCCACCTGTAAACACGATATAACATGTACACAGAATTGCATCTTTAGATATAAACCTCTCCTTCTACTGTTTGTTCTACTTGTTTTAAACTCTAAATGATTTCCCTTCTATTTCAAACTCCCTCTCAAGAAGGAGGTTAAATGATACACTCGGCAAAGATAATGAAATTGTGCTAAATACTGTATTGTGTTTCCCCACTTATAAACCCTACACTTGGAAAATAAATAAGTATACTTCCTCCAGTTCTTTGCTATCAAGTTGTAATGGTCCATAGTATCACAGAGTGGAAGGCACCTCTTGTCTTTACTTGTAGTGAAAGTTCAGATGGAAACAAATGTAAATATGCTTCTGCTTAAAATTTGCCAAGGGGAGTGATACATGGTCAACGTTTCCTTTTTCTGGGGTGTGTAGCCCCACAACCTTTTCTCTAGCTTTAATCTGGAAATTTCTTCTGAGGAAAGCCAAAACTGGAGCTCACTTCTTGTGTTTACTTGGGATGGAAAATGAGATATGAGGGTCCATCACTGTGATGATTTTTTGAGTTAGCCTAGTGGGGTTGATTTTTATTTGAAATTTCTGGGTGTATAGGAGAAATCACAACTTTTTGCTTTTAACTGAAATATCTTTGGGGAATTTCCATCCTTTTTGGAAAACAGACACAGGAGGAAAAAATATGCACTACCTAAAGCCATATTTTTAAAAAAGCAAACCACAAACAGAAATTTAACAGTTTTGACTCACAGGATCAAGAAAGCTAAGTTCTTCCAACCAATCCTATTTTAATCCCTAAGGAAACAATTTTTCTGTGTGTGTGCCTTCAAGTCATTTTCAACTTTTGGCAACCCATGGGATTTCTTTGGTAAGATTTGTTCAGAAGGGGTTTGCCTTTCTCTGAGGCTGAGTGTGTGTGACTCGCCCTAGGTTACCCAGTGGGTTCTTTCTCATGGCTGAGTGGGGATTTGAACCCTGGCCTCCAGGGTCATAGTGGTAACTCTGGCCTCCAGAGTGCTCAAACCGCTACTCCACACTGGTTAGAAGGAAACAGTACCCAATCAAAAATGACTGAGTTGCTATTGCAGGTCCTGCATACTAAAAAGTACTGTCCATAAACATGCCCAGTACCGAGCAGGGGCTTGCTGCTCAAAGTCTTTCTCCTCCAGGAAACATTTTCTGGAATGAAAAACATTCTACTAAAAGCTAATTCTACTTGAAGATTGGGGGGGGGGGACAGGAGAGGGTAGAAAACCACAATTTTTACCATGTAACTGCTGCTCTCCATTGTCCACCTAAGTTAAAGACAGAGACTTCAAGGTTGTAGAGGGTTGCACAATTGAGAGGGAGAACTGCAGCATCAATGAATATGAAAGCAAATAAAAGGGCAGCTAAAAGAAAACCCTAAAAATAATTCTTTTCTATGGGGCAGGTAACATGGAAATCTATCAACAATAATTGTACTGTGGGTAAACCTACAATATAAATGCTAGAAGCTAATCTTTGGAAGAATACTGTATTTCTATGTATGGAAGGTACTTATTATCCATCTTTTACAAAATATTCCAGAGCCAACAGGAAACAGTGTTAGAGCTGAACAAGCAACATTCACAATAGTGATGTCCTGGCCCTTCTTTAGAATAGCAAATGCTTCTGCAATTAAACTTTTATCTGGAATCTGAGGTACAGATTTGTGCTTCTCTACATGAAACTATCAGTACCAGAGTTCCTTGTGCATAGGCAAGGA
The DNA here is from genome assembly GCA_030847615.1 of Gambelia wislizenii. Classification (NCBI taxonomy): domain Eukaryota; kingdom Metazoa; phylum Chordata; class Lepidosauria; order Squamata; family Crotaphytidae; genus Gambelia; species Gambelia wislizenii. Next base: position 376,571,716 of record JAUMIR010000001.1, read on the forward strand.
GGGAAGGAGAGCTGCTGGGAGGAGACAAAGCAGCGATCAGGGATAGTGGTAGTCGATCATGCTGGCAAGACTAAGAGGACCCAAATATGCATGAATTAATATTTTGTATTCTCTCTAGCTTTGGGCTCCCTCCAGCTCTGGGCTCCATGGGAACCAATTTGTTCCTGGCCACTCCCTTGATGCCCAACTAGCTCCTTTCCCTTCCTGATTTTAATTTTAGCCAAACAAACAAAACCCTATGAAGTTGATATATTGCGAGCCTGCAGCATCCCAGTATTACATAGTCTTTTTTTTCCAAACATGGCTCTGAACTGTACTTGAGTGCTATAGGTCTCAACTAATACAGTATTAATTCTAAGTCAGGAAAAAGCCTAGTCTCCTAAAATACTGGGGAAAGGATCTGGCAAATAGAATCACAAATTGCACATAAACTGAGCCATCTGGACATGAAAAAAACTATAATCAAGAATACTGGAGAGAGCAGTGTCTTTAGAATGCTAGCACTCTTTACTAGACTACAGCAAATGATGGCTCTAGAACAGGTGACCTACTGGGTTGCCTTCTACTTAACAGAGACTAACCAAGTTGTCTGGTAGATTCACTTAGTGGTCCCATGGCACTAAGACAACTATGAACTGTACTTTGAGAGGATCTCTCAGATCTGGATTCGGGATTTGATCCTGCAACAGGAGGCCTATAGTATATAACTAGAAATCACTACAGGCTTGTCGTTCTGATCTCAATAATGTCAGAAGACCACGCTTTACTTGGCAGTGTAAACCAGTGAGGATGTGAGAATTTTTCAAAGTCTACATTGCCATGAACACAGGATACTGTATGTGAGATCCTTTAGCCAGGTTTACATCAAAGCATCTGTCTGTAGCACTAACTCACCCTAGGACATACTTAAGGGATTTTAGCAATTTGTTTCTTACTGGAGATATACGAAAATCAATTACAAGAAGTCTGAAACAGAGTCAGAGGGAGGAGCTAGCAGCCACTAGCTGTCTATATAGCTGCAACCCCAGTTCCTGGAACTCAGCATACAGGAGAGCAAGGTTAACAGGTGAGGCCATCAGGAATGTTTAGGGTGGGTGTTTAGCAGGGAAGTTTTGCAGGAGAGGCCCCGAGTTCTGTTTTAGTGCCTACTTCAGATTACTCAACATGGACAGTGAGGGAACTACTGCAGTCACCTGCAACAGCTGGGGTGTGTTTATCCTCTTGTTGGAGGATGTGTATAGCTACACCTGCAGTACGTATAAGTTGGTTGCCTTGTTGGAATAGAAGGTCCAGCAACTTGAGACCCATTTAGCCACTCTCCAACATATTAGGAAGCAGGAGGTTTTCTTAGACAGTGCAGAACAGACTGTCCTGGTTGGAGAACACACAGGGAATGTCTCTGTGGAGGAGGTTAGTTCACATACACTTGGAGGAATGTGACACACAAGACTAAAGACTTTTTCGGATGGAAGAAAAGTAACACAAGCAGCGTCACCAGGTTGCGACGCTGCTGCGCAAGAGGGCGCCAGTTTCAAACGACGCTCTTCCCAGCGGTACTGTTGCAGTACCGCTGGGACATTTGAGCGTGATATTTTTCCTTCCCAGCGTCATATTTTACTCGCGATCAGATTTTACTCGCGATAAAATATGACGCTAGGAAGGAAACCCTCTGGCACCCTCTTGCGCAGCAGCGTCGCAACCTGGTGACGCTGCTTGCGTTACTTTTCTTCCATCCAAAAAAGTCCATAGAAGGAGCAGGGGCCAGTCACTTTCTCTCAACCTTATCCAATCTCTTCTTTTCATCTTAAGTGACGATGGAACTGAGATACTTTTTCTCCACAACTGCAAACATCAAAACCACTAGTGGGATGTCTGACTTTTTAAAAAAGAGAAATAGGGGTCTCTTTAACTGTGACCTAGGAAGCTACAAGAGCACTGATTTTATGATATAAAGCATACTATAATGCATGGATTTGTGTGGGGTCAGAGACATATCTTACAAACACAAATTAAGTTCTTCCTTATCTATACCAGAAATTAACTTGTTCCAAAATTCTTTTCTTCACTAGACAGGAAACACTAAGTAGATGGTTTCTGAAGACACTGGACCAATATAAATAGAAAATGCATGCCAATACCCTTCTTACATCAACAGCATGTCATTTTAGTGATGCCAGACATCTTTAAATTACAACAGATACACTAAAGCCATTCTTTAAAATTATTAAAATGATAATTTCATAAAATATTATTTCAAAATGTATTTTAATTCATTAAATTAATTCTAAAATAAACTAACTACATCCAAATTGATTAATGGCGGGAATTTTGAATTTAATTATACTTGACAGACTCAGTGGCAGAGGCCAACCGCTGGAACACTATGCTTGCTGATGGACTGACAGTCCCAAGATCACAAACACATGGAAGTGGATAGCCATGAAGTGGCTGTTGATGTTCGAGGGAGATGGAAACTTTTCTCCTATTACCTTGTTTTAATGAAGGCATGCATATTAAAGAAAGGGAAACATTATAATGGATCAAATGATTCCTTGACCATAATTACTCAACAAAAGTGATGGTTTTCAAAAATAATTTCTTCCCCTTTAACATTTAGTTTCCACTTTAGCACTATCTTGGGCTTGCTTCCTTGTTAAAGAAGGAAAGTGGTTTCTTTAGCATTTACCTTCTGTGACCTCCAGTTTTGGAAAAAGGCCCCTCCTCCAGCTCGGCCATTGCAAAGAAAAAGTGCCCTCACACCCTGAAGAAGTGGGAAGGATTTTTTCATACATACATACATACATACATGAATGAGGGGGCTAGAAGGAGTACCATCTAGTCCATGGAGTATACTTTCCCTACCTTAGTCATTGAATATTCTATGATTTCCCCATGCATAGTAGTAGGCATAACAGAACTATTCTCAGAACAACACAGACACACTAAATGTAGTCTTCAAACATTACTTTAGCTTTACTTGTATCAGTGTTTCTCAATTTTTTAAAAAAGATTTGCTGTGATCTAAAGACTATGGCAATAGGGAAAGGTAAGTCAACATACTGTAGAATTTTTGGAAGGCAGGCCAAATTAATGAGAAATCACTTCATAACTTTATCTGTTTGTAGAGTAACTGCTACTGCCAGATCATCATGTCTCATTTACCCCAGAGTAAGTGCCATCTGTTCCCAGGTTATACTGGAAACAAGCACAGTCACCTCTTGCGCCTTTAGTTAGAGGGCAAATCATTGCTGCTATAAGATAAATGTAGTCACCTTATGATACAATGGCAAGCAACATAACATCTGCATAAGACTTTTTTCCCCAGAAAACATATGTTTACATGAATCTGCCAAAGGTTTTGAAGCAATGGAAAGAAGGACCAGATAAGAAGCAGTATCCTTCAGCAGAAGTAGGCAAAAGCCTGTGATTTTATGGTAAAATGTACAGAAGAACCAACATGTTTATTCAAAACTGAAAAGGCTACAAAAAGTTTCCTATGTAGAGATGTGAAGGTCTGGGGGGGGGGGGAGAAAAACTCAGAAATAAAATGTTTTTGGCACCCCACAAGGACTTTTCCCTTATTTTGAAAGAGTTGATAAATTTTTAAATTTTCTCAAAATTTATACCTCTGTTCCAAATACAACTCAGAAAAAAACTTTTTCCTTGTGGCCCCAAAACTGGAAAACTTACATTTCTATATCTATGTAAATGTGACAACAAAAGGACAAAAAGAAACAAGGAAGGAATAGTACTGCCTCAGGCTGTGGACCCTGAAGATAAACTGCCTCAGGAGAAGAAAAAGCAAAACAATGCACTGCTCGTTTTCTATACAGGTTTAATTCTTCCATGTATAGGTCCAAGCTGCCTTCAGATAACAATCAATCTTCCATTCCAATAGGCTCTAAATTTTAGTCATGGTTCTGAACATAATGGATACAGAAAAATAAATGAATGTAAAATTAAAATAGCCTACACATGTACTCTGCATTAGCCTATGTTAGGTAGCTGACATTAGGTTCTCCAAAACAGGGATGGAGAAGAAATTAATTCACTTCATATTGTAAACACATTAAATTAAGCTTACATTCTAATAACTAATGGAGTGAAGCAAGGTTCTGTTCTTGCACCAACTTTATTTACAATCTTCTTCAGCATGATGCTCCAAAGGGCTATGGCAGAGCTTGAAGAGGAAGACGGCATCTATATACATTACCGTACTGATGGTAGCTTGTTTAACTTAAGCCGCCTGAGGGCTCACACTAAGACTCTAAACTATCTAGTCCATGAGCTGCTCTTCGCTGATGATGCTGCCCTTGTTGCCCACACAGAAGCAGCTCTGCAGTGCCTAACATCCTGCTTCGCAACAGCTGCAGAGCTGTTTGGGCTGAAAGTCAACTGGAAGAAAACAGAAGTTCTTTACCAGCCTGCACCACAGGACGAACACCACCATCTCCACATTGCCATCGGCAAATCTGTGCTCAAGTCCGTTCATCAGTTCACCTACCTGGGAAGCATCATCTCCTCAGATGCCAAGATTGACAAAGAGATCGATCACAGATTAGCAAAGGCAAATAGAGCATTTAGAAGACTTCACAAAAGAGTCTGGAGTAATAAACACCTGAGGCGAAGCACAAAAATCAGTGTGTATAGAGCCATTGTACTGTCTGTTCTCCTTTATAGGTGACCATGAAACATGGGTCACCTATCGCCACCACCTACGACTCCTTCAACGCTTTCATCAGCGCTGTATACGCACAATCCTAAATATACACTGGACTGACTATGTGACGAATGTTGCTGTCCTTGAGCAAGCAGGGATCACCAGCATTGAAGCCATGATATTGAGAACACAGCTGCGCTGGGCAGGGCACATTTCTAGGATGGAGGACCATCACCCCAAAAATAGTACTCTACGGTGAACTCGCCATGGGTCAGCGTAAGAGAGGCGCTCCAAAAAAACCAATACAAGGACTACCTGAAACAACATCTCAGGCTCAGCCAAATTGATCACCAACAATGATCCGCCCTGGCCTCACATTGGGAGGCTTGGAGACGCACTATCCACAATGCTGCAGCCTTATTTGAGAACTCACGTCGAACAAGTCTTGAAGAGAAACAACAAAGCAGAAAGAATCACAACCCAGAAACATCACCCAAGGAGACCTTCTGCTGTGCTTTCTGCAACTTGACTTGTTTATCTCAGATTGGCCTTTTTAGTCATCAGCGCGCTTGCAGAAAGCGCAGGATGAGTCCTTCCTGAATCTTCGTTTGCAAAGAAAAGCCAGAGAGAGACATTTTAAGGGAAACTTACTGAGTTCTCATTGTTTGAACCAATGTATACAACCTACAAATTACATTTCAATATATAATCACAACTGAAGAATGGGAACAAAATCTTATATTTTGATGAACCTCTCTCAATGTCTCAATCAGACTGAAGGAGGTATGGAAAGAGGAAAGAACAAGTACAGTTGTCCCTCTGTATCCACAGATTTGGTATCCACTGATGTAAGTATTCACGGCTTGAAAATATTCTTTAAAAAATAATAATCCAAAAAGCAAACCTTGATTTTGCCATCTTATATAAGGGACACCATTGTGCTATGCCATTGCATATAATAGGACTTGCGTATTCATGGATTTTGGTATCCACGGGGATCCTGGAACTAAACCCCAGCGAATATGAAGGGACAACTGTACAGTTAAATACTTTACCCTAAGTCACAGGGTGAAAGCCTACTGTATTTAATTACCGATGGAATGACATCTACCAGCGGGGCAAATTCTTCTTCCCTTCTGCACCCCAGCTTTCTAAATCTACAGAAAAAGATGGGGGATGCTTTTAGAGCTTATTTTGGGACAGGAAGAATATAATACACACTAGTGTACTGACTCAGTCAAAGAAGCGATGGCCCTGAATTTGTAACACCTTAGCAGAGCTGTTAATAACAGGGTGTCCCAGGATCGCCTAAGTTGAAACTGCCTTGAGAGCAATTAACAACAACAAACAAAGGGATACAGTGCTGGACCTAGCCCTTGAATTTTATATACTATCATAGCTGTACTACAAGGAACGCAGGGCTATTCATAGAAAAGAGTGGTTGGAATTTTAGAGTTGGCATTTAGGCTCTGTGGAGGAAGTAATTCTTCAACTATAATACTCTAAAATTAATAGACATCTGTCATTTATCTTTGGAATACAGTCAAGAAAATTTGGTTGGCATTTTAAAACACATATATAAATTTAAGCGAATAAATTTTAATCATCTAATTTAACCCAACCACAACAGACACAAGCCCCATCAAAGCTGGCAGGCTTAATTTTAGATCTGCCAGCTGTGTTAAGATGCATGCATTTGCAATTGTACCACCCCTAAGCTCTGCCTGTCTATTACTTTCAAACAGACAGTCTATCAACTTGAACAACAATCCTAGTGTTTGACAGAGCCTGGTTTTAGCAGAAAGTCAAGTACTCTGACTTTGTTATTTCAAAACTAGCCATTATGGCAATTTAAATTTTAACAGCCTTTTGGAACTGAATGGGGGTTAACAAGGAACAAAAAGGCCTACAAATGGTTTCAAAGTATAACTATAAGGACAGTTTAGCACAAAGATAGACCTTTCCACTCTGGTAAGAACTTTGTATACACATACATCTATAGATTTGTTTTTATTTTTGCCAAAGCAGCTCCTCCTGAGCAGATTTACAATCAACTTCTCTGACTACTGAGCACACTTTAGTAACTTTAGGCTACAGCTTGGCCCTGTAATTTATAACCACCTTATAACCCAGGCCCTGTCTATAATCAAAGAAATGAAGTTAAAATTATATAAAATCTGGAACATCCCTGCTTGACCCTTTGCTCTTAAGCCAGCCACAGAATAAAAGAATCATGGCTAAGAGAGGAATCTGTAGTGCATTTTCTAAAGTTTGCATTTAAATTATACTTGACAAAATCCATGGCACTTCTATAATCCACTTAAATGATGATAGCAATCATTACAAAGAATGCTTAAATTAGGCAAATTAGATCTTAGCATCATTTAACACATAAAAATAAAATTAACAGTGAAGGTGCTCGGAAAGGTATGGCAATTAACCGCAAGGCAGAACCCAAATCTAAAGGCTAACAGAATCAATTACTGAACTGTTTTATTTCAGAACTGAAAGAGATGTGCTGAGTAAAATTTTCCTGAAAGAATATGTACCTCAGTAACGAATTCTCAACTGCAGAATCAAGATGAAAATTAACTAACCCTTCCAGAATATTATTAACATGCAATTCAAAACATACTTATCTGAAGAACAAGCCACAATGCACACAATGAAATTTGCTTTTGACATGCACAGAACTGCACTGCAAGACTGGCATGTTCAAATACCAGGGAAGAAAAGCAAATCAACTTGCAGCCATTATCATAATCCCCTGGAAATCTTCTGAAAGAAGATTCATAGGTTTACACAACTAATTTAAGTTCCATATGTATTAACCTCTGATGTAGTTACATTGCTGGTATTTACTTACTTCTGATTTTTAACAGGCAACACTGCAACCCTAACCACGCTGAGGAACAAGCCCTACTGTGGAGCAAGCTTTCACAGATTTACACAACTAATATAAGTTCCCTATATATTTATTCCATAACACAATCAACACTTGCTTCCACGTTGTCATTTTTATCATCCTAACCAGAATAATTATGTATTCTCTATAATTAATTTTTTAGTGAGATCATAAGATCTACTTTAAGATTAGGGCACAAACTGTAACAACAGCATATAATTTTCTTGCATAATAGTTTCTTTCCAGATTAAAGTATCCTATAATACCATCAGCATCACAGACAAGTAATTTTCAACAATAGAAATGCATATAGACTGCTTAGCAGGTGAGTCAATGGCATCAGTTGCAATCTGAAAAGTATCTCCCTGGCAACCCAATTTTGAGCAACTCAAGTTCAAAATCAGCTTCACTGAACAGTGCACAATCTGTGAACAAATTTAAAATTCAGTTTAGAAATATTTCATCCAATTTTGTATGAACTGTAAAAACTTAAGAAGCTAGATGAAGGATTATACAATTATCACCATGTTTTTTGTATGCTGCAGGAAACAGCCTTCCTAAATCAATACAGTGGGCCCTTGTTATTCAGTGGAGTTTGGTTCCATGATCCCCCCATGGATGATGATGATGATGATGATGATAATAATAATAATAATAATAATTTATTTCTATCCCGCCCCTCTGCAACGCAATTGGGGCGGCTTACAATATAAAAACTCCATAATTACAATACCCTAGCCCACCCACCCCTTAAAGTAATATTAAATTATAAATTATAATTTAAAATATTAAATTATAAAACTAATATTAAATTATAAAAATAATATTAAATTATAATTATAATATTAAATTTTAATACAATAATTAAAACTATATTAAATTAGGAAAAAAATTAAAACATACAATAATTTTTTAAAAATCCAATTACAGCTCAGAGGGAAAGGACAGCCGAGTCTTGGGCCGGGATAGTTATTCAGGAAAGGCCTGCTGGAAAAGATCCATCTTGACAGCTTTTTTAAAGCTGTCTAAGGTGGTAATAAGATGGATCTCGTCCAGCAGGCCATTCCATAATCTGGGAGTGGCAGCAAAGAAGGCCCTCTGGGAGGTCACCGACAGCCTTGTTTTCATAGGTTATAACAGATTCCTCCCAGAGGACCGAAGTGTGCGGGGAGGGTCGTAAGGAAGGAGCCGGTCCCGGAGATAAGTTGGACCCAAGCCATGTAGGGCTTTAAAGGTCATAACCAACACCTTGTACTGTAGCCAGAAACTAATAGGCAGTCAGTGGAGAGCTTTTAGCACAGGTGCTATATGCTCTCTTCTGGAAACACCAGAAATCAACCTGGCTGCCATGTTCTGAACTAGTTGAAGTTTCTGAGTCAAGCACAAGGGTAGCCCCATGCAGAGCGCATTACAGAAATCCAGACGGGAGGTTACCAGTGCATGTACCATAGTTTTGAGATCCCTGGTTTCCAGGAAAGGGTGCAGCTGGCGTATCAGCCGAAGTTGATAACAGGCATTCCTGACCATCGCATTTACCTGATTAGACATCTGGAGCGACGGGTCCAGGAGCACCCCCAGACTGCGAACACAGTCCTTTTAGGAGAGTGTAGTTTCATCCAGGATTAGAAGTTGTATTCACAGACCTGGTTTTGGGCCCGTAACTGTTAGTACCTCCGTTTTGTCTGGATTCAGTCTCAATTTGTTACTCAAAATACCCAAATCCATGGCTGCTCAAGTCCCATTATATACAATGGCACAGTAAAATGGTGTTCCTTATGGCAAAATCAAGGTTTGCTTTTTGGATATCTTTTTTCTAGAATATTTTCAAGCCGTGGATAGTTGAATCCGTGGATTCAGAGGGCCAACTGTATAACCAGTTGTAAGAAGGGACTATGTTAATTTCTATCCCCGCTTAGTTTTTCTTGGTTGGTTGAAGGTAAAGCTATTTAGACTCTTCTGCTGAGCTGTTGTGACAGAGCTTTTGAATAATTTCTCTGCTTTTAAAATATTGTTGTCTATGTTATTTTTGATTCATACTTTTAGCCACTTTACATTTTATTGTAGAAGGCAGGGCCATTTAAAAAAAATGATTTCATTCCCATGGAATCAATGTTCTAGATGAAAAACAGTTAAAATAACTAAGCTATCAGTTAAGTTGGAACTTCTCTAATGAAATGGGGCATCATAATTAAATGTATTTTTAACTTGGCCAAATTAAGTTACAATTTCAGCATTACTTTAATTCCAGGGTTAATTCCAAAGTTATTAATAAGGTGCTAAAGAGTTTTAAAAAATACATTTCCCAGCAGGTCTCTTATCTTATTTTATATCACTGGTGAATCTGCCAGTTATTTTAAATATATGCACTATTATATATAATTTTAAGGTGGGGTAAATTGTTTTAAGTTATTACTATTGTTATGGATTTGTTTTTATATCCAATTGTTGTGAGCCGCCTTGATTGCCTAATAAGCAAAAGGTGGGGTAGAAAAATAAAGTTATTAAATAAAATAAAGTTATTATTCTCCTACAGTGTTTTGGCAACATATAAAAAACAGTATCCTCCAGTCTGCGGAAGAATCCTTCGGGTTCTCCCACAAAAAAAATCAAGACTGGTTTGATGAAAACAACGAAGAGATTCAGGAGCTGCTCACCAGGCATACTTCGCCCAGCCAACTTGCCATGTAAGAAAAGCAGTTTTCCATCTCACATGTAGTAAACTTCAACAAAAACTCCGAGACATGCAGAACAAGTGATGGATCAATATAGCAGAAAAGACACAACGCTGTGCAGTTCTGGGTGACCTTAGAGGGTTTTATGAAGCTCTTAAAGCAGTGTTTGGACCTACTTATCAGGTCCAAAGCTCCTTATACAGTACAGATGGTCAAACACTAATTACTGATAAAGCCTCCATCCTGAATCGATGGGCTGAAGATTTTAAAAGTCTCTTCAGTGCCAACTGAGTAGTCCAAGACTCAACTATCCAATATATGATACAAAAACCAATGGAAAATGAACTGGACACAGCTCCCACTTTGGAAGAGACCCTTAAGGCCATACAGCAGATGAAAAACGGCAAGGCAGCAGGGATTGATGGAATCCCGCCTGAAGTTTGGAAACACGGAGGTCATGTACTCCATGATAAATTCCACGAACACCTTGTGAATTGCTGGGGAAAAGGGGAACTGCCATCAGAGCTCTGAGATGCAGTCATCATCACCTTGTATAGGAAAAAAGGAGCAAAATCTGATTGCTCAAACTATCATGGCATAACACTGCTCTCTATTGCTGGAAAAATCCTTGCAAGGATACTCCTGAACAGATTAGTTCCTGCTATTGCAGAAGAACTTCTTCCTGAAAGCCAATGTGGCTTCAGAGCCAATAGGAGTACTACAGATATGGTATTTGCCCTTAGACAACTGCAAGAGAAATGTAGGGAGCAGAACAAGGGACTAAATGTAACATTTGTCGACCTCACCAAAGCCTTCGACACTGTGAGTAGAAAAGGCCTGTGGCACATCCTGGAAAGACTAGAATGTCCTCCCAAATTCCTTAAAATGATTATCTTGCTACACGAGGGCCAGCACGGTGAAGTCAGATATGGCAATGCTCTTTCAGAGCCCTTTCTAATAACTAATGAAGTGAAGCAAGGTTGTGTTCTTGCACCAACTTTATTAATCTTCTTCAGCATGATGCTCCAAAGGGCTATGGCAGAGCTTGAAGAGGAAGATGGCATCTATATACATTACCGTATTGATGGTAGCTTCTTTAACTTAAGCTGTCTGAGGGCTCGCACTAAGACTCTAAACTATCTAGTCCATGAGCTGCTCTTCGCTGATGCTGCTGCCTTTGTTGCCCACACAGAAGCATCTCTGCAGCGCCTAACATCCTGCTTCAGAACAGCTGCAGAGCTGTTTGGGCTGGAAGTCAACCTGAAGAAAACAAGTTCTTTACCAGCCTGCACCACAGGACGAACACCATCCTCACATTGCCGTAGGCAAATCTGTGCTTAAGTCCATTCAGCAGGTCACCTACCTGGGAAGCATCATCTCCTCAGATGCCAAGATTGACAAAGAGATTGATCACAGATTAGCAAAGGCAAATAGAGCATTTAGAAGACTTCACAAAAGAGTCTGGAGTAACAAACACCTGAGGCGAAGCACAAAAATCAGTGTGTATAGAGCCATTGTACTGTCTATTCTCCTTTATAGATCTGAAACATGGGTCACCTATCGCCAACACTTACGACTCCTCAAATGCTTTCATCAGTGCTGTATACGCACAATCCTAAATATACACTGGACTGACTATGTGACGAATGTTGCTGTCCTTGAGCAATCAGGGATCAGCAGCATTGAGGCCATGATATTGAGAACACAGCTGTACTTATTGCCAGTTTTTTGCCAACTAAGAAAGTCAGAGGTTGCAAAATGGGCAGGGCATATTTCTAGGATGGAGGACCATCGCCTCCCAAAAATAGTACTCTACGGTGAACTCACCATGTGTCAGTGTAAGAGGGGCACTCCAAAAAAGCGATACAAGGATTCCCTGAAACAACATCTCAGGCTCGGCCAAATTGATCACCAACAATGGTCCACCCTGGCCTCACATCGGGAGGCTTGGAGATGCACTATCCACAATGTCGCAGCCTTATTTGAGAACTCACTCCAAACAAGTCTTGAAGAGAAACGACAACGCAGAAAGAATCACAACCCGGAAACATCACCCAAGGAGACCTTCTGCTGTGCTTTCTGCAACCGGACTTGTTTATCTCGGATTGGCCTTTTTAGTCATCAGCGCGCTTGCAGAAAGCGCAGGATGAGTCCTTCCTGAATCTTCATTTGCGAAGAAAAGCCAGAGAGAAAGAATTAGTTTATATACAGATTACATTAGTGAAAAGATTATACTTTCCTCAAGTTATACACTAGAAACAACAGTTTAATTTGGCTTATTTTATTGATTTCACTGGACTGAACCATTTGGTCTGTCCTCTCAAACCAATTACAGTGGGGTAGCCATTTTACTCTGTTGAAACAAAAATAATAAATAATTGTAAGGAAGTCGCCCGTGTCCATGAACCCTTATGCCATATATGACATATTAGATTTGTCTTTAAGACTCTATGAGACGCTACATTTCTCTTGAACTACCCCTACCTAATAGGTGATATTTTGCCAAGAACTTGGATGAACAGGATTAAAGGAGAAGGAGGAATTTAATCTAATTATTTGGTACATAAAATCTTTTTACTATAGTGCTAAGATTCGCTTCATCTCCGGCTTATGGTGCCCATAAGCAATCTGAAAAAGAACCACTACCCATAGCCAATGAGGGATAATATTATCAAATTGTAACTGCAAACATGACAAAATCAAACAAGAGTAACAGTTAGTATCAAATGATTTCTCTCCTTTCACATTAACATGGTTAGCACTACTGTAACATAAAGAACACACCTGTGTTCAGTCCAATACATTTATTGTTATTATTATTATTATTACATTTATTTATATAGCGCCATAGGCTTTACATAGTGCTTTACAAAAGAGAAAAACAACAATCCACAATAAACACAAAAACCTGCCTACAGCGCACAATCTAAACTCATAAACAAGATTATAAAATTAATAAAATATTACTATAACAGGATTAAAACAATATTATAAAAGTGTAAGTTAATACAAATAATATGGACATAAAATCAAAATGAAAGCTGGAAGGTTTCCCTGAATAGAATAGTCTATTATTCCTGTCTGAAACAGCACACATACGATGCTATAGAATCATACACTTAATTTATACAAGATGCTCTACAAACAGATAGGCTAGTAATATACATCAAAATAACCCTTCATATTCTTCCCTTTTAATTCCACTAATGCAGTTTAACAAAATATTACTAGAAGTGAAGGGAAAACAATCTTTTTCAGTCAGTGCCTCATGTTCAATTTATCCAGCAATGCCAGTCTAGTGCTAGTGACATTATAACTGCTTCCATGGTAGCAAATAGTAAGCTCAAACACTGATTGATTCATTTCACACTGCCACAATTCAGAAGGGTAGGTCAGACATTTTCTTTAATTAAGATAAAGAATTATTTCTAGCACTGAAGATCATTCTTTGGCTGCATTTTCATTTCATGTGATCAAAAACAATGACCAGATTCTTGCACATTTTCAGAATGTCAAGAAAACTACAGTATGTCAAGGTTATTTAAAGAAGAGGAGAAATCAACAGTTTCACTTCTTACTAGTATGTTACTTGAACACATGATATTCCTATTATATAGTATCTTATTTATGCATCATTTATCAATCAACTATTTTTTGAAATGATTTATTCGCCTTTGGATTTATTTAAAGATGTACTCACCAGTAACACTAGCTTTTGATACTTCCTTTTCAGTTCTGATAAACTATCTGACGGTGCTGCACCCAGAATGCTGTACCAGTCCTTTTCAGGTAGCTCTCCCAAAGCCATCGCATGACTAGGCAATGAGTTCTAACTGTTTTAATTATAAGAACAAAATAATAAAAACTTCTTAAAATAATTAGAAAGCCATAATGTGTATGCATACTAGCAAAAAATGAGGAAATGGTAACATATGAGACCTTGAACTTTGCATGCCTACACAGGTTGCCTGTACATAATTTTTTTTACAGGTTTCCCCCTGAAAGATACAGAAGAATTCATTTGTCTCTGTGTTTTCTGCTCCTTCTTTCTCAAAGACTAAGGCAAAATATCTTCCACAGTTTTTCAAAAAAGCATTTGTTCAAACTGTGACATCTCATGTGAAAATAAATTACTTCAACAGAAGTCTGGAGGGCACTTATTCTGAAATTGGTGAGGCTATTGTCTGTACTAAAGAAAATGGGATGAGAAGTATGTCAAAAGCTCACAGTACTGATATTAATGGAGGCAAGGCTTCCAAACCAATTGACAGAAGTACTGCAAAGGCGAAAACCCAGAAATACAAATGTCAGGTTTCACATAAACCCAAAGCTCATTTTGCAACCTCTGACTTTCTTAGTTGGCAAAAAACTGGCAATAAGTACAGTAACATCTCACTTCTACCAAAAACAAAAACCCTTTTGTTTACTAGGGGGGTCCTAGTAAACTGACCAGGATGTTACTTTTCCCAGTAAGCTGGGCAAGATTTTTTTTAAAAGAACACCACCAGCAGCAGCAAAAAAAACACAACCCAACCCTACTAGTTACCTGGGCCCACTAGCCTTAGGCTAGTGTTTCTTGAAGAGTACCCCAGTAATACCCCCAGTAATACTTTTGAGAGAGGAGGGACTCTGAACTTCAGGAGCAGTTTCAAAAGGTCTAATGTTACAAGTGTCTAAAACCAGATACTTTTGGAACCCTAGCTATTAAAAACCTCTGAGAAAGATCATTCCAGGTAGCATACATCCTAAGTTACTAAACCCACTGAATTCAGTAAGCTATACTCTAGCAAGTGTACACTATAGTACAAAGGACTACAATCCTTATTTATTGCCAGTATGCTTTGGATTTCAGCTTTTGAGAAACTTTTTATGAAAGGCTATTATTTCTCAGCTGCCAACAAAAAAGGAAACAGAACAAAACAGAAGGAAGTAAACAGGACTGTCTTCCAATCTTCTTTACTGAGGGAAATTGCAATCTTGATGTCTTCCCTCAGCACAATCAGTGTCAAGCAATGCCTAACAGCTCATTACATTAATGAACAGTACAGAAAGAGTAAGCCTTTGTAACATGTTGACATGATAATGACAGCTTCTCATTAAGTGTACACCAAGGGAAGTTCAGGGCAAAGAAGGCAACAATCCAAGGAATTGGAAGATTTGAGGAACAAATTTCTATGACTTTTGTAACAGTGGAGGTACTTCATGGCACTAACAGAAGCTACTTTCTCGGCCTGACACAAGTTCTGTGAACCTTTATGGAAAACACTCTGAAGAAGTCCAATGAAGGATAAAGGAAAAGTGTAAGAACTGCTTGGTAAGCAATTGGACTTTCAAAGTCCTTTGCAAATATAACTGTATTTTTCACCAAACCAAATGCACTATTCAGCAGTGAGAGCCAACATGGTGCAGTGGTTTTGAGTAGGACTCTGAGAGACTAGGGTTCAAATCCTTACTCAACTATGGAAACCCACTGAGTGACCCTAGATAAATCACTCTCTCTCAGCCTCAAAGAAAGTCAATGGAAAATCTCTGAACAAATCTGGTCAAGAAAACCCTAGGACAGGTCTGCCATAAGTTGGATTTGCTTTGAAGGCATATAACAAACAACAACTATTCAACAGCAGTAAAGGGGTCACTAATGCTTATGAGCAACCACAATAATTTGGCTTTAGATCAAATCCTAGTGACACCTGGGATAATAAATCAATGGATTTGACCACCTTGCAGGTACACCAAAACTTTGCAGAAGTGTTGGTATCCCTACTTTACATATCTGTTTCTACTCTCAGGTTAATAGTCATTTTAAAAATGTTTATAGTACTAAGGAATGGAGAAACTGAGTTGCTTCATCATAATGTATAGCAACACTAATCATAATATCAATTGTTCAAGTAGCCTTTATGAAAGCACAACAGCATCAGGAGTGCAGAAGACAGAACTATAAGCATGCTGAGGAGGTAACTTGGAGATTTCCAGAACTACAACGGGATCATTCCACTAGTCCCAAAACATCCTAGTTGGGAATAAGAATGTTAAGTGGACACAAAATGCTGCCTGAACCTTGTTGCAGAAAACCAGGGAAGGGGAATGGAATCAAATGGGTTGCTGGAACTCAGAAGTGAAGCATTATGTACTACAAAACTCTGTGGCAAGTGCAACTTGTTTCCCTTACAGTAAGTGAATGACTGCATGGCCACCAACAGAGTAGCACAATGAGACAATTCACAAAGTCTGAAGAAATAATCTGCATTTACCATAAAAGCCATACACACACAGATATATATAATATATATATATATGCAACAAATTTATTACTCTGTAATAACAAAAAGTCCCAAATTGCCACTTTGAGTCCCAAATCGGGAAAAAGCAGGGTAGATATAAAGACAATAATGATAATGATGATGATGATGTGTATGCCTGCTTGAAAAAGAGAGACTTCCAAGGCCTCGAAACAGTAAAGTTGCCCTGCATACGAAGGGGTCCGTAGGGGGGAGGCGCATAGAAGTTAAATGAACTTTTAAAAGCATTAATTTAAATGTGTCCATGTGTTCGAAGTCTGAACTACAATCCGTAACCCTTTCAGCCGCTTGCACCACGCCAGTCTATTGCCATCTTGGGAGGGAGAAAGGCGGGATATAAACCTAATAAAATAATTAATTAATTAATTAATTAAAAAAAAAATCTTGCCCAGCTTACTGGGAAAAGTAAAATCCTGGTCAGTTTACTAGGACCCCCCTAGTAAACAAAAGGGTTTTTGGTAGAAGTGAGATGTTACTGTACTTGTTGCCAGTTTTTTGCCAACTAAAAAAGTCAGAGGTTTCAAAATGAGCTTTGGGTTTATGTGAAACCTGACATTTGTATTTAAACTAAATAAGAATGACCCAGAGGTGTGCAACTACGGGACAGGAAGCGAGAGCTAGCAGCTTTTCGTGCTGTCTCAATGGCGGCTGGCGAGGGCTCTCCGGGGACGGGGCGCCCCCCACACGGCATTCCCTGTGTCCAGGGGAACCAGGCGCGCCCTCAGGAGAGGACCCCCCCAACCGCCGCCTCTCCCCCTCCCGGCACTTGGGACGCGGCACCCGGGCCGCTTACATACCAACCGCCGGGACTCGGTTCCCTGGGATGGCGGCTGCCCCTCCCCAGCCGCTCTCCCCCTTCTCCGGAAGAGCAGCGCATTCCTCTCACACCCCGACTGCCTGCCTGCCTGCCAGCCGGGCGCCGTGCGATTGCCCAGCCTTTTGCGTTTCCCGCGAGACCTCACATCTCGCGGGAACTCGAAGTTCGCGCCAGGCGCTCACCTGTCGCGAGACTTTAGGAGGCCTTATATAGGCCCGCCTCGCTCACTTTCTCCCAGCTTTGTGAGGGTTCACAAAGGAAGTAGTTGAGGGGAGTTTGGTTTTTTTTTTAAATTAGAGACATGTGATAGTCTAGATTTGTTCCTACTAATAGGAAATACAGGAATGTGTTGAATGCATCAGATCCTGTCTGATTTTGGAAGCTAAGTAGGGTCGGCCCTGGTTAGGACTTGGATGGGAGATCTCCAACACACACACCAGGTATTGTAGACTATATTTCAGAGGAAAGAACTGGCAAAGTCACCTCTTGGGCATCCCTTAGCTAAGAAAACCCCATGAAATTCCTAAGTTGACAGGCAAGTTGAAGGCATACAGGTAGGTGCACACACTCATTGAAGACAAATAACAAAAAATAAAAAGTTTAGTTAGGCTGGTACATTATTAAGCGGGTAAAGAACAGGGTTTGAATCCTCCTCAGCCATGGAAATCCCCTGGTTGACCTCCGACAAGTCACAAAGAGCTTCAGAGGAAGGTAAAAGCAACCCCAGCCAGTTTGAACAAATCTTGCTGTGATTTGCTCACTTTAGGATCACCATAAATTGGCAAACGAGCTGAAGGCATGCAACAACATAATTAGATTTGTAAAGTACACAGTCATTATGTTTCTATTACATTGGTACTAATTTAGGTGGAGCAGATTTAAATATAGATAAATTGTGGCAGCACACCTTAAGAACTAATTTCCTTAGATAGATAGATATTTAGGTAAATAAAGTACACCTTACTTTAGTGACTTTATATACTGCCCTTGTCCCAATGTGTGACCTAAGATAGTTCACCTCACAAAAAAAAAATTAAGCTAAAAACAGTAAAATACAATTCAAAGAATGCCATATTAAAATTATAAATTTACATTAACTGTATATTTACATTAAATTTATATTTTAAGATAATAGATTATAAGTGGAAGCAAAGCTGATCAATTTCATTAGGCAAATTTGTATTTAGGGAGGTAAAAATAGTACAGACAAACAATTGTGGCAGTGCACTTTAAAGACAAATTAGTTTATTAGTCAGATCTCTTATTTATGTGGATTTAAAGCCAGCATGGTGTAGTAGTTTTAAGAGCTAGACTACAACTCTGGAGGCCAGGGTTTGAATCCCCACTCAGTCAGGGAAACCCACTGGGTGGCATTGAGGAAGTCACACACACTCTCAACCTCAAAGGAAGGTAAAGGCAACCCCCCCCCAACAAATCTTAACAAGAAAACTCCCATGATAGTGTCACCTTAGTGTCACCATAAGTCGGGAATGACAGGAAGGCACACAACAATATCTACTTAGGATTGGATGATAAATGCAACACACCCCTTAGGGGGTGAAATCTTACCCTTCACACTCTACAGCAGCCCAGGCTTAGAGACAGTAATAAGGTAGTACTCTTAAAGAACTCCTAGTATCTCTAAAACAATCTTAAGCCTTCCTGTCTAGCTGGGAGAAAGAAAGGATTATGTTGCAGTTGAACCAGCCCAGGCACCTCAGAATGCAGGAAAACTACAGAACAGTCATCCACCCCCACTTTCTAGCTCCATACAGAAGATGAAGGCTTGTTCTATCACTTGACTTTTAAGGGCTTGTCTAGATGAGAAGAAATAATGCTTGAACCTGCACATTGTAGCACATTTGCAGCAGCATTGTTTTGTTTCTAGTGTCTTTCACAAAAACAATAGCTGTGAAGCTCTCCATACCTATGTTCACACAGCTGCAAATCAAGATGGTGACTGTGTTTTTTGTGCTCAGGTGCGATCAGGGGAGCAAAGGGAACCCAACAGCTCCTGGAGATGATGAGGTCGGCCACTGCAAGGAACAAGAGGAGAGGCTGAGTTGAGCCGCCAGCCCTTCCTCCATCCCGGTGGTGTCGGCATCTGACTGCAACGAATTTATTTAAATTATGCCTTTTTCCCAACATGGGACCCAAAGCAGCATACAGCATGAATTAAAACTTGTACAGCTAAACAAATGATAATTAAATTGAATAAGCTACCTATTGAAACACCTGTAATTTAAAACCATATCAAAGCAGTATTTAAACAATTTTAAAAATCTAACATTGAGAAAACACAGCACACAAATACCCATTAAAAACCTTTCTGCATAGCCATTTAATCCTCAAATGCCTGCTTAAATAAAAAGGGCAGAGTTTTCTTTTAATATTTTTTTTTTTAATAAAGTTTAAATAAAGACTGGCAGAATTTCTGTTTTCCCTCTATGCTGAAACAGCTCTGTTTGAATGCCATGTTTTGGTGATTTGTTTCTTCCAAGTGCTTTGACAGCAGCTTCAGAAACAGATTTTTGTTTGCAGGATCTGTCGTCCTTTCATCTATTTTATATAGTTCTTCAGTGTGTTCATGTGCTCTACTGCCTCCTCCCCACGATCTGTCATAATTGGAAATATTGGACACTTTGGGGGGTCAAATTGGCTGGGGCAAACAACAGGTCAGTTGGAGGTCACAATGACCTAGGATATGTTTTAGAAATATTATGGCAAGAAAGCCCAGATTAGTATTGTGTGGAAGCCCCTTAGTAAACACAATTGTTAAGAAGGTGTCTGCTAATCCTCTCTTCCAGCTCTGGGTGCGTCAACAATGATTCATTCAATCAAACAAACAATTAAAATGACCATTCCCAAATCTATTCCTATGGAAGTTTCTCCTGTACTCCCCAACTGCCTGTCCAACCTTGTGAGGTTGTCATAAACCCATCAATTCCTATCTCCCAGTATTAATGCAGTCCGTTGAGTTTTGGTTTTCTTTGTCTATCCTATGGGAAAGCCATCCAGGCTTTGTCGTAACCAGAGTACCCCTTCAGAATATGAAATAGGGTATAAATATTAGTCTCCCAAAAATAGAAAAGTGTGCCATGGTGGACGAACCTGGCCACTCTCTTTCTCGGCACAGCCCAGATTGGAACCTCCTGTGCCACCCTCAACGTCTGTCTGAATAACTTTGCTGCAAGAACTCTTCCCTCCAAGACTGGTAACTCTTGCCCTATATTCCTGAATCTCTCCCTTTATCCAAACTTTCTGCCTTTCCCCTCTATAGCCTTGTATGGCCCTTAGGAACATGTGTTGTGTGTGTGAGTTCACTTTGTGCTGTTTCCAATAAAAATATTTCACTTTAAGCTGGAATGTTCTCTACAGTTAGTACTGGTATAAATACAGTAGCACCCCTGCACCTGCTGATTCGCCACCCACAGATTCAATTATCTGCATATGGCAATGGCGGGGTGAGTGGGAAGGGGAGTGAGGAATGAGGGGAGCTCAAGGGGGGTAGGGGGTTTCCAGTACGACGGATGAGTGGGAGGAGGGTTCTGGCACGACGGACCTGGTGGGCCGGGGAGTGAGGGAGGAGGCAAGCTCGCCTTCCTCCTCCCTTCTCCGTGGGCAGGCGTAGGGTTCTGGCACGGTGGTGGCAGGAGGGAGGGGTCAAGCTCACCTCCCTTCTCCGGGGGGGTGTGGGTTCCAGCGTGATGGAGCTGGTGGGCGGGGGAGGGAGGGAGGGAGGAGGCGAGCTCATGAGGAGTTGGTGGGTTCCAGGAACACAGAGCAATTATCAATACTAATGATACTGACCCAGCTTCCTTTAATATATAGAGGTGCTAAACAGAGATGCCTATTGCTGTCCTTGCTTTTTCTTCTGTGACCAAACTCTTCGCTGATGCTGCTGCCCTTGTTGCCCACACAGAAGCAGCTCTGCAGCGCCTAACATCCCGCCTAACCCAAGGAGACCTGCTTTGCTTTCTGCAACCAGACATGTTTATCTTGGATTGGCCTTTTTAGTCATCAGCGCACTTGCAGAAAGCGTGGGATGAGTCCGTCCTGAATCTTCGTTTGCGAAGAAAAGCCAGAGAGATTTATAAAACTTCTGCAAAACCAATAGGCAACACAGAGCAATTATCAATACTAATGATACTGACCCAGCTTCCTTTAATATACAGAAGTGCTAAACAGAGATGCCTATTGCTGTCCTTGATTTTTCTTCTGTGACCAAAGTACCTGACTGACATAATAAGGGAGGACCCTTCCCTACATGACATTCAGGTCAACAACTCAAACTAAATTTGTTTGGATAATTTTGTAGCCATGACTGCAAATCCAATTAAGGAACTGCCTCCAAATTCTACAACTGTTAAGCTTTTTTAAAAAAAGACAATCTGCATTGGAAATCAACAGAAATAAATGTAAAATACTAGACTAAAATATAGATGCAAATCTTAGAAAACAACTTTTCAAAATCACAAATATTGCAACGGATACATCCTTAGTTAAATATATATAAGTTCCATCTCATGTACCCTTGCTGAGAACATTTAAATAAATTACAAACCCTTAATTACATCCATACTGCAAATAAATAAATAAATCTTGGAATAAATTACATTTGTCTCAGGAAAAATAGCATTATGCAATATGTATGCTTATGGGTATTTTTTTTTTAATTAGACAATTGCATTAAATTTCCACCAAATATGTTATAAAAATGGCAAAAGGTAGTAACAGATGTTTAAAATAACCATAAATAGACAAGAACCTCTAAAAAAGTTCTGGAAACCAACGGTTGGTGATCAGAGTATCTCTGTTTCAAACTCTACTATGAAGGCAGATGGTTAGACACATTGCACACAGTGATACTGATATACAATTCTCAATAGAAATAACAAAGTCACTATTTGAATTAGATATGGGGGCTACCATTTCTTCCAATTACATCCAGAATACTGTTTAACACTCAAAATCCATTTATAAATGATACTTTCCAAATATGGAAAACTTTGCAAAAGGTCTCATTTCGTTTTCATCTCCACTGTTATCCTTATGTCACCTTTTGTTTCTTGATGATAATAAATTCCTGAAATTCAAAAACTGAGAATAAAAAGATTCGTACAAGAGACAGAATTTCTACGTTGAGCAAAATCCTAAATCTGGAGAAAAATTGGGACAACAGGGGGAACCTCCTGTCTGTCTCATGGTTTCAGATACTGTAGATGACATGCTTTGTATCTCATTCTGAAGCTAAACTAGCTATAAACTGTGCTGTCTCTGATTTGAATTCTTACTGCAATGTAAATCTAGTATCACTGGAATGACATCAAAATTGCACTTCATCTCACTAAATACATTGTCTTGTAATATCTTAGGAACAAAACAGATGTGGGAGACAACACTGAGGAAAAATACTGGGTTTAACTATAGAATTTCCCACCATTTAAATCAATTTCTGCTAAGATGCATAAAAATGGCCTAAAAATTATGTTTTATTGGTGCAATACTCCACCAAACCTTATCTATATTAAGAATGAAATATCAGCTAAATGTTGGAGAAACTGTAACAAGATCCACAATATTTTTCATATTTGGTGGTTGTGTTATGTAACTAAAGATGTCTAGTTAAAAGTATTTACTGAAATGGTAAGAATAACTAAACAATTGTCTTTTCCCCTTCACTGGGTTTATTGACATTCTATGTTGGCGATAACAAAGACTTATCTTTAAAAAAAACTTCTATCATTATATGTTTAGCAGAAAGACTGGCAATTGCATATAAATGGAAAGGAATGCATAATTTATCATTGGACCACTAGAAAGAAAATTAGGATCATTAGCACTTTTGGAAGAATTAACACATCATGTCAGACACTCTAAATATGAAAACCATGAAGATACATGTCTTGTTGATTGGTTTCCATTTATGAGATATGTTAACCAAAACAAAGATACAGTGATATCTCCAAAACCTGATACCAGTCTTTCGAATAATGTTTTGTTGTAGGTCTGTGTCTGCTACACGTTACACTGCAGTTAATTTTTGTATTATGGAACTTTGGTTGTTGAAACAGTGGCATCTTTAAGAAAGTGATTGTATGAATATTTAAATATTAAGAAAAAATAATAATGGAGGCTGTGGCATTCTCTGCTTAGCTGCACCTGGAGGCAGACTATGTGCTTGTGCTGATAATCACCAGCTGGAGAAGAACAGTACCACCTACATGAGTATGATCCTGAGAGTGATTGAGTTCTTAATAATGTTGCAGAAAAGATAAAATGAGCATGACAGCATATCTAATAGACAGTTCTCTGTGTATTTCACATTTTACCCCCTTTCTTTTCTGCTGTGCTAAATTATTCTGTGTCTTAGGCTTTTCCTCTTATAATTTAAATAATTTTGGGTTCTTATACAGACATGCCTTAGTTAATGAAGTAGATGTGTTACTGAGCATTGTTTTAACAGAAAAATTGGTACCAGAGGAAAAATAACGTGTAAAGGGATAGGTTCCTACATAACAGAAGAGGAGGAAGAAGAGGAAGGAGAAGAATAGGGATGGCAGCAGTTTGGGCATACTCCTGGACTCAACCCTGAGCCTTGAAGCCCAGGTTTTGGCATTTTCCAGGAGGACATTTGAGCACTTAAGAATTATGTGCTAGCTTCATCCATTCCCTGAGACATTGCATCTGACCAGAGTGATGTGTGCCTTGGTTACATCCTCTTTGGATTACTGTAAAATACTCTACATGGGACTGCCTTTGAAGAATGCTTAGACACTTCAGAGGGTTCAAAGAGCTTTAGACAGGCTGGCTATAGGGAGCACATAACTCCCTTGTTGAAACAGCTTCAATGGGTGCCATTCTGTTTTCAGGTACAATTCAAAGTACTAGTGATGTGCCTTAAAACTGCCTGTTGACTTATGGTGACCCCATGCATTCCATAGGGTTTTCTTAGGCAAGGAATAAGAGGTGGTTTCGCCAGTTCCTGCCTCTTAAATGTAGCCTACAGCACCTGGTATTGCTTGGCAGTCTCCCATCCAAATACTAACCAGGGCTAACACTGCTTAGCTTGCAAGATCAGACAAGTTCTGACACCTTTAGGGTATATAGGCCACTCTGTTATGACCTACAAAGCCCTATATGGATCATGTATAGGTTATCCAAAGGACTGTTCCTTCTTAGAGGCCCTTTTCTCTGTCCCACCACCTTCACAGATGTATTGGTTGGGAATACAGGAGAGAGTCCTCTCTGTGGCTGCTTTCAGACTCTGGTACTGAATTTGTAGTCTAATGGGGAAAAGGGAGTATGCTCTATGGCTGTAACTGTTTGATAAGACTGATACCTGGGCTCAGCTCTGAGAAAAGTAGGCTGAGCCTGGGTATGGTGGGAATTTGGACTGGGAATGATGGATAGCCAATTACTATATAGCCTACCAAAGTTTGGAGATTGTAGAATGCTTTGAGTATACTGCTTGTTAGTTAGGTTTCATTCTGCGCAACAAACCTGTAGGGTTAGCTCTTTGGATTACTGTGATAATAACATTTTCTGTTTTTTACTCTGAAACTGCTGGTCACTGAGTCTGAAAAAGCCAGTACATGACAGAATTAATTGTCAGGGTATGCCATTTTGCATACTAAGTTGTGACTGGATGAAGGTATAGCAAAGTGGCAGGTGGAGTCCATGATAATAAGCCAGCTCCAACAATTAATGTTGCAGTCAGCCAATTAGGCCAGGTGGACATGATAGCCACTTAGTAGTGTATAGCTGCACTGGGAGTCTGCTTGGGGTATCGAGAGTGTATTACTCTCTATGCTGGTAAGCAGTCTGTTGCTGGGAAGTAAGGTTTTCTCCTTGCTATGGAGGTATAGTACTGCAGGTATGCAGGAAGTTATGCTGTATTGTTTTTGTGCCTAGCCATGATGCTATATTCTTTGTTTTTGCATGTATTTTTTTGTCTTACACTCTGCTGAATAAAGCTCTATTTTTTAACTCCACAACTCTGCTGTACTATTTTGTAACACGCCCAACAATGGTTATGGGCCCAGAGCGCTACTGCTGACGCAGTGTATGTCTGGAGGACGTCTGGAGTCTGAAGAGTTTGCAGAGGTTGGTAAGAAACAAAGGGGCTTGCTGTCCACCTGGTGTCTGTCTGAGAAGGGTGTGGAAGACTGGCAGCCATGGCTAGCACAATAATTAGTGGTTTACCACTAGAAAGACTGAATGACCACAATTACCTGACATGGTCTGTAAAGATGCAATGTTTTCTCATCAAAGAAGGGTTATGGGAATCAGTTGTAACCCCCCCGGTACAACCTAGCAGAGGACAAAGGATTGCAGTACAGAAGGCTCACTCCTGGATTGTTTTAGGGGTAGAAGAGAGTCAACTGATTCACGTAAGGAACTTGCAGTCTGCAAAAGAATGTTGGGATGCTCTGCATGGCATACACATTCGCACCTCTGCTATCTCCAAGATGGCCTTGACAAGAAAGCTCTACAGAGCACGTCTGGAACCAGATGGGGATGTTTCCCAGCATTTGCAATACATGCAGAACATGTTTCTTTAGTTGTCGGAAAGAGACACATTTTTTTCAGGAAAGTGCTAAGTTATTCATTATTTTGAGTTCTTTTGATGAATCATGGGATATGTTTGCCCAAAGTTTGGACGTTCTTCCTGAGAAAGACCTAACACTACATTATTTCACTGGTCATCTGTTGGAGGAAGAAGCCAAGAGGAAGGAACGCCGAGCGGAACTGGCAGTTTCCAAGCAGCATTCCAGGCATTCTTCAGCTCAGCATCAGAAAGTGAATGAGATGAACAGTGGAGAGAGTGTGTTTGCTGTGAGGAGATGTTACAAATGTGGATCTACAAAGCATCTTCAGCGTTTCTGTCCGGCTTGGCAGAGACAAAATGTTGCAGTCAAGAAGAAGCAGCAAGAGAGATGCAAGCAAGGCTCTAAGTCACAGCTTGTTTCAGTTGTATATTGTCTAAACCAAGGAGAAAAGGACTGGCTTCTGGATTCTGGATGTGCTTGTCACATATCTAACCAGACGAGTTATTTTAAATCTCTGGACCCAGCAAGTATAAACCATGTTCAGTTAGGAAATGGGCTAAAGGTTTCTGTTGAAGGAATGGGAGAGTGTTATGTCCCTAGCTTATCCACAACATTACAGGATGTATATTTTGTGCCAGAGTTAAATTTTTGTTTTCTAAGTGTTGCCTGTCTCACAGAAGAAGGCTATCAGATTTCATTTGCTGGCACAACATGTGATATAAAGAAAGGAGGGGAACTATGTGCTAAAGGAGTTAAAAAAGATGGCCTTTACCACATGGTGCCCAATTTACAGAGTTCTGTAGGTGCAATTTATAACAATAATCCTCCTCATAACAAGTGTATCCATTTGTTGCATAGGCGATTAGGCCATGCTGGTTTTAAAGTAATAGACAAAATGATATCTTTGTATGAGGATACCAAGTTAAAAGAGTGTAAAATGTTTCTTGATTGTGCTGGGTGTAAGCAGTCTAAGAGTAAGGTGCAGCCCATAAGGAAGAAAAGTGACAGAGTTACTAAAAGGCCATTTGAAATAATACATTCCAATGTTGTGGGACCACTATCAAGCAGTTTGGGTGGCGCAAAATATTTTGTGACTTTTGTTGATGACTATAGTCGTTATGCTTGGGTTTATTTGTTAAAGAGTAAAGGAGAGGTATTTCAAATTTTCAAAAACTGGGTAGCATATGTAGAGAGGCAATTTGGCCACAAGGTGGCACAATTGCAATCTGACCGGGAAGGAGAATATATCTCAAATTGCTTTCAGCAGTGGCTGAAGAAAAAGGGCATTTTCCACAGGCTAACTAACCCATTTTCTCCTTGGGAGAATGGCGTAGCAGAACGCCGAGGGGGGATACTCCAAACCGTTAAGGATTCTTTATTATGTAATTCTGGCATAAGTTGTAAATATTGGGCCGAGGCTCTACTCACAGCTAATTATATTGTCAACAGAATTTGGAGTACAAGTATCAATGATATTCCATATCACATATTGTTTGGTAAACAGCCCAATCTTACTCACATGAGAATATTTGGATGCTTTGCCTGGGTACATATACCAAAGGCACAAAGGAGAAAAGGACAAGTCAAA
Organism: Gambelia wislizenii; assembly: GCA_030847615.1. Taxonomy (NCBI): domain Eukaryota; kingdom Metazoa; phylum Chordata; class Lepidosauria; order Squamata; family Crotaphytidae; genus Gambelia; species Gambelia wislizenii. The sequence goes on from JAUMIR010000001.1 coordinate 376,599,212, forward strand.
ACAGCCAAACTAAGGTTTCTGGGATATGCAACAGGAAGTAAAGGTTATAGGTTTGATGCCAGCAATGGCAAAGTAATAATATCTCAGAATGCTAGTTTTATTGAAAGCAATTGGAAGCATGTTCATGCTAATTCAGACATCATTCTACCCATGACTGAGAGTGATGGGTTAGGTGATACTGTGCCATTATCACCCCCATCCCCTGAAAGGTCAGACAGTCCAGTTAGAGACATGACTCCACCAAGTGGTCAACAAAAGAAAAGTCCAGAAAAAGGTCCTGGTAATGTTAAAATGGAGGGGCAGGAAAGTCCAAAGGTTTCAGTTGAATCAAGTGTTATTGATCAACCAAGGAGGTCTCAGAGAGAGAATAAAGGGGTTCCACCTGTAAGGTTTTTTGTTCCTAATATTATTAGAGTTTGTAATATCGCTTTAGAACCCCAAAGTTATGAGGAAGTTATGAGTTTGCCACCCAATGAGAAGGCAAAGTGGGAGAAGGCTATGCAAGCTGAGATAGATTCTATGAATGAGCACAAGGTATATACAATTGTAAACTTACCAGCTGATAAAACACCTGTAGGATGTCGCTGGGCATACAAAATCAAGCAATCTAGCTCAGGAGAAGTAAAATACAAGGCCAGACTCGTAGCTAAAGGTTTTTCACAAAGAAGGTTTGAAAACTATGATGAAGCTTTTTCACCTACTTCTAAGGCTGAAAGTCTGAGGTTAATCCTCACCATAGCTGCACAAACAGGTGCGTTAGTTCATCATTTTGATATAGCCATAGCTTTTCTAAATGCACAGCTGGACGAGTCAATATTCATGGTGCAGCCTCCTGGATTTCAAACAAGTGATTAGAACATGGTCTGGAAATTGAACAAAGCTATTTATGGTTTGAAGCAATCAGCTAGATGTTGGTATAAGTGTCTTGAAGCTGAATTAACAAGATATGGTTTCAAACAGGGTATTGCTGATCCCTGTGTCTTTACCAAAGGGTCAGGCAAAGATTTACAGATAGTGCTAGCATTTGTATATGATATTTGTTTTGTTGCACCATCTATCGACCATGTAAATAAGTTTGCAACAAACCTAGGAGAAAAATTTCAAATAAAACATCTAGGAAGCATTCAGAAATACCTAGGTGTAGAAATAGAAAGGACAGCTGATGGAAGTTTTCTGCTCATTCAAAAAGAAAAATTTAAGCAGCTCCTGCAAAAATTCCATATGGAGGACTGCAAAGGTCAAGCCACCCCCATGGTAACAGACTTTCTTAAAAACAAATGTGACACAGTATTTGAAGACATAGAACTATATCAATCAGCAGTAGGCAGTTTGCTATATCCGGCACATTGGAGTCGACCAGATTTATTTCAACTGCTAACATGTTAAGTCGTTTTTGTTCAAAGCCTACAACAACAGTCTGGCAAGCTGTAAAACAAGCCATGAGGTATTTAAAGGAGACAATGCTTTATAGTTTGTTAATTTCATCTTCTGTATCAAATGAATTGTACTGGTATGTAGACAGTGACTTTGCAAATGATGTGCATGATAGAAAATCTACAACAGGCATTGTTATTTTTTATGCCAGAGTTCCTGTAGTATGGAAATCAAAGAAACAGAGTTTTGTATCAGTTTCTTCAGCAGAAGCTGAGTTTGCAGCCTTATCTGATTTATGTTGTGAATTAGTATGTTTTATACAACTTCTGAAGGATCTACAATTAAAGGTAGAGAACCCTGTAATGTGTATGAAGACTCTCAAGCATGTATTGAGATGGCCACATCAGAAAGGATAAAAACTCACACTAATCATGTGGATGTTAAGTACCATAATGTCAGAGATATTGTACAAGCCAATGTAATACAGCTAATATATTGTGCATCACAAGAAAATGTTGCTGATATGTTTACCAAGCCCTTAGTAGCTGTAAAACATAAAGAAATGATGTCCAGGCTTAGTATGATTCAAAATGCTACGTAAGCATGTCACTTAGTTACATACTTCATTCATTGCACAAGGAGGGGTGTCAGGGTATGCCAGTTTGCATACTAAGTTGTGACTGGATGAAGGTATAGCAAAGTGGCAAGTGGAGTCCATGATAATAAGCCAGCTCCAACAATTAATGTTGCAGTCAGCCAATTAGGCCAGGTGGACTTGATAGCCACTTAGTAGTGTATAACTGCATTGGGAGTCTGCTTGGGGTATAGAGAGTGTATTACTCTCTATGCTGGTAAGAAGCCTGTTGCTGGGAAGTAAGGTTTTCTCCTTGCTATGGAGGTATAGTACTGCAGGTATGCAGGAAGTTATGCTGTACTGTTTTTGTGCCTAGCCATGATGCTATATTCTTTTTGCATGTATTTTTTTATCTTACACTCTGTTGAGTAAAGCTCTATTTTTTAACTCCACAACTCTGCTGTACTATTTTGTAACACACCCAACATTAATGTATGCCAAATCCGTGAATACAGGGGGCCTACTGTACATTATTTGTAGCACGTACACTGCTGCAATCCAGTGCCAAAAGTCTGTGCTTTTTCATCCCTACTTCATCAGGTTCCAGGTTTGGTACACAATTGGAATGATGTGGATGTGGCATATTTTGATTTCAGTAAGGCATTCAACAAAGTCTCCCATGATATTCTTGCAATTAAGCTAGTAAAATGTAAGCTAGGCAATGCTACTGTTAGGTAGATTTCTAATTGGTTGACTGACCAAACCCAAAGGATGCTCACCAATAGCTCCTCTTCATCCTGGAGAGAAGTGACTAGTGGGGTGCCACAGGGTTCTGTCCTGGGCTTAGCTCTATTCATCATCTTTATGATGGTAGAATAGAGGGCATACTTATCAAATTTGCAGATAACACCAAATTAGGAGGGATAGGAAACATCCCAGAGGACAGGATCAGAATTCAAAATGACCTTAAAGATTGGAAAGCTGGGCCAAAGCTAAGAGAATGAATTTCATATTTTTATTAATTTTATAATCATACATTATAATATCCAATCAATACTTATTTAGTAAAACACATAATATTACCATAAACATCACAATTTTTCTATTAACTAATTTCAAAAGTTAACATAAATTCTTTACTATGATTCTTTTCAAGAATATTACTTCCCCTACCCCCCTCCCATCTCAATGCTCCCCTTCACCGGAGCCATTATCCCTTACCTAATCTTTCCAGAATCTCATTTCTTCTTGTGGAGGTAACCTCCCATCTTTTGTCTAACAGAATGAATTTCAACAGGGAGAAATGTAAGGTACTACATTTAGGCAGAAAAAATGAATGCACAGATATAGGAAGGGTGATACCTGGCTTGACAGCAGTACATGTGAAAGGTATCTAGGAGTCTTAGTGGAGCACAAGCTGAACATGAGGCAACAGTGTGATGCAGCAGTTAAAAAAGCCAATGCAATTCTAGAATGCATCAATAGAAGTATAGTGTCCAGATCAAGGGATGTAATAGTATCACTTTATTCTGCTTTGGTCAGGCCTCACTTCAAATACTATGTCCAGTTCTGGGCACTGCAATTCAAAAAGAATATTGAAAAGCTGGAACATGTCCAGAGGAGGGTGACCAAAATGGTAAATGGTCTGGAAGCCATACCCTATGAGGAGTGACTTAGGGAGCTGGGTACGTTTAGCCTGGAGAAAAGAAGGTTAAGAGGTGACATGATAGCCATGTTTAAATGCTTAAAAGGACATCATATTGAAGAGGGAGCAAGCTTGTTTCCAGAGACTAGGACACGGAGCAATGGACTCAAACTACAGGAAAAGACATTCCACCCAAACGTTAGGAAGAACTTCCTGATGAAAAGAGCTGTTTGACAGTGAAATGTGCTGCCTCAGTGTGTTGTGGAGTCTCCTTCTTTGGGGGTTTTAAACAGAGGCTGGACGGCCATCTGTCAGGAATCCTTTGATTGTGTATTCCTGAATGATGGGGTTGGACTGGATGGCCCTCATGGTCTCTTCAAACTCTATGATTCTATGAAACAGGAAAAAAACACAGCTCTCTAATAACATGCAGAAGGGAAAAATGTGATGATGGCAAGCACAAAAAGAAGCACAGGACAAATAAGGTAACATAATACCTGAAACTCCTACTACAGGCTTCACATCTGGAGCTGTTTCATAGTGAATATCGTAACAGGGCAGTAATGGATATACCACATCTTTTGTGGCCTTTCTAAAAACATTATTGCTATGCTGAAGACTCTTACATATTGTTCATGAAGCACTTTTGCAGTAAGAAGCAAATGGAATGAAGAAACATGCTTCTTTCCACACATGTGTATGTGCATGTAAAGAATAATTGCTAATTTAACAATAGGAATGTGTTTTCATTTCAGTAGATGGGCATTTAAATGTTGACACGTTGCTGTTGGTGGTGGTGGTGGTGGTGTGTGCCTTTGAGTTGTTTCTGACTTATGGCAGGCAGCCCCTTCATAGGGGTTTCTTGGCAAGATTTGTTCAGCTGGGATTTGCCATTGTTTCCCTCTGAGGCTGAGAGAGTATGACTTGCCCAAGGTCACCCAGTGGGTTTCCATGGCCAAGTAGGTATTCAGACCCTCGTCTCCAGAGTCATAGTCCAACACTCAAACCACTACACCATACTGCAGAAGGCAATATCACTTTCCCCCCAGAACCATTGCCTCTTCCCACTAGGACTTGCAAGTTATCACCATACCACTATCGCCACAAAATGCTCCCCCCCTACGTACACACAACACAGCCATTTGACATGCATGGGTTTGAGGAAATGTAGCACCTGTGCCTCAACATGCTGCTGTCTTTCCATGGTGGTGAGACAGTACTTCTGTGAGGCAAGACACTATGCTGATGGTAACACTACTGCCAGTAGGATCTTGTATGTTAGGCAGGCTTTTGCCAAGGAGCCATACTAAATGTGCCAAACAGCTGCTTGGCTGGGGGGTACTGGGGGGGAGGGTTGATACTAGTAGAGGATATCTCAGAGACAATGGCAGTATCACTTTAGTTAACTTTTGTTAGTAATGTACTGTGCAAGAGGCACCAGTAAATCACTTCTGAATGTCTTTTACCATGAAAAACCTATGATGAGACAATCCAAAATGGAACAAGAGCTAGTGCTAAAAGATGAGACTCCCAGGTTGGAAGGCAGTGAACCAGCTACTGGGGAAAAGCAGAGGACAAATACAAGTAGTGCTGTGTCTCATAATGCAACTGGATGCAGTCTGAAAGGACATTCAACTTCTGATACACTCAGAAGCGAAAGTCTGAAGTTGCACAGCACATTCAACAAGAATATGAAATGTGAGTAGCATGAATCAGGGGAAGTTAGACATTGTAAAGCAAGAACTGGAATGTAAACATTTGTAATACTTGGGGTGAGTGGGCCAAAATGGACAGGAATGGGATATTTTCAGTCAGCTAATTACACAGTGTCCTATCCAGGAAATGACACTGTAAGAAGAAATGGGTGTCATTAATAGTGAGGAGAGAGGTATCAAAAGCCGTTAGAAATATACTGTAATGCAAAGTCCAACTTGTTTTAACAGAGGGGCGGGGTATAAATAAATTTTATTATTATTTATTATTATTAACTGAAAAAATATCAACAAGATTTCAGGTATAAATATATTCATAATCCAACATTATGCTCTGACTACAGAGACAAAAGAGGAAGAAATGAAAAGATTCTATGCTAGACTTCAAGAAGAAATTGATCACACACTGCCACAGGAAATGTTCTGTTAATGTATAATTTTGCAAATTGGTATTCATGGCACAATGTAATAATGTCTGACTTGTTCCTTTATTACATAATAGAAAAGTTTTTTTAAAGGACATGCTGATAATCATGGATGATTCAGACACAAAAGTAGGAGACAGAAGAGGACCAAACATTGTTGGAGAATTTGGCCTAGGTTTAAAAAAAATGAAAAAAATGAAAAAAAATTGTGAGAGCAATACATTGAATTTTGTGAGGCCAACAGTTTGTCCATTGCAAACACATGTCAGACAACCAAAGAGACAACTGTATTCATGGATGTCACCTGACAGCCAAGATAAGAAACCAAATAGACTATATAACTGGAAGCACAAGATGGAGAAACTCTATTCTCTCTACCAAGAAAAGACCAGGAGCAAATTGTAGCACAGACTGTGAACTACAAGGCACAGATATCGACAATCAGAGTAAAGCTAAAGAAGTATATTATACCAATAATTGTGCCCCCAAAACAACATGAAAAACATCCTAGTAGAATTTAAAGACCATGTAAACAGTATATTTGCACTATTAAGCTTAATTGACCAGAAAGAACTCTGGACCAAAACCAGGGACATTCTCAGGGAATAATGCAAAGAGAAACTATCTGCAGCCAAAAAAGAAAGACAAGTCTCATTGGATGACAAATGAAACTCTTCAGATGGTCAAGGATGTTGAGGATGATAAAACAATGCAGAGTTCACATTTGCTACTTTTCCTTTGGGCAACATGTGGTACAATCCCTGTTTCTTCAACCCTTTGGCACAGACATTATGTCAGCCTATTACTATACAGTGTTCCCCCTCAAATAATACCTTGTAACTATCAGCAGTCATTTGGGACACACTTAATATACAGTTCTCTAGATTAGTAGCATACAATACTAATTGCATACCTCTTTACCAAAGGCTGGCACATACGCAGTGCCCATCTTTTGCACCTTGCTGGGGGCACCATCTGCAAGGGAAATATTTCTTATGGAAGCATTTTGTACATCCCTTAACAGTCTCAAGTCATTTACCATGGTATGGGTTGTACCACTGTCTAACAACTACACCACCCCCTCAGCACCTTCAGCATCTTGGTTTACCACATAAGCAAGCAAGCAACCATGGCAAGCAGCCTGCGAGGATGCACCCCTCTGGCTCTGGGCAGTCTTTTGCTTCATGGCTGTGCCACCCCTGCTGTTTGGTTCAGGCATTTTACAGTCTTTCTGGAGATGACTGACCTTCTTGCATCTGAAGCAGTGTCTCACAGAGAGGTGCAGACTCCCTCCTCCATGTCAGATGCCTCTGGAGGTGCTATGCTCTCTTGGTTGCGCCTGGCTGGCTGTGTCCTTCCCTCTGAAGCCGTCTGCAGTCGGGAGTCAAACTGCTTACATTGGACCTCTTCCAGAATCCGCCCGGCCACCAGCTCCACAGACAAGGCACACTCATTGATAGCCTGCAAACTGTACATGAGGTAGTCCCACTCCTTGGTTAAACTGCCCAAGAGTATATAACATTTATGGGCTTCCGGGATATTCATCCCTCTATTAGCAACCTTTTGAAACAGCTGCTTCATTTCCATCAAATGGGCTTTCACAAAGCCTCTGGGACACAGCTTCGTATTGTATAGTCTTTTTGTCCATATCATCTTAGACAGGCATGAAGAACTCGTGCACTATTCTTAATGCCTCCCACAGCTGATAAGCAGTCTGTGCTTTGGCAGCATGGATTAGCTGGGACGGGCTCAGTGAGAGGAGTATAGGAGCTTTAGCTCTCTGGTCAGCTAAATGAAAGGCTGCTATCTCATTCTCTGACTCCTCCAGGATCACACCTTCATTTTCCAAGACAAACCACAAATTGTCTCTAATTAATGAAGCCTGCATGTAAACACTCCAGGACTGATAATTGTCGTCTATGAGCTTGTCAAAGCGAATGATGCTTGTCTCAGCCATCGTGCTGCCTGGAAGCAAAAAACCTTCCAGCCAGAAAACAAAAACAAAACTTGCAGCTGGCCGCTCTTCAAGGCTTTCTGTGAGATAACTTCTACTGCAGAGACACTGGACTGGAACTTAACCGTTTCACTGCCAAATTGCCCAAACACTGAAAATAGGCAAAAGAGTCCTAGTATCTGGGAACATTTCTAGGTGCACCTTATCTTATCTGAGATCAATCAGCTGGGCCCATAACCTGTTGTTGGGAATGATAGGACACTTTATCCCCAGAGGAAGCAAAACATATCTTAGTAGAAGTCAGCAGCAACCTGTTCCCAAGAAGGATACTCACACACAAAGAGATTATTTTCCAAACAAACAGGAGATACTTTATCTTGAAGCTCAAAGCAGTTATGATACGTACAGGTATTCACAAAGTAGACGGACAAACTGTTAAGCCAGGCACCGGATTTGCTCAAGAGAGAAAGTGCTCTGGGCGCAGCCTCTTTTTATACAGCCCCTCAGGGCATTAGCTCCCCCAAACCCATGGGTGCCTTATATCAGCCTTTTGCACACTGTACTGTGCTTTGCACCCCACACTCTACTGTGCACCCCACACTTCAGCCTGATGCAATGCCCTGCAATCTCCTGATTGTGCAGCTGTGGCCTCCAGGTTTGAAACTGGCCTTGGCCTTGACTAGGCTAGCAGACTTGGCAGTTGTCTGGGCATTTTCTAAGGAGTTTATACACTGACTCCTGACAAAGGACAGGTGAGAAGCAAAAGTAAAAGATAAAAGAAATAGGAACGGGATTCTGAATGTGAGTATTCAGCAACATGTGTGTAGGGGCAAAGAAAACTATATATATAAAAGCCTTGGGTATGTACAATAGGCTTGGGTATGTTTCCTCTCCCAGTGTGCTGATTGGCTGCTCAAGAAACACAACCAACCAATCAGCACCCACATGTAAATTCCCTCTCCACCTCACAATCCACTCCTGCCACTCAATCTGCATCTATACCACCAGCCTCATAAGGGCCCCTCCCTGCTCTCACTCCCTCACCCACTCATGGGCTGTGACTGGACCCGGACAGTCAACTGGCAACTGCGGTGGCAGGACGCCACTGCTGCTCCTGCTGCAGCAGGACCAAGGCAGTCAACTAGTAGTTGTGGTGGCAGCAAGACACCATTGCTGCCACTGCAACGGGACCCAAACAGTCAACTGGCTTGCTGCTGCAATGGGACCCAGGCAGTCAACTAGCAACAGTGGTGGTGGCAGGATGCCACTGCTACTGCAACAACAGCACCCAGGCAGTCAACTGGCGGTTCAAGCAGGACACCACTGCTGCCGCTACAACAGGACCCAGGCAGTTAAGTGGCAGCAGTGGCAGCAGTGGCAGCAGGGCAACAGCGAGTCACCCTCATCGATTCCGGGAGACTGGTGTATGGTATGCTAGGTCCAGCTAGTTGTAGTTAATTAATGCAAAGAAACAGAAGAAGGTAGAACAAGTGGCCTCTTCCACAATAAATAATAATAGTAATAATAATCTGAGAAATCAAAGGGAAATTTAAACTGAGAATAGAGATGCTATATAAGCAACAGGGGAAGACAATATATATGGTTATGAAGAAAAAAAAAACCACAGTGGAAGCAACACATTGAAGAATTATACCAAAGAAATGAAATAATGTCAAATTCATTCAAGGAAGAACCATTTGTTAATGAAAGTGAAATGGAAGCTGCTCTCAAAGCACTTGAGAGAAATAAAATCACCAGGATTAGATCACATATGAAAAGAGGAATAGAGTTTGAGTTGATGGGCTATGTTATACCTATCCAACAAGCAGAGATTCGTGTAGCAAAAGATACTCAGACGAAGCTCTGAGGGTTGCACAGCAGACAGACAGAATGATGGCATGCAGGAAGCTGTGCATACTTTACCTGTATTTTGGGGTGATATTTATACTCAATATTCCCCCTGAAGGGCTGTTATGAGTAGAATATAGTGTTTGCTGGCATTAGACAATGGAAGTTCCAGTTATGTTATCAATCATTAATGGCTGAGACATTAAAACTGAGGGGCATCAGGCAACCTTTTGTTTTTTTGAGGAGAGTTGTGAGGGAAAACCAGTTTTGCAAGGCAAAGAGTGTCTGACCTACACTTCTATGTAGGTCCAGGAGAATTAACCAGTTTCCCCCCTAACTATCAGTTGGGTGTGTGTGTCTGCATAATTACTACCCGGGCGTGTCTTAGGAATTTGGGATGGTATCTTCCTTAGGTTTTCTGAGCACACCTTGAATCCTTGCATTTGGGAAGTCCTGGTCTACTACCAACCACGTGGAAGGCCAATAAAAAAAGCCAATTTATGAAATATAGCCAAATGATGAATTATTGAAAGGGCGGGGGTAGCAAGGCAGGTATTAATGGGTCTGACTGCTTTAACTTTAACTCAGCTTTAACTCTCCCTAGAAGTCAAAATGACTAAACTGAGGCTATAGTATTTTGAACATATTATAAGATGACAAGATTCATTAGGAAAAATGATAACGCTCGGTAAAATGCAAGACAATAGGAAAAGAGGAAGACCGCAGTACAGATGGATTGACTCTATCAAGGAAGCCACGACTCCCAAATCTGCAAGACCTAATAACAGCATGTCTTGGGGTGTCTCATTTGTGAGGTCGCTATAAGTCAGAGCTGACTTGATGGTAATTAACAAACGCCTCTCCGTAGCCACCCTCTGGCAAAATAAAGCAGCATTGGCTCTTATTTATTTATATTATCAGTTATTCATACCCCGCTCTTCAGCCACAAAGCTATCAGAGCGGCTTACAAATTGTTTTAAGCAGTAGCAATTTACACATCTACACTGCATTAAGCAGCTTCCAATGTGTGTTAGCTAATTCCCCCCACAAGCCGGGTACTCTTTGCCCAGAACTGGCAGAACAATGCCCCGAGCCAATGGTCAGCAGTATACAGGAGGCATGTTTTTCCTTTAGTGACTAAATATATATTTTCCCCTATTCTCAGCGTCTCTTACGCTCTGGTAATATCTCAAGTCCAACAAAACCACTTAAACTAAATAAAGCTGTTGTTCTGCTGGGGGTAGCGATACAAAGTGTCACATGAAAAACTCACAAAAGTAGCTTTGTACTAGAAATTAAAATCGATGGAGCCGCAAAAGCCGTTACATACGATGTGGAGTTGACACTACCCCCCCCCCCCATTAATCATCCAAGGGGTAATATAAAGGGAAGAAACGTAAATCCACAAGATGAGGAAAGCCCATTGACGGGAACGCATTGCAGGCGTGCTCTCTGTTTCCACCCGAGTCCCACAGAACGACGCACACAGAGGGAAAATAAGCCTGCCCGGGAAGAGACGCTGTTACTATGGCAACCGGAAGCTACTCTGAGCAGGTGAAGAGGCTGCGAGATTTTGTAAGCAAGAGTTTCAGTTCTTTTTCGCGATACTTAATTTTTTTTTATTTTTGTCAAGTGGAGTTTCTCTTAGTCTTTCCTGCAAGAACCCGAGTTAGCATGAAGTTTTCCCCCAAGAAAGTGTGAGGAAAGCGTCGCTGGACTCTTCTGCCTACCCCAGCGGTAGCCCCCCTCCCAAGAACTAGGAAAATGTCAAAACAATATTTATCCCTCAGCATTTGGCTCGCCCTAAATATGGCTTGTTTTCAATCCATCTGCTCCTCCTCCTTGCCAAAACTTGAGAGTTCTGGGGACGGACGGGGGCAGGGAGGGGGGTATGCCTTCTCATTTCATATGAAGTTTTCATGCGGATGGGGAGAAAGTCTTAAGTCTTAATATGGTGAAGATATAGAAATAGTTCTCGGGAATAAGTATTGAACTGGGATGCAAGTCAAACTAACTATTTCTATACAGTACCAGTCTCCATGAGGTCCTCCTTTTTCTCTCCCCCCACCATCTGAACCCACTAACACCCATTAATGAAGTTCATTATTTTTCTCTAGTATTCTGATGGTGCAGAAGAGCTGGATCTGGAAGAGAGTGACTGCCGTGAGATGACACAGGTGGGACTTGAAAGCTTGTCTGTTCCAGTCAGTTTTAGCCATATCCCAAGGCTTGTCTACACGAAGGAAACCCCCCCAGACTGCTCCACAGTAATAGCAAGTTGCAGCAGCTGCCACCTGTCTTAATGCTTTTACAGCCCCCATAAACTTCCCATCCCTGTAGCTGAGATGGTGACCGTGAGTGGATTACTCGTAGATTACTTGCATTTTAAAATCTGCCACTGTCAAACTTAAAAAAAACAAAAGCACCCCTATTTCTATGGTGCGCACAAGCGATATTCCACCTTTCCAAAATTAAAAAAAAAGAGAGAGAAAAGCTAGCACAAATCCCCATTTTATCATCTTAGGAATCACTCACTAAGACAAAAATCCAACATAGTGGCAAGCAGGCGCTTGCCCTGTAACCAAGCGTCGCCCTCTGTGCCCATCCAGCCAATCAAGTTTGCACTTTGTTTTGTATGGGGAAGTGATTCATGTCAAATCACTTGACTTAACAAGCAAAAATGTGCATATCGCTGAAGCTTTTTTTAAAAGTTGGAAAAAGCCATGTAGTTTTTCCTCTTTTTGGCCCCCCTCCTTCACAATACAATGAGACAATTCAGGATCCCATTAAGATAGCTTGTTTTCTGAGCGAATTCTGTGAGGAGTATTTTCACCATATAGACAGCCCCTTAGAAGCACTTGGGTGGCTTGTTGCTAATGAGAACATTCTCATCATTTGACTCTTTAACATGCGACTACCTTGTCTCACAACACTGTACATAATATATCAAAAATAACAATTATAGTGTTAAGCATTTCTGAAAAGTGGTCACTATTGGGGGGGGGAGGATATTGTGCCAAGTGTTTTTTCCTTGTTATGTGGAGGGAAGAAGCTGACAGTGTACTTTTCAGTTCTGCGATAGAAATGTCAGGGTGCACACTGATTTCTCTGAGCATGTGAAGAGGACCATGCAGTGTATGATGCCTTTGGCAGTTGCAGCAGACATCAGGCTGGTGAAATGAACATTCAGGCGCAGTGATTGTGTCTAAAATGACTGATCTTTACTTAAACTAATAAAGATGTATTTACAGTGAGTCAGAGGAGATGACCCAGTTTAAAATGTTATTTTGCCAGCATTAAAAAAAAAAAAATTCTATGCAGGCAGAAGAATGCCCCCCCCCCCGCAGTTACCTTTGTCTCCCAGCAAAGGCTCCCCATCAGTAAAGAGGAAGTGAATGGAGCCTCATTTACTTCTTCGCTCGAGACTTCGTTACGTGGGAAATTTAAAAATAAAATCAAAATAAACATTTAAAGTTGCACAAAGCACATACACACACTTTAAAGGTCCCAAGTAACCCGGGGACGGTCATAAAAAGAGCAAAACTTACCTGGATGCCCCAATCTGACCCAGAAGTATTTGTGCCGGACTGGCCATTCTTGCTACAGTGAAGAGAGTTAAATGGCCCAAGGTTTTGCACACCGGCAATGCCAGCACAAAAGCAGCACGGGGGATCTATTGATGGCTTCAGCTGTCAATTAAAAGGTATGTTATCATAACGCCAGCAGAACGCAAAAGGATGATGTCTGATATTGGTATCCTTTTGCGTTCCGCTGGAGTTGTGATCCCACCACATTTGATGCATCTGATAATCTCCAGAGACTCTAAGTACAGAGACTACATAGTACAGCATGCAGAGCAGCATAGTACACTACTGCAAGGAAGGAGGAATGGTACCGACTGAGAGAAGATGGGGCGGGACAAAGGGTTATACTAGTACATGTGTACATTATACTTATGGGCTATGTAGTTGCCTATTCCCATACATATGGTTTATTCAACCTTTTCCCATAGAAATAGCAACTATATCTCTTTCCCATGCTTCTCACACAGTACATTGTCAATATAGTACATTGTCAACAACAGCTGTGCCTTGCTGGCCTTCACTACTGGACCCTGCTGTGATTAAAGCAAATATTTTTTAAATAAGATGTTTGTATGAGATGAGGCTTATTTCTTTCTTTGTTTTTTTAATTAGTTTATTTCAAAAATATAATAATAAAACAAATTTACAAAACAAAATATTTAACTTCCTCTTCGACTGTGTTTGAAATTGAACTAAACTAATTATGTTACTCCACAAGTTTCCTGCAGATACAATATGTCAATATATCAGTTTAAGAACAATAATTCTTGTACTTACACTATTTGTATCTCCAACAGATTAATTGAAACAGAAATTTTAAAATTTGTTCATTTCTATTCTTAGTCTGAAAACCATATATCTGCATAACTTCCCCCATTCCATTTTCCAGAACTCAATTAATTTTGTCCTATTTCTCTGAATTTTGCTATTGATTGATATCTGATCCAACATGTTAATTGTTCCATTCTTGCAAATTCCAATAGTTTAAACATCCATTCATCTATATTTGGAGTCTTCTTTTGTTTCCAATATCTAGCATGTATAATTCTTGCTGTAGTGATCATGGATAGCAGTAAGGTTCTCATTTCTTTAGGGAAATTTTTATTGATTATATTTAAAAGATATAATTCTGGTTTCAATTTAAGGTTAATTTTCAATATTCTCTTTATCATATTATGTACGTAATCCAAAAGCTTTTCACTACTTTACATGACCACCATATATGAAATAAAGAACCATCTACATCCCCACATTTTCAACAACAGCTTTTCTTTTCTTTATACATTTTTGCTAATCTTTGTGGTGTCAGATACCATCGAAATAGTAATTTATAATAATTTTCTTTAAGTTGGTTACATGGGAAGAATTTTATGTCTTTTTTCCATACTCTTGCCCATTCCTCTAGTTGTATGTTATGAGCAATATTCTGGGATCATTTGACCATATAATCTTTTACAGTTTCTGCTTCTAATTCCAATTTAAGTAATAATTTATAATTGTTTGATATTGTAAACTTATCCTTATTCATTATTAATAAGTCAAATTCTGTTTTAAGTTGTTCTATCCCTTGTAATTTTTGTTATATTATATATAACAATATTATACCTTCCTGTAATTTGGCGATATTGGAACCAGTTGCATTTCATTTGATCTCTCTCAATTCTTCCCTTGTTTTCAGTTTACTTATGCTTTTTGAAATACTAATGGATCTTTATATGTCCACCATTTTTCTTCATATATCGAGATGATGCTTATTTTCTAAAGACTAAACAAAGCAGAAGAAGGTTGTTGTCTGGGGCAGTAGATCTACACATCATTGGGCAGAAGGATGGCACACATACCCAGCTGTAATTTACAGTGTATCTGAAATGGTTTCCTAATGTTGAGACTCAAACCAACATGAATTCAGTGTTAACTCAGGTTAGCATAAGTCAAACCAATTTTAGCTAGCTATAATTTTAATAGGAATTGCCCACGAGGCATTCATTGACCTTGAGGAAGCTGTAATACTGGCAGCAATATGACAATTTTGCATAGTTTGTTACTGAATGGTATACAGTTTTAATTTCCATTTCCCACAATTTCTGCAAGTAATGTAGTATGGAGTATTTTGTGCTTAATTAAAATGGCAGGTCAGACCCCACTTCGGGGATATAGGGACAGCATCATTAGTGGGTCCTGTTTGGGTGTTGGGCCCCAGTAACTGCTCAAAAATGCATAATGCAGATAATAGCTTTCATTGGTAGAGAATTCCAGAGATTTCTGGATGCTCTCTTTTGTGTTCCCACCAAATATTCCTCCAATGATAACAGGACAAGAATCTTAAAGCACATAACCTCCCCTTCTGAAGCAACTCCACTGGTTGCAGATTTGTTTCTGGGCAGAATTTAAATTGCTGGCTTTGACCTTTAAAGCCCCACACAACTTGGGTCCAGACTACAGTAGCACCCCCGTACCCGCATTATCCCCCCCTCCCATGGATAATGAAATTGTGGGTAATTGTGAACGCCCTGGAGGAGGAAGGGAGAGAGGCTTCTGGCCCAGGTTGCTACAACTTGGCCTGCCTAGGCTACTGTCTCCCAGGCCACCTCCCTTCTCCACTTCCACCACTGCCACCACACACACTGCTGCCACCGCAGCCTCCCAGGCCTCCTCGTCCACCACTGCTGTGCTCTGCTGCAGCCTCCCAGGCCTCCTCCACCACCACTGACACCATGGCCATCCACCACAGCCACAGCTGTGTGCTGCCACAGCCTCCCAGGCCTCCAGAGACCCCCAGCTGCCAACTGTGAGATCTCCCCTTCTCTTCTCCCTCCCCCCCCCCGTCACCACTGCAGCCACCAGAGCCATCTCAGGGGAAGGGAGAAGGAAGGGAAGATCTCCACCCTCTCCCTCCCATGTCCACTCCCCACTGCTGCCACTGTGGATAACTGAATCAGCAGATATGGGGGTGCTACTATATTTGAAAAACTGTATGTCCATATATGAACCTGCCCATGCTCTAAGATCTGCAGGAGAAGGCTTTCTCTTGGTCCCACCATCATCTCAGACATATCTGTTGAGAAATGAGAGAGTACTTCTCAGTGGCTGCTCCCAAGTTGTGGAATTCCCTTCCCCCAGAGGTCTGGTTGGCCCACTCCCTTCTGTCTTTCCACTAACAGGTAAAGATCTTTTTATTTAAGCAGGACTTTGTGGCAGTGGATAGAGTTTTTAATGGGGAGGGAGTGTAGTGTTTTTATTTAATTATGTTTTATATGTTTTTTAATGCTGTTTTAACTTGTTTTTAACTTATGTTTTAAAATCAAAGTTAGTTTAATTGTATTTTAACTTTTTTGTATTAAGAGTTTTTAAAAACTGTATTGTGATTTTTAAGGTGTTGTACACTGCCTTGGGTCCTGTACCTGGAGAAAGGTGGGATATAAATTAAATAAGTAACAACTAACAAGTAAATAATAAAATCTGGATAGTCTCATATAGAAGAATTCTGTCTTAACAGACAGAAGGCATATAAGGCTTTACAGGTCATAATCAGCACTCTGGATTGTTCCCAGAAATTGATTGGTAGCCTGTGAAGTTGTTGTATCAGTGGAGTCACATGGTTCCTATACAGTGGCTGCATGTATACTGCAGAAATAATCCAGTATGACACCACTTTAACTGTCATGGCTCAGTGCTATGGAATTCTGGGATTTATAGTTTTGTGAGATATTTAACCTTCTCTGTCAGAGAGCTCTGGAGCCATAACAGACTACAAATTCCAGGTTTCCATAGCATTGAGCAATGGCAGTTAAAGTGATGTCAAACTAGATTATTTCTGCAGTGCAGATGCACCCAGTGCCTTGCAGAAGTATACTTCCTCTGGACTTCTCCATATTCTGTTGCATTACAACCTGGAATTGAAATGGATTTAATTAGCATTGTTATCACTTGAGGTGCACAAGATAGTCTGTACTCTGAAGGCGCCAATTTTTTTTATTGTGGCACAAAAGTTAAGTAAACAAGAAAAACTAGCACTTGTTTGTATTCATACCCCTGAGTCAACACTTAGTAGAAGCACCTTTGGCAGCAATTGCAGCTGCAAGTCCACTTTGCACATCTAGATTCTACAGTTATTGCCCTTTCCTTGTGGCAAAATTGCTCCAGCTCTGTCAGATTGGATAGACCACTGTTGAACAGCAGCTTTCAGACTTGCCATATATTCTCAAGTCAACCTGAAGTCTCAGCTTTAACTGGACTAATCTAAGATATTCAAGTTCAAACCACTCTAGTATTACTTTAGCACTGTGCTAGAATCATTGTGAAGATGAACCTCCATCCCACTCCCACCTCTCCTGCAGACTGAAGCAGATTTTCCTAAAATGTTGCCCCATATTTGGCCCTGTTCATCTTGCCTTAAATCCAGAGGGATTTTCCAGTCCCTGCTAGGGAAATTCATCCCTACAACATGATACTACTGCCATCATGTTCCATTGTTAGGATGGTGTAGGCCTGAGTATTGTTGGCTTTGTGCCAATACAGCATATTGAAAAGCCAAAAGTTCAAGTTTGGTGTTGGACCAGAGAACATTTTCTCACATTTTTTCCTGTCTTCCACATGCCTTTTTACAAGCTTCAAAAGGGTGGTGATATAGGTTTGCTTCAGTAATATTTCCCACCATCACCGTTCCTGTCTTGGTATAGCCCGTGGTCCCATATGCAGTTTCTCCTAGTTTCTCTGAGGCTCTCATCAATCCCTCTAGAGTTCCCATTAGCCTCTTAGTTGCTTCTCTGACTAACGCCCTCCTGAGTTTTGGTATATGGCCTTCTGTAGGCAAAGTTACTGTTGATCCACGTTATTTTGCAATGTTCTTAACAATGATCCAGGAGATGTCCACAGTTTGGAATATTTTATTATAATGCAACCCAGACCTGCTTTAGTAGTTGCTTGTTCCTCATAGTAATGTATGTTTAAATATGCTTTCCAGCAAATTCTTGGTTCTTCTAAAGATAGGCGTGTTTAATCTGTGGCACTAGAATTGCATACAGGTGTACTAATATTAAAAATTAATTAAATAAATGTTAATATTAAGACAGCTGAACTAAAAAAACAATTCAAAGGTGAGGGGGGGGAGCATATCCCCTTCCTGTTAAAACCCCTTCCTGAATAGCTAGTCAAATGCCCCAAATCCACCTGAATAAAAAACATATTTGCTTGCGGGTAGAAGGACAACAGGGATGCTGGCAGGCTAATCTCTCTTGGTCGAGAGTTCCATATCCTGGGAACAGCCACCAAGAAGGCCCACTCTAATGTCCAAAAAAGCATGACTCTGAGGATAATGAGACTGAGAGAAGGGCTTTTCCTAGAGGTACCACAGCCCAGGCAGATTAGTTTGGGTCATTGTGGTCTTTCAGATAACATCAAACTGAGTTTCTTAGGGTTTTAGTGGTCATAACCAGCATTTGGAACAGGTATGGGAATCATCTGGGTCTTCAAATGTTGGACTGCATGGTTTAATAGTCTTAGCCAGCATTGGTAATGGTAAAATATGCTAGGAAATGCAGTCAGATAACATCTAGAGGGTCTCATGTTTCCTACCTTGACTCAGAATTTCACTTTTTAAAAGACAGCTTCATGTAGAACACATAACAGCAGTCCAAATGAGCAATACTGTAACCAAGGTATGTCCCACTGCATCCAGATCTAATACCCCAGGAATGGGAACAGTACTCCAAGCTGTGAGAATGTACTTCCAGACATTTCTGAAATCTGGCATCCCAAATTAGCTGACTTCAGAAGTACATCTGAACCTCAAGCCTGAGTCCTCAAGGCAAGTGCAGGCTGATCCAACACAAACCAGATTCCTATTATGTGATCTACAGTTTGACCAGGAGTGTTTCTGTCTTGTAGATTAAGCTTCATGTTGTTTACCCTCTTCCAGTCTATCACCAACATGAGACTATAGCCTGAATCCTGTTGTTAGTCCCAAGTAGAATAGAATGGTTGTATCAATTAAATTTAGAAAATAGGAAGGTGCTTTAAAATGGGGTGGGTGTCATGTGGCCCTCCAGATGTTGTTGGACTACCGCTTTCAGCAGCCTTAGGTAGTAACATCTGGAGGGGAGCATGATTCCTACCTCTGATTTAAATGGAGGCATTTTGTAGTAGTAGTAACAGATCATACAACTTCTACCTTGCCCAGCTTTTTATTCAGAATGAGACTTTTATCTGGGACACTAGAAGGCAGTATGAAACAAAATGGTTTCCCGCATATGACTGCCAAGGGATGTATCTTCACAGATGTACTACATATTTTTATATGAAAAACCTGTCTGCTCTATTGACAGAATTAACTTTTCAGAAAGTTATTTTAGAATTAGCTCATGTGAATCTGGGACAGAGAACTGGAGTAGTACTGTATAATTTTTCCTGAGAAATAATGGGAAATAACATATTACAAGAAATATTGTATTATTATTGATTTGTAATATGCTGCTTATTGCTGTGTGCCTTCAAGTCATTTTTTACTTAAATTGACCATAAGGCAAAACTATCACAGGGTTTTCTTGTCAAGATGTGTTCAGGGGCTTGCCATTCCCTTCCACTGAGGCTGAGAAAGTGTCACTTGCCCAGGGTCACCCAGTGGGTTTCCATGACTAAGCAGGGATTTGACCCCTGGTCTCCTAAATTCTAATCCAGCACTCAAACAGCTACACCACACTGACTGTTCTATAATACCAGTTAGGAAAAACTAAAGAAACGTTTAGCTTTCTAAAGTGAGCATCCATGTTGCAACATCTCAATTGGCTGCCAGTTTGTTTCCCAGCGTGATTCAAAGTCCTGGTTATGACCTATAAAACCCTGTATGGCTTGGACCCAAGCTGTCTGAAAGACCATATCTTCATATCTGAACTTGCCTGAGCTCTAAGATCTTCAGGAGAGGCACTTCTCTCACTCCCACCACCTTCACACATGTCTGTCTCTATGTCTCCTCCCAAAGTCTGGAACTCTCTTCCCAGGGAGGCTAGGCTGGCTACCTCCCTGAGAACCTTTCTATTCCAGAAGGCATTTGGGGAGTGATTTGCATGTAAAGGGCTTTCCATTTTAGTGTGCTTGCTACTTTTAGAACCATAGAATCGTAGAGTTGGAAGAGACCACAAGGGCCATCCAGTCCAACCTCCTGCCATGCTGGAATATGCAATCAAAGCTATCCCAACAGTTGACCATCCAGCCTCTGTTTAAAGACCTCCAAAGAAGGAGACTCCACCACACTCCAAGGCAGCATATTCCACTGTCAAACAGCTCTTGCCATAAGGAAGTTCTTCCTAATGTTTAGGTGGAACCTCTTTTCCTGTAGTTTGACTCCATCGCTCCATGTCCTAGCCTCTGGAGCAACAGAAAACAAGCTTGCTCCATCCTCAATATGACATCCCTTCAAATATTTAAACATGGCCAACATATTACCTCTTTGCCTACTCTTCTCCAGGCTAAACATTCCCAGCTCCCTAAGCTGCTCCTCATAGGGCTTGGTTTCCGAACCTTTTACCATTTTGGTCACCCTCCTCTGGACATGTTCCAGCTTGTCGGGCAGTAATGGGCTGGATGAGGAAAAACAGATTGAGACTGAATCCTGACAAGACGGAGGTGCTCACGGTAGCGGCCCCGAAACCAAGAATCGAGTTGCAATCTCCAGTCCTGGATGGGGTCACACTCTCCTCCAGTGACTGTGTTCGCAGTCTAGGGGTGCTCCTTGACTCGTCGCTCCTGATGACAAATCAGGTAAATGCGACAGTCAGGAGCGCTTGTTATCAGCTTTGGCTGATACGCCAGCTGCGCCCTTTTCTGGAAGTAAGGGATCTTGAGACCACTGTGCACGCGCTGGTAACCTCACGTCTGGATTTCTGTAATGCTCTCTACATGGGGCTACCCTTGTGCCTAGTTCGGAAATTACAGCTGGTACAAAATATGGCAGCCAGGCTAGTTTCTGGAACATCTAGGAGGGACCACATTACTCCGGTTCTGAGGTCCCTCCACTGGCTGCCTATCAGCTTCCGGGCCCAGTACAAGGTGTTGGTTATCACCTTTAAAGCCCTAAATGGCTTGGGTCCAAGCTATCTCAGGGACCGCCTTCTCCCTTATAATCCTCCCCGCGCTCTCCGGTCCTCTGGGAGGAATTTGTTGCAGCCACAAAGACCTAGGCTGGCGACTACCTCCCAGAGGGCTTTCTCGGCTGTTGCCCCCAAACTGTGGAACGGCCTGCCCGACGAGATCCGCCTATTGACATCATTAGACAGCTTTAAAAAGGCTGTCAAGACGGTTCTCTTCGGGCAGGCTTTTCCGGAATAGCTAACCCCGGCCTCAGGAACCCCCTCTGGAGGTTGCTTTTGGATCTCCTAACAGATGCTGCCTGCTTAAAAGGGTATTTAACATATTGTATTACATATTGATTTTAACTTGTATTGATTTTAACTTGTATTAATTTAATAATGTTTTAAGGGGAGGGAGGGATTTTGGGTTGTTTTATACTGTCTACCATTTTATCATTGTAAGCCGCCCCGATTGCTTGCAGAGGGGCGGGATATAAATAAATTTTATTATTATTATTATTATTATTATTGTTGTCCATATCCTTCTTGAATTGCCATTCCCAGAACTGGACACAGAATTCCAGGTGAGGTCTGATCAAAGCAGAATAGAGTGGTACTATTACTTTCTTGATCTAGACGCTATAATTCTATTGATGCATCCTAGAATCGCATTGGCTTTTTAAACTGCCACATCACAATGTTGACTCATGTTCAACTTATGGTCTACTAAGACTTCTAGATCCCTTTCACATGTACTGTTGTCAAGCCAGGTGTCACCCATCCTATATCTGTGCATTTCATTTTTTTTTCTCCTAAGTGTAGTACCTTAAATTTATCCCTGTTGAAATTTATTTTGTTAGTTTTGGCTCAGCTCTCTAATCTGTCAAGGCTATTTTGAATTCTGATCATGTCCTCTGGGGTATTTGTTATCCCTCCTAATTTGGTGTCATTTGAAAATATGATAAGAATGTCCTCTATTCCATTATCCAAATCATTTTAAAAGATGCTGAACAGTATTGGGCCCAGAGCAGACCCCTGTGGCACTTCACTAGTTACTTTTCTCCAGGATGAAGAGGAGCCATTGGTGAGCACCCTTTGGGTGGGGCTGGTCAGCTCATTACAAATTTATCTAACAGTAGCATGGTCTAGCTCACATTTTACTAGCTTGTTTGCAAGAATATTATGGGGCACTTTGTCAAAGCCCTTGCTGAAACTGAGGTATGGTACATCCACAGCATTGCTTTCCTTTCATCTACCAAGCTTGTAACTCTATTAAAAAAAAAAAAAGATTAGTCTGGAATAACTTGTTTTTGAGAAAGCCATGTTGACATTTAGTGATCGCTGCATTCCTTTCTAAGTGCTTACAGACTGTCCATTTAATAATCTGCTCTAGAATCTTTCCTAGTATTGATGTCAGGCAGACTGGGTCACAATTGTTTGGGTCCTGTTTTTCCTCTTTTTGAAGATGGGGACAACATTTGCCCTTCTAAAATCATAGAATCATAGAGTTGAAAGAGACCTCAAGGGGCATCCAGTCCAACCCCCTGCCGTGCAGGAATACACAATCAAATCATTCCCGACAGATGGCCATCCAGCCTCTCTTTAAAAACCTCCAAAGGAGGAGACTCCACCACACTACGAGGCAGTGTATTCCACGTCTGAATAGCTCTTACTATCAGAAAGTTCTTCCTAATGTTTAGGTGGGATCTCTTTTCCTGTAGTTTGAACCCATTGCTCCATGTCGTAGTCTCTGGAGCAGCAGAAAACAAGCTTGCTCCATCCTCAGTATGACATCCTTTCAAATATTTAAACATGGCTATCATGTCCCCTCTCAACCTTCTCTTCTCCAGACTAAATATGCCCAGCTTCCTTTTAAAAAAAATATATTTTTATTAATTTTATAATCATACATTAAATTATCTAATCAATACTTAGTTATTATAACACATAAAATTACTATAAAATCACAATTTTTCTATTAACTAGTTTCAAAAGTTAACATAAATTCTTTATTATAATTCTATTCAAAAATATTAATTCCCCTACCCCCCCCCCCCACCTCAATGCTCCCCTTCACCGGAGCCGTTATCCCTTACCTAATCTTTCCAGAATCTCATTTCTTCTCATGGAGGTAACCTCCCATCTTTTGTCTGTAATTTTTAAACAAATACATTCCAAATTTTATCAAAGTCACTTTCTTTCCAACTTCCTCTTCTTACTTTGAGTCTACATGTTAACTTATCATTTATTGCCATCTTCCACACTTCTTTATACCACTCCTCCACTTGTACATTTATTTGCATTTTCCAATGTCTTGCTATAATTAATCTTGCTGCCGTTAATAAATTTGTTATTAAATCCTTTTCTGCTTGGTTCCCATTCTCTTCATTATAAATTGACATCAATGCTATGCTCGGCTTCCTTTCTATATTTCTATTCAGAATATTCTCTATTTCTATAAAAACCATTTCCCAAAACTGCTGTACAAATTTACAATTCCACCACATATGCATATATGTACCTATTTCTTGACAACCTCTCCAACAATATTTAGAGTTATTCTTATCTATATTTTGCAATCTTGCTGGTGTCAAATACCATCTCCATATTATTTTATAATAATTTTCTTTTATCCGTATCGACATATTTTTTAGATGTCTTTGTTTCCATATCTTATCCCATTCATGATCTCCAATTTTTTGTTTCAAGTCTTCCTCCCATATTCTCCTTAAATATTCCCCTTTGTCTTTTTTCCCTTATTTTTTATCAATATTTTATATAATTCACTTGTAATACCTTTCATACTTTCATTATCATCCCTCTTTTCACCTTTTTTTCACCAAATTTTCAAATTTTGTAATTTCCCTTATTTCTTTATGATTCTTTTTCCAATTTTTAATCAATTGTTCTAACTGTATGCAATTAAACCATGAAATGTTCATTCCACCTAATTTCTCTCTTATACTCCCTTTCTCATTCATCCATCCTATCCATCCCTCTATTTTGTCTAGTCCTCTTTTCTTTAATTCCTTTCCCATTTTTTCCTTCAAATTATTTGGGATTTTTCCCCCCATTATAAGCGGTGTTAATACTGAATCAATAGGCAAAAATTCTCTCTTATATTTATACCATATTTCCCATATCTTTTGCAGAAATGGGTTCTCAATTCCTTTAATTTCCTTTTTTGTAAAATTATCAAAAAATATGTTCCATATTCTCTTTTCTATTCTCCCTGTTTCTATTTCTAATCATTCTAAATCCCCCTGTCCTACAATTCCTTCTATAACATATCTCAGTTGATTAACTTCATAATATCCTTTTATTTTGGGAAGACCAAGTCCTCCCTCCTTCTGTGATGTATACCAAAATAATTTATTTAATCTTGTCCTTTTCCCTCCATTACAATATTTATTCAGCATATTTTGCCATTTTTTCAATTCTACTTCTGATACTTTTATTGGTAACATTCTAAACAAAAAATTTAGTTTAGGTAATATTTTCATTTTAACTAAAGCTACTCTTCCAAACCATGATAGCTGAATATTTTTATATTCTTCCAACTTCTTTTCCATTTCTTTCCTTAGTACCATAATATTTTTCTCTTCTAGTTCTTTTAAATCTTTTGTAATATTTATTCCTAAATAATCTGGTCCTAACCCATCCATTCCTGGAGCTTTCCCGCTTTTTAAATTGTTTATTGCTTCCTCTACTTCCATTTTCGTAATTGGTTTTTCTAACAAATCCCTATCTTCCACTTCTATTTTAATCTTCCAATTTTCCCCTACATATTTTTCTATTTGTTCCACTGATTTATTCCCTGACTGGTACAGGTCTTTATAAAACTCCTCAAAAATTGTTAGTTTTTCCTTCATTGTTCTACACATTTTACCTGTTTTATCTCTAATCCCATTTATCATATTTTCCATTTTATTCTTCTGTTTGAATCTAGCCAACATTTTTGAATTTTTATTACTAAATTCAAAATACTCCCTTCTTAAATAAATTAAATTTTCCTGTACTTCATCTACTTCCATTTTATCCAATTCCTCCCTCTTTGCTCGTAACTCAATATAAGTTTGTTTTTCCTTGTTTAATATATATTTATTTTCCAATAATTCTATTTCCCTTTCTAATTTCCCTTTTCTTTCTTCTTGCCTTTTTTTTAAGTTAAAGGTTTCTTTTATGCATATCCCCCTTGTCACAGCTTTCATACTATCCCACAAAATTCCTTTTGATACTTCTTTATCATTTAATTCCTATAATTCTTGCCATTCATGCTCAGTTTTTTTCTACTATTTCTCTATAATTTAAAATATTTGTATTCAACCTCCACCTTTTCACCTGTTCATAATCTCTCTTCATTATAATCTCCACGTTGACCAAGGCATGGTCTGTTACTTTTATATTTTCTATCTCTGAATTTATGATTTTATCAATCAAATTCTTTGATACAAAAATATAATCAGTTCTTGAATAACTCTTATGTACCATTGAAAAGTATGTATATTTCCTTTCATCTCCCTTTACCAATCTCCACACATCTTTCAACCCCTTTCTTTTTATTATTTTATTTAAATTTGTAATATTATCATATTTATCCCTTAATGAATAATTTGATTTGTCTTTTATTCTTTCCATTTGCATATTAAAATCTCCTGCTACAACAATATTTTGTTCTTGCATATTCTCCATTTCTTTAAATACTTTCTCATAAAATTCCTCTTGTTTTTCATTTGGAGCATATACATTCATTAGAACATATTTATCTTCTCCCATTTCACCTTGCATTATAATATATCTACCATTTTCATCTTTTTTCACCTTTTTTAATAACAAAATTACATTTTTTGCTATTAATATTGCTACTCCTCTAGCTTTTGAATTCCCGTATTCCTTTTCATAAACTCTTACCCAATTCAATTTCAATTCATTTACTCCTTCCCTTTTTTGATGTGTCTCTTGCAAAAATATTATATCCGCTTGATCCTTCTTTAATAGTGCTTCAATCCTTTTTCGTTTTATTACCGTGCCAAGGCCATGAACATTTAAGGTTGATATCTTTAATTTGTTAACCATTAGATCCCTTATTACATTTTCTATAAGATCTTCTGGCTCCAAAAAGTGACCTCCCTTCCCCATACCCATCCTTTCCTAATTTCCCCCCATTCCCTCCCCCCTCCCCCTTTCCCTTCTTTACCTCCCCACCTTGTCTTCCCAAGGCAAATTGCCTTGCTCATGACCCCCCAGGTCTTTCAGGTGAGGAGTGGCGAGGAGATCATCCACTGGTCCAGAACAACTCCCTCCCGAGTGCTCATAAAAATAAAAAATAAAAACATTTTCCCTCTTTTTTTGCCCTGTAATTTTTTTCTTCTTCCTTCTGCTTTCTTCATCTGTCTAAACTTTTCCTCCTCCGCTGTCCGCTCCTCCATCAGCTCCATACTCCTTCTTATATACTCCCAACTCCTCCAACAATCGCAGTCCATCTTCTGGCGTTTCCATTCTATATCTTTTTCCTGCCCATTCAAATTTCAAAAACACTGGGTATATTTTATACCAGCATATTTTATACCAGCTTTCAAAAGAGTAGCAATACAAGGCTTCATCAATTTTCTCCAAATAACTGTTTGTGGACAATACTCGTTATATAATTCCACCCTTACATCTCGATACTTCAGTCTCTCTGGGTATTTCTTGACTGTTCTCATCAATTCCTCCTTGTTATTGTAGTTAATAACTCTAACAATAACATCTCTTGGCAACATACTTCTCCTTCCTGTCAATTCTCTATGGATCCACTCAATGTCTTCATCCCTCCATTTCACAGTTGGGGTCACTTGCTGTAGCCATTTCAACACTTCAGATTTCAGATTAGATCCTTCATCTTTCCCCACAGATTCTGGCAGGAACCTTATTCTCAAGTTATTCCTGCGTTGAAAATCTTGCATGTATATCATTTTTTCCCCATATCCGTGATTTTCTTCATATTATCCTGGATCTGACTGCTTTGAAGTGTTTAGATTTTAATTATTTCTTTGTTCTCTTTTACTATATTAAGAATATCTCCTTGTATTCCTTGTATTTTTGTACTCATTTCCACAAATCTTTCTTCAGATCTTTTCCTCTCCTTCTGCATTTCTTCTCTTATACTTGCAAACTCTGAAAACATTCTCTTTTTTTCTTCTCTAAATTCTGTCATCATTTTTGTAAAGAGAGAATCCATATGAGTTTTAATATCTTCTGTGCTTTCTCCCCTTTCCCTCCCCCTTGGGGATAGAGGATCAGGGGCAGAGGCACTTGAAAGACCACTCTTTTTGGGGCTTGTTTTGGGGCTTGTTCCCTTTTCCATACTTAGCTCTCCTGGTTCAGCTTTATTATTCTGTGTTTCCAAACAAATCCTTTCCAACCTCTTGTGAGACCTATCTGATGGTTTATCTGAATGTTTGTGGCCTCAACCAACTTTTTCCTGCAATATTTCTTCTTTTTCTAGACATAAGAAAATCAGAACACTCCAAACTTTCGTTCCTCCCCTTCTGTGTATGGCCCCTCCTTCCTCCACCACTTATTATTTTTTAAAATCTTTCCACTTATTCTCCAGTTAGATCAATTATTCCTTCTCCTGATAAATCATCCTTTTCATTTACCTACAATTGTTCGCTGCTTCCTCCAACCATAGTGATTTATTAGCAAAATGTTCTTTTTCGTTAGGCAGCTCCACTATCGGGCAAAACCGAAAGTAACTATTTGTTTACTTTAGGCTTCTTTGAACTGCAGTTTTCTCTACCATTAACATTCCTTAGTGATTCACAGCCATAAATCTTCCCTCAAAGCTCTCCTCATGCCTTTTTGAGGGGAAATTATTCATTTAATTCCATTATCTTGAGCACCCGTTCTGGAGAAATCTTCCTACGCCATGGAAGCTTGGCTCCTCCCCCCCCAGCTTCCTAAGCCGCTCCGCATAGGGCATGGCTTCCAGACCACCCACCATCCTGGTCGCCCTCTTCTGGACATGTTCCAGCTTCTCAATATCCTTCCTAAATTGTGGTGCCCAGAACTGTTCACAATATTCCAGGTGAGGTCTGACCAAAGCAGAATAGAGTGGCACTATTACTTCACTTGATCTAGACACTATACTCCTATTAATGTAGCCCAAGAATCGCATTGGCTTTTTTAGCTGTTGCATCACACTGCTGACTCATGTTCAGCTTGTGGTCTACTAAGACTCCTAGATCCTTTTCGCATGTACTGCCCTCAAGCCAGGTGTCACCCATCCTATATCTGTGCATTTCATTTTTACTGCCCAAGTGTAGTATCCTACATTTCTCCCTGTTGAAATTCATTTTGTTAATATTGCCCCAGCTTTCTAATCTGTTGAGGTCATTTTGAATTCTGATCCTGTCCTCTGGGATATTAGCTACCCTTCCTAATTTGGTGTCATCTGCAAACTTGATAAGCATACCCTCTATTCCCTCATCCCCCTCTCTGGCTTTTCTTCGCAAACGAAGATTCAGGAAGGACTCATCCCGCACTTTCTGCAAGCGTGCTGATGACTAAAAAGGCCAATCCGAGATAGACAAGTCCGGTTGCAAAAAGCACAGCAGAAGGTCTCCTTGGGTGATGTTTTTGGGTTGTGATTCTTTCTGCGTGGTCGTTTCTCTTCAAGACTTGTTCGTCGTGAGTTCTCAAATAAGGCTGCAGCATTGTGGATAGTGCGTCTCCATGCCTCCCGATGTGAGGCCAGGGCGGACCACTGTTGGTGATCAATTTGGTCAAGCCTGAGATGTTGTTTCAAGGAGTCTTTGTATCGCTTTTTTGGAGCGCCTCTCTTACGCTGACCCGTGGCAAGTTCACTGTAGAGTAGTATTTTTGGGAGGCGATGGTCCTCCATCCTAGAAACGTGCCCTGCCCAGCGCAGCTGTGTTCTCAATATCATGGCCTCAATGCTGGTGATCCCTGCTTGCTCAAGGACAGCAACATTCGTCACATAGTCAGTCCAGTGTATATTTAGGATTGTGCGTAGACAGCGCTGATGAAAGAGCTCGAGGAGTCGTAGGTGGTGGCGATAGGTGACCCATGTTTCAGATCCATAAAGGAGGATAGGCAGTACGATGGCTCTATACACACTGATTTTTGTGCTTTGCCTCAGGTGTTTATTGCTCCAGACTCTTTTGTGAAGTCTTCCAAATGCACTATATGCCTTTGCTAATCTGTGATCAATCTCTTTGTCAATCTCGGCATCTGAGGAGATGATGCTTCCCAGGTAGGTGAACTGCTGAACGGACTTGAGCACAGATTTGCCGACGGCAATGTGGGGATGGTGGTGTTCGTCCTGTGGTGCAGGCTGGTAAAGAACTTCTGTTTTCTTCAGGTTGACTTCTAGCCCAAACAGCTCTGCAGCTGTTGCAAAGCAGGACGTTAGGCGCTGCAGAGCTGCTTATGTGTGGGCAACAAGGGCAGCATCATCGGCGAAGAGCAGCTCACGGACTAGATAGTTTAGAGTCTTAGTGTGAGCCCTCAGACGGCTTAAGTTAAACAAGCTACCATCAGTACGATAGCGTATATAGATGCCGTCGTCTTCTTCAAGCTCTGCCATAGCCCTTTGGAGCATCGTGCTAAAGAAGATTGTAAATAAAGTTGGTGCAAGAACACAACCTTGCTTCACTCCATTAGTTATTAGAAAGGGCTCTGAAAGAGCATCGCCATATCTGACTTGACCACGCTGTCCCTCATGTAGCAAGATAATCATTTTTAAGGAATTTGGTGGGACATCCTAGTGTTTCCAGGATCTGCCACAGACCTTTTCTACTTACCGTGTCAAAGGCTTTGGTGAGGTCGACAAATGTTACATAGAGACCCTTGTTCTGCTCCCTACATTTTTCTTGCAGTTGCCTAAGGGCAAATACCATGTCTGTAGTACTCCTATTGGCTCTGAAGCCACATTGGCTTTCAGGGAGAAGTTCTTCTGCAATAGCAGGAACTAATCTGTTCAGGAGTATCCTTGCAAGGATTTTTCCAGCAATAGAGAGCAGTGTTATGCCTCGATAGTTTGAGCAATCGGATTTTGCTCCTTTTTTCTTGTACAGGGTGATGATCACTGCATCTCGGAGGTCTGATGGCAGTTCCCCTTTTTCCCAGCAATTCACAAGGAATTCGTGGAATTTTTCGTGGAGTGCATGACCTCCGTGTTTCCAAACTTCAGGTGGGATTCCATCAATCCCAGCTGCCTTGCTGTTTTTCATCTGCTGTATGGCCTTAAGGGTCTCTTCCAAAGTGGGAGCTATGTCCAATTCATTTTTCATTGGTTTTTGTATCATATGTTGGATAGCTGAGGCTTGGACTACTCGGTTGGCGCTAAAGAGACTTTGAAAATGTTCAGCCCAACGATTTAGGATGGAGGCTTTATCAGTAATTAATGTTTGACCATCTGTACTGTATAAGGAGCTTTGGACCTGATAAGTAGGTCCAAACACTGCTTTAAGAGCTTCATAAAATCCTCTATGATCACCCAGATCTGCACAGCGTTGTGTCTTTTCTGCTATATTGATCCACCACTTGTTCTGCATGTCTCGGAGTTTTTGTTGTAGTTTGCTACATGTGAGGCGGAAAGCTGCTTTTCTTACATGACAGGTTGGCTGGGCGAGGTATGCCTGGTGAGCAGCTCTCTTCCTTGCCAACAGATCCTGGATCCCTTGGTTGTTTTCATCAAACCAGTCTTGATTTTTCTTGTGGGAGAACCCGAGGGATTCTTCTGCAGACTGGAGGATACTGTTTTTGATATGTTGCCAAAGCACTGTAGGAGAAGGATCTGTAGGATGGTCTTCAAGTTTCGTTTGTAGATTTGCCTGGAAGTTGTCTCTCATGGTAGCTTGTTGAAGATTGTTGACTTGGAGTCTCTTCTTTAAGATGCCACCCCTCTTAGGTTTGAACTTAAGATGAAGATTTAGTTTACATCTGACGAGGTGATGATCTGTTCAGCATTCTGCACTGGGCATCACTCAGGTATGACGGGCATCACGAATGTCTCTCTGACGGACTAGAACGTAATCAATGAGGTGCCAATGTTTGGATCGGGGATGCATCGAGGTTGTCTTCAAGCTATCTTTCTGCTGAAAGATTGTGTTTCTAATAGTCAGCTGTTGTTCTGCACAGAACTCTAACAGGAGACGTCCGTTATCATTGCAATTTCCAACACCATGCTTGCCTAAGACACCTTTCCAGGCTTCGGAGTTCTTTCCTACTCTGGCATTGAAGTCACCAAGTATAATAATTTTATCTTCTACAGGGACTTTTTGTATGAGTTGGCGTAGGTCTGTGTAGAATTTGTCTTTCTCTACGGGGTCGGCTTGCATAGTTGGGGCATATATACTAAAGAGAACAACATGTGGGAGGCGTAAGGAAATAATGCGATCAGAGTGTCCTGTTGGCAAGGTTTCAAGTTTGGAGGCAATGAAGTTTTTAATCATAAAGCGTACTCCTGAAAGATGTTTTTTGGTTTTGGGTTTGCCAGACCAGTAAAGTCTGTAGCCGGTGCCATGTTCTTTAATGCTGCCTTCCTCATGGAAGCGAACTTCACTAAGAGCAGCGTTGTCAATATTAAGCTGTCATAGTTCAAGGGCTATTAGGGCAGAACGACACTCAGGCCGTCCACTATCGGCAGAGTCTTGCATGGTTCTGATGTTCCAGCATGCAAGTGTCAGTTTATTTACCGTATATTCCGGCGTATAAGACGACTTTTGAGCACTCAAAAGTGCCCTCAAAAATCGACAGTCGTCTTATACGCCAGATACACTTTGCTTCACCTGCCTGCCTATCTCCTGCCTCTTCGCAAACGGAGCGAAGAGGCAGGAGATCGGGCAGGGGTGAAGCAAAGTGCTCCTCCCTGCCACATGCCCACCCCCGCGCTTCCACCCCGCCTCCCTAAAGTCGCGGAACCGCGGCTTTGGGGGGGTGGCTAGGAAGCCCCCTCCTCCCTTTCCCCCACCCACTCCCCGTGCATCCACCCCCCTCCCTGAAAGCCGCGGAACCGTGGCTTTCAGGGAGGGGGGGCGGCGGAGAAGCTCCCTCCTCCCTTCCCCCCGCCCACTCCCCATGCATCCACCCCCCTCCCTGAAAGCCGCAGAAGCGCGGCTTTCAGGGAGGGGGGTGGCGGAGAAGCCCCCTCCTCCCTTCCCCCCGCCCACTCCCCGTGAATCAACCACCCTCCCTGAAAGCCGCAGAAGCACGGCTTTCAGGGAGGGGGGTGGCGGAGAAGCCCCCTCCTCCCTTACCCCCCTCCTCCCTTCTCCCCGCCCACTCCCCGTGCATCCACCCCCTCCCTGAAAGCCACGGAAGCGCAGCTTTCAGGGAGGGGGGTGGCGGAGAAGCCCCCTCCTCCCTTCCCCCCGCCCACTCCCCGTGCACCCACCCCCTCCCTGAAAGCCGCGGAAGCGCGGCTTTCAGGGAGGGGGGTGGCGGAGAAGCCCCCTCCTCCCTTCCCCCTGCCCACTCCCCGTGCATCTACCCCCCTCCCTGAAAGCCGCAGAAGCGCGGCTTTCAGGGAGGGGGGTGGCGGAGAAGCCCCCTCCTCCCTTCCCCCCGCCCACTCCCCGTGCATCCACCCCCTCCCTGAAAGCCGTGGAAGCGCGGCTTTCAGGGAGGGGGGTGGCGGAGAAGCCCCCTCCTCCCTTCCCCCCGCCCACTCCCCGTGCATCCACCCCCCCTCCCTGAAAGCCGCGGAAGCGCGGCTTTCAGGGAGGGGGGGTGGCGGAGAAGCCCCTTCCTCCCTTCCCCCTGCCCACTCCCCATGCATCCACCCCCTCCCTGAAAGCCGTGGAATCGCGGCTTTCAGAGGGGGGGTGGCAGAGAAGCCCCCTCCTCCCTTCCCCCCTGCGTATCCACCCCCCCTCCCAAAATGGAGGGGGGCTGGGAAGCCCCCTACTCCCTGCCACCCACCCACCCTCCGCCCAGCCATCCCCTTCCCCAAAGGCTCGCTTTGGAGAGGGGGGGTGGCTGCGAAGCCCCCTCCCCCCAGCCACCCAGCCACCCTCCGCCCAGCCTCCCCCATTCCCCAAAGCCCCGTTTGGCCGCACAGCCTGCGGATGCCCCTCCTGCCCTCCCTCCTGGAAGAGAGCACAGGAGGGGCATGCGGAGGCTGCGCGTCCAAACCGCGATTCGCCCCTTCTCCCCACCTTCCTGGAAGGTGGGGAGAAGGGGCGAACGTGCCCCGTTTGGCCGCACAGCCTCCGGACCCCCCTCCTGCGCTCTCTCCTGGAAGGGAGCGCAGGAGGGGCATGCAGAGGCTGCGCGGCCAAACCGCGATTCGCCCCTTCTCCCCACCTTCCTGGAATGTGGGGAGAAGGGGCAAACGTGCCCCGTTTGGCCGCACAGCCTGCGGATCCCCCTCCTGCGCTCCCTCCTGGAAGGGAGCGCAGGAGGGGCATGCAGAGGCTGCGCGGCCGAACCTTGATTCGCCCCTTCTCCCCACCTTCCTGGAAGGTGGGGAGAAGGGGCGAACGTGCCCCGTTTGGCCACACAGCCTCCGGATCCCCCTCCTGCGCTCCCTCCTGGAAGGGAGCACAGGAGGGGGATCCGGAGGCTATGTGGCCAAACCCGCGATTCGCCCCTTCTCCCCACCTTCCTGGAAGGTGGGGAGAAGGGGCGAACGTGCCCCTTTTGGGCGCACAGCCTCCGCATCCTCCTGCGCTCCCTCCTGGAAGGGAGCGCAGGAGGGGCATGCGGGGGCTATGCGTTGGAAGAGGGGGGTCGTCTTATAGGGCGAATATATCACAAACTCTGCATTTTACCTTAAAAATTGGGCGGGTCGTCTTATACGCCTGGTCGTCTTATACGCCCGGATATACGGTACACCTTTGGAGGCCGGTGTGTGCCTTTGTTTCTTTGCCTTGGTTTGACCGCATCAGAAGATTCCCGTTGGCCGCTGCTAGCCAACCAGGTAGTTGGGGATTTGCTTTCGTTAGGCCACCTTTTCTAGGCCCCTCTCCATATGGAGCAAGCAGTGCTCTCCTTAAAAAAGGCTGCTTGGTCGTTCAGGATGCTGCCGAACAAGACTGTCATCTCCCGGGTCAGCCTCAAGCGACCAATGTCCTGAACCGCCTGCATGCAGGGTTGGGGCTGCGGCTTCCAGTGCATCTTTACACCTGCCGGTTTCGTCCCTTGCCAGTCACTTCAGGGCTTTTTTGGAAATGGATTTGTCCTTTGAGCCTGTGCAATGGATTTTTCTGGTGGAGCGCAGTGTGCACAGAACTGGCCTCACCCTTTAAACCAGAGATTCATCTGCCGTGGTCTTGCAAGCATGGACGTGGCAGCGAGGTCCTCGGGCTGTAGGTTTGATTAGAGTTTCCTTCTCTTAGATGGTTGACCTTACAGGGTTGGACGAGCACCATCTACCCGGGTTTGGGATTAGAGTTTTCCTTCTCCTAGGACGGTTGCCACAAGGCTAGAGAGCCCATCCTGCCCTTTGACGCTCTTTGTCAGACCCTTCGGTTTTGACCTGTCTGGCATGGGAGACCCTACCGGTGGCTATTATGCCACCGCCAGCATAGCTCAAAACATCATTAGGGTACGCAAGCCTCTCTCCCACGACAAGGGGGCGTCAATGGGGAGGTCTATGAATCTATTGACTTCTGAAAAGATCTTCATTAAAGATAATAGGTATAACTCATACATCCTTTTATTTGTAGAAACTACCTCTGCTTAGTTTTCCTCTCCCATCACAGCTCCACATCCCAGGGATGGTGGAGGAAGGAGGGGCCATACACAGAAGGGGAGGAACGAAAGTTTGGAGTGTTCTGATTTTCTTATGTCTAGAAAAAGAAGAAATATTGCAGGAAAAAGTTGGTTGAGGCCACAAACATTCAGATAAGCCATCAGATAGGTCTCACAAGAGGTTGGAAAGAATTTGTTTGGAAACACAGAATAATAAAGGTGAACCCGAAGAGCTAAGTATGGAAAAGGGAACAAGCCCCAAAACAAGCCCGTTTACATTTCTCCGTATTGAATTTCATTTTGTTAGCTTTGGCCCAGCTCTCCAGTCTCTCCAGGTCATTCTGAATTTTGATCCTGTCCTCTAGGGTATTAGCTATTCCTCCTAATTTGGTGTCATCTGCAAATTTGATAAGTATGCCCCTAATTCCCTCATCCAAGTCATTGATAAAGATGTTGAATAGCACTGGGCCTAGGACAGAACCCTGTGGCACTTCTCTCCAGGATGAAGGAGAACCATTGGTGACTCCAGTCTGCTGAGACTTCCCTTGTTCTCTAGGAAATCTCAAAAGATTATTGCTAGTAGTTCTGAGATTACGTCTGCCAGTTCTTTTAATACCCTTGGATGTAGTTTATCTTGCCCTAGAGACTTGTATCCCTGTACTACTACATTATCTGCCTTTTGCCTACTGCATCATCTGCTCCATTTCCCCCCAGGTTGAACACTTGTCTTCTTTTTGGAAGAAGAAACAAAGAAGGTGTTGAGTAGTTCTGTCTTTTTTCCCCTGTACCCTGTTAGCCCTTTGCCATCTTCTTCACATAATGGCCCTATTCTATTTCCTTGTTCTTCCTTTTGTTACATAATTATATAAAAAAGCCTTTTTTATTGTTTTTGACCCCTCTAGCAAGCCTGAGCTTGTTCTGTGCTTTAGCTTTTCTGACTTTCTCCCTACATATGCTGACTATTTGTCTGTATCTCTCTTTGGTGATTTCTCCCTTTTCCCATTTCTTGTAAATGTCCCTTTTAAATCTTAGCTCAGTTGAAAGTTCTTTGTTCATCCATTCTGGTTTGTTTAGACACCTCCCATTTTTCCTTTTCATTGGAACTGTTTGAAATTATGCCTTCAATATCTTACTTTTAAGAAAGTCCCATCCATCATGAACTTCCTTCTCTTTTAGTAATCCTGACCACAGGATTAAACCCAAGGCTTGTCTAGATGAGAAGATATAATGCTGATTGTTGCATATTAATGCAAATTTGCAGCAACGTTCATTTGTCTCCATGGTTTTTTGGCAAAATCACTGGTATGCAAAGCTATCCATGTTTGAGGTTTACACAGAGCCATGCCTATGAATCAAGATGGTGGGTGGGAGTTAATCGCTCACGTTATTATTGCCAAGAAGTTGCCACTGCAACTTAACAGTATTTTTTTTTACTGTAAATCAAAGGTGCACAAGTGTGACCTTCCATTTAAAAAGCTATTTGGTTGGTCAGTGCAGTGAAAGAGCATGTGATTGCTATCGCAAAACTCCAAAATGGTGCTTTCAGCCACTTCATTGTTGGTCAGCCCACCCCCCCCGCACACATCCAACCAATCAGTTTCCACTTCTGCTCTTATCCAGGAATGTGCAACAATGTGATTCAGTTGTCCTAATAAACAAGAGTGTGCATTCCACCACCACCCATTAAAAAAAAAAACTTCTGGAAAAGCCACAAAGGCTTTTCCTGCATAGTTTTTGGCCCCCCTTCTTCTAAATATGGTGAATTGCCATGGTATCTCGTTGGGACAAAAGGTATTCTCCTCGGATTCTATAAGGGTTTTTTTCACCATCTAGACAACCCCCCAGTATTTCCCTAAGTTTACTGAAATCAGCTTTCTTAAAGTCTAGAACACATATTTGATTATGCTTGACTTCCCCTTTCTGTTGTATAACAAACTTCAGGAGAACATGGTCACTCCCACCTAAGGATTCCACCACTTCAACCCATTAACCAGATCATCTCTGTTGGTTAGGATCAGATCTAAATAGCTGATCCCTTTGTTGCCTCTTCCACCTTCTGGACAGTGAAATTGTCTGCAAGGCAAGTTAGGAATTTGTTGGACCTTATATATTGTTGGCAGAGTTTAACTTACAGCAAATATCGGGATAGTTGAAATCTCCCATTTTATGCTCTTCTTTTAATGTTTTAAATGAGTTTTAATTCTATAGGCATTTTAATACTATTTTAATCTTGATTTTTTTTGGTATATTGTTAATTGCATGTTGTTTTATTATATTTCTTTTTAACTGAAAGCCACCATGTATCTTGGTTTGGGGGGAAAGGTGGAGTATAAATAAAGTGACTGATAGATTGTTAAAACAACACCATTACATTTAGGGCATGTCCAATTTAACTTTTTCCTAAAAGAGCTTAGTGAATTTTAACAAGTTGCTGAAGCAACCCTAAGCTGCTTAAAACTGCAGCTATGTTAACAACTTCTCAGTTTGAGATGCAATCTTCATTAGGGTCTGTCTAAACAGTTAAAAAAATATAAATGGCATGCAAAAGATTGGCAATTTGTTCACACGGCCATTCGCACAAATATGTATTATTCAGAAGTGGGGTGGCAAAACTCACTCTAAAGTCTGTTCGTAGTGTGTCAGGGGCTTCATACGGATTTTTCTATAAAAATCCATATGCTGTGAATGTGGGACCATTTGACCAGTCATGTTTGCACAGATAAGAACAGGCAGGGGAATCTGATTGGCTGGATGAGCACAGGGGCCAGGGCTAGGAAAGAGGGGAATTGGCAGCTGCCGCCATGTTTGGTCTCAAGCAGGGAGAGATCTCAATGGCATGTCCCCTCCTGTCTGATCTCCTGTCTGGGCGGAGTTGGCCGCCGGCAGCTAGACGGGGTGGAAGGGCAGAGTGCTCCAGACAGAGCTGCCTTGTGCACTGCTCCTGATGGGCCCCATGGCTTGGCCCCTCTCAGCCCCACAGCTGCTGCTGCTGCTTCTCCTCCTTCTGGACCAATGTGAAGGACAGGTGAGTGACCCCTGGGAGGGGGACCACAAAGCCCAGTATCCCCCACCACTGTGTGCCTCTCTGCAGGTGCCTCCTCCTCCTCCTCCTCCTCTGGGGAAGTTCCTGGGCACAGAGTATTGCTGGTCCAGAGGTTCGGGGTGTGTGTGCTCCAGCAGCTCACAGGGTCCACAGGCATGAGGGAGGCAGAGACTGGATCCAAGGGAGCACTTCCTCACCAGAGGAGACCCATTGGCCCAACAGGATTGACACAGGTGTCAACTCTGGTAGGGACTAGATTCATAAGAAACAGGGCAGGATTCCTCCCTGCTTGAGACGGTTATTTTTACTCTCCTTTTTCCTTTTTTTTTTTAAAGTTTTAAATATGAAATTAAGCCTGTTCGTACCACAGGTAGCTTTTTTATTTAAAAAATATATAGGTGGCGGCAGATTTAAAATCGTGAGTAGATAACTCGTGGCTGCCAGCTGGCTAGGGGGTCATGCGGAGTTTAGGGGGGAGTTTTAGCCATGTAGGCAGATCACATCATTGCGAACGCCTGCCTTTTCAGATGTATACATATTATTTTACCCTCTTATAGACAGGACCTTAGAAATGAGTATCAATTAATTGCCACTGGTCATATGAGAGCAAATAGCATGCTGATCAGAAAAGTTGGCTGATAATATGGTTCTGCCATGTGTACTTGGTAGGGATGGTTTTCAAGCATAAAACCTCCTTAGCTTGGCCACCTGTTTTTCTTAAACTTTGCAGCTTTTTTTGCATGGGGTCACAACTGTGATATGTACCACTTTCAAATAAATTACCCCTCTAATTACCAATTACTCCCCCCCATCAAATTTTAGGAGATTCTTCCTATATTAACTACTTCTGAAACCTTGCAGTTTTGTCAGCCCCCCACAAGATTTAAGGGTCACCCCCAAAATATATTTTTTCTACTTCTGTAAAAGTTGGGGTTCCCTCAAATATGTTATTGCCTTCCTCTTCTTTTTCAGTAGCCTTGTTTTGGCTACAGATCCACTATAACTCAGCATCTGAATATACTTTTAGTATAAATGATGACAGCTGTAAACCTTCCAGACAACTCCTATACTACTAACACAGGGATGTTGAATAAGTGATTTCATTGTAGTAACTGTAATTATAATAGAACCATGTGTGTCGGCCTTAATATGCTTACGTGACCAGTAGGAGAGCACTGGCATGCAAGAAAAAGGAAGAAATAAAAATTATATGCAAATATTAAAGACATCCCATGAACCACATACTGTTTCTATAACTACAGTCTATGACTGTATGGTGGTGGTAAAAAGATTTCTGACTATCTTCTATGACAGTAGGTAGAGAAGACATAGACCTCCAGGTGTTGTTGTTATTTGTATCACATCTTCCCCCTAGAATTGGGACTCAAGGCAGCTTATAGTTTAAAAGAGCAATACAATTAAAAACATACAAAAAGGGAACATTAAAATAAACTTAAACTAATCACAATATTAAAACACTTAAACTATCAAGTTAAAAGAATAAAATGCAACTAAAGAGATTAAAAAGCTATTAAAAACTATGTTTTAAACAATACAGCACCCCGACCCTGTTCTTTAAAAACTTTCTGTATTAAAAGCCTGTCAGAATAAAAAGGGGTTTGCCTACCGACAGAAGGTGTTATTGAACTGCAGCTCTCATTACACCTCACAATTGGCTATACTGATTAGTGCTGATGGGAGTTGCAGTCCAACAGCATCTGTAGGGCCACACATTTTTCACCTGTGTTCTCTGAGAAGATGAAGAACACAATAAATGTAAATTGTATATATGCACAGTGAACAGTTCCCCCTATAGAGGTCAGTGGGAAGCCTTTGAATGCATAGGTTGCAAAACAGTAGCTGTCATGTGGAAATAATGTGTTTTATCTGCTAAATGTGTTTATCATGATAGATAAACCTGGTAGTAAAATCAGTCTGTTTGAATGATGCATGTTTTCAGAGTCTATAACAGTGTACACAGCATATAAGGAATTATTTAGGCAGACAGTTTGACTTTTGCTGATTGTATATAAGGCACTCTGGGAGTCTTTTTGCCTGAAGACTGGGATATAAAAATGCTTTAAAGAAATTTTAAAGAAATGAATAGCGTATTGTTTAAAATACATTGCAGGACACATTCAGTGCAGTCTTTTTTTTTTTTAGCTCATTAGCAATTTCTTTAATGAGTTTCTTTTTTAGTGGTAGATAGTTAAAGTAACAGACAAGTGACAGATTGTTTGTCTTTAATGATTTCCCTATTTCAGGCCCATTACAAAGCAATTAGAAATCTGACAGCATTTTCACTCTGCATTACTGATTATCTAAAGTGATGAGAAACTAGAGGTGATGAATATTAATTGTATATTTTCATATGATTATCATAAATTATTACCTTGTCTAATGTGTTGCAGGTGAATTAAGAGCAAAAGGAGGAAATTCAGTCAGATATGATAATTTAAAAGATAGTAAGATTTGGCTTATGTCATTGTTAATAGTGTCAATTTATTGGTATCTTTCCCCTATTAAAATATCTACTATTTTAAATTTCAAGATGTAATATTAGTCAGCTGTTAATTCATTCTAGCACTAGGCTATTATTATTTTATTGTTTTATTAATAATTCTTTGAAACTTGCTTGTGTTGAGATGGAAATACAAATTAATATTATACCATACATAGCATAAAACATTGGACAAAATCTGCTGCTTAAAACTATATATAACTGTCTTTCATCAGTTTGGAACCAAATGGTGGGATGTATAAAATGAATGCTTTCAAAATTTTATGTTACAAAAATCTTATCTATAATAATGTTAGTGATGTCTCAGTCTTATTATAAATTTTAGAATTTGAGTGTTGAAGATACATTGGGCCCTTGTTATCCACTGGTGTTTGGTTCCAGGACCTGCCATGGATACATAATCCGTGGATGCTCAAGTCCCATTATATACAATGGTGTAGTACAGTGGTTCTTAACCTGTGGTCCCTGGACCCACAGGGGGCCATGATGTCCTCACAAGGGGTCCATGAAAGCTTGAAGGCTGCTCAGCCCACATGACAAGAGCTAAGGCAAAGACTGGCTTGGCCTGCACATTGCTCTTCAATCCTCACCAGCCACAAATTTGCAGGAAGAAGCAGGAGAAAAGTCTTCGCTGCCCTCCAGTGTCTTTGAGGGAATGGTTAATGGATGGTGTAATTGTATTATTATTGTTGTTATTGTTGTTGTTATTGTTAGGGTTTTAAATCTTGAGTTAAGTCTTGGGGGTCTGCAGCAACAAAATATATTTAAAAGGGGTTCCCGGTAAAGAAAAGGTTAAGAGCCACTGGCGTAGTAAAATAATGTCCCTTATATAAAATGGCAAATCAAGCTTTGCTTTTTGGAATTAAAAAAAAAGAATTCCAGCCATGTGTGGTTGAATCTGTGGATGTAGAATCTGTCGATATAGAGGGCCGACTGTAATTCAAATAATTTAGTATCAAATATGAGTATTTATCAAGTTCTAGTTGAACTTGAATATATGAAGAAAAATGGAAGAAAAATGGACAGACCTTCTAAAGCACTGACTTCCAAAGAAGGAGTGGATGTATTTTTACATGGAGTTTGCTGTCTTAGTATGTTTTACTATGAAGAAGAAAAATTTTAAAATTCGTCAATGGTATTAACACTAGTGGGAAAACAGAAAAGAAAGTGTTGATTTGTTAGAAGAACTTGCTCATGTAATTGCAGATTATATATATTTAAAATGGTGGTTTTAACAGTTGTTGAGCTTAATGTCCTTTTTTCTTTATGTAAAATATGTGGCAAAATTAACTATGAATTTGTAGACAAAATGTTTCTGCTAAAAGGAAGCATACAGCATTATCCTTCAGTAATGGATGACTAAGTAAGTCATGGAATATGGTCAAACTAGTTATACTTACCAGTTTCATGCACATTAGATAAAATGAAATAAAAGATCAATTCAGTAACATTTTGATTTTTTTTAATTGGATGCAGAGATTGCATTATTGTAAATTACTTTTATGTGGCAATTTTACTTTTATTTTCATATTATAATTTGTATTGTGTTTATTTTAAAGCTTACTAAAATCTAAAATCCATCTATTTTGTATATTGTTGATCATCATTATATTATTTTTTTTTTTGCCCCAAAGCCTGTTCTTAAATAATATGTCATAGCGCTTGTTCAGATTGATTTGAATGAAATGTTCAGGTAATGTTTTGTCAGCTACCACATAAATTGCTTGTTAACTGCAGACAGCTACTGCTTTTTAATCAGAGACTAATTATTCTGATAGAGCTATAAAAATGTTGTCTGCCATTTATTTTACAAATCTATTCTACTTCTTGCTTTTGGGCTGAGATTCCTGAGCAAATGAAGATTTTCTTGCAGTGGTAGTGTATTTTCATGTTATAATTTAAAATAGTGTTGATCATCATTATATTATTGTTATGCCCCTAAAGCCTGTTCTCAAACAGCATGTTATTGCTCCTGTTCGGATTGATTTGAATTAAATATTCTTGTTATAAATTCTGCACAAGAGTACCACTTAAGTGGTTTATTTGCAGCCACACTGACTACTGCCAAAACGGTATGCCTACTGCATGCTTTTACATTTTTGGCAAAGAATTGTGGACAATGAATTGTATGTATGATGCTTGTGCAAGTCTGTGTAGTGGTAATAACATTCATATGCATGGCAATAGAAATGGATTGTGTTACTTCTTTTGCAGGGGTAGGTTGCGGTTAGAAGTATTCAGCCTTCAAGCATAGGTAATAATGAACGGATGAGTTTCTGCAAAGGGGTGTTCTGTGTCCGTCAAGACAAAAAAAGAAGCAAAATCTGCATCTTAAACAAAATGACAGGAAAATGACGTTTTGTAGAAGTGTACAAGAAAGCTCAAGAGCTGCAAGTATCTAATAAAGCTTTCAGCTCAAATAGGAAAATCCAACCCTTTCTTCTCTTGGAACAACATTTCTGTCGGGACTAGAATTGCAAATAATAGAACAATTTAAATTTAAAGGAGGGAATGTATGATGTAACTTTTTCCTTGACCTCTTCTCCCAATAAAGGGAGAGAAGAGGGTGGAAGAGTAAACAGGTTGAATATCCAAAATGCTTTGAAACAGAAGTGTTCTGTTTTAGAATTTTTTTGGATTTTGGAATATTGGCTCAACATGGAGATAAGACCCACATGGCATTCATTTATGTTTCATGTACACATAACCTGAAGGTAATTTTATACACAATATACACAAA
This sequence comes from Gambelia wislizenii, assembly GCA_030847615.1. Lineage (NCBI taxonomy): Eukaryota > Metazoa > Chordata > Lepidosauria > Squamata > Crotaphytidae > Gambelia > Gambelia wislizenii. Next base: position 376,642,396 of record JAUMIR010000001.1, read on the forward strand.
TTTAATAATCTTGTGCATGAAACAAAATGTGTGTACATTAAACCAAAGCAAAGGTGTCACTATCTCAACCACCCTGACTCAGTCTGGACAATTTTGGAATTTGGAGTATTTCAGCTTTTGGAATTCTGGATCCCAGATAAGAGATATAACCTTAACCTGTATAAATATAAAGGGAATGTGCTGTTTTAGAACGTAAGTGCTACAAACACACAACCAAAGGCCTCTGAAGAAACTTGTAAAGCAGAATAATCCTGGGAGAAACAACTATTTGTCTTACAACTGTATGTATTTGTATATTCTATATAGGTCCTTGGGTATAATTTCCTGTTCCTAGGAATTTAATTAGCCACCTTCCTCATATAATTAAAAAGACTTACATTGTTGTTTAGTATCATGTGTTACACCAATATTTTCCATTTCATGTTGACATGGCTGTGAGAGGAAAATAGAATATCAGTATTTATATACAGAATAATGTTAGCTCTGCTCTAGACCAGAGGTTGGAGGGCAACTGTTGGAGGCAGCTGTTGGGGGGGTGCATTAGCTGCCCGGGAGACACTGGAGGGTGCACCCCCACTCCCTTTGCAAACAAATCTTTTTTTACCCCAAATGCCCCACAACACCTTCATGGGGGTGTGGGAGGCATTTTCACCATGTATTTGGATCCCCTAGGGGTTTTTTTGTAATATGAAATGACGGGGGGGCGGGCGTGGTCATTTTATATTTTTTAAAAGACCTCTCCTGGACCTAAAGTGGCCCAGATTCCTTGACCCCACCCCCAAGCATGGCAGAAATTAGGAATCCATTTGGGGGCAAAAAAAAAAGTGACTTCTGGTGTCCACGTGCAGTCCATATGCATGACCTCCCCTGCTGTAGACTCTGACCTAATTTCCAATGGAAATAGTCGTGGCTTTCTAAAACAACTCTGAAGAGATGAAGTCTCAGTACTGCTGCGTTTCTGGTGCAGCAATAGCTCATTATCTCATTTTTCTTCTCCCCTCAATAAAGTTCAGAAATATATTCTGTACTATTATAAGCCTCTGAATTACCAAACAAGTCACAGCCAAAAAAGTATAGTCAGGGCTTGGAAATATACAATATTGCAATAGTGTATTTTGCCACAGGGCTGCTCTTTTTACTTGGAATAATTGGCCCTAACATGTAGCTTTATCCTAAAAAGGAAATTCTTTCTCAGGAAGTAACTCCATGCCTGTTTTCTACATTGTAGCATAAACCTAGCCTTCTTGCATAACCTGTGCAAGTTTACTCAATAAAGATAAATTTCTTTTATCGATTCTGTTTTCAGGTGTACAGGTCTACAAATTTTAATACAGGTCTACACCTGTGTAAATGAAGGAATTGTTCACATACTTGAAGAACTCTTAATATATCTGTGCTAGAAAAACAGGCATGTTTAGTGTCACTATGATTACTTGTTAGCACAAACTGCAATTTAAAGACAACAGAGTGTTGGGAGTGTTGTCTTTACTGCTTGTAAGCATGATAGATGGACAATATTTCACAGTTTACATTAAAAACATATTTGTGAGAAAAGTCATTATGCAAAGATTATTAGAAGTTTGGATATTAAGATTATCTGTTTAATTTTTAATTGGCTTTTTCAAGATAATTGGGCTTATTCCCACATGTTTGTAAAAAGGGGGCACTGGGCTAATTGGCTTTAATGCTTATGAAAATATGAAATAATTCTGACATTCTTAACATTTGTCTTCTGATATACTTTCTTTTAAAAATATAAACATATTTTGCCAGATATAAATAGCAGGTTATTTATGTTCCCTGAATCTCCTTCATTATAACTTTTCCTAACTATTTGACACTGAACAAGTCTATGTAGTATGTATTACCAGTTCCGTCCCAAAGTCAGGTGAAATTTCCTTTCTGGTGTGTATTGAACTGAGGAATTATAGCAGGATATCTATTATAATGTGGAGTATTTGTAGTCATTGATTCTAGTAATATTCATTTGCAAACTAAATGTATTTGGGTTCACACCTACATAGATTTTGCAAAGGACACTAAAGGGATAACTTTTGGCCCACCAGGTGTTTTTGAACTACAATCTTCATCAGCCAAGCCAGCATACCCAATTGTGATGGATGGTTCAGTCCAATATCATCCATTGTGCTGTAAATTGCCCACTCCTGTTCTCATTAAATTGTTGTAGTAGTATGACCTACCAGAACACAGATTCTGCTAAAAAAGTATAAAATAGGATAGGGCTATTTTAAAGCAGAGAAATGACAGGTAAGAGGAGTATGTGGAACCTGTCCTTTGTCTCTGCTCCCAAGTAAGGGTGCTTAGGAACTTAACCCTTTAAGACTAATCTTCAGAAGTTCTAAATGGAACTCAATGACACTGCAACGGACATAGAGCAGAGTCATTGAGATATGTTCAATTGATCTTGAAAATAAAACTAATTTCAGTTTCCACAATACTGCTTAACAAGCCCTCAAAGTCTTGTGCAGGGCTGATAGCCAATTTACAACTATGTTATATAAAAACCATACCATGAAAAGAAGAGAAAAAGTTTTATTGGAACAACATTGAATCTTCGCGGTCTCTGTGAATCACACAGCTGGGTTATTCCTGTGTCTGCGCAGAGCATTCGGAACCTCCTGGAATCATTAGGCAGGATGTGCATTGATACATTTTTGGCAGTAACTCTGCCCACCCCTAACGGTCCCTTAAAAGGCACTCCCGCCTAATTCCCCTCAGTTCCTTTCTTTCCACCGTGTTAGCAGCTTGAAGGAACCTTCGTTCGCTAGTTTTTTCCACACTTTTGATTTGATTGGATTTTTGACTTGGTTTGGATTTTTTACTACGATTTCTCTCATTCCTCCAGATTTGGCATTCTCTCTGTGATTTTTTTTGTGTGTTGACTTGGAATGTTTCTCTCTACTCTTATGATTTCCCCTTGAATTTGACGACCTCATAAGTACAATGGCTTCAAGAGCGGCCTTTAAAAGATGTGCCATCTGCCATGCTAAACTCCCAAGTTCTGATGGCCATTCTCGCTGCCTTATTTGTTTGGGCGAGTCCCATAATGTGGATTCTTGTGTGCACTGTAGGGCATTTACACCTCAAGCCCGTAAACACAGGATGTCCCGCCTGAAATCGTTCTTATACGAAAAGGCTCTGATTCCAGCAGCTGCTTCAACTCCGGCCTCTGCTCCGGAGCCTGCACCACCTAAACGGGGCTGCTCGCCATCTCCAAAGTCAAAGTCTCAAAAACAACATTGGTCCCGTAGTCTGTCCCAATGCCACTCGGTTGCTTCAGACCCGGAGGCAGTGCAGGGTTCGCACAAACATGCTGGTCCTTCTGACTCGTGTCGAGACCAAGCACAATCGACACTGTCAGCCTCCGCAAGGGACCAAGACCCCTTGACGTTGAAGGCTGTGCCTTGGGATCAAGTGCCTTCTGAGACCACCAGTCAGGACCAAGCTTCTTTGGACTCTTCGAAATCCATAAAGAAGAAGAGAAAGGAGAAGCATTCCTCTCGGCATGAGGATAGCTCTAAGTGTAAGAGCAAGCCGAAGAATGATCCCAAAAGGTCGAAACTGATGTCTGTTGAATCGGTGATCCCGACTGTTACTCCCACTGTGGTTCCACCTGCCAGGGATCTCAGGGTCACTACTGTTCAGCCTTCCCCCACAAGGGCTGTTGAGGACAAGCCTCCATTCCGTGCCCCAACTCCTGCCACTTCAGTGGAAATTGCCCGCAATCAACACCACCTGACCCAGAAGGACGGAAGCTAGACATAATTGGGAAAAAGGTTTATTCCACTGCAGGTCTGAGCTTCCGTATTGCTAATTATTCCGCCTGTATGGGGGTGTATCAACAGGTTCTCTGGGAGAGGATGATGCCCCTCATTCAGGATCTGCCAGATGAGAGACGAAGGTTAGTGGAGGCAATCCAGTTGGAGGCACAACTGTTGGCCAGACAACAAATGAACTCTGCTTGACATGTCGCAGATTGTGCTGCCAAGATGATAGCTGGATCCATCGCCCTGCGTCGTCATGCGTGGGTCCGGTCCTCAGGCCTTACTCTGCAAGTATCGACCACCATTGAAGATATGCCGTTTGATGAGTCGGGCCTGTTCAACAGCTCCACAGATGAGAAATTAGAGTTAACTCAGAAGATGAAGACCATCGCCAGAAAGTACGGTACGGCTACTTTCTCCTCTTCTGTGTATCACTCCAGGAGCTGTATCAACTGGCAGACCTCCACCCCTGGCCATCAGTTTAGAAGAGGGTTCACTGGTCAATCCTATAGATGTTCCCGCTACCTACCGCCCTCCTCATCAGCCTCATCGGTGAGGAGCCAAAGGTCAACATCTTGATACTGACCCACTAAGCAGAGGTCCAAGGACCAAACCAGGAGAAAATTCTGAATCTTCACTTCCTCACTCTTTTATCTTTCTCTCTATACTCTAATGTTCGAAGATCGCCTGTCAAGGTTCCAAGAAGTCTGGTCTTCAATAACATCAGACCGCTGGGTGCTTCACATTATCCAGAATGGCTGTTGGATCGAATTCGACTCACTGCCGCCGACAGGTTGGGTTCAGCCAACCCCACCCTCCCCTCCCCTCCTCGAGGAAGTGCAGACATTGCTGCAGAAGGGGGCCATTGAATCCGTGGACTCCGAACTTCATCACCTCTGTTTCTTCTCAAGGTACTTCCTAATGAAGAAGAAAGATGGTGGCCTCCGTCCTTTCCTCGGATCTTCGCAGAGTGAACTGGTATGTTGCACCAAAGTTCAGGATAGTTACCCTGGCTTCCATCATCCCACTCCTTCAGCAGGGAGATTGGTTTGTGTCCATAGACCTCAAGGATGCCTACTTCCTCATCGGGATTTATCCTTCCCACAGACGGTTCCTGGCGTTCCAGATAGGGACCGAGGTACTCCAATTTCGGGTCCTGCCATTTGGACTCTCGACTGCTCCGAGAGTTTTCATGAAATGCATGGCAGTTGTTGCAGCCTTTCTACGGCAGCGTGGAGTAGTGGTTTCCCCCTACATCAATGACTGGCTGATTGTAGCAGACTCTCGACGTCAGCTCGAACTGGACATCGTTCTCACCCTAGATGTGTTAGATAGCCTGAGACTTATTGTCAACATGGAGAAGTCACAACTTTGACCATCGCAGTCGATCCAATTCATCAGGGTTCGGCTGGATTCGGTGACTGCAGCAGCCTACCTCCCTCGGGACCGATTCAACACCCTTTGTTCTTTGATCCACGCCTGCAGCCGGTCCCAAAGACTCTCAACCCATGCAGTTCAAGTACTTCTCAGGCACATGGCAGCTACTACCTACGTGACCCGTCTCGCCAGACTCCTGTTCTGCTCGCTTAAGCATTGGTTTCTGCAGGAGTTCGACCCTATGTACGACTCTACAAAGAAACTACTCATGATGCCACACGCAATCCAATGTTTGCAGAATGGTGGTTAGCCCCAGAAAATGTCTTGTCGGGGATGCCCTTCGACCCACCTCAACCAGACACCTCTTTGACGACGGACGCCTCAATGCTCGTCTGGGGAGCCCATCTCGAATCCTACAAGATTCAAGGCACTTGGGATGCCAACGAACAGACGTCCCATATCAATGTCTTAGAGCTCCTTGGTGTCCAGAAAGCACTACAGGCCTTCAAGACCTTGGTGATGGGCAAGACCATTCTGGTATTGACAGACAACACATCGGTTATGTACTATTTGAACAAGTAAGGAGGAACGAGATCCTCCAGCTTCTTCAGCTCACATTAGACATCTGGGATTGGTGCGCACTCAGGAATATTCACCTCCAATCAATCAACTTGCTGGGGGAGGAGAACATTCTTGCAGACCGATTCAGCCGTTCCAGCCTCTCCATTCACGAGTAGATGTTGCACAGGTTGGTGACATCAGACCTGTTTTGACAGTGGGGAACTCCTCAGGTAGACCTCTTTGCATCATCAGAGAATGATCACTGTCACCAGTTCTGTTTCAGGGGTCGTGTTCTGGGTTCGAGAGGTGATGCGTTCCTCTTCCACTGGAAGGGACCTCTTCTCTACCTCTTTCCTCCGTTCCCACTGTTGACAAGAGTAATCACCAAATTACGTTGGGATCAAGCGGATGCCATCCTCATCACTCTGTGGTGGCCCCATCAACCTTGGTTTGCAATCCTCCTGTGTCTGGCCAGGCATCGATTCATCCACCTTCTGAACCGTCCCAACCTTCTCACCTTTCAGGGAGGGATGGTCAGACACCCAGATGTGGAGGCTCTGTGGCTGACAGCATGGAGACTACGCCCTTGAGTTCATCCTCGGTCCCGAAGGGCATGGAGATTACACCCTTGAATTCATCCTCGCCAGGTCCCTCCAGCCTTTCCTCCAGAGTTACAGGCTGTCATCAACACTGCCCAATGACCTGCAACCCGTAGGTCCTATCACTACAAGTGGAAGAAGTTTGAAGCCTTTCTGGCTGACCGGGGACTATCCACAGAACCATACTTGATCCCAACAGTCCTGGAATTTCTCCTTCACCTATCTGCAATGGGACTTTCAGTTTCATTGCTCTGGTGCTACTTAGCAGCTGTCTCTTTGGAGTTCCAGGCTAGGGGCCGACCTTCCCCTTTCACGGACCTGATGGTCAAGAAGTTTTTAAGAGGCTACGTCAATCTGCATCCTCCAGTGCTCGAGCCTACGCTGACCTGGAGCCTCAAGCTGGTTCTTTCCCAACTGGTTCGATGTCCCTTCAAACCCATGGCATCTACTGACTTAGAGACGCTTGTCTGGGAAAACTGCTTTCCTTGTTGCTATTACTTCAGCGCATCGAGCTGGAGAAATGTGCCCTACGCTCGGACCCGCCGTACACTGCTTTCCACAAACACAAGGCGGTGCTGTGTCCGGACATCTCCTTCCTCCTGAAGGTGGTGTATAGCTTCCACCTGAATCAACCCATCACCCTCCCTGCTCTGATGCAGGATCCGAAGGACGAATTCGAGCACACCCTCCATTCCATGGATGTCAGGAGGGCGCTCGCCTTTTACATCCAGAGAACTGCTCCGTTCAGGATGTCACCTAGATTGTTTGTCTCCTATGCCAACTCAAGACTTGGAGAATCAATTTCTGCACAACATCTGTCAAAGTGGGTGACATCGACTATATCTCTTTGCTATGAACTGGCTAAGAAGCTGTTGCCACCACGGATTCAAGGGCACTTGACGAGGGCTGTCTCCACCTTGACAGCTTTCCTCTCTGGGGTGGCTCCAGAGGACGTTTGCAGAGTGGCAACTTGGTCATCACCTTTAATTTTTTTTCTCTCATTATAAACTTGACACTCGTTCTAGGAACAAGGCTGCCTTTGGAAAAGCTGTGCTTTTGTCTTCTATTCAATGAGTGAGTGTAAATTTGTTGCCAAGTTACTTTATTGATATCCTTGATATGATAAGAATATATAGTTGATCAGTTTTACTCATGCTTAAAAATGTGCTGTCAATAAATCCAACTGCTGTTTGACTGTGCAGCATGGTCCTAGTGTCACTATGTATAGGACATACCCTCCTCCAGGGATGAAGCTTGCCAGTCTACCCAGCTGTGTGATTCACAGAGACCACGAAGAAGATGGACAGGTTGCTTACCTGTAACCATAGATCTTTGAGTAGTCTTCTGTGAATTCATACAGACCTGCCCATCCTCCCCTCTAGGTCCTACTATACTGTATATATATGCTTAATGTTTCTGATGCTGCTGGTTGTGGCGTCATTCAAGGAACTGAGGGGAATTAGGTGGGAGCGCCTTTTAAGGGACCGTTAGGGGTTACCACCAAAAGGGGTTACCACCAAAAATGTATCAATGCACATTCTGCCTAGCGATTCCAGAAGGTTCTGAATGCTCTGCACAGGTGCAGGAATAACTCAGCTGTGTGAATTCACAGACGACCACTCGAAGTTCTATGGTTACAGGTAAGCAACCTGTCCTTATTATACCGTGCAGCTGAGGTAGAGCCTCTGTGCATACTCAGGGTACTAAAGGTTTGTCTTCACATTCAAAGGAAGAGGGGTTGTACTAGAGAAGGGTTGGGGATCTAGAGGCACCTGGGCCCTATCAAGATATAGCTGACATCATTAGAATTGTGGTGTGGCTCAATTTTGTAATAGGCTCAGGGAGAAAAAATAATTTTTAAAAATGCAAGTCTTTTTCCTAAGCCCATTCTGTAGTGATCTGAAACAGGGGTGGAGCCATCATTAAAATAGCAAAAAGCATCTGAGGTCCATTTGCCCAACACCTCACACTAACAAAAAGAGGGCAAAGGTAGAGTTAGCCCATTTTATGCTACCATCATGAAGCTGTAATCTCGCCTGTTGTGAGACTGGTCCCCAGTCCGATTAGATGTGTGAGTAGGATTTTGTTTGTATAATACTAGCACATGGTCTACTTTTATTGCTGATTTCCCACTTTTTTCTGGTTCTCTCATACTCCATAAAATCATTTTGTATTCAATTTCTCCCGCCCATGCTTTACTTATACTATACAGTCTACTCTAAATATAATGTTCCAACAAAGAGTAGAAGAGTTCCAGCTTTGAGGAAAGGGCAGGGTTGTATTTTTTTTTTTAAAAAAAATAACAGGGTAGAGTAGGAGAAAAATGTTCTTGCAACAATTAATGTAAAAACTTAAATATTGTTCATTATTTTCATTCATATGATTCATTATTTTACTTACCAATTATTTTAAATTGGTCAATTTGTAATCCATTTAGATTGATTATTTTAATAAAGTATTTATAAAGAGGGATCCTGAGGGGATGAGGAAATTGCTAGTTGAAAACTCCACCTTGTTTTCACTTAAGAATGTGAACACATCAAAGCCAGTCATGTCTATACCATATGCATTCTAAACCTTATTGTGTCTCAGTCTAGACTTTATGTTAACATCACCTCTCAGATTAAGAAGCATGAAGGATTAGTGATGATTAAATCTGACGATGAAAAAAATGGATAGTACACGTGTCACCATACCTTGTTGTATAATAATACCATAAATAGTTTTTAAAAAATAGTCTTTGCAATTTCCTCTCATAGCCAGGTATCAGAAGGTATATCTAAATATGACACTTCTTCAAATATAATCAACAGGTACTTGAACTTTCCTTTAATGTCCTACCCTTATAAGATACCTTTGCTGTTGTATCCAGTAATCACCAGTGACAGAGAATATTGGATTGCTGGTTGCCTATTTATACAGATCTTATAAATTACAAGGTACAACTTCTCACTGTGATCCCCAAACCAGATTGCTTATTTTCAATCAAGTATACTTTTATTGACTTAGAGAAACTTATATTTGAAATTTGATTACATGTTTTCTTTTTTACTAAGCAGGAATTAGAAGATATTGAAACAGAAAGTGCTGACTCGGCTTATGCTCTCTCATCTGAAAGTTCAGAAAGAAATTATGAAGTTTCAACTCCATTATTGTCTTCACGTGAAATGTATATAAGTACCACAACAGTGAAAAGGTATGTGAGTGCAGTCAATTGAACTTTAGCTTTCTTTTTATATGTCAAAATAAGGGACAACCATTCTTTACTCCCTACATCCTCATATTTAACAAGACAATAAATATTCCTATGATTCTGCAACTTCAGCTGGCCCTCTCTTCTCCTTCAACTGTCTTCTTTTCTTTATTGAAAACTACTAAGTTCCAACTTGTCCTGCCTCATTTTTCCATGCAAATGTCACATGGCTTGCTACCTTCTGCCTTTGATATAACTACTGTGTGTATCACCGGACAGTTTTTCTTCCTCCAGTCTATAATTTAAAACTTAAATGAGACTGAGGAATCCTGTGCTGTATGTTTAACTCTTTGTCTGTGTTACCTTGGAAACATTTTTTTTTTAAAAAATGCATTTGTTTGCTTTTTATGATAAAAAGAATTGTTCTTAAGAATATAAGAAGAACCATACTGGATCAGACAAAAGGCCTATCTAGTCCAGCATTCTGTTCCCATATAGTATCCCATGTAATTTTTGTGGGAAACCCACAAGTAGGATGTGAGAGCAAAAGCTCCCTCTTTCTTGTGTTCCCCAGGAACTGGTATACCAGTTGTATATTGCTGTTGATGCTAGAGGTAATATATACCCATAAGGACAAGAAGCCCTTAATAGTTGGTCTAGACCTAATTTTAACACCTAATAATTTGGTTTTAAAATAAATTATTGTTGCGCTAGTATGGATGTGGGGGAGTAAATCTTAATCTTAATCTTCAGTTTGTATAGCTGTTGAATCAAACCTGTGCTAATATCAAATTTGTTTTCTTATTTTCTACATAATTGAAACTGGGCTATACATTATGTTTTTTGTAATCTTAGGGGTTACATGCATCAGCCACTTTATTCTTTATGCAAGGGAGAATCAGAGAAATTTTAAGAATGCCATATAAGTATAATACACACAACATGTTGGATATTACCTTAACATAGATAATCTCAGCATCTGGGTAGCTTTCTGATGTGCAATGTTAGAGCAGTAAAGTTCAAGAAAAACATGTCATCTAAAATTCTATGAATGTATGAGATCCTTTTATGTATGAGACCAGGAATCCATGATAAATGGGTGGTTTCTTCCCTGTGCTACTCAGTCAGTAAAATTGTGTGTGTGTGTGTGTGTGTGTGTGTGTGCTGGGACTTTTAAAGTGCTAGCTGAATAGCTGCTTTCTTTTAAACAAGAAGTTAAACTTGTAAGTGGATTGTGATCTTCTACTTCTCCTTGGGCATGAGGTTATGTAGTCTGCTGGCACAGGAAAGCTAACATACATTTAGTGAGGGAGTTTTTGGTGTCTTCAGTACAATCCCCTTCCAAGATTTGGCAGTGTCCCCAGATGTGTCTTAGTCTTCAGGGACCACTTCCAACTGTTGTAGAGTCATTTTCATTGCCCACCCTGAAAAAGATTTGTAGATACAGTATTGACAAGGTGGTTTGTTAGTACACATCCTTTGTGTATATCTCTGAGTAGGTCTGGAAAGACTATTGCCTGAAACCTGAAAGAGCTGCTACCAGTGTAACTAGATAGACCAATGGTCTGACTTGGTTTAAGGCAGGTTTATGCATTGTGTGTGCTGTTTTACTGGATCACTTTGATTTATGCTGAGGGGATCTGATTTTTCTCTTATCTAAATTTCATCCACATTAGCTGCCATTAGCTTCACTAGAGAATGGGAAAAGAGTGTTTGTCTGGTGTCTGCTATGACTGTGTTTTTACCCCAACATAATGGATGCCTGAGAAGGGACAGGGCTAGATAAGAGAAAGGATGGGGCCTAGTGGGCCTCACTTCCACGATGTCATCCAGCCTGTTGACTTGGTCTGGAGGGCAATCTACTTCTCCACTCCTTATTTAGGCTCTATGGAGGCATGTTTGTTGCTACTACCAGGTAAATTTGGATGAAAAAGGAAGGCGTAGCAGTGAAAAAAGGGCTGGTGCTAGGATGAACTTTATAATAGTATGGGGAAGATAGACCCCTTGATTCCACCATTGTGAGCACTTTGTTTCTGATTGTTGGCATTAATGTTGCTTCAAGGAAAAGGACATTTGAGTAGGGATCTGTCAGTGGTTTCTAGGCAATGGGAGGGCCCATTATCACAGGGTCTCACAAGCAAAAGGGTATTTTGTAAACATAGTTGCCTCCCCCATTTTCAGCTTCTGATACTACCTCTCAGACTCACACTGGCAAGACAGTTCAGGAAATAAAAGATGAACAGTCACAAACATGTGGAACATTGTTATCACACATTGAGCAAATTTATGGAGGACAGATCTGTCAGTTGATATTAGCCATGATAGCAACAGATGGAACCTCTGTTTTCACAGACGGTATAGTCCTGATTGCCAGATGGTGGGGAACACACAACAGTGGGAATTATATTTCTATCTTGCCATATTTTGATTTTTCCAGGGAGATCTCCCTGGTCACTGTTGCTGGACAAGAGGTATTTTTGGTCTGATCCAGCAAGATAATTGTTCTGTTTTGACTTCTGTTTCTTTTGGCAGAGAATAATATTCATTTTTTGTTAGAAATATTTATGTCTTTAAGCATCTCCCCCTTGGACAGTTTTAGAACTCCAAATACCTATCCTAACATAAAAAAATATATTTGAAACTGTCACTTAAAAAGCAGCATCAAAACCGAAGGTTAGTGATTATACAGAAATCTTTAAAATAGTATTAATTACAAAAAAATCTGCTGTACAGTTGTATTCTAACTAAAATTTAATAGCACTGCTCTTAATATTTTAACAGAAGTGAATTTTATTCAAAGGATTGCACTATATTTATTTTAACCTGTGCTTTACCTGGATTCTCATAGTTGAAGAAACACCTTTCCTTAGAACATTCTTAGCCACTGAAACCTTGTGTATGTAGGAAATCCTGGTTTTCTGCTACCATTGCTGATCTCCAGTCAAGTTTTCTTTTGCATCATTGCTTTCTTTCTTGTCCCCATATCAGTTTCTGTCCCTAGGTTCTATGCTTGGTTACATTTCTTGAATATTTTGTATCATTCGTGCAACTGAACCAAGATTGGGAAGAAGCAGAGTCACAAGCAAGCCCTCTTTGCAGTTGCTTCCATCCTTTATCTGTGCAATTTCCCTCCAGACTGTAATGTATTTAGCATTGCCCATTAAAATCAGTGGGAGTAAAAATCATTAGCCTGTCTATATGAGGGGGGAAATGTGGATTGATGTGTACTCATTCAAATTCGAAGCAGGATTGACTTGTCTTAACGGTGTTTGTCAAAATTGAAGGCATATGAGGCTATGCACTGTCCGAACAGGCATGCCCACAAATCAAGATGGCAGGTGTGACTCACAGTTTTATTTTCACCAGTTGTGCTGCCACACATTTTTTTAAAAAAAGGCATATCTAAGATGTGAAAATGCAATAGTGTAATATTCCGCCTAAATAAACATAAAAAATAAAAGAAAAAGCTGTTTTGTTGTCTCAGCACATGATCACTAAGGCGAAAATTCAAGATGGTGGTTCTGGGCCACTTGCCTTTTTAGCAAGCCCCACCCCCTGCCCCGTCTGACCAATCAACCTTTTACTTCCACTTTTCTGGGTGAATGAGAATAAATTTGATCACCTGTCCTAATGATCGATCATATGCATTCCCCACAGAATTAAAAAAAAAAAAAACTTCAGAAAATCCCCAAAGGCTGTTTCCTTGGGGTTTATGGTAGATTTGGCCCCTCCTTCTGAATATGACAGAATTATGCAGGATCCCATTAAGACAGGTAGGATTCTAAGTGAATTCTAAGAGAATTATTTTCACCATTAATACAACCCCATTGATTTTTCTGGATTGCGTGTACTTTTTTGTAAACACAGTCTCTAATAGTGCTTAGAAAGCACAATGCCCACTGTGACAGTAGAGTGATTCCCCTGTACCAGGGGGCCTACAGAAGGAAAAGGGCTCTTCCCAGATTAAAATATGTGCTTACTAATGACAAGCTGGTGAATACACTTCTGGTCTTTTGCTTAAAACCACCCACCCCATTAAAAAAAAATTCATAATCATATGAAACTATTGTATGTTACCATCTCTTAAAAAGTAAAGAAACTTTCCCTCATTGTGGTATCAACAAATTTCGACAGTTATGAACCAGCTGTGGAAGTGTTTGGGGCAATATGTTAAAATATGGTGGTGGTTATATACAAAAAGATTGTGGTGAATCTCTTAGGCTGGCTAACAGCAATCCTGCCCCAGGGAATTTGCAATTGCTGTCTTGAGTTCTAGAAACAGGATGAAGTATTGGTTTCCTTATCCTACTTTGTACATCCTCTTGCTCACTCTCATTCTATTCCTGCTATGGTTGGTACCAAGCACCCTGTAAAATTCTGTGACTTTCGGTCTCCTGGAAGAAAAACTTCATCTCATAACCTTTAGATAAGTTGTGTTACAATAAAGTAATGAAAGTGGTGATTCATATTATTGATCTAGTCACTTCTAATACAATCATACCTCAGTTAACAAAACCTCTGACAAAGTAGCTTCTTTTATAAAGTCTTTGTATAAGCCAGCTTCTCATTTTCTTGTCCTCTGTCTAGCTAAAAATTTTCAGCAGCATTAGAATTGAATTGGTGGGATGGCAAAGGAGGGCTGGAGAAACAGACCTTTAGTGCCGGCTTCCAATAGCATGTCTGCAGTAAATAACACAATAAAGCTTGAGCTGGAAAAGAATGTGTTCCTACTCTACCCAATCATTCTGCAGCTATGTATGCCTACCTACAGCAGGCAAAGTAAATAGCAGCTGCCTCCAGAATGCCTTACTCAGCATGTGCGAACAGGGAAAGAGAGAGCAGATTAGACTCCCTTACCAGCTGCCCCCAGCATATTAAAAATTAGTATAGATCTGTAAGGTTGGCCAGGTTTGGAGGCTGGTGAAAATAAAAATCATCCCTGGGTGCATTTTGGAATAAGCCTTCAGCTGATGTCTAGAAGGCTCAAAATGTTTTTCTTTTACTTATGCAAGGCTTTCCTGACCTAATTGTTTTATTTCACAAATGCATCCTATCGTGTGTGTTGTATGCCTTCAAGTCATTTCTGAGTTATGGTGACCCTAAGGTGAACCTATCACAAGGTTTTATTGACATGATTTGTTCAGAGGTGGCTTGCCATTGCCCTCCTCTTCCATGTCCAAGCAAGGATCTGAGCCCTGATCTCCCAGAGTCTGAGTCCAACATTCAAACCACTACACCACACTGATTCACATGTTGAACTGCTCTTCTTTTCTGCAGTGTAGGTACCTATTCTTATTGTTTCCATGTTATTTCTACCTCTAATACCAAACTTTCTGTTAAAGAAGTAATGCCCTATTTCATTAACTGAGATATTTGTACTTAGTATTCAATAAAATAAAACACAAGCTTTAAATCATGGTTGGGAATCTTAAAATATTTGAGGGGGGGGGTCCAGTGCATTCTTTTGAATGCCCACTGACCATTCCAAAGACCCCTCAAAAATTTCAGCTGAAAGAATTGATTTTTCACCCCACCCCAAACATCTCTAGAAGGTAAGTACAGAGCTTTAAAATATTGTTATGCATAAGGTCACCCAAGTACAGCCTTCCTACCTCCCCCCAAAACACAGGATGGCCTGAAAGCTGACCATGAGTGATTTGACATCACTTCTGGTCACACTAAAAATAGCCATAACAGTGCACTGTAGCTCTCCAGAGAAGCTGAAAGTGTGTGGTTCAGCCCTGTAGGTTCTAGAGCATGCCCACCCATGTTTCAAAGGGAAGATTAAGGACGCCAACAAAAATTATTAATTAAAGCAGATTTAAAGGACCTGGGTAGACGAAAAAGTAAATAAACAAAACTCTGGTTGTGAATGGTAGAAGAATTGGTACCCAGTGTGCTCTGCTAGGAAAGATGTCCACAAATGGAAATATCATCACCAAAGAGTCCCTAAAAGGGCAGAGAAATCTGGAGGAGGGTTCTTGAGCAGAATGCAGTACTTAAGTTCATATATATATATAAAAAGGTTATTTAGATACTTAGCTCCTAAGCCAATGAGGGTTTAAAAGTTACAGCTGACACTTTGAATTGTGCTCAAAAATGGACCGATAGCCAGTGAAGCAGGCTCACATAAAACTTACTGCAGTAGTCCAGGAGGCTACCAGAGCCATTTTTATTCTGTATTTTTACAATTAGTAGGTACTAAAATATTCCAGCATATAGATGCTTGGTTATATTTAAACAGAGCAGGTGATTTGAAATGAGTTTAAGATTAAAAGCAGTTATCCCTTCCCCTGCCTTACATTTCAGTCAGTAATGTAATTATGTCTAAGATTTTAACTATGTCAAAAGTGCTCAGAATACCTTATTTCTTTTTGTAAATGTTGTGGTATGTCTTAATCCTTCAAATTATTCCTCCCCTTCCCAGCTTTTAAATTAGCCACTTATTTTAATTAAATTTTCTCAAGCATGATTGCATGAATGTATTTTCCATATTAAATTAGTCTTACAGAACTACCAGGCTGCTTTTCTCCTCTTATTTTTCTTTCAGAAAATGTATGTCTCCTTATACAAAAATAGCCAAAAAAGCAGAAGAAAAACAAAGCGAGCTTCTATTTGGTCATAAGAGTCCCCTGCAATCATCAGTGGTATCAAGAAGGTCAGGGCTTCAAGATGGTTCCACACATCAAATAAAATCAGTTCATAAAAGTGATAGAGTATCAGAACTAGTCAGCTACAAATCAAACAGTACAAACAATTTCTGCCTTATATCACCATCCAAGAGAAACAGGCCTGTCAGTGCTCCACAAGGTCAGCTAAGGTAATCAAAGCTGTTCCATGTTCCTTTTAACTGTGACTGTTACTGTTCTGTCCCCTTTCAACTGACTTGGTGATGATTCAATTGACAGCCTTAAACTTACAGTAAAAGACAGTGAAATATTTATTTAGATGTATGGTGTCTAGTAGTATGACAATATGATGCTAAGCATGTTTACTTAGAAGCACGTCCCTTCTAAGGTGTGTACTTTCCAGCATGCTTAGAATTGCCACCTTAGTCATTGTCAGGACTGCTTTAATGTGATAAATATCTTATATTACAAACTTTTATCTGTATGAAAAAGCTCCATTTAGATCATCACGTATGGAGTTACTTTGCTGCTAATAAAAGGCCAATTGTGTCATTCTGGTGAATGGATAGGCCCATTTCTGATCAGCAGGAGGCAAGTCTGCACATAGTTTTCATTCACTGAAATTCATCATGGATCGAAATCTTGTTATTTCATAGCACATACTGATTGGATGGTGGACAAAGCATGATACATACATCAGAACTGCAGGAATATGGTCACAGTGCAGAAATTGTTGGGACATAATTTCATATAATGGCCATTATCAATAGAGGACTTTTCCACATCATTAAAATACAGCCCAATTACGTTTTATGCTTTGCATAACATTTTCACAATCTCTGATCCCATTCACTTATTGGAATATTTCATCTCCACCTGTTCTGCTGTGGGGCCAGCTGTGTTAGTATTTTCTCCTTTCTCCTTAAAAAACAAACAAGATATGGTAGATAATAGTGACGAGCACTCTGCCTCCTAACTTTCACCAAAAGGACAAAATCCTAAAGGCTGACAAAATGCAAAGAGGTGGCCTTAACGTGCTTTAAACAAACAAACAAAAAGTAGCCCCTCACCACACTAGCATGTTTATTGTAAAACAAACTGGTAGTGTGGAAAGACATGAAGATTTAAATAAATCACAATGTAAAAAATTAAACTGTAATAACATGAGTAGATTATTTAAATGAACCTGACTTTCTCTAGTTGTGCTCAGTGTGTTTAGGGATAGCATTTGAGTTCATTGGGAATAAAACTGCACTCCTATATTCACTTATTTCAGAGTAAACCCCACTAAACACAAATTTACTTCCAAGGCTACTTAAGTAGCATTGGATTGTGGATCTCCTTAAGTCAAAGAAGTTTTATAGTTGCTGTTGTTGGGTTTTTTTAAAAAAAATTATGAATATTGAAAATAGAAAGAAAAGCCATTTCTAGCCTGATAGTACTAGTAATTAACTCTAAGAAGACAGATACTACTGGAATCATTAACGTTTTGAAATTCAAGCACTAGTTTATAATTCTTGGTAGATTTTTAAAAGATCAATTCTCTTTCTCTTTGTTTTCAAATTCAAAAATTAGTAATTACTGAGAGACTATAGTAACTAAAATGTAATTTTAGTACAGGCACATGAAAACTAGTAATTGCTATCTAATGCAGAGGCATTGCAATTGTTTTGTAACAGATGTCAACCACTTTCTTCTTCAAAATTCCACTTGGCCCAGAAGGCCTCTGGAGTGCCTCACATTTTTAAGCGGCAGCCACAGATTCTCAGAGTAACTGCTTACAAGAATGGTACAGTAAATATATTTGCTAAGGTTACTGTGCCACCTTCCATTAAACTGGTAAGTATAGATTTTTTTTGTAGATGATAGTATTTATTGGCTATAAAGCTAAATCCAACAATAGTCCTACCTAGAACAGATCCCTTGAAATAAATTAATTTTTTAGTTGCAATTAAAGTAAGACCTATTAATTTCAGTGGGTCTGTTGTAGGTGGTACTAACGTGGGTTTCAGCCCATGCTCTCAAAATAAAGAGGCTACTTTTTTTTTAGTTTGAGATGAACCACATCACAATGGTTGAGCATAAACATAGTTGCTGCATGTTTACTTTGTCTTATATAAGAACATAAAATAAATTAGAAAGTGGATATTCTGGTAATATAAAAAATAGTCAAGCAATAACATTGGTAAATAACACTTGACAATTGAATATACATATATTATGTTTAAGGAAATGGGTTAGGTAAGGCACTGTTTTTTAAAGTTTTGAGTCTTTACTAAATTATACTATTTAACATGAGTACTACTATTAATTTTTCTTACCTTTTTGTAGTTGCTGGAGGAGTGCACTGAAAAGCTGAAGCTGAATATGGCTGCACGACGAGTCTTCTTGGCAGACGGCACCGAAGCACTAGATGCTATAGACATACCCCATGATGCTGACGTTTATATTTCAACTGGAGAGCCCTTTTCAAATCCATTCAAAAAAATTAAAGGTAAAAAAAAGCCACAGTCAATGGCTTAAGGGGTGCAATTAAAAATGATTTTCATCCCGTCTTTTTGCATGGTTTAACAAAACTAATGTTTACTCATTACAGCTCAGTAAGAGGATAATGTGCTTAATGAAAGAAAAATCTACTGACAGCCACGTTTATTGCCCTTCATTAGCATTGGTGCTTAATTTAATATAGATCTGAATAGACATTAGGGAGCCTGCAGGAGGTTAAATGGTGAAAATATAATAAATTAAATCAGAGATTATTGAATTTACTGTTTAGTTTCTCTGACATCTAACAGACACAATTCATTAGGCTTATTACACTGGCAAAAATAATAGTTCAGAGTTTCAGTGCTTTATTAATTTAGTCATTTGACCTTTATTAAGACAAGCATTAAAATAATCATCACAGTATTTATGCAACAAGGTGGATTTTTTGCTCAAGGGACATTTGAATTTATATATGTACCTTTTCTACCATTATATTTTGAATTTTAAAGCTGTCTCTCTCAGCAAAATCTCCAGCTCAGTGTCTCATGTCACTATTGTATTGTATATGTTCAGGTGTACTTAACAATAAAATATACCATTATATACTTCTACAATTGCAAAAATTGCTGCATATGGATTTTTATTTGGACCAGTGTTTTCCTGGATTGAAATATTGGCACATTTCAAGGAGGAGTAGCGTATTGCTTTTAAAATTGCAATTAAAAGAGGACCTTTTTCTACAGTTGGATTATATGATAAATTTTTCAGTCAATTATATTTTTATCAGCTTCTAAACTACAACAGTAAAACAACCAAATTTTGTCTTCAGTAAAATCTGGAACAGTAAAAATACTATACAGTTGTTAACCAATGTTATTCTCCAAAGTAGTGTTTTATAAATGAATGGGGAAATCAAGTTTTCTGCTGATGTGCTATTTATTTTTCTCTTACAGTTCTTATTACATTTTTTTGTAATTGTAGTTGTGCTTAATGTTGATGAAAAGTGGCACAAACATTCATTGTCCTATGTGTGTTGTAAATTGAATGTATGCTACTGATATGTATCATTAAGACCGTTTTTTGTGTTTATCTGTGTACTGAATACTGCAATACTGGGCTGAAAAAAATAGCTCAGTTTGTATTAAAAAATAGGTTACTCTTAAGAAAAGCAAATTATGCCTGAGGACAGTAATTGCGTCATGCAAAAAGATGCTACAACAGTGATCATAGCTGAAATACCTATAAATATATATTTTAAGGCATAAACATTATAGGATTGTGGAATATTTAACTCTAATCCACCAGTTGAGTGAATAATATTTATTTCTGCAAAGCTTTTGAAGAAATTATATCTGTAATAAGTAACCCAGAACTCATGAATTATGCATGTAATGCAGTATTGCTGATGATATGACAGTCTTCTTGAATACAGTCCAAATTATCCATAGAATATGTTTTAGTCTATTAACTCAATAAGGAAAGAACAATTTTAGCAAAAAAATATTTTCTCATTTTTTGAGTTGCTTACAGGAAAAGTGGATTTTCCTTCTTAGAATTAAACTGTGATTAGTGATATTAACTCACAGCTTAATTAACTGCTGAGCTAAATATAATATAATCATTTTTAATAGATTTATTAGTTTTATATAAGACATTACTAGCAGTTTTCCATCTTCCTTCCTTCCTTCGTTCCTTCGTTTGATCCTTCCTTCTTTCTTTCCCCCTTCTTTCCTTCCTTCTTTTCTGCTTTTACCTCAACAAAAACTTCTCTGCTTTGTCTGCATCATTTGGCAGTGTTTCATCATGACATGCACTGCTGTTCTTTTAGCACCAAAATATTGGCACACATTGCTGAAAATTTCACACCAACTCTTGCTGGATCAGCAAGCTTAACCTACCAAAATCTGGTGTACTGCAATAGTATTTGACTGATAATCAATCTTTTTGCTGCTCGACAGTTGTTTCTGGGACTCAGACTAGAGCAGGTGGCAGATGTGTCTTGTCTTTTGAGAAAAGAAAGAGTAGGTGAGGTTGGGCACAGTGTAACATATTGTATGTCCATTAAAAGGGCTCTGCTATGGTAAGTATTACAGGAAAAAGTCAGTGATGTGCATAGAAGACCAACCAAGATAATCCAGTAGGTCTTTTTATATATTTTGTAGGATTATAGATTTATCTTAATTTATTTTAATTCATTTTATAAATGAATTTCATAGTTTCAGAAAAAAACAGGTTAGATATATATATATAAAAACCACTGCATGTGACATGCCTTTTGCAACAGTATACAGTCCAGAAACACATACTATAGGGTCATCTCTAATTGTGTCATTCTTCTAGTTCAATGTATCCAGCACTTATAGAAATTCTGTTTATTTTTCTGCAGACGTATTAAATTGAAAGCTTGGATTCAGCTTGTACAAGTACTTTCACAACTCGTTACAGTTTCATTAGATTAGATTCATTAGACTAATTGTTCCATTGGTGTTTGTGTAACTGCTAACAGAATGTACAACCACTAGTGGAATAATGCAATCTCTTGCACTTTTCTTGTTCATAGTACATTGAGCACAACTCACTGTTGTTGCTGTTAAATACATCTCATTAGCTATCCTGTGGTAAAAGACTGGTTTGCTATAGTGTAATGGCTGGTTCAAAGTTAATTTCTAACACAAACTCACTGGCTTTCCTTAGACAAGGTCATATCTTTTTAGCTTGCAAGGTTCTTGTAGTGCACAGGTGGACAAAGTATGACTTTTCTGATGTTGCTGGACTACAGCTTCCATCCACCATAGCCTGCACAGTCAGTGGTGAGGTATGGGAGCAAACATCTGATGACTACACTTTGCCCACCCCTGTGGTAAATATTATTGAGATAATGGATCCAAACAGGCACCTTCATACTGAAGGGTTTGCTGCAGCCAAAATATTTTTTTACTTTTTGTTTTAGAGTACAGGCCATCATTCTGTATCACAAATTGTGCTGAAACAACTCCTCATTTTTGGAGTTGGTTTATTATATGTTACAGACAGCCATTGTTCAAGAAAAGCCAAAAGTGGCTTTGAGTGTATGGAACTAGTTGCTGAGTTCTTTAGATTCTTACCAATGTAACTGGAGAAGTTTTGAACACTAAGATGTTATAGAAGTGTTTTGGTCACCAAATATCCATAAAATATAAGGAACAAGCAGTTCTAAGTACTGCATTCTTCTAAGCAGGCTAGGAATGATGATGATGTGGCTGTTTCTCTGATACTGAGAAGTATCTTGGATACTGCTGTGTCTTTGTGGTATGCCATGAATTTGCATTTGAATCGATATTTATAACCCATTTTAACATAGTTTATTTTGGATAATATTTAGAAGTTTATCCTTTTCTTCTGTATCTTGTAGACAAAAATATATTAAAATAAGTTTATTCTATTTTTCTTTCATTTTTACATTGCATTTGAAAAACAAGCAAGAAAAGAGAGTTTATTTAACAAAACACTTTAGAAACTCCAGTAAGAATATGGGATTTCCCCTAAATAGCTTCATAACAGGTTTTGAGGGGGCAAGCACAAAAACATGCATGTATTTTAGCTGGGGGAAAAAAAAATAAAAGAATCTTCTTATACAAGTTAATACATGTGGCTAATGAAGTATTCATGCATGTACCATGAGAATGTTCACAATGCAGAAACGTTAGTGCAAGTCTGAACACTATATTACCCATCAACATGAAACATAGGGCAGTTGTTTACTTGGTAAGTGTTACCATTTTATAGTAAATGGTTTACAAGTATTGAAGTATCACCATAACATCATTTTGAGAGTTTATAATAGCCATTTTATGTAGGGTTTTGTTGCTATTCCCCTTTAAGTCTTCATGTGAATTATCTGTTCCAGTCAGTAGTCCATATTGCGCTGTTCAGATATTTCTTATGCTAAACTTAATTAGCTAGAAACTTTTTCAATCAACTCTAGATTCTTTGGTTTGATTACAAATCAAATGACCTTTGTCCAAGGTTTCAACCTGTATGCTGGTACTTCAGAGTCATTCTCTGTGTTTTGATAGAAAATCAAGAATTAAAATGCTAGAAAAATAACTTTCCACACAGTCCAGTCCACTGAACTCATTTCTAGAGCGTTTCTGTCTTGGCAGGCATCTCTTCTCATATGTTGATGAGAGACAGCATAGATGTCATGCTGGCTACATTTTAACCACAATTAAGAAATTGAGAACTGGCCATAAAAATGTGTTCTACCTCCTTTCAAGTTGAAGCAAATGCCAGCCAGATATATTTACCATAGTCAGTGTCAACCAAATTTCCCATTTGAACTATATTTAGAGCCGCAGATAATCTTATCTCTGGTGAATTAAGCCATAGAGGAGAAAAGCTAAATCACAGTTATCCCTTCATATTCACTGGGGTTTCATTGCAGGACACCCCCCCCCCCCGTGGATACCAAAATCCGTGAATACTCAAGTCCCATTATATGCAATGGCATGGCAAAATGGTGGCCCTTATATAAGATGGCAAAATCAAGGTTTGCTTTTTGGATTATTATTTTTTAAAGAATATTTCCAAGCCGTGAATACGTAAATCCATGGATACGGAGGGACAACTGTATATAGATTTAGTCTGCTGGGCACCTTGAGCTCCCTGGTTCTAACCAGATGGAATGAGATACACTGTTGGTTTATCCAGCAAAGGCTTTGCAATTCCCAGATATTAATGGCTCCATTCCTCTGTATGCTTGCAGCTGCAGTACCTTCTGCCCTTTGGTTCGTTGCATACTAGTATGTTGGAAAGCAAAGCTCAGCTATTCTCTGCTTAGCCACTAGCATGATTCCGGTGAAGAAGCTTGCCAGGTTGCTGTGCTACAAGCCATCTCTTACTGTTACTTCACATACTCCTCCAAGCAACAGAAGGAGCCTTTGTTCTGGACTACAAAGACTAGGCATCCTCCACTGACCATCAGGAACTTCTGCTGTTACGTGGTAGAACAGACCGGGCTGTACAGTGGCTAGTTGTGCTGTGATTTTAGACAACATGGTTTAAAGTAATCTGTATATCCTGTTTTATAGGGAACTCTGGTGATTATTAACCACAATGAAGCTTAGTGCTGATGTTTCCATAACTAGTTAAAACAAAGGTGGAAGTTGCACACTGAATGAGAATGGACCATACATTCTTGTGATTGGCACTGCTGTTATAGGCCCCCTGGCAAAGCAGTGTACTGGGCCCTGCCTGCACAACCACTCACTGTAACAAAAATGTAAATTATTGATAAAATAAATGTATATTTATTGGTACCTCCTACAAAATCAGTGTTTTGACCCTCTCCCCGGTGTATAGCTTAATTGGGAGCAAAGCCCCTTCCCACCCAGGCTTCAAAATCCCTGATGTGTAAAACAGCAGAGATAAGAACAAAAAAGAAGAAAGGAGAGAAGCACCTTCAAATGTGGGAAAGGATGGGGGGAAGCAAAAACAATGCCTTGGAGGGATGTCTCTCCAGAGCCCGTGTCTCTGCCTTGGGCCAATGGGAACGGGGGAAGGGGAAGAGAGGCAGAGCATGGGCAGGCAGCCTCCATCTCTGGGAGGAGGAGAGAATGCACACTGGAGGACTGGAAGGAGATACCCTCTTGGTGGGGCTGTTGGAGAGTGTGTGAGTGAGGGAAGAGTTGCTCCGTGGCTCATAGCTGCATGGGCAGCCACTCCAGACAGAGCCACTGCTTGGCTTTTCTGCCTCTTCTCGCAGGGTTTCTTGGCCACCGCTTGGCTTTTCTTTCTTGGCCACCACTTGGCTTTTCTGCCTCTTCTCGCAGGGTTTCCCTGATACCTCCCATGCTTTGCTCCTCAGTCAGGACTCCCCCTCCAACTGCCCATCCCTCCTCTTCTCTTTTCTCTTTATCTTCCCCATTCCCATGAATGCAGACATGCCTACTCTCCACTACAAGTCGCAATTTTTCTCCTACTGCGTTAGATAGAGATTTGACTGTTGAGGCAGGTGATTGGAAAATTAGCATTACATTCTGGTCTGTGCATAGATTAGCATGGGACCCCTATGCTCATGGGGGCCCCAGGCAACTGCCTGCGTGCCCATGCATTAAGATGGCACTGGATGTAATGTCTTCCCTGCTCTCTGTGATTGCAATTTAGTGAAAGCATATTTCATGTTTTAAGGATGTATAGCTGGCCTCAGAGGACATGTTGTTAGAGGCTAGTTCATTCCCCAGGATCTTTACCCTACACAGTGTAAAATCCATTGGGAGGGGAAATTCTTGTCAGTTTGCAGGGAGTCATTGTGAGCTCAGTTTGATCACCCTCCCAATCTTCTAAACTGTGAGGCTACATCCCCCTTGATGTTTAAAGGATGTGGAAGAAAAAATTGTGTACAACTGGATTACCCACTCGCAGTTTCAAAGATCATGGGGGAATTGGACTTTGCAGCCATTTTACGCTATATATTATCCTTAGAAGCAAACATAAATTTCTCAGAGGTAGGAGACAATGGAGGAAGACAAGAGGAGAGAAAAGCACCATCTGAGCCTTAAGAAAACCAGGTCTTGCTGTTTCTGGAGGCAGCAGGAGCTGGTAAGAGCAAAAATGGACAGGGCACGCCCCCGTGAGGAAGGTAGAGCTAAGGCAAGGACATAGGTAGGCACCAGAGTGTACAGAGAGTTAGGCATTTTTCATGGTCTCTTTCTTCCTATCCATGTTAATGTCAGCTACATTGCAGCTGGTTCTCTCTAAGCACCCCTTAGACTCCCCAGCTTGAGGGAAAGTTCTCTTTGTATGAATGATAAAGAGAACAGCTCTGAATGTGTGTCCAAATCACACTACACTGTTGTAGTGCTATTATTTCACTTTAACTGCTATAGCTGCCTCTTATGGACTTCTGGGGTTTGTAGTCTAGTGAGGCCTAAGAGCTCTCTGGCTGAGAGTTCTAAATGCCCCTCCCTAAACTGAAAATCCCAGGATTCTACAGGAGGCAGCCATAGCAGTTAAAGTGGAATAATAGTGCTATAGCAGTGTAGTGTGATGAAGTCCTAATAGTCACAAAAATAAGGCTGGAGTTGAGGAACTGGATGGAGAAGGTTTACCGGAAAAATCCATTTGCAAAAAGATGCACTTTTACCTCTGTCCCCCACGGGACTAAAACAAAAGAATGCTGGAAGAATACCAATGCCATGCGGTAAGGTGGCAGGAAACGTTCCTGCTGTTTTGCTGCTTTCCTTCAGAGTGTAGTAAGGCTCTTAAAATCTGGAAGGCAGTAGATTTTCGAAGGATTGTAGAAGATACCATTAAAAAGAAAGAAAAATAACCATTTTAATTCTTATTATATCTGAAATATTTAAAAGGAGATATTTTACACATATTTATTTTGCTTCTAGTTTAAACTGTTAGAACATCTTACCAAGCAAACAATCCATCCAATTTAATGCAAAATACAAAATATAAAATGTAAAAATCAGAATCTAATTCTTAATCTGTAAATTGCAAGCTAATACAATCAAGGTATATTTTGATTAAACATTTAAATATTTAATTTGCTGAAGAAAGGTATGTCAAATTTTTTTTTAAAAAAATCAATTTTGTGTTAGTTGTGTTCATTTTGTCATGTGGAAGACACTTCGTATCCTACTCAATCGCTCAAAAATGTTGGGCCTTTCCATTGTTTTCTCCATTCTCGCAGCAGTTAGTAAAATTTAAATGTAGTACCTGCAACAAAATGTTTCACTATGGATGAAGTGCTCCTGCTAGCCAGCCAACCATTCTAGGCTAGATAATTTCATTCCATTTACCTCTGTTCATTCTCTGCTCCCCTTCCCCCGCACTCCAGTCACTCTGCTTTGTATAATCACCCAGTGTGTTCAGTCTCCACTGGGTTGTTACAGAATTCCTCCTCAATAGTTTTCTGTTTTCCAAGATTTTTTGTGTTTCTGAAAACATGTGGCTTTCTCCCAAGCCAAATGATACTTCCCTTTTGGCTGCATAAAAGTACACATTTGGAGGAATTCACTGTTATTTGTAACATTATAGTTAAATAATTTTTTGGAAATCCCTATCTTTTATCTAACCTAAGGGGGATAGGAAGGGCGGCACTGGAATAAAATGGTTTGTTATTGAAATTATTTTTCTTATTATTGACCCCCTTTTTTGAAGATTTTTTCCCAAGTGACAACATTTAATTACTTTTGATGCAATTACAACTTTTTTGTAATTTTTTGCAAAGGCTGAATAGATTGACTGTGTTGAATTTAAGTTCAGCAGTCAACAGCCATATCATGAAAGCAGTGTAAAGGGGCTGTATTTGGATATGTCTGTTGCATAGTTGTGTACATAATCACTCTATTGTATTCGCCCATTCTGGTTGTATTTGCATGGGTGAAAGAGCATTTCCAAATGATGGCTGCTGTTCTTTTTAGAAGCCGACTACTGGGCTCACAGTTGGCCTACTGTGATTACTTCAGTTTGAAGGAAGTATATGACAAAGTTGTCATTAGAATTTTCCCCTCAACAGCAATAATGTGGTTATGTGAAATTTAGGCCATTGTTAACACTTCTGTTGTACTACTGCAACTATTCTTCTGTTTCTTATTGTTCTTTTGTCATTTGGTTGTCTGCGTATCATTCAAAACTTTCTGGCAATCAAACTTTCAGATCTGACTGTTAGTCTCCTATTTGATTTGGGAGAGAGCATGGTTGTTTTATTTATGACTACTTTGATATATTATTTGGAAATGCTTCCCAAAGATCAACAAAATAATAAAATAGACACAATGAAATTAATGAAATTTTTTAGTCACAACTATAGATGTACTGATTTCAGTGAATGTATTCTAGTTAGTACTAAGGTTAGATTTAGCTCTAAATGTTCAACATTGACCTGTAGGGCTCTTCTATGCTGGGCTAAAGAAATGTGACTTCTCACAATATAGCTCCTTGTTTTTTGTTTATTGTTGCCACTTCTGTGTTCAATTGTTCCATGTGTATGGGGGCACTTCCAAAAGTTTCTTAATACCAGGTCATGATTTCATGAGGTCTACTTCAAGAGGCAATTTTCATCACTCTGATTTATTTTTTTCCCTTCAGAAGTGCCATTTCACTAATGCACTACAGCACTATAACTCTGGTTTTCTAAAAAAAAAAAAAAAAAAAGAGAGAGAGAGAGAGAGAGGAGAAGGGAAGAATTCTTTTTTGTTCAAATATGTCTTGAAATTAAAAAGAAGCCCACTCAAGGCTGGTAATAAAATGGTGCTTGGATTAATCAGAAGATAGTCCAGAACAACATAAATGTTCTTTGGAAACTTTTTAAAACCCGCTGAGAACTACAGTAACAAATACCACAGTGTTCTAACACATTTGCCTTGTCAGAAAGAGGCCATACTTGAATTGGAGACATATCCGCTGAATGGGTGTGGGTATTCAAATATAGCACCAACCCATAGGCAGTGTTTTCAGAATGAGACAAGGGATTCTTGGGTTTATGTAATCCAAATAGGAATGAGGGGGAGTTCAAAAGCTTTTGTTCTCATTTTAAATTAAGTGGAGTTTGCTGTATTTTCCAGGGGTTATCTCTTTGGCAGAGGCACATTCTTGTCCCAGCGCTCTGTCAAATTCAAACCATTATGAAACTGGCATGTTTCAGCTAATCATAATTAAGAATAATTACAGTTGAAGATTCAGACTGGGCTTACTCAGAAGCAAAAGCAGAAAGTTCTAGTGTGTTCACATGTATGCTGGAGGAGAGTGAGTACATGAGCCGAAGGGTCTCTGGGACTTGTCCTCACAATTCTAAATAATGAGTGCATTTGAACACAGCCAAAGAAAAAAATGAGTTCTCTCTGTGCCTCCCCTCTTTTTGTCACCTGCTAACAGATTTGTCATGTTTTTGTAGTCGCTTAGAAAGCATTTGCTAAGATGTGAAATTTTTGTTCTTTCCACTAAAGGTGCACAGCTTTCACTAAGATCTATAGCTGCTTTGAGTCCCATTCAGAAGAAAAGTGGGGTATAAATCAAATAAATAAATAAATAAATAAATACATATTGTATGAGTTTGGACAAATCTGCAATTTTTGTTTTCTCAATGCCCAGGGGTTCATTTTTTTCTGTTTTCACATCAGTATATGTTATCTTAAAGTTCAGATTAAACTTTATATGCATTCTGATATGTACTCAATTTAATACTTATTTTTGTGTGCACTTTTTGCTGGTATTAGCATTTTTTCTCAAGTAGTTTCACCTCTTTGTATACATTTTTGTATGTTTTAAAAAACCATGAATATAAACATTGGCTTATTGGCTCACATTTGTGTGGTAGCTTCTTTTTCAGGAGTGAATCTGCTCTGGGTTTTAATCCAAACTTTAAAGCATCTATCCAAAGTGCTGAACCCATCTAGAGAATTTTATGATGCACACCAAATAAATTTCTCCACCCAATATCAACCAGATCAAAATACATCTTATGCAGTACATTCATTTTATGGATCTGTTTAGCAGTGGCCAATTTCTTTTTTCATTAACAGAGTAACAGTTTCCTCTCCATACTGTTTTCTCACCAAAAGCTATGTATATCTGCAGCTGCTATTTGTCCTTGAAGGCACTTTTAAGTATTCATTTGGGGGTAAACAGCAGTTTGGGGGGTGATTTTTAGCAGGAATATGCATGGGGAAAATATGATTAACCCTTCATACCTGATCCAGTTGGAACAGGGAACCATGCAGCGGCATTTATGAAAAAGAAAAATGGTCCAGTTCAGGGACTTATCTGCAATAAAGGTAGCAATCCCTCTCTTTTTGCTAGATAGTGGTCTCCTCCTCCTTTGGAAATGTGATTGTTCTTCAATGCACAATCAGAATTTATCCAGGCATTACAGCCAACAGTCACACTGTCTGTAATTTCTGATTCTCTCTCTCTCTTTATTTAAAGACCTAATTCTCCAATTTTATTAATAAACTTTCAATATTATTTTTATATGCTACTTTCTATCTAACCATTTAGCTTTAAAATTGCTCATTTGGTGAGCAGACAATTTACTATCAAGATCTTTTAAAGCTTTCCGGATATTTGCCTTGTAAGTCCTTCACTATTGCAAATATCCGTTCCAAGTTTTTTATTATATTTGGCTCAATTGAATCATCTTTCAGGTTTAGCAGGATAAGCTTATCACATGCTTATAGTGCTGCTTGAACTGTGGTGTCAGATATTTTAAAATACAATTTTTTAAGTGTAGTGACAGCAAAACATGTATTTTCATTTCTCTCCCACTTTCTCACCTGGATCTTGGAATATACAGTGTCCCCATTGCCAAAAAAAAAAAAAAAGAAAAAAAAAGGGGGGGGAGGGTTAATCCTGAACTTCTTTTCTAACCTTTTTGTTAACAAATGTGGCTCATTCAAGTCAAATGAAGCCATTTGATTATGCCATTGGTGTTCTTACATTATTATTCTCCATGAGTTGTTGCCACTAAACAGTATTATTTTTAACTGTAAATCTCAGGTGTGCAAGTGCAACCTTCCATTTTAAAGAGCTGTTTGGTCCCCTCAGCGCAGCAAAAAGGCACACAATTGGCAACTCGAAACTCCAAAATGGCACTTCCAGCCACTTCTGTGCTAGCAAGCCCACCCCATGCCCACACATCTGACCAATCAGCATTCCACTTCCACTCTTATCCAGGAATGATCTGCAGTGCAAATCGGCTGTCCAAATGGGCAGTAATGCCCATTTCTGCATATATTTTTTTAAAAAAAAACCTCAGGAAAAGTTGCAAAGGATTTTCCCATGCAGCAAATTGAGTTTTTTGCCCTGCTCCTTACAAATATGGCAAATCACCACAGGATCTTATTGGGACAAAAGTATTCTCCTCAGATTCTATGAGGAATATTTTCACCATCTAGACAACCCCCTAGTTCGCTTCTGATTTCTTGACTACAGTCTCTATTTTGATTTAAGTCTCAGCCAAGGTATAGAAACTCTTTCAATCTCTTGATGTCTTCATTATCCACTTTAAAGTTATGTAAATCATCTGTGTCATTTTTGTTTTCTTGATCTTCAAATGTAGTCCTGCTTTTGCAGTATCTTCCTTGACTTTCTTCAAAAGTCATACCAAGTTTTTGCCATTTTCTGCTAGTAGCATGGTGTCATCTGCATCCTTTTGCCAACTGGCCACCATTCTATTCCCCCCGCCCCCATATTTGGTTCTTACAGTGGAGTCTTGTCCTGGATATAGATTATGATTTGCAGGCATGGCTCTGTGTGAACTTCAAATGTGGATAGCTTCGCATACTTTAAAATCACAGCAGCATTCTTTTGTCTCCATGGTCCTTTGGCAAAATTGCTGGTATGCGAAGCTATCCACATTTGAAGTTCACACGCAGCCATACTTGCAAATCAAGATTATCAAGAAGGCAAAATTACCAAATTGAGGCTATCCTGCTTTGGACATATTATGAGATGACGTGACTCATTCAGAAAGATGATAATGCTTGGTAAAGTGGAATGCAGTAGGAAAAGAGAAATACTGCATTAGAAGTGCATAGACTCAATCAAATAAGCCATGGGCCTGAGTTTGCAGGACCTGAGTGGGGCTGTTGATAACAGGGTGTCTTGGAAGGCTCTAATTAAAAAGATTGCTCTGAGCTCAACCCAATTTGATCACAATGAATAACAACAAGGTTTGTGCAAGTTGTTGTCTGGTTCACTTTTATTTGTGTCATATAAAATAATTTACAATGATTTATTTATAATAAATTGAACAAAAGTTCAAATTTTGGATATCCCCAAGATCTAAAAGCATAGGAAAATAAGTGATCTTCTTCATGGTCTCTGTGAATACTAGCTTGAGGGGTGAAGGCCCAACAGCAAACACAAGCATCTACATTGTGAGCCTCACCCAGACAGATGAAGCACTTCAAGTGCCCGTCAGAACTTGGAAGCTTCACCTGGAAACAGAACACCTTTTGAAGGCAGCAGATTCGACGCCATAATTGACAAATAGGATGAGACAGAAGAAGGGTCAAACCAATCCAGGTCATGCCAAATCCAATTCAAACCAAGTCAGAGGGTCAAGGAGACAGAGAGAGCCAAAACACTCCGAAGGTGAAAAAGCCAGAAAAATCCTAACAAAGCCAGTGGAAAATCCAAATCGAAGTCTAAGAACAGTCCGAATCAATCCGAGAGTAGTAAGACTGAAAGTGAAAGAGCTCTAGTGATAGAAGTTCCTACGTGCTGCTCGCACGGTGGATGAAAAGGTTCAATGGAGGTGAAACAATTGCCTTTCTGGAGGAGGGGCAGAATCGAAGCTAGAGTGATCATACGGAACCTCTTCGGAACAATATACTCATTCACACCGTGGAGGTTGAGGATCGGATGGAGACCTCCATCCTTAGAATCATAGAATTGCAGAGTTGGAAGAGATCATGAGGGCCATCCAGTCCAACCCCCTGCCATGCAGGAAATCACGATCAAAGCATCCCCGACAGATGGACATCCAGCCTCTGTTTAAAGACCTCCAAGGAAGGAGACCCCGAGGGAGTGTGTTCCACTGCCGAACAGCTCTTACTGTCAAAAAGTTCCTCCTAATGTTGAGGTGGAATCTCTGTTCCTGGAGCTTGCATCCATTGCTCCGTGTTCCAGTCTCTGGAGCAGCAGAAAACAAGCCTGCTCCATCCTCAACGTGACACCCCTTCAAATACTTAAACAGGGCTATCATATCACCTCTTAACCATCTTTTTTCCAGGCTAAACATACCCAGCTCCCTAAGTCTCTCCTCATAAGGCATGGTTTCCAGACCTTTCACCATTTTGGTCGCCCTTCTCTAGACATGCTCCAATTTGTCAATATCCTTTTTGAATTGTGGTGCCCAGAACTGGACACAGTATTCTAGGTGAGGTCTGACCAAGGCAGAATAGAGCGGCACTATTACTTCCCTTGATCTAGACACTATACTTCTATTGATGCAGCCCAAAATCTCATTGGCCTTTTTAGCTGCTGCATCACACTGTTGATTCATGTTCAACTTGTGGTTTACTAGGACTCCTAGATCCCTTTTGCATGTAGTCTCATTCAGCCAGGTCTCCCCCATCCTATATCTATGCATTTCATTTTTCCACCCTAAGTGCAGTACCTTACATTTCTACGTATTGAATTTAATTTTGTTAGCTTTGGCCCAGCTCTCCAATTTATCCAGGTCATTTTGAATTTTGATCCTGTCCTCTAGGGTATTAGCTACTCCTCCTAATTTGGTGTCATCTGCAAATTTGATAAGTATGCCCCTAATTCCCTCATCCAAGTCATTGATAAAGATGTTGAATAGCACTGGGCCCAGGACAGAACCCTGTGGCACTCCACTGGTCACATCTTTCCAAGACGAAGAGGAGCCACTGCTGAACACCCTTTGGGTTTGGCCGGTCAACCAATTACAAATCCATTGAACAGTTAACTTGTCTAGCCCACATTTTACAAGCTTGTTTGCAAGAATGTCATGGGGAACCTTGTCAAAGGCCTTACTGAAATCAAGGTATGCGATATCCACAGCATTCCCTTCATCTACCAAGCTGGTAATTTTATCAAAAAAAGAGATCAGATTAGTCTGGCATGACTTGTTTCTCTGAATGTTCTGTTCCATGTTGACTTTTTGTGATTATGGCATTGCCTTCTAAATGTTCACAGACTCTCTGTTTAATGATCTGCTCTAGAATCTTCCCTGGTATTGATGTCAGACTAACTGGATGATAATTGTTGGGATCCTCTTTTCCCCCCTTTTTAAAGATGGGGACGTTTGCCCTCATCCAGTCTGCTGGGATTTCTCCTGTTCTCCAGGAGTTCTCAAAGATTATTGCCAATGGCTCTGAGATTATATTTGCCAGCGCTTTTAATACTCTTGGATGTAGTTCATCTGGTCCTGGAGATTTAAATTCATTTAGATTAAGAAGGTATTCCTGTACTACCTCTTTGCTTATTCTGAGCTGGATTTCCCCTATTGTGTCCTCTGTTCTTTTATCCTCAGGTTGGTCCCCCTTTTCCTTTTCTGAAAACACTGAGGCAAAGAAGGTGTTGAGTAATTCTGCCTTTTCTCTGTCCCCTGTTAGCATTTTGCCATCTTTTCCGCGTAGTGGCCCTACCATTTCCTTCTTCCTCCTTTTGCTGCGGACATACCAACCCCCCCTTTTTATTGTTCTTAACCTCCCTAGCAAGCCTGAGCTCATTCTGCGCTTTAGCTTTTCTGACTTTACTCCTACACATGTTCGCTCTCTGTTTGAATTCTTCTTTGGTGATTTCTCCCCTTTTCCATTTCCTATACATGTACCATTTAAAACTTAGCTCCATTGAAAGTTCTTTAGTCATCCATCCTGGTTTCTTGAGACACCTCCCATTTTTCTTCCTCAATGGTACTGTTTGAAATTGTGCACTCAGTATCTCCCTTTTGAGAAAGTCCCATGCATCTTGAGGTCTCTTCTCTTTTAGTATTCCTGACCATGGGCTCACCCCCAGTATTTCCCTGAGTTTATTGAAATCAGCTCTCCTAAAGTCGAGAATGCGTGTCTGACTATGCCTGGCTTCTCCTTTCCATTGTATAACAAACTCCAGGAGACCACGATCACTCTCACCTAAGGATCCCACCACTTGCACCCCATTAACCAGGTCTTCTTACTGACCAGGAAGTACCTCGAGAAGAAGCAGAGGTAATGATGTTCTAGGTCTACAGATTCGATGGCTCCTTTTTGTAGTAGTGTCTGCACCTCCTCGAGAAGGGGAGGAGAGGGTGATGTTGTTCAGATCCAGCCTGTCGGTGGAAGCATCTCGAACTTGATCGAGTAACCTTCCTGGACGATGCAAAGCACCCAACGGTCTGATGTTATCATCGACCAGGTGTGCAAGAACATTGACAGGCAGTTTCCAAACATTGGATTCTAAAGAGGGAAGAAAACAGGATGAGTAGGTAATCAAAATCGCTTTCTTCCTTGGTCTTTCTCTCTCTGCTTGTTGGCTGACAGTATCGGGAGGTAGAAGCTTGACTCCTCGCCGAGGATGCCAATGAAGCTGGTTGCTGGTATCAAGTATGCCTGGATGATTGAGGTGTATACCTCCTATGGAAAGATTGTGTATAGAAGGAAGACTGCCAACCGGAGCGGCACCTCGACCGATATGCAGAAGATGAGGCTGATGGCATACCGTACTTCCGTGCGGTGGTCCTTATCTTCTGCCTGAACTCCAGCTTCTCATCAGTGGAGACATTGAAGAGGCCGGAGTGGTCGAAAGGCATATCTTCGATGACAGCAGAGGCTTGCAGGGTGAGTCCCGATGAATGAAGCCAAGCGTGACATCTAAGAGCCACGGAACCAGCCACAGTCTTAGCAGCACAATTGGTTACATGCCTGGCAGAATTCATTTGCTGACCCGTCAGCAACTGGGCCTCCATTTGTATAGCCTCTGCCATTCTCTGTCTCTCACCGGGCAAATCCTGAATGAGAGAACCCATCTGCTCCCACAGGACTTGTTGATAGGCTTCCATACACGCAGAGTAATTTGCAATCTGGAAGTTCAGTCTGGCGGCCGAGTAGATTTTCTTTCTGATGATATCCAACTTTCTGCCCTCAGGATCCGCAGGAGTCATCTGTGTCTGGCGTTGCCATCTATGCTGAGATGCCTCCACCATGACTGAATTTGGGCAAGGGTGCTCCCGTAGCCAGTCAGTGTCATCTCCCGAGATACAGTGCAAGTGATTGATCCGCTTCGACATCGATGGTATCGAGGACAGGTTCTCCCATGAGCCCTGAGTAAGCTCCAAGAGCGAAAGAAGCACAGGAAGGTTGGCCATAGCAGGGGCCTTGGATTTGATTGGTAGATGGGATCCACCGGATAGGACTCCTTCTCAGTGACCTTCAAATCCAGGGCATGGGACATTCTCACGACTTGTTTGGCAAATTTTTGAACATCAGTGGGAGACAAGGAGTCTTCGTCCAGTAGGTCAGGTGGAGGAGAGGGGGCCTGTGGTACGTACGAGATCGAAGACGCTAACGAAACCGAGGAGGAGGATGACGGTGAAGGGCTGCAAGGTCAATGATGCAGTGAGGTAGTCTGTATAGGAGGTGTTGGCGGTACCAGAGGCAGAGGACGAGGCTCCAGCCGTACTGGGGACACTTGACTACCTGTATCCTTCATGAGAGGCTTGACAGGCCGAAAACCGTGAGATGGAGTTATCTCCAATCCAGGGAAAGAAATGTGTGGTGGTGAATGGTAGTGTATGTGTCCAGCCTCCAAACCCGAAGTGAATTGAGAGTGATGGGTGAATGTAAGGGATCTCAGTGGAGACATCAGTGGAAGTTTGAATGCCAAACGGGCCACATCATAAGCACCATATAAATTCTTGAAATACAAGAAGCCAGGTGATGGAGTAGGAGCCCTTCCAGCTGCGTCCTGAGATGTGGTGTCAACGTCAATCTCTATCATGTCCTTACTGAGCAGGTCGTCCCGTGAAACTATGAGCACAGGGGACTAAGCTTGAGTAGTCAGGCAACTCTGGAGTTATTCAGAGATGTTGCCCACTTCTACCTGAACAATCTCCAAGGAGGGAGTAGGAGTCACCTCTGGAGAGTGGGAACGGCTTTGAGCACAAGTCTCTGCCTCCATCACCTGGGCTGGTACAGGTGTTGGAACCGACTCTGCCAGTACTGTAAAGACCTCGGCAGATTGTGGCTGTGTAACAGGCTCAGATGCCACGGTGGCCACCAAAGTGGACCTTGGGAGCCCAGCTGGATGAGGAGAAGAGTGTTTCTCCCTTTTCAGCTTGTCCTGTTTGGATGATGCCGAGGAGTCCCTCTCCTGACTGGAGCCTGATGATTTTGACGAATCTTGGTCCTGAGCATATGTGGAGGGCCTTGAACCACGGTCCTGTGATGGGCCTGACATGGTCCAATGCTTATAAGACTGAGGTATGGCATCTGGATCTGAAGCCACTGATTGACGCTGTGATGGGCTTGAGGATCGATTCTGGCACCTGGCAGTCGGACTTACTGATGGGGAGCGACCCCTCTTCTGAGGCTGGATAGCACAACCTTGGGGAGCTGAAGTAGAGGGAAATGCAGCTCTTGGAAACAACATCTTCTCGTAGAGAAAGGAATAGAGGTGAGAAGAATGCCGCTTACGAGCTTGAGGGGTGAAGGCCCGACAGTGAACACAAGCATCTACATTGTCAGCCTCACCCAGGCAGTTGAGGCACTTCAAGTGCCCGGCAGAGCTTGGAAGCTTCACCTGGCAAACGGAACACCGTTTGAAGGCAGCAGACTTTGACGCCATAATTAACAAATAGGATGAGACAGAAGAAGGATCAAACCAGTCCAGGTCATGCCAAATCCAATTCAAACCAAGTCAGAGGGTCGAGGAGACAGAGAGAGCCAAAACAGTCCAAAGGTCAAAAAGCCAGAA
Organism: Gambelia wislizenii; assembly: GCA_030847615.1. Classification (NCBI taxonomy): domain Eukaryota; kingdom Metazoa; phylum Chordata; class Lepidosauria; order Squamata; family Crotaphytidae; genus Gambelia; species Gambelia wislizenii. Next base: position 376,679,441 of record JAUMIR010000001.1, read on the forward strand.
AAATCCCAACAAAGCCAGTGGAAAATCAAAATCTAAGAACAGTCTAAGTCAATCCGAGAGCAGTAAGACCGAAAGTGAAAGAGCTCTAGCAATAGAAGACCCAACGTGCTGCTCGTGTTGTGGACGAAAAGGAATTGAGGGTAATTAGGCAGGAGCGCCTTTAAAGGGACCGTTAGGATGGGCAGAGTTACCACCAAAATGTTGCAAAAAAAAATTCTGCCTAGCGATCTAGGGCTAGAAAGGTCTTCTTGGAGGGGCATCCTAAGGGCTGCACTTAGGGGTCCCATTAGCCACACTTTGCCCGTCCCTGTTCTAGGGAGAGTTACTGATGCCATAGGTGCCAAAGTTACTAAGGCCTACTGCTCCTCAGAAAACAGTGCTTCATCAAAGAGCAGCTGCCCGAACTACCAAGCCCTCTAATATAGGTTGCTTGAGCTAACTACTACTTTATTTCAGATACTGATTCAAAATACTCATTGCCATGATTAGAAGACAGTTTGAAAGTCAAAACACTAAATCAGTACAAGAAGGAAGGTCTGAAAGCAGTTCAGACATGGAGGCAGGAGGCGTTGGTCCAGAGCTAAGTAGCCAGGGGATATCCACAACTAATAGTCATTACAAAGACCTTTGCTAGTGTCCTGTGGGTCCAGTATGTGAGCAGTTGCACTTCTACCTGGATTACACAGCAGCTGTGTAGGAGGTAAAGCAAAGCCCACACTGCTGGGAGATGAAGACTACTGTTTCTGAGTTGCCATTTTTTCTGATGCTTGGCTTCTGAATAAGTCCTTAGAAGCAAGGTACTTGGAAAGGATGGTCTGGGCAATTGCCTGTGCCATGGGACAGGAGGTTGTCAAACTGCGTATTCCAAACCCCTTGCCTCCAAAGCTTCGCCTTCCCTGAAGCACGACACCAGAGTACTGGCACCCTTCTTTCCCCAAAACTTGTATTGTGTGTGTGTGTGTGTGTGTGTGTATATATATGGTGTGTGTGTGTATGTGTGTAAACTTAAAAAACAAGTAATATGTCACAAGTACATAGGAAGAAATAATCCAATAGTTTTCTCCTACTAGCCCACAAACTGGTTCTTAACATGTAGAAAAATCCATAGATTGTTAACATGGGTTTCTACATGTTAAGAACCAGTTTGTGGGCTAGTAGGAGAATTGGATTATTTCTTCCTATATACTGTAGAATTATCTTTGATAAGGAAGTTCTGTTAAAAACTTCAGCCACTGATGAAGACCCAAGGTTGAAACGCATCTGGCTGCTAACAGTTGTGGACTGCCAAGCAGTAGACATCTTTATTCTTTGATATAAATTGATTGATTGCAGTCATCTGTCTTCCCAAGGACTTCCATATACTGCAAAGTAACAAATTATCTCTGTTAATTGCCTTTTAAAAAGGCTTTTATACTTTTAAGGACTAGAGGTTTTCCCACAAGACCTTTGTGATACTTGTATTTATTTTTTACAGTATATGTTATAATATATTGACTGGATTATTTCATTTCATAGAATCATAGAATCATAGAATTGTAGAGTTGGAAGAGACCACGAGGGCCATCCAGTCCAACCCCCTGCCATGCAGGAATCACGATCAAAGCATCCCTGACAGATGGCCATCCAGCCTCTGTTTAAAGACCTCCAAGGAAGGAGACCCCACCACGCTCCGAGGGAGTGTGTTCCACTGCCAAACAGCTCTTACTGTCAGAAACTTCCTCCTAATGTTGAGGTGGAATCTCTGTTCCTGGAGCTTGCGTCCATTCTTCCGTGTTCTAGTCTCTGGAGCAGCAGAAAACAAGCTTGCTCCATCCTCAATGTGACACCCCTTCAAATACTTAAACAGGGCTATCATATCACCCCTTAACCGTCTTTATTCCAGGCTAAACATACCCAGCTCCCTAAGTCTTTCCTCGTAAGGCATAGTTTCCAGACCTTTCACCATTTTAGTCACCCTCCTCTGGACACGCTCCAATTTGTCAATATCCTTTTTGAATTGTGGTGCCCAGAACTGGACACAGTATTCTAGGTGAGGCCTGACCAAGGCAGAATAGAGTGGCACTATTATTTCCCTTGATCTAGACACTATACTTCTATTGATGCAGCCCAAAATCGCATTGGCCTTTTTAGCTGCTGCAACACACTGTTGACTCATGTTCAACTTGTGGTCTACTAGGACTTCTAGATCCCTTTCGCACGTAGTCTTGTTCAGCCAGGTCTCCCCCATCCTGTATCTATGCATTTTGTTTTTCTGTCCTAAGTGCAGTACCTTATATTTCTCCGTATTGAATTTCATTTTATTAGCTTTGGCCCAGCTTTCCAGTCTATCCAGGTCATTCTGAATTTTGATCCTGTCCTCTAGGGTATTAGCTACTTCTCCTAATTTGGTGTCATCTGCAAATTTGATAAGTATGCCCCTAATTCCCTCATCCAAGTCATTGATAAAGATGTTGAATAGCACTGGGCCCAGGACAGAACCCTGTGGCACCCCACTGGTCACATCTTTCCAAGACGAAAAGCAGCCACTGCTGAGCACCCTTTGGGTTCAGCCGGTCAACCAATTACAAATCCATTGAACAGTTAACTTGTCTAGCCCACATTTTATAAGCTTGTTTGCAAGAATGTCATGGGGAACCTTGTCAAAGGCCCTACTGAAATCAAGTTATACAATATCCACAGTGTTCCCTTCATCTACCAAGTTGGTAACTTTATCAAAAAAAGAGATCAGATTAGTCTGGCATGACTTGTTTCTCTGAAACCCATGTTGACTTTTTGTGATTATGGCATTGCCTTCTAAATGTTCACAGACTCTCTGTTTAATGATCTGCTCTAGAATCTTCCCTGATATTGATGTCAGACTAACTGGACAATAATTGTTGGGATCCTCTTTTTCCCCCTTTTTGTAGATGGGGACAATGTTTGCCCTCCTCCAGTCTGCTGGGACTTCTCCTGTTCTCCAGAAGTTCTCAAATATTATTGCCAATGGCTCTGAGATTACATTTGCCAGCTCTTTTAATACCCTTGGATATAGTTCATCTGGTCCTGGAGATTTAAATTCATTTAGATTAAGAAGGTATTCCTGTACTCTCTGGCTTTTCTTTGCAAACGAAGATTCAGGAAGGACTCATCCTGCACTTTCTGCAAGCACGCTGATGACTGTCCTTCGAGCCTGTGCAATGGATTTTTCTGGTGGAGCGCAGCATGCACAGAACTGGCCTCACCCTTTAAACCAAAGGTTCATCTATGTGACATATTACTTGTTTTTTATGTTTACACGCGCGTGCGCGCGCACACACACACACACACACACATACAATACAAGTTTCTTGAATTTTCAGTTATTTCATAACCCCTAACCTCAGTTGCTTTCTTTTATTGGTATTGGTTAGGTTTAATTTCCCCTTTTGTTTTATCTTTACCCTTCTTTTCCCAACAATGAAGATGTTGACTTTCCCTTATTCTCTTCATGGTGCCATGTGTGCGCGCACACATGCCTGTTGACTTGTGGCGACTCCATGAATTTCATAGGGTTTTTAAAAGTAAAGAATACTCAGAGGTGGTTTGACAATTCCTTCCTCTGAAATATAGCCTACAGCTCCTGCACGATGGCCTTTTCCCTCCTCCCATTTTGTATGCCAGCATAGGTGCCCAACAGGATCTGCCAGAATTCCAACACTCTGTGTCTACAATAGAAGCCATAGAATCATAAAATCATAGAATTGGAGAGTTGGAAGAGACCACGAGGGCCATCCAGTCCAACTCCCTGCCATGCAGGAAATCTTGATCAAAGGATCCCCGACAGGTGGCAAACCAGCCTCTGTTTAAAGACCTCCAAGGAAGGAGACTCCACCATGCTCCGAGGGAGTGCGTTCCACTGCTGAACAGCTCTTACTGTCAAAAAGTTCCTCCTAATGTTGAGGTGGAATCTCTGTTCCTGGAGCTTGCATCCATTGCTCCGTGTTCCAGTCTCTGGAGCAGCAGAAAACAAGCCCGCTCCATCCTCAGCGTGACACCCCTTCAAATACTTAAACAGGGCTATCATATCACCTCTTAAACGTCTTTTTTCTAGGCTAAACATACCCAGCTCCCTAAGCCTCTCCTCATAAGGCATGGTTTGCAGACCTTTCACCATTTTAGTTGCCCTTCTCTGGACATGCTCCAATTTGTCAATATCCTTTTTGAATTGTGCTGCCCAGAACTGGACACAGTATTCTAGGTGAGGTCTGACCAAGGCAGAATAGAGCGGCACTATTACTTCCCTTGATCTAGATACTATACTTCTATTGATGCAGCCCAAAATTGCATTGGCCTTTTTAGCTGCCGCATCACACTGTTGACTCATGTTCAACTTGTGGTCTACTAGGACTCCTAGATCCCTTTCGCACGTAGTCTCGTTCAGCCAGGTCTCTCCCATCCTATATCTGTACATTTCATTTTTCTGCCCTAAGTGCAGTACTTTACATTTCTCCGTGTTGAATTTCATTTTGTTAGCTTTGGCCCAGCTCTCCAGTCTATCCAGGTTATTCTGAATTTTGATCCTGTCCTCTAGGGTATTAGCTACTCCTCCTAATTTGGTGTCATCTGCAAATTTGATAAGTATGCCCCTAATTCCCTCATCCAAGTCATTGATAAAGATGTTGAATAACATTGGGCCCAGGACAGAACCCTGTGGCACTCCACTGGTCACATCTTTCCAAGACGAAGAGGAGCCACTGCTGAGCACCCTTTGGGTTTGCCCGGCAACCAATTCCAAATCCATTGAACAGTTAACTTGTCTAGCCCACATTTTACAAGCTTGTTTGCAAGAATGTCATGGGGAACCTTGTCAAAGGCCTTACTGAAATCAAGGTATGCGATGTCCACAGCATTCCCTTCATCTACCAAGTTGGGAACTTTATCAAAAAAAGAGATCAGATTAGTCTGGCATGACTTTTTTTTCTGAAACCCATGTTGACTTTTTGTGATTATGGCATTGCCTTCTAAATGTTCACAGACTCTCTGTTTAATGATCTGCTCTAGAATCTTCCCTGGTATTGATGTCAGACTAAATGGACGATAATTGTTGGGATCCTCTTTTTTCCCCTTTTTGAAGATGGGAACAACGTTTGCCCTCCTCCAGTCTCCAGTGTGACCCTTCAGAGTCCCCACCCCTGGAAACCAAGTACAGGCTAGTTCTTATAGAGTTGATCTACTCAGGAGGGCATCTTATTAATGAGTATCCCTCATTCACAAGGAATTCTTCAACTTAAATTGCAGGCTTAGTTGGCCTCCAGACACAAGTGACATCCTGATTCTGTCCCATCTGATTCTGTCCATTACCTGAGGGGAAGATTTGGCCACTGCTTCTCCTGAGATTTCAGTATTGTCCTTATGTGCCTGAAGATCACTTTTTAAAAAATTATTTACAGATCGATCACTTTTTAAAAAGTTCTTTACAGGTCGAGCCCTGTATCTCAGGGAATACTTTCCAAGATCCCCTGCGGATGCTTGAAACCATGGTTAAAAGGGAACCCTATTATTTTCAGTGAGACGAAGACAGGAAGTTGACCAAAGAATCATGTTGGAGGACCTAGAAATGCCTAGAGGGGACATATTTTTTCAGACATGGATAAGTGAAACCATGGATACCAAATCTGTAGATAAGGGGATCAACCTTTATTTTCATATTTTAGATACCCTTTACAAACAATGCACACTCCCTGACACCCCCTTACAACCCATCAGATCAGTACAAACATATATCAGAGTTTCACACATCAGATCAACCAAGCATGTTTATATTGTATCCAGACACTGCCCATAGATCTCCTTTTCCAATTGGGGATCGCTATGTGAAAAGGTACTGTTTCAAAACTATAGCTGATTCATTGGCAGTTTACGTATTAAAATCAGGTGCATGATATGGAACAGACATGGTGACCAGATCTTTGTGAAAGCATCTTCCTTTACCTCAAGGTCATTTGACACAAGATGCTTCTCTATAATGGTCGGCTTGGGGAGATCCAGGTTATCTTCTTATGAAGATTTGGGCAATGAGGGGGATGTCACTACTGCTGCTGCTGTCTCACCTCAACTTATTGAGAAGCATGCTAGGCATAAAAGAATCAAAAGCTACTGGTGTGTCCAACAGAATCAATATAGTCAGCCATATCCTACTCTCAGCAGTCCAGGTAACCAAGGCAGTTTCTGTTCCAAACACAGGTCTAAAGCTGGGTTAGAATGAATCTAGCAAATTTGTCTCTTTCAAGAGTTTCTGCAGTTAACCAGAAACTACTCTTGACTAACAGCATGTCTGTAATTTTGTCTGGTCATCTTTTATCTCAATCCAGCACTGTTTTCTGGAATCTTGTATCTGTTATCTAACACTCTAAGGCAGGGTTTCTCAACCAAGGTTCCCTGGAATCCTAGGGTTCCATGATATGTCACTAGGGATTCTGTAAGAGTTCATGATTGGGGGAAAAAACTTTTTGAGCCTTAGATACAATACATTTTATACAGAGGTTCCCTAAAATCTGTAATTTTTTGCAGGGGTTCATTTTGTATTCCCTGATATCTGAAAATTATTTCAAGGGCAAATCTGAAGCTTTCTTGGTTTATTTTGAATTGTAATATTGCATGCATATATCATCTGATGGATTCTTGTTGGAATATTGATTATGTGGTTAATATGATACATGAACTGGTTTCCATTCTACACCAGTTGGCCACTGTGAGAAAAAGGATACTGGATTAATAATAATAATAATAATAATAATAATATTTATTTTTACCCCGCTCACTGTTAAAAACAATTGGGGCAGTGTACAACAATTAAAATACAACAATACTGAGTAAAATCCCTAAGCACCACCCACCCCACCCTCCCCCATAAAAAGATATTAAAGACTAGACAGATCTTTCACTTTATCTAGCTAAAGTCAGTGGAATCTTGCCTTTGATCTTATCTTGAACAATTTCTCACCAGAGAGATTCTTCATATGTAATATTTAATTAAATATTATTTCCCAAACAGTTTTAATGTTTGAAAGCTTTTTAATTAATGTTAACAGGGAGTATTAACAATTATGGTAAATACTTTTTATTTAAATTCTCCTTTGATTTTTTTTTTTTTAGCAGAAAATACTTTAAAAGTTTTACCAATTCTTTGATGTAGCTGAAGGATGTTGACTTTATGTAGTGACAGTACCAACACTATTGCATAATTAAGACTGCATAATTAAGAATTGCCCTGAAGATAACTTTATTAGTACAATATCTTCTCAATTGCATGTGTGATTTGCATTGTAAAATAGCAGGGGTGATATAACTCTGCCCTACACAAACTGAGCAAACTGCTTCCAATATTATGTTTTCCTCATACATATATACCTAATATGCATATTTCTGTTGAAGAAGTCACACATACATGTGTCAAACATGACATTATGCACACTCCAAGTGTCATGTATTTTGTGTATGAAAAGAACTGGAGCTCTGCTCCATCATCCACTGTAGAACTTCAAAAAACAAGAAACACACCTCCTTATATTTTCTATATGAAATGCTTTCTTCCTATTAGTAATCCTCAAAATAGGGTTATCACCTCAGTAAGATGCAGACATTGCTGAGTTTGCATATCTTCAATACATCTTTGACCCAATTAATCTTTATTTCACCTGGATGCCATCACAGGAAAGCATCCTCTTCTGTGTACTTACCCATTGTAGTTTAGTTGCAGTGGAACATAGAGCAGACCTCCCCAAATTTTTAAAGGTGTGACACATGCCTTCCTTCATTTCTTCTTCAACTGTGTGTTGGTAACATTGGGAAGAAGAATCTGAGATTCTCCGGAGATGGAACTGATCTGTAATTTTGGCTTTGTGTCCTCTGCTTTATGTTTTCTTGTTTCTTTATTCTACACTGTTAACTTTTAAAGTTTCTTGTGCCCTAAATGTACCTTTTGTAAATGCACCAAGTAACAATAAGTTGCTACATTGATAGTTATTTCTATACATCAAAGTACATCTGATCAATTAATGTAAGTTTTTCAAGGCTTTAGTAAGCAATCTAGAATTAATTTTCTTAGCAAGGTAAGGCTGCTTTTGTGGAAAAGGCCAATGCAGCTGCTACTAACCCTCATACTCCTGACACAGGATCTTCCTTCAGCATCTGCAGTGGCCTCAAGCTGTCCCTCAATGTTGAAAGTGATGGAGGTGACCTCAGCCCGCATCAGCACTGACATCAACACCTGTTGCATTCTTGGGAACTCACACCACCCCCAGTAACAGAAGATATTCCAGTTCTGACTGCTCCTGGCTGTGGTGCTGCTGGATGTAAAACAGGTTCAGGAGAAGCAGCCAACCTCTAAGGCTAGAATAAATTCCTGCTGGAACAGGAATGTAAGAAATCCAAGATGTTAAAAAGAAAAGAAAAGAAAGCTATGAGAGCAAAGTCACCTCCTTTTCTCTTATGGAGTTGGTACTGTGATATATACTCCATGATATCTTGGACATGTATAAATTGTACCCTATGCCATTGGTACAATCACTGAATGCGGTCCTGGAGGAAATGCAGTCGTCTGAGGCTCAATATTATTGATTTTGTTTGATTGGAAGTATACCCTGCCCTGCCTCATATGGGCAGCTAACAGACTTACATAAAAACATGGTTAAAAATCACAGATTACAAATAGATCAAACAGATCACATCATGCAGTTCTAAAATTACCAATAAAAAGAAAGCCTTTACTTCTGAAGGAGACATTAAAGCCAACTTCTCCTGCCTAAGCCTTGTTGACATGATCAGTCATGTTGACCTCCCTTCAGGTCTCCATCCTATTAAAGGGAATATTCTTAGGATCATTTTCCATTTTAGCGTCATCCTGATCAAAATTCAGTTGATACATCTTACTGTTCTTCAGGCCTGCTTAGAGGGAAGATTCAAGGCACTGTTAACTGGGTTTGTTTTGTTTCTCTTGGTACTACAAGTTCCTGAGGGACTGGGCACAAAGATCACTGGAGTAAGGTAATTAGTTTAATGAGCATTTTTATAATGTCTATGATAAGCATCAGGTTCATTCCTAAACCTTGGGATTATTAATGAAGATCTGTGATTATGAAAATGGTTTCCAGCCCACCAGATATATCTACACCAACTTCTTTTATTTCAGTAGCACTTGTAGCCTTTGCTCTGCCTGGGTGCTCATCTGTTTGCATCATCAATCTTTTCACTTCTGACAAGCTCATCCATTTCATCAGTAGACTGACATACTTTGGACATATCATGAGAAGACATGAGAAATGACAATAATGCTTGGTAAAGGAGAAGGCAGTAGGAAAAGAGGAATACACATTACAGGTGGATAGACTCAATCAAGGAAGCCATGGCCCTGAGTCTGTAAGACCTGAGCAGGGCTATTGGTAACAAGGTGGCTTGGAGGTCTCTCATTCATAGGGCAATTAACAACAACAAACCTATTACCACAGCACCAACTACTGTTACTAGCCCATCCTCAATAGCAGTGGGGGTTTTGGGGGGGGGTACCATTAACAATACAGACACAATATTTTTACAAGTATTCACAGTATGACAGAATGCCTGCACTGAAGATCTTGTTCTGTATGGATTCTGGAAGTGGGGGAAAACCCTCTAGGGGAATAAAATGTTTCACCTTTGTGTATAAGAGCCAAATTATTTGTAAACCAGACAGTTTTTCATTTTGATAGAAATAATTCCTGACACTTATTAACTGGGTGCTGATCAACTTTTGACTATTTTAAAATTATGCTTTGAGGCTTGTTAAAGTATTTTTGTAGAGCTTTTTGTACTTTACATTCTTTAACTACCTATTTCTGATATGAGCTGTTTATGTGGATAGTTCATAGAAAAGTTCAACTGAGAGGCTTGATTGGCATACAAATGGGATGTTTGTAATTTTAATCAAATTTAAGATTAGGACATACTTCAAATAATATGTCAAAGTGATGTTACTAAACTTAAAATCTAATGACAACCTCTTTCACTGCTAGTTAAAGCCTAGCTGTAGTGCCTGTGGCAATGCATGATGGCACTTCAGAGCATGCAGAAACAAAGCAGTCAAGTATTTAAAGAAAAGTGAGTGACTAAACTGAACAAAAGAATGTGACCTGACTATATCGTAGTAGGAAATTATAGTTTGGATAGAAGACATAATTACACTAAAAACTGAATTTCTTAAAGCAGATTTGAAATTTGGAAAAGTTATAAAACCAAAAGGAAATTGCCTGCTACTTTCTGTTGAAAATTTTGTTGAATTGCATTGTGCTCTATTATTTTTTTGTACAGTATGGCCACAGTCACCAATGGGGAAAATTATGAAAACAGTTTTTATCCCATTATAATTAAATAATATAGATACAATGGAAAGAACAGAATGTGTAGAAGGATATGGAAAAAGCAGAGAGATTAGGGCAATGAACTTTAAAAGACTTCTAGTATGAGAGCCAGTAGCCTATAATAAACATTTAACAGAAGTTGGACAAAAGTTACAATTAAATAAATTTAGTCATGACAAGAGTTGCTACTAGATAATTCTTCATTCTGCTGATCAAAAAGCACTGTACAATTTTTTGTCTTTTCCCCACTAGATTATTATTATTTTTTTAACAAAAAAAGTAGTGAGGAAACACAGGAAGATTACTAATGGAAATTAGCAGCCTGGTTCACTGGCACTGCAAGCCAGGGATCTGTGAGAATGTTGGCTTTCTATGGATCAGTTGCTACGACTTGCAGCAGGAATGCCCAACCATTCCCATTTGCCCATTAATTCCTATTTACGCAGGAATGGCTAAACAAACTGTGGTTTGTTTCTTGTGATGTGGAAACCCAATAGAGAACCATCTCTCTCACTTGTTTCCCCCCTGGAAGAAACAGGAGAGACATCTCAGGATGCTAAAAAGCTGGTCTTTATTTACTAAGATCTCACATCATATATGTGTGTGTGCCTTCATGCATACATGTGCTTTATTAGCAAATAAAGACCATCTTTTTAGCATACAGAGACACGTGTCATTTTCCCCCTGGATTTCATTGGATGCTCTCCAGGTTTTGCTGTTGCTTGTTTCCCTCATGTCAAGCTAGAGAATTAACTCTAAAGCAATTAAGTCCCCCCTATCTTGCTAGAAAAGAGCCCAGACAGAAAGATGGCTCCTGCCAGGTGCACATACCGCAACTGCCCCAAGACCTAAGGTCCATGGTCCTGAAATTTACTTGAATTCTCCCTTGCCATAATATTGAAATGTGAACAGCATTGTCTGACCTGCTGTGAAATCATGTGAATGAGACAGAATGACTGCAAAACATAGTGTCATCTGGAACTACCCTAAATCTAATGTAAACCTTCAGATTACTTTTGCTTTTAAAAAGCCTTAGTCGTGAGCAATTTTAGCACCCAATGGGCCAATCCAGTAAGGAATCTCATATCATAATTGTCATTATGTTTGAATTAACTGAATAAATCACTTAACACTATTCTAAAATATTGCTTGCTAACATTGTAACACTTAGCAGTGTTTAAGCAAGTGTTTGACTCTACTGTATATTCTACTGTATAATTTATTTTGATCTCCTCTCTCCACCATGGTAATATCTTTCCATGCTGATGGGACTGCATGCTCCTGTGAGGCAAGAGGCTATGCTGGTCATAGCATTGCTGTTGGTAGGGTCTCCTGCATCAGATAGGCTTTTCCTGAGGAGCCAGACCAAAGCTGCCAAACAGCTACTGTGCAGCATCAGTGGTGAGGGGAGACATTGGGTAAGAAGTGTCAAGGATAATGGAACATACAGTCCCAGAATCCTAACAATAAATTCTCACTGTGGGCAAGAAATACAGTCTGACTTGACTTTCAATTAAAAGCAGTCCTCAAAGACAGTTAAAAAAAAAACAACAATTAGCTCATTGCAGAGCACAGCTGCATGCCTTATCTTTCCTGGGAACCAGCCTGTGTTTTGAAGTACTAGCTGCTGAGAAGTGAGTTCCTGTGTTTGGTCTTATCTTATCTGTATGTACTATTGCAGGTATGAGTAGACACTGAGATGCTGTTTTACTCTGTACTCAGAGAGAGCTGTTCTTTGCGTTCTAGTGAAGAGAAGGCTGCATCATTTCAAGCAGCCAGAATGTAGTCTGTTTTTGTAGTACTTTTGTAGAACTTTATAATAAAACTGAAAAGGATATTTTTCGTCTGTCTCCATGTCTCCATGCATCTACACACCTAGGTATGCAGAGGGGCGTCTATTTCCTCATGCTTCTGCTATTCTGCTATTGTTCCCTCTGGGCATGTATAAACTTCTCAGAGGGGCTGCCTATCTCTCAAACACAATAGCAGTGGCACGTTAGCTAACCCTTGTTAGTACTGTGCAGAAGGAGGCACCAGTAAACCACTTCTGAATGTTTTTACCATGGAAACCTATGATGAGATAATCCAAAGTGAAACACAAACTAGAGCCCAAAGATGAGACTCCCAGGTCAGGAGGCACTGGACCAGCTTCTGGGGAAAAGCAGAAGACAAGTACGAGTAGTGCTTTGTCAAATGACGCAACTGGACACAGTCTGAAAGGACATTCAATTTCTGATACATTCAGAAGTGAAAATCTGAAGCTGCACAAAATACATTCCTATTATTTAATGTATTTAATAGGAACATGGAATGTGAGAAGTATCAATCAGGGAAAGTAGAACACGGTAAAGCTAAACATGGAATGTATAAACATTGCAATACTTGGGGATAGTGAAGTAAAGTGGAGAAGAAAGGGACATTTTCAGTCATATAATTACACAGTGTTCTCCTCCCAAAATGAAAATCTAAGAAGAAATGGGGTGGCATTTCTTCTTAGTGAGGAAGAGGAAAGGGGTAGCAAAAGCAGGCAGGGGATATAACATAAAGTTTGACCAAATAATTTCAGTAAGACTCCAAGGAAAACCATCAATATAACCATAATCCAAGTTTATGCCCCAACCACAGAGGCAGAAGAGGAAGAAATTGAAAGACTCTATGCTGGATGGTGTCTAGGAGGAAATGGCTCACACACCAAAACAGTACATGTTGATAATCATACACAATTAGAACACAAAAGTAGGAAACAGCAGAACCAAACTTTGTAAGAGAATTTGGCCTAGGATCAAAAAGTGATTGGAAGCAGAAGATGAAGTCATGACTCATTAGGAGTGCTAATGCTTGGTAAAGTGGAATGCAGTAGGAAAAGAGAAAAACTGCATTATAGGTAGATCGACCCAATCAATGCCCAGAGTTTGCAGGACCTTAGCAGGCTGTTGATAACAGAGTGGTTTGCAGGTCTCTCATTCATAGGCTCACCTTAAGTCAAAGCCAGCTTAAGTGCCATTAGCAGAAATAAACCAAATATTAAATTTACTTTTATTTCATGTTGCATTTATTTTGTTGAAAAGTAGGTTTTGTATGATTCTGCATATGTGTGCATCTATGCACGAGATGATTTAACACTGATCAGATTGTAAGAACAAATGTAATATACTGCATTTGGATATTGATGTTGATATAAAATGTCTACTTAGCAGCATCTATAGTAAGAATCTATGAAGAGTTAAATAGTTAAGTAGTCATAATTTTACATTCTGGATTCTTTGCTGAGGTGTTACGGAGAGGGTCATTCTTTCAGACTTATGAAAAAGAATTATGAAGCCAACTGTAAAATGGATCATTTGTGGGATACATTTTGAGCAGCGTGAGCCAAAGCAAATGCAGGTTAAAAACCAGAGACTAGAACCTATGCTTTTACAAAGCAAAGGTGATATCATATATTTATTTCTGTAGATGAGAAGTAAAGTGTTGCTTTCTGATCATTTACCGAGGCATGCTAAGGTGAATTTTAATTATGACTAAATTGTGGTATTACTCTGTCATACCCCGAACATCTGTTCCCTTCAGGAATGATGATTTATGCGGGCTATCAGTAGAGACAGCTTGCTACAGCTTATGTCACGGTTTGTGGGAAGATGGGGTTGTATTCCCCCAAATAACAGCTTTTATATGGATACCAGCCAGTGTGTTATTAAGGTAATAGGGGAAAGAGAGCACGATATGTTCACTTTTAATTCTTAAGCCAAATATTGACTTTACCTTTTTTCTTCCAGACCATCTGTTGTTAATGAAGAATGCAACTTGGACGTTGAATGGTCTAGCCTTTCCTAGAGGTGTCAGCAGAAGCCAAGCCAAACCTGTGCTTTCCAAACGCATGAAGAAACTTACAGAGAAGCCCTCCATAAGACTTTTGGTGTTCAAGAACTTCATGGGCCAAGATGGTTATGAAATATCAGCTCCATCAAACCAAATGGAAAAGGTAAATCAGAACATGGAAGAGCCAAAATATGTGGAAAGGAGCATTTTATCTTGGCCTTATGTTTGCTGTTTATCCTATCTAATTATGAATGGGATGGAGATCCAGCTGTAACTTTTACAAACAATTCCATCAACACACCTAGTTACTGGAAAGACACTATTTGTGGACTGAAGTTTTTTTGTTTTTGCTTTTAATTAGGCCATTGCCTTCAATCTTTCTGCTCTGAAATTTTCTCACAGAACTAAAAATTGCTTCAGAAAATATACAGAAATTTATAATGTGAAGCATTGGTGTGGGTTTATACTAACTAGTGTGAGATTACCCCAGTAGCAATTCAGGAGTGTCATATTGTACTATGCAAGTGTCACAAAACAACTCAATAAAGTGGAAAGATACAGTGCTGCTTTAAGTCCCTTAGGGCCCAAGTTGCAAAGAAAACCCAACAGGTTTTTGCTTGGCAAAAGGACAAAGCCATCTCCTTCTGCACTGCTTTCCAGGATTTGATCCTGGTATAGGTATAATGAGTTGGGCCATCAGCCACTAGGTAGATGAATTTTGGAGTCCTTGTTAGCACCATGGGCAGATGTTAACAGCAAGTGGTATAGAAAGGATTAATTTGTATTAGTGGCTTTCTTAGATACTTGTTTGCATTATCTTGGGAGTTTGAGGCTGGGGAAAGAAATTAAGTCTGAGAATTGAAGGGAAGTGAAATTTCTTTCTTTCTTTCTTTCTTTCTTTCTTTCTTTCTTTCTTTCTTTCTTTCTGCAACCTGCTTGCACAGTTCTTGGCTATGGGGGAGGGGAAATGAAGCATGCTTGTGCACTTTAATTTACTTTGTTTGCTTTTGTACTACAAAACCCTTGGAAGTTTATCATCCATATGCCTTGTTTGTGTGTGGGGTGCACGCCAGCCAGTCACCCCATAGCCATCCATGGGGAATTGAATTGCTGGTCAATGATAGTCTGTCTATAATTAGTTGTATAGGGGCCCAATTCTACCATTGACTACGAAGAGATGGTAGCCCTATCAGAGAAAGGGCTTTAATGCTTATCTGCTGTATTCCATCTCTTGCATCATTTCATACAGTCATAGAACTGGAAGGGGCCACAAGGGCCATCTAGTCCAACCCCCTGCAAAGCAGGAATCCTCAGCTGATGCATCCCTGATGGAATCCCCTGTTAATTCAGTTTGGCTTCCTTTGAACCAGAGGTCCCTCCACTTCCTTCACTCCCACCAAGTCATAGAGTTGAAAGGGGATCCAAAGGCCATCTAGTCCAACCGCATGCTATGCAGGATCACACAACTACAGCACTCCATCCGACCTCTGTCTAAAGCTCTCCAAAGAGGGAGGATCCACCGTCCTCTAAGGCAGTCTCTTCCATTCTTGAACAGCTCTTACCCTAAGGAAGTTCTTCCTAATGTTTAGGGTGGAATCTCTTTACTTAAAATTTGAAACCATTGATTCATGCCCTAATCTCTGGAGCAGCAGAAAAGAAGCTGGTTCCATCTACTACTGTTTGTTTATATTCATGAAGGATGGCTATCATGCCAGTCTTATCCAAGCTAATCATCAATAAAACTTATAGCAGTAACATGTGTAAATGTTCAATACCAAACAAAATCTTTGTGAGGCCTGAAATTAAACCCAGTTCCAGAACTGAACTTTTGAATCTAACTCTTTTTTTCAACTTATATGGAACAGAAAACCTTTGACAACTTTATTTAATGCAAGCTGTATTGCTATGAGAAAGAAGTGCATTTTGCCTCTGGATTTGTGTGAAAACATTTTTATTGCATACATTTTGTTTTTATTTGTTTTGAAACTATGGAAGAAGAAAAAACACCAAAAACAGGAAGTTAAAGAACTTTGTGGTAATGAGGAGGGACAAAATTGGACAAGAAAAACAGAGGGGGGGGGCGAGAGCAGGGATATAAACAAAGTAGCTTGGGAAACAAATGAAGAAAAGGTGACTTCTTTGTTTTAGCTTTGGAGTTAGATGGCAGCAGGAATCTGGAATCTTCCTTTTCTTCATAAAGATCACCTTTTCTGTTCTGTTTTTTCATCTAAGAACTATCGCACGTAGGGATGAACAGATAACTTCCTCTATAAAGATATAATGGCACTGTTACACTTGCTTGTTACCAAATGACATCTCCTTCCCTTCCTTAGCCAGACATTTAGTTGAAACTGAACTTTTGCCATGAGGTGACAGAAACAATTAGAGCCAAGCTGGAATAGAAATACTTTTTATTTTTAAAAAAATCACTTCATAGTATCCTACCTTTTAGCAGTGTTTTGGAGGTTGCATGAAAAGGAAATGAAAAGGCAAATGCAAGTGGGCTGACTTTTTATGATGTAGACAATGTGATGTGGGGAATGATTTCTGTGGGAAATGCTTTCTGTTTCATTTGGTAATGTTCACATCCAGAGATGTTGTTTAGCCAAAACAACTGGTTTAATAATGTTGTGACATATCTACGTTCACTATAGCCCTCTGCAGCATTTCCCCTGCTTGTCTGTAGAGCTAAAACTGGTGATGAGGATGTGAGTGTGCAAAGAAGCCCCAGCTCTGAACTCTGTGTGCTCAGAAGTATTCAGACCTTTGAACATTTAATAGAATGGCCCGTGGCAAGGTATTTTTCTTGTGTGATTAAATATGGTTACAGAGCAACTTGATTAGGAACCTGAGTTCCCAGTCATGAGAACTCTATAACAGTGGTCAATTATGCATGGTTAGTGGGCTTTGTTGAACTTGACACTTGACAACTACAGATCTAAATTACATTTGGGTGAATACCAGTATTTGGGGATAGGCCTTATGTCCCACTGGCCCAATTTTAGTTCTGCTCATGTGAATGCCTGTACAGGGTTTATATGGTCCTTGATTTGCTGAGATCACTTGAGGAACAAAGAATCAGGAGAAAAGATTTATGCTGAAGAAGCATTGGCAGAAATATTTCAGTAAACAACCACAAATTTAAGATAGCATTAAATATTTTAAAGGGTTGTAGTAGCCCACAAGAGTTCTATACCCCTCTTAGAACAAAAATAGGTAACCATACAGTACCAAGTATATTGATGCTTTTTTTTTACTATTGTCAAGCTTTGAGTATTTAGTGAGACTATTTTTGAAGTTTTTAGATATTTGCACCATGAGACTGAACCTTACTTCACCAGCAAAGCACATCTACAACATGCATGGAGAAAGAACTGAAGATCTCATAAATGGTAAGCAGAAATTGTACAATATACTGTCCTAAAATAAATAAATCAATCACTTAATTCTTGTATGAATAAATACTTTAGAAATCAAAGTAGACTTGATGGAATTTGTACCGTTCAAAGGGTGATTCCAGATGTGGCCATTCATTGTGAAATGGCCATGGCTTGTTCACTCACATTTTAACATTGAAGGTTCTACTAATAAAAAAATATATATTGTTCAGTCATTTTGATTTTATCTCCTTAATAGCTTTTTTTTGTCTGTGTGTGTGTGATAAGAAAAAAGATGGAGGAAATGGTATGAAAATGTCATAAACAGAAGACCAAGTGATGGGCAATCCACCAACTAATTCTTTGAATTAGGCTGGGTTTGCATAATAAAAGCCTCACCTGTAAGCACCACCACTGAAATCCTTGTGTATTTTCCCAGTGTTTTTGTAGACTATCCAACTTTTAAAATGTTTCCTCTGTTGGTTCTCACCTACTAGATTAATTCCTCTTTCCAACACTGCTGATCTTATTGTCTTTCCTCCCGCATTAGAGTTCCTCCTACTCAGTGGTGTGTGTCTCTGTGTTTCCTTCATCTGCCCCAAAGAGGGAAGAATTGAGAGTGGACAAATGCTATTCATGTCTGAGAAAAGAGGCAGCCTCATGTAGAGTGTCAATTCAATCCATAGAGCACTATCACAGTGCACTTCTATTGAAAATTACAATTTATGAGGGAGACTTCAGCACTATTAATTTTTTAAAATGATATCAGCACTGATATCCTATGATGCCCATCCTCAGTCAGAGTAACACATATTGCAATATGTTGTAGAGTTTCTTCTGGACAGACATTTCATAAAGAAATTGCCATAGTAGAGAGTCTGAACTTAAAATAGAAAGGTTTTAAAAATGGAATAGTTGCACAATGCCTTTTAATTGTGAGCAGTAGGTGCCATCAGTCTAGCAGCACCCTTTGAATACTTCTGTCTGAAACCTTCTCAAGAGAAAGCAATTGGAATTAGTATCGGTATTTCAAACAGGGATATGCACCTTTCCCCATTTAAACCCAGCATTATTCCACTTGGCTTAACTAGGGTGAGTATTGTCTTTGTAATGGGAGGGAATGACTGCCATCAGTAGATGCCCTCAGAAGGGCCTAATGCAGACATGATTTGCTGCCTGCTTTTTAGTATACCTGATACTTGGGTTCAGAGATTGTTGGAACTGGAAGTTAAAGAGCATGTGAGTGCACACATACTTTTTAATTTCCAGGTGATATTCAGCCCAATCTGTATCTGTGTGCATCCAACCAAACTGCAATGCATAGAGCTCAAGGAGGAGAGAGATCATGAGAGAGGTGAAGCAGCTATCAGTCTTGCTCCATTGCATGCTTTCTGCTGGTCCACATCAGGGATGGAAAGAATATTTTCTATTTTAAAAAGGGATTTCCCAAAAGTTTGAAAGCCCTAGTGGGAAGAATAATAGAGCAGTGAGACTTTTCCCCAATTTGCTTCCAATAGTGGAATATCCAAATGTGTTCTGGAGGATATTTTTGCAGAGATAAACGTGTGGCTTTTTTTGTGCAAAAAAAATGTTTTCTGCATAGGGAACAGGGTTTTTTTCACATGAAATGTGTTTTTATGTAAAAATACCACATTTTTCTATGTAGAAAATATCTTGGGAAAGCATCAGGATGCTCTAATATGGGAAGAATCAAGCGAGCCTGTGCAATGGATTTTTCTGGTGGAGCACAGCGTGCACAGAACTGGCCTCACCCTTTAAACCAAAGATTCATCTGCTTTGCAAGCATGGACGTAGCAGTGAGGTCCTTGGGTTGTAGGTTTGATTAGAGTTTCCTTCTCTTAGATGGTTGACCTTACAGGGTTGGACGAGCACCATCTGCCTGGGTTTGGGATTAGAGTTTTCCTTCTCCTAGGATGGTTGCCACAAGGCTAGAGAGCCCATCTGCCCTTTGACGCTCTTTGTCAGACCCTTCGGTTTTGACCTGTCTGGCATGGGAGACCCTACCGGTGACTATTATGCCACTGCCAGCATAGCTCAAAACATCATTAGGGTACGCAAGCCTCTCTCCCACGAAAAGGGGGCGTCAATGGAGAGGGAAGAATACTGAGTAGAAATATTAATCTTCCTCTGCAACAGAGAGGAAAGTACAGTAATTATTTACTGCATGCAAGGATGAAATATTCAAGAATTAACATCTCTAGTCCATATAACCATTTTGGGTCACATTGGTATTGTAAAGGGCCAGAACAATAGCCGCAGCTGCCAAACTGCACAGCCAGCCCAAGGAGAAAGAGGATGTAGCAGGTGCGCTCCAAATAGTTTATTGAGGTACCCAGGTAGCTGCTGCTCAGGGGCTGCTTGGCTCAGGACTTTTTCGGATATTAAAAATACAATGCAAGCAGCCTCGCCACGTTGCGAGGCTGCAGCGCTGCAGGGCGTCCCTTTCGCATGACGCCCGTCCCTGCTGGTACTGTTGCAGTACCGCAGGGACATTTGAGCATTATATTTAGCCGATTTTTACTCACGAAAGTTGATCGAAAGTTGAAAGTTGAAAGAAGGACGACAACATCATATGGTAAGGCAGTGCAGAAAACAGAATGTTCCTGCTCCCTTGTCACTTTTCTTCAGTGTAGTAAAGCCCAGAATAACTGTATGTCGCCCAGCTTCCATGAAAGCCACAGTACTGAGCAAAGTAAAGCATTCAGCTTGACTTGTAATAATTCAGTATACATTTCATCTCAGCCATTGAGTTCATGTTGAATTGTCCTGGACAAGTCACTATGATATAGTGATGTAATAATAATAAAAGTATGTATGTGTCTGTCATAGCTTCAAGACTGTGGACGATAGTAAATGCTAGAGACTAGACATAAATCATAATGACATTCTGAGGGTATGCATATCAGGTTTATTTTGATTTTAAAATAGATTAATTAAAAGTTAGCCGCACCACATTGGTCACTTGATGATAAATTACCAAACTCCAGAGGAAAAAATAAACTCCTTAAGTATAGGAATCTCCTCAAGAGTCTTGCAGTTTAGGCTAAATGTTTGCCTAGAGAGCCCAGTGGGAAATTATGAGATTTGTAGTTCAAAAATAGTAATTTTTCTCCCTCCCCCTCTCTCTGTATCTGTGTGTGTGTGAGAGAGAATTCCTGCTGCTTAGTGTGTGTGAGAGAAAGTAGAATGAGAGAGGAGTAAACCAGTGAGAAAAAGTGGGTGGTACAGTTGCCAAATTGCCTGGATTCCTTGAGCTGGATTGCCAGTAAAATATGCAATTGCTATTCTGCTTAAATGTTTTGAAGAATTTAGCCTGCCCCTGCCTCTTAGTATTTTTAGCCAGTGAATGAAGTCACAGCTGACTTTACAGTTTTAAACCTCTAAGGTAGTGCTCTTTGTCTTCTGTTCTTTGGATAGGTAGCAACTTTCTGTATTTTGTAACTGCCTTTTGCCTGTATAGGGAGTGGGAAGAGGAGGTTAAAATGTTTGTGTGAGAGAGAGAAAAAAGAAAGAAGAAGGAAGAGCATGGGGTTGGAGGAAAGGTCTTCTTTCAGGATCTCAGATTGCAATCCATCCTGTATCTGCTTATCTTTTGTACCAAAAGGAAAACCCAATAGCACTCAATGGTATTTACTTTTGAATAAACTTATTGAAGATCACACTGATATCTGACTTCAGTATGAGATCACTGTACTCTGTCCCATTTACCAGATGGATGTGGGCCCGAAGCTGAGTATAGGCATAATTAGGTAATTTTAGATTCTGTACCTACTAGTCATGGAGATATAGTAGTTAAAGTGTATTACTGCTCACTTGGAAATATTTTTGTAGCACTTGCTTGGTTCATTTGCTTACACAAATTGTTTGTACATGGGGCATGCTACAGTCTCTCTGTGGAAACTTCCTCTGTTCTTAAGTATGTATTTATGTATGTAAGTATGTATTTATGTATGTAAGTAAGTATGTTGCTGTTCATCTTGTTCCCTTGCTTGAACAGTATGTATGCCTTGAGCATGGTGCAGGTTTCTAGGTCTGAAAACCTTTTCCATATCAGAAATGGATTCTGTAAATATCCTTCCACCAGTTGTAACCCTACTGCTTATCCCATTCTGATACTGAACAGCAACCACTGCATGTCCCATCATCCCAATTTGGGATCAATGTTTAATTGGCTTGATCTTAATTAATTTGGCCAGTAAATTGGGCCACCCAAGGACTGACGGAAACAAAGGTACTCTAGGACAAGAGTCAAACAAAGTTCATGCACATACTCTGCCAAGGAAGTGGGCCTGCCAAATAATCCAAACATTCATACCTTTACAACAATCATGCAACATTCCTTTGTGAAACAAGGAGACTTTTCCTGTAACATGCAGGACTTGACTGACAGCTATCTGCCTCTTTGGTTGATTTCATTGCTTTGCAATTCAGAACATCCCCTAGTGAAATGAAAAGTGCATGTCAATCACTTGATACCAGATCACTCCATTTCCTCAATTCCTAATTGGTTTGGAAATCTTTTGTTCATGCAATGGAGAGTTATGTGAAGACTTTTTGTTGTTGTTGTTGCTTCATAGTGCAACTTGAAGGGAATTTTTCTTATAAAAACCCTGGAAAACTTGAGTTCTTTGGTTCAGATCCCCCTTCGTTCTGTCACTCTATTCCTTGATTCACCCCTTCCTCTCTGTCCTTCTGAATCACTGTTATCATCTCCCAGACCTCTGGCCAGTTTCCAACCAACCTTAGGCACTTCCCCTGCTTCCATAAGCCTAACCCCCCCTTCCTAAATTTCTCCTGCCCCACTTTCTGTTGCTGCTACTCAAGTGTAACACCGCTTCTCCCAAGGAGACTCAGCTGCAGGAACAGGTACAGTATCACCTCAAGAAGCCCCCAGTCTAATTCCCTTTCCTAGCTATTTTTGCCTTACTCTGATAAGTCTTTTGTGCTTGTTTAAATGGATGTGTTTTATGTGTGAATGCTTTACTTAGGTTAATAAAGTTTCATCAGTTCATCCCCTTTGCAAGATCATTTTCATGTGTGGATTCTTCCATAGACACGAGTGTTTTGGCGGTGTCAAACTGCATTATTTCTACAGTGCTGATGCACCCTTAGGCATGCTACATATGTCTGATACTGTCAACTTTCCCAACTCTGACATTTATTTTTGTAACTATCTTTTGTGAGGCTAACTTCTGTTGCAAATTGTGCAAAGGTTGGTCAAGCTATAAACTTTGTAGAACCCCCCATTCTGAGAAAGCTGTATCTGTTGAATATATTCCTCTCCTGCAGCTGTTGAAGGTACAGAAGAGGTGATAAAAAGATGGTAGCATGAGATCCCGTCTGATCTTGGAAACTAAACAGTGTTATTCCTGGTTAGTACTTGGATGGAAAACCACCAACAAATATCTGGTGCTGTGGTCTATATTTCAAAGAAATAAACTGGCAAAACCACCTCTGAGTATTCCTTGCTTTAAAAAACCCTATGAAATTCATGGGGTCACCATTAAGTCAACAGGCAACTTGAAGACACATACACATGCATGCATGCATGCACACACACACACACACACACAGAGAGAGACACAAAGAAAAGAAGTTCACAGAACACTTTGGGGGGTAGGTTGTGCACCCTTGCATCACATATAAAGAGTCTAAGCAAACCCCACCTTCTGTTAGTTTTCTAAAAATCAAATTATATATTCAGAGTGCTTCTGAATGGCAAATTAGTTGGGTATGCATGGTGGTCATGACTTGTTACAGGATTTGCATAATGAACAAGTACTTTGCATGATTTTCAAATATGTCTTTGTGGAGTTGGGAAATTAGAATATGGCAAATGCAAAAAAGGGAGACACCTAGTTCCTGGTAAGGGTGGGCAGGAAAGTTAGGAATGATGTCAGGGATGATGGGAGTTGTAGCCCTTCACCTCTGGCTCAAACTCACCATCTTGTTATGCAGCAGAGCCGACCAGCTTAGATCAGTGGTTAACAGGACCGGTTTAAGGAATTTTGGGGCCCCCTGCAATGCTTTACTTTGGGGCCCCCATATGACTTGAAGGCACATGGGCAAGAAAGAAAGAAAGAAAGAAAGAAAGAAAGAAAGAAAGAAAGAAGCCCTTTCTGAGGGAGACAATCCTCAAATTCCCTGTCTCTCTCTCTCACACACACACTCGCCGTCTCCGATGTGCCTCTCCCTCCAGCTTCTGCCACGGAGGGCTGCTGTTTCTTTCTCTTTCTCTTTCTCTTTAGTTTTGGAGAGGCTGTTTTGTTTGTTTTTTTAAAAAAAAAGCCAGCAGGAGGTTTTGGGAGGAGGAGGGTAAGAGGGGGCTCCTTCCGGCTATCTCCTGGCTGTTCCTTCGTCAGATTAAGGAGGCCAACACGGGGCCCTCTCTTGACCTTGGGGCCCCCTGCCAATGCTGATTTGGCAGACAGGTTAAACCGGCCCTGGTGGTTAATGCTTTCTTTCAAAGCAGCAGAGTTTCAGAGAATAGGCTGAAGATCCTGACAAATTCTCCAAGCCTTCTCACTCTTCTCCAGGTGTCTCCAAAACATCTCCAGGATTCACTCAGGCAACTCAGTAGTTTTATATAAAACCTACTTTATTCTTCTATATAAATATGCTATATGGTCAACAAATCACAATCTCTACACACTACTTTACAATATCTCCAAACTACACCACCTCTACTCCACCAAAATACATTGGCAAACATTGCAATTTTATAGCCATTGTTTATCACCACCCACTAATTAGTTTCCACCCAGTGGGTGTGTACTTCCATTCTGATTGGTCCACATAGTTCCATCCATGCTTAAGACCAACCCATGTATTTCAACATTTCACCTTGTACACTTAATGATTCTCAGGTGTTTCCAATCTGCATTCAGTACCTCTGTCCTTGGCTCTCAGGCTTCTAGATTACATTAGCAGTTTCACCTGTGTAGCCCCATAATTGCTCTTGCTTAGTCATTGTGACTTTCACATACATATTTTATTTCTTTCACTGTATGTCCCATGTTGCATTTTCCTTAACAAGGAGGAGTCTGAATAAGCAGTGTTGTGGAGGGAGAGCAGCTAGAGTGGGGAAAGACTGAGAAAGGAGAGAAAAGAAACAACACTCATATGGGGAAACAGAAGGGTTACTAACCTAGGTAAAGCTTGTACAGGCTGAAAAAGTACCAGGGTGGATGGTGAGAAAGGTAAGCCAGAAAAAAAAGAGTTGGGGGAGGGGAACTGAAAAGAGAAAGAGCACTGGGGTTGGGACTAAAGGGTTCCTAATCTGCGCAAGCCAAGTATTTAGAAATAATTGTAAGCTGCTTCATACAGGTGGGCACACAGAGCTAAATCCAATTATTAATACCAGAGTAAACATCAAATAAACACGACCCGCATGCTTACATAACTTCCATTGATTCAATGACTCTATTTTGGTTGGGACTAAGCTCTCACCTTTTGCCACTCTACAGTCATCTTTCCACATTTGTGGGTTAAACATTTATGGATTTGGGCCTGGCTATGCACATGTTCGCTTGCTTGCTCGCTCACATGGGTAGAAGGGGGAAAGGGGATGGGATGAGGGAGTGGGAGGAGGGAGGGCAGGTAGTGTGTGGGTCTCCAGGGCAGACAAAGGGAGCAGGACAGGGGAGCGGAGAAAGAAGGAGCCAGAGTGGGTTGGCAGGATGGTGGCAGTGGCGGCAGGAGGGCAAGGACAATGGGAGGGGGATGCGGTAGGTGCTCTTATGGCACTGGCCTCAGATATTAAGCCCAGATCTGCTGAGGCCACTGTCGTAAGAGCAGCTGCTGCAGTCCCTTCCAGCTGCCCTTGCCCTCCTCCTGCCTCTGCCACCATCCCACCTGCCTGCCTTGTGTGACAATACAACACAGTGCACTATACCAACAAATAGGCACACATTCTACCACCCTCACAGACATAGTATTTCGCCTTTGGGACTGGTCCATACACAGATCAATCCTCCCCCTGGCGGTCCATGTCCCAGGGTTGGGCAACACACTAGCCAACACCCTCAGGTATATAGTGGGACATCCCCATGAACAAAGCCTCTAGGACAAGGCATTCCACATGATCACCAGGAGGTGGGAATGCTCCATCATAGACATGTTCATCTCCATGCTCAATTGAAAGTGCACATGTTTCTGCTCACGTGGGCGTAACGGCCAGGGCTCTCTGTGATGCCTTTCTCCGCTGATGGTCCGAACCCCACATCTATCTGTTTTCTCCCCTTCCACTAGTGATGAGGGTCCTGGGGAAGATACGAGACAAGAATGTCAGTGCTGTTTTTCTTGGCCCCATGGTGGCTGAGGCAACCATGGTTTTCCACCCTCCTTCCGGTGGCTCAGGGAAACTTTCTCCGCCTCCCCATCTCCCCCACTCTCCTGACACAAACTCCAGGCTCCCTAACACAACTGAATCCCCACACTCTTTGCCTCACGGTGTGGCAAATCCAGCCCAGGTAGATCACATGCAGGAAATTCTTACTGCTCCCCGAAAGCCATCTTCTCACCGATCATATGCTCACAAATGGCACTGCTTTTGTGCATTTGCTCAGTCCTCTCACCTACCTTCCACCCTGAAAGACACTCATACAATCATGTCCTTTCTCCTCCACCTGCAGGATAGCGGTCTAGCACACTCTTTTCTCAAGGTTTACCTCTCCACTATTATTGCTCACCAGCTGGACTCTCATTTGGTTGCCTCTCTCTTTTGCAACCCTACCATAAAAAAATTCCTAAAGGGCCTCAACAACCTCTACCCACTAGTTTGCGACCCTGTCCTGTCCTGGTCACTTTCTCTTGTTTTGTCGCAGCTCATGAACAAACCGTTTGAACCCATGGCTTTAGTCAATTTACAACTCCTCATTTAAACAACTGTTTTTCTTGTTGCCGTCACCTCCACTAAATGAGCAAGTGAACTATGTGCCTTAAGGGTGGCTTGGCCTTACTTAATTTTTCACCAGGACTAAGTCTCACTTTGTTTTGACCTGTTCTTTATCACCAGAGTGGTCTCCTTGTACCACTTAAACCAGGATATAGTCCTACCCACCTTTTTTGCAAACCCCACATTGGATCTGAAAAGGGCCCTACACTCCCTAGATGTCTGCCGGACTCTGGCATTCTATATAACCCACACGGCCACTTTATACAAATTCCATCTTCTCTTTGTATGTTATAGTGGACACTGTCTGGGATCTCTTGTCTCCCCCCAGAGACTCTCACACTGGGTTGTCAACCACCTCAATACAGCCTATCAGCTTGCCAAGAAGCGTCAGCCTCTTTATGTCCACTCCCACTCCACCAGGGCATTCACCACAATGCAAGCATGGTTTCAGGGTATATCTCTCCTGGACATCTGCAAGGCAGTGAACTGGTCCCAACACTCGACTTTCATTTGACACTACCACTTGGATTGCATGGCAAGAGCAGATGCTGATTTTGGTCGAGTGGTACTTTCTTCAATCCTTGGCTGACCTGCACCCCTCTCCATCTGTAAGCTCACTAGTCTCCCAATTGTGTGAGGCACAGAGACCATGAAGAAGAAGGACAGGTTGCTTACCTATAACTATAGATCTTCTTCATGGTCTCTGTGAATCACACAGCTGGGTTACTCCTGCGCCTGCGCAGAGCATCGGAACCTTCTAGAAACGCTAGACAGATTATGCTTTGATACATTTTTGGTAGTAACTCCGCCCATCCTAATGGTCCCTTATAAGGGCTTCCTGCCTAAATCCCCTCAGTTCCTTTCTTTCCGCTGTGCTAGCAGCTTGAAGGAACTTCTGTTCGCTATGTTTTCTCTCTCTCATCGATCTGGTTTGAGACCCATTTCTGACTCTTGATGATGATTTTGGCTACCTCCCTCGGCTTTGGCATTACCTCAGATACCGTTCCTGACCTCGGACTGCCCTTGACTACGATTTTTCTTCACTGCACTTAGTATTGCTGTTATTGTGAGTAAAATGTCGGGGAAAGGAGCCTTTAAATGCTGTGTAATTTGTCAAGCAAAGCTTCCAAGTGCGGATGGTCATTCCCACTATTTAATATGTTTGGGTGAGACTCATAACATCGACACATGCGTTCATTGTAAGGCTTTTACACCACAAGCTCGCAAACATAGGCTCTTGCGCTTAAAGTCTTTTCTGTATGAGAAAGCCTTACTCCCGGGTTCAGCTCTGGCCTCTACTTCTGCTTCAGCTCCTCCATCTGAGCCCCGAGGCTGTGGATGCTCCCGATCTCCTCCATTGAAGGGCCAAAAATGTCGTCGGTCCCAAAGCCCGTCGAGGCGCTGTTTCACTGCTTCTGATCTGGAGGCTCTCCATTCCTCCCTTGAGTGTGCGTCCTCGGATTCGGCTCGGGATAGATCGACACCGACTTGACAGCCGGTCCCATCGACATCAAAGGCTGCCCCTCGGGATGGGGCTCCGGCCACCATCGAGGCCCTTCCCAGTGCTGAGTCTGCCTCTTCTCACTCTTTGAAGAAGAAGAGAAAAGAGAAGCATCTCTCCAAGCATGACTCTACTAAGTCCAAGACTAAGACAAAAGAGGGCTCAAAGAAATCTAAGCCCACGGAAGCTGCTGCTCCAGACATTCCCCCTCGCCGATCAACTGATGTCGAGGGCACCTTTGTCCGACCTTTGCCTGTTTCCACTCCAACGGAACCTGAGGCTCGTTGGTCATGTACACCATCGGGATCGGTGGAGATTGTGGCGGCCGAGGTCCCGTTGGGCACTGGCGCCGAGAGGTCCTCTAGGTACCTCAAAGCATCTCCTGCTCTGGTTGTGTCGAGGGCTCAACTACTGGAACGCCACTCTTCGGACAAAGAGGTGGAGGTCGTCGAGGCTGAAGTAGTGCCTCAAAGTCGTACGCCTTCTGCAATCCATGATGATATTCTGGCCTATTCCGCCTATGATATTGCCTGATTCATCTGCAGGGCAGGCTTCAGGTCACCCATGGGTTCACAGATCTTCACACCGAGAGGTGATGTCCTTGACACCACCATTACGGGCCGCTCAATTGCTCAATCCCCACACCTGGTTGACTTGGATGTTGCGAAACCAGTTTCGAAGAGGGATGCTGTAATCCAGGTGTCTTCTTCTGAACAACGCCCTCTACCTTGGACCCCTCCAACCCCGCAGCCCTGATCTCCAACACCACCGTGGGACCGTAGTCCTTCATCGGAGGAGTCAACCTCATCTTCCGCCACGTCTTGGGACCTGTACCGACCATATCTCCCATCACCAAAAACCGAGTTGATGGAGGATGATTCTGCCTCTCCAACTGATGATATTCGTGCCTTCGGAGAGCAAATGGTCTGGATGTCCCACGCGTTGG
The DNA here is from genome assembly GCA_030847615.1 of Gambelia wislizenii. Classification (NCBI taxonomy): domain Eukaryota; kingdom Metazoa; phylum Chordata; class Lepidosauria; order Squamata; family Crotaphytidae; genus Gambelia; species Gambelia wislizenii. Next base: position 376,708,350 of record JAUMIR010000001.1, read on the forward strand.
ATCTTAAATTGGAAGAACGAGCGACTGATCCCGTGGACCCAATTTTCCAATGGATCCAGTCGAAGGCACCCCCGACGGCTTCCATCCCGGTACTGCCCTCGTTGTTGAAGATCACATAGGGGTCCTGGGAGAATCCCTCGTCTATCCAGTCGACATCTAAGAAAATAGATCGACTGTACCGTGTTGGTGGCGAGCATGTGGATTGGCTCCAGAACCATCCAAGGCCGAACTCTGTGGTCGTCGAAGTCGCACAGAACAAGAAACAACGCCGGTCTCTATCATCTCCGCCAGACCCAGAGGGCAGGAAACTGGATATTGTTGGGAAGAAAATTTACTCGGCAGCTGGTCTGAGCTTCCGTGTAGCAAATTATTCGGCTTGCATGGGAGCTTACCAGCAGGTCCTATGGGAGAGAATGAGTCATCTCATCCAGGACCTCCCAGAGGAATGGCGTAGGATGGCGGAGGCCATACAATCTGAGGCCCAGTCCCTTGCGGGACTACAGATGAACTCGGGCCACCGTGTGGCAGACTGCGCAGCGAAAACCATCGCTGGTTCCATTGCGCTGCATCAACATGCATGGTTGTGTTCCTCGGGCCTTACACCTCAAGCCTCGGCCACCATAGAAGATCTGCCCTTTGACGAGTCTGGCTTATTCAATGGGTCAACCGATGAAAAGCTCGAGTTCACCCAAAAGATGAGGACCACTGCCAGGAAATATGGTATGGGCTCCACCTCCACCTCTCAATACCGTCCTAGAGGCAGATATTCCTGGCAAGCCCCACCGTACGGCCAACAGTTCCGCTGAGGGTACTCTGGCCAATCCTACCGCCGGTCCCATTACGTTCCCTCTCCCTCTCCGGCCTCATTGGTGAGGAGCCAGGGCTCGGGTTCCAGATACTGCCAACCATCGCGGCAACAACCCAGGGATCAGAGCCCGGAAAAAATTTGATTGCCTTGCTGATGCTGTTTCTGTTTTTTTCTTAGACGCCTCTCTTTGGGGATCGACTGTCCAACTTCTAAGAAGCCTGGTCTTTTATAACATCAGACCATTGGGTGCTTCAAATCATCCAGACTGGCTATTGGATCGAGTTCAACACTCTACCTCTAACGGGACTGGTTCGATCAACACCGCCCTCCCCTCCCCTCCTCGAGGAGGTGCATACTTTGTTGCAGAAGGGGGCCATCGAACCTGTTGACCCCAACCTTCACCACCTCTGTTTCTTCTCGAGGTACTTTCTGGTTACCAAGAAGGATGGCGCTCTATGCCCGATTCTCGACCTCCGTGGGGTGAACAAGTATATAGCCCCAAAGAAATTCAGAATGGTCACCTTGGCCTCCATCCTTCCGTTTCTGAAACGGAACGACTGTTTCATCTCCATAGACCTGAAGGACACCTATTTTCACATCGGGATCCATCCGGCACACAGGCATTTCCTTGCATTTCAGGTCGGGACCGAGGCCCCCCTATTCAGAGTGTGTCCGTTCAGCCTCTCGACTGCTCCTCGAGTCTTTACGAAGTGCATGGTGGTAGTGGCGGCTTTCCAATGGCAGCAGGGCATGGTGATCTTCCCCTACATCGATGACTGGCTGATTGTGGCGGAGTCTCGACATCAGCTCGAACTCGATGTTGGCCTCATCTTAGATGCCTTAGACTACCTGGGACTTGTTGTCAACATCAAAAAGTCTCAGTTCCAGCTGGCTCAAGTGATCCAATTCATTGGAGCTCGTCTAGACTCTGTAACTGCAGCGGCATACTTACCTCAAGACCGCTTCAACACCCTTTGGTCCCTGATCCATACCTGCCGTCAGTCCCAAAGGCTTCCTGCTCATTCAGTTCAGGTCTTTCTTGGTCACATGGCAGCCACGACGTATGTGACCCACCTTGCCAGACTTCGTTTCCATCCACTCCAGCACTGGTTCCTGCAAGCGTTCAACCCTCTCCTCGATTCTCCAAACAAGATGCTTACAATGCCACGGGCAGTTCAGCGGTCTCTGGACTGGTGGCTGGTACCAGACAACATCCTGTCGGGCATGCTGTTCGACCTTCCTCAACTGAACGTATCTTTGACAACGGATGCCTCGATGCAGGGATGGGGAGCGCACATCGAGTCCTATGAGATTCGAGGCTCTTGGAACAACGAAGAGCAAGCTCTCCATATCAACATCCTGGAACTGCTTGCCGTCCAGAAAGCATTGCAAGCCTTCGAATCCTTGGTGAGGGGCAGGATTGTACTAGTACTGACAGACAACACCTCTGTCATGTGCTACCTGAACAAGCAGGGAGGTATGAGGTCCCCCCAACTTCTATAGCTCACATTGGACATCTGGGATTGGTGCATCCGCAGGAATGTGTTTCTCTAATCCATCCATCTTCCCGGGGAGGAGAACACTCTTGCAGACGGACTCAGCCGCTCGAGTCTCTCCATCCACGAGTGGCATCTACACAGATCGGTCACCTTAGACCTCTTTTGGAGCTGGGGTTTTTGTCAAGTGGACCTCTTCACATCTCCCGAGAACGCTCAGTGTCCCCAGTTCTGCTCCAGGCGATGCGCTCCGGGATCAAGGGGAGACGCATTCCTGTTCCAACGGTCGGGTCCGTTACTATACCTGTTCCCTCCATTCCCACTACTGACAAGAGTGATTGCCAAGCTTCGTCGGGATCGAGCAAACGCCATCCTCATCGCCCCGTGGTGGCCTTGGCAGCCGTGGTTTGCAACTCTGCTATACATGTCCAAGCGTTGCTTCATTCGTCTGTCATCCCGTCCGGATCTGCTCACCATTCATGAGGGCATGGTCAGACATCCCGACCTAGACACTCTCCGTCTGACGGTGTGGAGGCTGATTCTGTGATTCAACCTTCGGGTTTGAGTCTCTCGGGTTCGACCTCGGTACCGAGGCAACCTGTGTCTCTCCATCCAGACGTTCAGGCTGTCATCGATGCTGCACAAAGACCGTCTACTCGAAAGTCATACCACTACAAGTGGAAGAAGTATGAAACCTTTCTGGCCTCCCGAGGACTGAATCCTGAACCATTCTCCATTCCAACTGTAGTGCAGTTTCTTCTCCAATTGTCTTCAACGGGCCTATCGCTTTGATCGATCCGGTGCTACCTGGCAGCTATCACCATCGAGTTCCAGGCGAGAGGACGTCTGTCCCCCTTTGTTGATGCGATGGTAAAGAAATTTTTGAAAGGCTTTGCCAACCTGCACCCTCCGGTGACTGAACCGACCCCGGCTTGGAGCCTTGAACTGGTCCTTTCACAGCTGGTTCGCCGACCATTCGAACCTTTGGCTTCTACTGATCTGCGATTCCTATTCTGGAAGACTGCTTTCCTTGTGGCCATCACTTCGGCGCGTTGGGCTGGTGAGCTCTGTGCCTTGAGGTCTGATCCTCCTTACACTGCCTTCCATAAGCACAAAGAGGTGCTTCGTCCCGACATATCCTTCCTTCCGAAGGTGGTGTCCAGTTTCCATCTCAACCAATCCATCACTCTCCCTGCTTCCAACAACCTCTGCTATCACGGATTCGAGGATACTCTAGGAGAGCTGTCTCCATGTCGACAGCTTTTCTCTCTGGAGTGCCTCTAGAGGACATTTGCAGAGCTGCAACCTGGTCATCACCTTTGACTTTTATTTCTCACTACAGACTTGACTCTCGTTCTAGGAACGAGGCTGCCTTTGGGAAGGCTGTACTGTTATCTTCTATTCAATGAGTGAGTGTTCATATTGCCAAGTCACTGTTGTTATATATGCTATGATCACTTTACTTAAAAATGTGCTCTTAATGTTTCAAACCCAGGGGTCTGTACATATGGAATACTTGGTGTAGGACATACCCGCCTCCAAGAGTGAAGCTTGCCAGTCTACACCCAGCTGTGTGATTCACAGAGACCACGAAGAAGATGGACAGGTTGCTTACCTGCAACCATAGATCTTCGAGTGGTCTTCTGTGAATTCACACAGACCCGCCCATCCTCCCCTCTATGTCCTACTACATCATATAAACATGCTTAATGTTCCTGATGCTTCAGATTGTGGTGTCATTCAAGGAACTGATGGGATTTAGGTGGGAAGCCTTTATAAGGGTCCATTAGGATAGGCAGAGTTACCGCCAAAAATGTATCAAAGCAAATTCTCCTAGCATTTCTAGAAGGTTCTGACGCTCTGCGCAGGCGCAGGAGTAACGCAGCTGTGTGAATTCACAGAAGACCACTCGAAGATCTATGGTTACAGGTAAGCAACCTGTCCTTCTCCGAGTGGTCACCTGTCACCTTACACAAAACTGCACATGTCCTGTCTTCTGGCAAGTTTGCAACTAATCCACGGTGGACTCCAGAACTGGAGGGAGTAGTTTTCCAGTGTTATTTGTAATAGTGCCCTGCTAGGGCAGGGTTACCGCTAAAAAGCTACTCAGCTCTGAAATGCTCTGAAAAGATCCTAATTGTGTGAGGGCACAGATGACCACTTGAAGAACTACAGTTACAGGTAAGTAACCTGTCCTTCCTCAGCATTGAAAACAAAATTTATTTATTAGAAATTAGAACAAATTAAAACAGTGATCAGATACTCATATCCAGTTTTGAGTTACATTTGTTATTTAATCTATTTAAATTTAAAATTGCCATACTGGGCACCTCCAAAAATAGACACTCCCTCTTTAAAAATATTTGCAGTGCATTGGAGTAGGGCTTTGAAGAGGGGTATGGCTACAAAAATATTTTGGGGAGCTATATACAGACCATACTTTCACCTCTGCTTTAAAAGAACAGAAGCTAATACAGTTGCCCCTCCACATTCGCAAACTCAGCATTCGCGGTTTTAATTATTCGCGGTTTTGGGAGGGCCCCCCCCGGGCCCCCACAAAACCGCAAAAAGGGGCCTCCGGAGGCCCCTTGAAAGCCGTGGGAAGGAGCCGGGAGGGCCTGGAAAGGCTCCGTGAAGGCCTGGGGAGGGTGGGGGGGAGGATGGGGGGAGGCCTTCACCGAGCCTTGGAAGGCTCCGTGAAGGCCCCGGAGAGGGAGGGGGGAGGATGGGGGGAGGCCTTCACCGAGCCTTGGAAGGCTCCGTGAAGGCCTGGGGAGGGTGGGGGGAGGCCGCGGAGGCCTTCACGGAGCCTTCGAAGGCTCCGTGAAGGCCCCGGGGAGGGTGGGGGGAGGCCTTCACGGAGCGTTGGAAGGCTCCGTGAAGGCCTGGGGAGGGTGGGGGGAGGCCCCGGGGAGGGAGGGGGGAGGATGGGGGAGGCCTTCACGGAGCCTTGGAAGGCTCCGTGAAGGCCTGGGGAGGGTGGGGGGGCTGCGGAGGCCTTCACGGAGCCTTCGAAGGCCCCAGGGAGGGAGGGGGGAGGATGGGGGGAGGCCTTCACGGAGCCTTGGAAGGCTCCGTGAAGGCCTGGGGAGGGTGGGGGAGGCCGCGGGGGCCTTCACAGAGCCTTGAAAGGCTCCGTGAAGTCCCCGGGGAGGGAGGGGGGAGGATGGGGGAGGCCTTCACGGAGCCTTCGAAGGCCCCGGGGAGGGAGGGGGGAGGATGGGGGGAGGCCTTCACGGAGCCTTGAAAGGCTCCGTGAAGGCCTGGGGAGGGTGGCGGGAGGCCGCGGGGGCCTTCACAGAGCCTTGAAAGCCTCCGTGAAGGCCCCGGGGAGGGAGGGGGGAGGATGGGGGAGGCCTTCACGGAGCCTTCGAAGGCTCCGTGAAGGCCTGGGGAGGGTGGGGGAAGGCTGCGGGTGCCTTCACGGAGCCTTCAAAGTCTCCGTGAAGGCCCCGGGGAGGGCAATCAATATTCGCGGTTTTTTGACATTCGCGGGTGTCCGTGGAACCTAACCCCCGCGAATGTCAAGGGACAACTGTATATCATTTAAGCTTTGAAGATTTAATGCTGTATTTTCAACAGTACTCCAGGTTAGATTTCTATTGCAAGACAGAATAGGTTGGATCCTGGATCTTCCCTGTGTAGCACTTTCAGGGGCTTGGTGAACTTGCCAAGGGAAGGATGGTGCAGCTGTATAAGCACAGAACTGGATCAAACACTTTTTGTGTGTGCTGTGCCAGAGTTTGTAGAAATATACAGACATACCTCAGTCAACAAAGACTCTTACAAAAAAGGTCCTTTTTACAAAGTCTTTTCATGCCCACTCAGCCCTGCCCCCTTTCCCTCTTCATTCTCTGACTAGCTGGAATTTTTAAGCAGCATCAGCATTTGGAAGGTGGTGAAGGAGGGCTGGAGAAACAGAATGTTGATGTTGGTTTCTGTCTGCAGTAAACAATGCAATAAAGCTTGAGCTGGGAGAAGATATAATTTAGCAGTTCTACTGTAGACATGTATACCTGCCTACTATAGATGAGGTAAATAGCAGCTACCCCAAGAATCTCTTACTAAGCATACACAAACAGCAAAACAGAGAGAACATGAGAAACAGATAAGCCTGCCTCACCAGCTCCCCCTAGCATGTAAAAAACATACAATGTAGATCTATAAGTTTGGACACCAAAATGGTAATCATAATAAAGGTGAAGACTGGTGGAAGGGAAAAAATAATTCCCAGGATGCATTTTGGAAGTTTTCAAGTGGTCTCCATAAAGTTTTTGCTCAGTGATGCAAGACTTACCAGACCTGGTTGTTTCATTTCATGTGTATATATTGTTAATTTTGAATTAAAACTTTGCTGAAACACATTAAACTGCTGTTTATTTTTTAAGGGATAGGAACCTATCCCTCTTCTTTACATTTTGTTTCTGCCTCTGATATTAAAGTTTCTGTTAAAGAAGTAATGCCTAGGAACACATCTACTTTGTTAACTGAGTTATACCTGTACACTCTCCCTTATTTTGTGACTTTTGATCTGAGACATAACAGAATTTATTCTCTTTTGGTCGGTTGGTTGAGGCACCCAGACTAGAGGCTGATTAATATTTTACATTAGTTCAAGTCCTATACATACTATATTTTAAAAACTGCTGCACTTAGAACAACTTGGTGGATTGTATTATGCCACTGTATTGTACAGGATTCATGTTATTTAATTTGCTTGTTATATATTTCAAAGTGAATGAGCAAAATGAATGTAATAAACATATTCATTCATCCCAGAGGAGTAACTGTATTAATCTTGTGTAGTAAATCATCACAATCCTGAGATACCTTAAGGACTGACTACTGTATTGTACAGTAGTATGCATTTTTGTTTGGCAAAGGCTACAGAGTTGTCATTTAACTTACACCTTCTAAGGTGAAAAAATAGAATGTACTGTACAGTTAACTAGCATCTGACAGTTGTTTTTACTGGTACATACTTTTCACTTAACAGAAGTTAATTATGAATAGTTACTTGTCACAAAACATATGGACTAGCTTTACAGACATAAACAGAATCAGTGAGTAGTTTGCACAGTACCACACGTTTTCTTTTGAATATTCAGAAATATAGGTTAGGATCCAGTTCAGTTATCCATGTTTAAGATGCAATGTTTTCAGTTATAATGTTAGGTACATGGTTATATATGTTCCACTGAAATCACAAGGACTTAAAAGTGATAAACTGGACTGTGTCTATTATTATTTCCTTACTAAAGACCATTACTTTGTTTGTTTACTTTTACTTTCCAGCTCATCAGTTTGCATAATCACTTAACTTGTTGCAGCAAGGGAACACCAGTTATAATTGTACAAGTTTATGGTAATCAGCTAGAAAATACATGTAAAGCTAGTATAGCACCTGTTTCCCTGTTTTTGGCTTGTATCATCATGACAGTTTTGCTTTCATTTTCTGAAGTTAAAGTACTGAATTGTCTTTGTATTGTCCATATTAGTCAGAAGCCTGGATGCAGTAAAAGATAAAAGAGAATTAGAGTATAAAGTTGAAAACTATTTCTGTTTTTACATATAAAGATGTTTAAACATATTCATTTTCTACTTTGACCTCTTTAGACTTTGCTATAGAAAGAAGTGTGTAGAGTAATAGAAGTAGGAAGAGATGCAAAGTCTGTTGGAAAACTACCAAATATCCCCTGCAAATGGACCCTATTCAGAATCAGTAAGCGTATGATGAGTGAAGTGGTTTTGAATATCGCCTTTAGAATCCATGCTGTTACAAGGCCAGCCCCAAACATGGCAACTCTTATTTCCACACACAGTACCTCTTCACTCTCAATTTAACCCAAAAATCTGATGAACCCATTACTCCATACTTGATTTCATGGAACAAGGAGTAGATATAGTTACAAATGATCAATCACAAGCCGTGAACCAAAGCAGCAAGGCATTAACAATTCACACCATTTTGGTCCACTTGCTCAAGCAGAAGATGTGCCAGCATATTTAATGCACAGTGACTTCACTCAGTTTTAGAAAAGACATGACTCATGTTGCATTTTAGAAATGAAACGATTTTATAGTACTCCATACTTGCTAACCATTTTGGGTGTCAAAGTTCATGAACATCTAAACAATTAACATAACCAGGTGATCTGTAAGAGCCACAAGGGATGAGTCTCTAAATTAAATTTTACTCAGGTAAAATAGAAAATGACCCAAGAAATGTATCTTCCCCCAATAAAGCCTGTGCTGTTCAACTACATTGAACAAATCAGCATCTTGTTCAGCAGTATTGTAACACTGTAGACCCCACAGGCATATGCCGTCAATTTAATGGGATCAGTGAAGAAACAAGGCAGCTGTGAAAGATTGCTTTAAGTACAGCAATCGTGTGCTTGTCATTCTGCTCAATAGTGGAAAAATCCAAATTCGGGTAGGCATCAGTATTTAAGAGAGTGACTGCTAAAGCATCTCTCGTAAGTACCTTGGGGACAATAAGATTTGACATATAACACGTAAACAAAAGTACGCAACAGCTGTTAGATTAGTTTTGTTTGAGTAAAATATGTCGGGATCATTTAAACATAGTGTGTGTTCTCTCTATAACTCAGCCTGAATCTGCAGACCATGCACTGAATATTGTGCACCAAATGCTGTGAGCCCCAGAGTTGCATCACATTTACGAAAATAGTAAAGAAATAACGTATTAACTAAGAGTACACTTTGGTTGCAGACTTCCAGCAATACAGAGAACAAAATCCACACAAGATTTATTTAAATGCATTTGACAAAGACTGCTGGAGTTTTTTGCTTTGATTTTTTTGTTGGAATCTTTAAAAATCAAGGACAACATTTTGCTTCATCATTCTTTTCACCAGTATTTCTTTTGAAAATTAAAGCATATCCTGTTAAACTATTCTGCTATTGCACATGTGAACATCAGGTGACAAGACATAGGTTATGTCCAGAGGGTGGAAAAAGGTAAAGCCTTGAGGGATATGACAGCTAGATCAGATTTGCTTTTAGTAGTTCCTTCTTCACATCATGCTGTTAATGCCACATAGGCATCAGACAAGAGAAACTAATGAGACTTGCTAGTCTGTGTCCAGCTGGTAGTAAGATGATCTTTTAAAAAAATATATATAGATCATAGTTTTTAAATTAGATACATACTAAAAAGTTAATAAAAACTGTTTTATGAATGACCACTGACAATAACATACATAGTTGTCAGTTTATGTTTTGCATTTTATATTTCATTACATTTTGTATTTCAATTTCCACAGACCTTGCTGTGTACAATCACAGCAGAAAGTGCCTCTGGCTGATTTCTCATGATCTCTCAAGTCTTTCTCAGCCCTCCTCCCCCTATGACACATCCCACTCTACTCAGCAGGGACCATGACTTTTAACAAAGCATCGAAGGGCTCTGGGAGCTGGCAGGAAGGGTTGGGAAATTCAGATTCTGCAGGCAGATATCTGAATCCAATCCACAGTTTTTGCTGGTGTAATAATTTCTTTATTAGTCTCCACTAGGATCATGCTAGGAAAAACTGATGTTTTTTACTGAGATGAATAATATTCATAATAACAACAAACAAAGAGCACTCTCTGGCACTAGATCTCTTGTCCTCCTTTGTTGGGATCAATTATGTTTTCCTACATAAAACATTTTTTTTTCTCTTCAGTGGCCACACTAGCAATTGCTCAGCATTTCCTCAGTGGTTTCTGCTCACTGGCCCAGGTGAAAAAATTACCAATTTCATTTCCAGAAAAAAGTAACAATACAATTTAATGAGCAAAAAATTATCAGACACACCACTTTCTTTGAAACTTAGTTTCCTTTTCTTGAACACTGTAATAATAACAGTAAGTTGTCCAGGGGTGTGTGGCTAGTCACGGATGATGGCAGACACATAGTTCAAGAGCTCTGCTCAACTTGATGAAACTTCTAAGAAAAATTGCAGGATTTTGACTTCTACACTACTAAAAACTACTGATTTCCTGTATGTCAGCAACCAGGTGATCTGCTGACCACTCAATAATGGACTTTTACTTCCCATCATAATAATTCAAGAAAGTAATTCAAGCCAGCAGCAGAGGCGAGGACAAATGGACTAACTTCAACATGGCTCGAGGTCCAAGCAAACCCTTTAAAGACAGGAAAGCAGGATTGCCAGCTTTGACAGATCTCTCCTTCCCTGATCTGCTGGAATGCCCCAGGGAAAATTTGGTTAAAGACCTTCAAAAAGACTGGATGAAAGCCTTGAACCACCGATCAGCACACAAATGTCTACAATCACTGTTCACTTGCAAAACCTAGAAGAGGCGACCAATACCATGTCCAACATCGGCATACAGCACAACCAAAGGCTCCGCAAGCTGGAGGATGCTAATGTCCTACTGCAAAATAAACTGGACGACCTTGAAAACAGAGAGCGTCACCAGAATATTCACCTGAAAGGGGTCCCAGAATCGATCCCCTCGGACTAACTCTTAAACAACATATTGGACTCTTATTACAGCCCCAGCACCTAGGGGAGATCGATTCTGTAAGTATCGATCAGGAATTTGATTTAGAATCAATTTCCCTTCCCCTTGGTAGTATATTGATTGTTTCTAATAATGTTAATTGTTACTGTTCTAAGCTTTTACATGGTTTTCAGTATCATACACCTTTTTTGCTTAAGAATATCAACCGGCTGTCACTGAGGTTTGGCTTCTATTCCTCCCTAGAAATCTTCCTGCAGCTTCTCCCATATTGTAATTAATAGCCTTAGAATTTTCTCCTTCAATGTCAGAGGTCTGTGTTTGGTTATGAAAAGAAAAATAATCTCCAAAGAGATCAAGCACCTAAAACTGAGCATAGCACTTCTCCGGGAGACACATAGGTGAGGAATGAAGCCAATCCTCCCACTAAAACTTTTCCCCAATCAGTATGTGGTGGGGAGCTTGGGGAAGGTCAGAGAGGTAATGATACTCCTGGACAAATTATGCCTGTTTAAGGTTACCTCTGAGCACAGGGACCCTGCTGGAGATCTTCTAGGCAAGTGGTGCACAATAGGCGACTTTAACGTCCCAAATACAGACCAATTCTCATTTATGGATTTCTTCCTACATAACTGTAAACAGATAGCCTAAGGAGAAATAGTCATAGGGGGAGATTCTAACTATGTTCTTCATCATTCACTAGACAGATCCTTTAAACCCCAGCAGTCACAGAGGGGACCATCAACTCTGGAACAACTAATCACTAATTCTAATTTGCTAGACTCCTGGTGCATCCTCCATCCGACAGAACAAGACTATATTTATTATTCCAAGGCCCAGAAATCTTACTCCCAAATCAATCTTTTTTTGTCTTGAAACCCCTAATGCACAACATATCCAACTCAACTGTAGAGAGTATTCTTTACTCTGATCATTCACCCATAACATTAGATTGGGAAATACGAGACAATGCCCAATTTCCAAAGTCACGGAGATTCAATCCCAGACTATTTTATCACAACCAATTTGACCTTACCATCAAAGAAGTTATCAAAGACTTTTGTGAAGAAAATAAGATAGAAGCCGGGGGGGGGGGAGACGGAGGAAGGGCCAGAAAACGGCCCAGGCTGGGCAGGCCAGACGGGCCGAGAGCGCAGGCAGGGAAGCAGCGGCGGAAGGGCCTGGGCGAGTGCGCGGGTGGCCGGGCAGCCTGATGGAGCCGGCGGCCGCGCGGGCCGAGAGGCCTGGGAACCGGCGGGGGGGGGGGCGGAGGAGTGCGCAGGCGGCCGGAAAACGGCCCAGGCCGGGCAGGCCAGACGGGCCGAGAGCGCAGGCCGGGAAACAGTGGCGGAAGGGCCTGGGTGAGTGTGCGGGCGGCCGGGCGGAGCCTGGTGGAGCCGGCGGCCGTGCGGGCCGAAAGGCCTGGGAACCAGCGGGGGGTGGTGGAGGAGTGCGCAGGCGGCCAGGCGGCCTGGGAAGAAGGGCCTGGGAGCCGGAGGGGGGGGAGGCGGCGGCCCAGCGGCCTGGTGGAGCCGGCGGCCGCACGGGCCAAGAGGCCTGGACAGAGGAAGGGCCGGGGTAGGCGGCCGGGCGGCCTGACGGAGCAGGCGGCCGGGTGGCCTGATGGAGGCAGCGGCCGCACGGGCCAACAGGGGTTGAAAAACAGAGGGGGGGCGGAGTAGGGAGCAAGCAATATAGGCAAGCAATATAAGCAATAACAGTGACTAGAACCTCGGCTATCGCAGCAGCGAATGAGAAGAGGCAGGAGCAAGCAAGAGAGGGAACACCAAGCAATAGAGGGAACACCACGCACAATACAACCACAGCCACCCCAGCCCCAACAGATAGACAAAGGAAATAAACAAAGGAAATAACTTATCCAAGTCCCACGAAACAGCTCTCGTGTCGAACTGCTGGAAAAGAGGAGGAGACCAGGGGAGGCCTTGGGTGAAATAGGCCCTGCTTTGGCACCTCCCCTGACTCCTCCCGGCCGGGGCGTGTCCACGCCCAGGCCTGCCCATGGGTTCGCCTCCCTGCTCATCATTAAAACACCTCCCCCGGATCCACCATTCTTCAGGATCCGGGGGGGGGGGGTGTCTGTTATCACAACCAATTTGACCTTACCATCAAACAAGTTATCAAAGACTTTTGTGAAGAAAATAAGATAGAAGGGATGACATTTCCACTCTTGTGGGATACTTTGAAAGTAGTCCTAAGGAGCCACCTGATACAAGAAGGATCCAGGCAGAAAAACTCAGGGATAGCCACAGGTTAACCTTACAAGATAGACACCTTAACAAAATCCCATAAAATTTCCCAAAGCACTGAGGAACACCAAATGCTGTTGAAAACTTAAAGCAGAACTTGATGACTTAGACTCATATAAGATACAATCCACGATGAAATATACGAAAGCATATTTCTATGAAAATGATAATAAATCCTCCAAACTCCTAGCTAGATTTGCAAAAAACAAAGCAGAAAGCAGGGTGATACCAACAATAAAATCTGGTTCTAGAGAGATAAAGACTTCTCTGACAGAAATTAGGAATTTTTTTCCTATTATATCTCCCTCTTTTCGGCCCAGCCAACTCTACCAATTAAATCACTACCAATTAAACCCATCTTAGATCAGCACAAATTATTGCTACTGCAACCCATATCAGAGGCAGAACTTTAAACAGGTCATCCAAAAATTGACTTTTGAGAGGTTCCCAGGTCTGGATGGGTTTACGGCAGACTTCTACAAATTATCTTATGAGGATTTAGTCCTTCAACTATTGGCATTATACAATTATTTCTTAATTTCGGGAAAATGCCCCCAATCATGGCTCACTTCCCAAATAATTCCAATTCCTAAGACAAAGCAAACTCACCCTGACTCATTGGACTTTCAGCAAATATCTCTAATAAACCAAGATGCTAAAATACTCATGGCAATATTGGCTAAACACATTAATAGCTTTATTACTAATTACATAAATCCTGATCAAGTGGGGTTCATACCTAACAGATGATTAGTCGATGCAGTCAGAAGAGTCCTAAATGTAATTCACCATGCTAACAATATGAAATGACCCCTATCACTCCTCTCATTGGATGCCTTAAAGGCTTTTGATAGAATAAATTGGCACTATTTAATGGGAGTGCTTTTAAAAAATGAACTTTGGTGACCTCTTTATCAAACTTTTGAAGTCAATGTATGACAACTCCTTAGTTATGGGGACAGTTAACCAGGTACACTCAGACCCCATCAAACTGCAACATGGCACCAAACAAGGCTGGCCTCTGTCCCCAATACTATTACCAATTGCAATCATATCCCTGGCAACCATGATCAGGAATAATCCTAATATAACTGGCCCTCAAATTGGCACCCAAACTCACAAAATTAATTTATTTACAGATGACATATTGGTCTTCTTAGTGCACCCTAGAACTTCCTTCCCCAAATTGAAAATAATCTTAGATGCCTTTGATGTATTTGCAGGTCTCAGAATTAACTTCATAAAGTCTAAATTATTATGCCTCAACACACACACCCCCACCGCAAAGACCAGAAAGAATTGCAGGATATGACTAAACTCCAACTTTATCCTTCAGGTTTTATTTACTTGTGTATCTGCATAACGAAGGACAACCATCAAGTAATACATAGGAATTATAAGAAAGTAACTGGATGGATAACTAATCAACTGCGAGAATGGAAGCATCTGCATCAGAGTTTGTTAGGCAGGATAGCCCTTACAAAAATGGTCATAGTGCCCCAGCTCTTTTTTCTTTCCCAGGCAATTCCATTCACACACCCCTCCCAAACTGAATTCCAATTGTGGCAGTCTTCTCAACTTCTTCATCTTCAATCATAAACAATCCAGATTTAGAAAAACAGCTAGGCACTTGCCGACCAAGTCAGGTGGCTTAATAATCCCTGATATAAAACTTTACTATGACACCTTTCAACTCTGCCAAACTTTCCTATTAATATGTGGAGACCATAAGGTACCATGGGTGGAGATGGAACTAGATAGTAAGTTTTCCTCTAAAACATGCACTGTTTTTTTTAAAAATGCAAAAATGGAATTAGGCTCTATTTCCAGTCCTTGACTATGGGCATCATTGCTAATATGGTCCAAATGGAAAAACACTATTGCACCTCCTTCCCCAATATGTCCATTCTTACTCCATCCTATGGAGTAACTGTGAGGCATTTCTCTAATTCAACATTTGTTCTTCAAGGGTAGACTAAAGTCTAGAGAAACACTGACAGCCCAACGGCACCTGCACCCTGTTTCCTGTCATCAGTTAAGTCAAATTGTCTCTTTTGGCACTAAGTTGATAGCCACACACAATCCCCTGCACTTGTTAACTTTCTGTGAACATAAATGTG
The DNA here is from genome assembly GCA_030847615.1 of Gambelia wislizenii. Classification (NCBI taxonomy): domain Eukaryota; kingdom Metazoa; phylum Chordata; class Lepidosauria; order Squamata; family Crotaphytidae; genus Gambelia; species Gambelia wislizenii. The sequence continues at coordinate 376,723,534 of JAUMIR010000001.1, forward strand.
TAGCTTCTGATTTCCATACCAAGGGGCTAGCCTCTTTGATCTACACCACTCTGGTGGAGTGTATGTACAGCACTACACAGAGCCTTAAAGAAAACTGGGAAATGGACCTGGGCATAGTTATACCAGATTCAGATTGGCCACATATATGGTCCTCTCCTCCCTTCAAGTCCAGATCTGCCAGAGAAACAACTGCAAAACTCATCCATCAGTGGTATATGACCCCGACAAGGCTGGCACACATGGTTAAAAACATGTTACTAATGTATTGGAGGGAATGCGCTGCTCGGGGGGCACATATCAACACATGTGGCTGGATTGCCCAAAAGTCTATGGCTTTTGGCAAGAGATAATTGAGCAGTTAGAAATGGTGACCAAGCAAAAGATAATCTTTTGTCCATCACTCCTTCTGTTGTCAGTCTATACTGGTGAGAACAAGGGTCTGAAGCACTGATCCTTGATCTCATTTCTCCTCGTAGCTGCAAGGGCAGAAATTGCCTCTGCATGAAAAAAGTGGGAGGTCAGTGTGGAAACATGGTGGAAATGTGTGTGGGATCTCTGGCTGTTAGAAAATCTGGAGGACAAAATGAAGACACAAATATGTAGGATGACTTCAAAAAGCTTTATTGAATGCTGGTTTCCACGTATTGACTAATTCCAAAGCTCCTAGTATGGTGCCTCTGTCAACTCACTTAAATCTATGGGTGGACATATTTGAAAACCCAACATCATCACAAAGGTGATAGAACACTGCTACATCTCCCTGAACCCACACACATAGGCCTGATAAGTGTAATGCTGCCAACTTGATGATGTTACTTGCTGAAACTTCACGATACCGAATGTTTTTATTTGGTGGAACATTTGTACCTTACTTGTTTTATGTTTTGTTAAGATCTGTAAAAATCAAAAACATCAATTAAAAAAACAGAAAATAGTCTACTGGCTTTATATGGTATCTTATGAAAAGATTTGTTAATGGGAACATTTATGATTTCCCTTTCCACACTGATGATATAGTTCTGTCAATTGGTTGTAGTAATGTATTCATGGCTGGAGAATAATCTGTAGCAAACTTGTATAGGAGGAGGAAGTGGAAGCAGGAATGATGTGGTGGAATAAAGAATATTCCCCCAGTAAATGATACACCAAGTAACTCCCCTCAGCTATGACATTGAGAACTCTTGCATATTAGAAACACAGAAAAGGCAGAAACCATGAGAGATCTGAACCTGCTTAAGTTTTCTGTGAGGCTGCTGACACAATGTATAAATAATACAGTTTTACACCGATTTAACTATCATGGCTCCATCCTATGGAATTCTGGAATTTGTAGTTTGTTGTGGCACCAGAACTCTCACAAAACTACAGGTCCCAGAATTCCATAGCATTGAGCCATGGCAGTTAAAGTGGTGTCAAACTGCATTATTTCTGCAGTGTGTCAGCAGTCTTTAGCAGGAATTTGATTCTTGGCACTGAGAGAATAGGCAAAACCCCTCAGTAGGAGGGAGTAGGAATTTTCTACCTTCTCTCATTGCCGTTCCCTTCTCTATGTCTCTAATATGCAACAATACTCCATGTTGTTTCTGAGTAGAGGTTTTTCTGGCATGTTACCATGGACAGTTCTATTGTGGCGTTATTAAGGTCATAGAATCATAGAATAATAGAATCATAGAATTGTAGAGTTGGGAGAGACCACGAGGGCCAACCAGTCCAACCCCCTGCCACGCAGGAAATCACGATCAAAGCATCCCCGACAGATGGCCATCCAGCCTTTGTTTAAAGACCTCCAAGGAAGGAGACCCCACCATGCTCCGAGGGAGTGTGTTCCACTGCCGAACAGCTCTTACTGTCAAAAAGTTCCTCCTCCATGAATTTCATAGGGTTTTTTTAAGTAAAGAATACTCAGAGGTGGTTTGACAATTCCTTCCTCTGAAATATAGCCTACAGCTCCTGCACGATGGCCGTTTCCCTCCTCCCATTTTGTATGCCAGCATAGGTGCCCAACAGGATCTGCCAGAATTCCAACACTCTGTGTCTACAACAGAAGCCATAGAATCATAGAATTGTAGAGTTGGAAGAGACCACGAAGGCCATCCAGTCCAACTCCCTGCCACGCAGGAAATCTTGATCAAAGCATCCCTGACAGGTGGCAATCCAGCCTCTGTTTAAAGACCTCCAAGGAGGGAGACCCCACCACGCTCCGAGGGAGTGTGTTCCACTGCCGAACAGCTCTTACTGTCAAAAAGTTCCTCCTAATGTTGAGGTGGAATCTCTGTTACTGGAGATTGCATCCATTGCTCCGTGTTCCAGTCTCTGGAGCAGCAGAAAACAAGCTTGCTCCATCCTCAGCGTGACATCCCTTCAAATACTTAAACAGGGCTATCATATCGCCTCTTAACCGTCTTTTTTCCAGAGACGGTTTCCAGAGCTGGGAAACATACCCAGCTCCCTAAGTCTCTCTTCATAAGGCATCATTTCCAGACCTTTCACCATTTTAGTTCTAAGATTTACAGCTGCTTCCTTCTTCAGAAGCTGATAAGATGGGTGGAGGAAAATAATATTCTTCATCAGGAACAAGCTGGGTTCAGGAAAGGCCATAGTACAGTGGACCAGGAGTTACATCATTTGATTCATAAATACACTAATGGTCCTTCCAAATGGCTTTTTGCTGTATTCATTGACTTCTCCTCAATTTTTGATATAATTAATAGGAATCATTTGTGGGATAAGCTTGCCAGGACTAATATTGATAAGAAGCTGTTACTCCTAATTCAGGAGTTATACTCTAATACAACTATGATGTTAAAGATTAGCACAAATGAAAGGTCGATGGAGGAAATTCATAAAACAAAAGGAGTCAGACAAGACACCCCTCCTTTTAATCTTTATATTAATAATATTGTAGCTAAGCTAAATTGCCTTGATCACTTCCCTTCCTCAATAGGAAGTCGCAAAATGGAATTCTAATACATGCTGCTGATAATATATTATTATCTATGAACAAAATCAGACTGAAGAGAAGTCTAAATAAACTCTATGAATTCTGTCAAACAGAACTTAGAATAAATTATGCTAAATCTAAGGTGGTCGTCTTTGGCAAACATTCACCTAAATTCAATGGAAATTGGAATGGAAATAGGATAGAACAGACCCTCTCTTATAAGTATTTAGGGGTGTATTTTGATGAGAAAAATTCCTGGAAGACTCAATTACAAAATATTAAAACAACAGCACAGAAGTCAGCCCATGCTATACTGAAATTTTTCTATCCTAGAGGTGGCAGGCTTGTACGTCCAACACTGAAAGTGTTTTTAGGGAAAGTAGTTGCTGAAATGCAATATGGTATCAAGTTCTGGGGGATGAGTCATAATAACTTGCATGACTTGGAGGTCTTTCAGAACATGTTTTTGAGGTACTTGTCGGCAGGACCTCTGGGGACTCCTGCTGCATTCCTCAGGACAGAGATAGGCATGGTTATCTGTAAAAACTAGGGCTGAGATGGCAGCCTTTTTGTATTACAAGGGGGTTTTGGACATGTCAGAGGACCACCTCCCTAAGCTTTGTTTAGACAAACAATGGAAGATAGGTGGTTGGGCAAAACTAGTCCAAGACTTACTAACCTCTAAAACACTTCCAACAGCTATTTTTGTCTCTCCTGGAGTTAAAAACAGGCTGAGGGACTGGATTTATAAGTTGGATAATGATCAAGACTTAGTTTCAATTAAGTCTTTACTTTTTTCCCATTGTTATCACTTGTTGAAATCAAATTTTGTAGGAGCTCAATAGTTACAAACACTTACCTTTGCTCCTCTGAGAACCTCATTTACAGAAGTATGTTTCCAAACTCTGCCTATGTCAGTTATGGATGGTAGATACAAAAATATTCCGAGAAATTTAAGGTGCTGCATTTGTGGTATGGGTGAGGTAGAGGATATTTTACGCTACCTATTCTTTTGCCAGTTTTTTCAAAACTCCAGGAAGAGATTCTTGTAACAGATTTTGTCTTCCTTATACAGTGAGAGCTCCTACATGAAACTATTCTGGCTACAGACTGTGATCCTTACATTACACATAAAACAGCCTTATTTGCTAAAGCTGCTAAAAGTATTTGTACTAGTTATTTGAAAGATATTGCTATAGACTGTGCAGGGGATTCATTAATCTGATCTTTTTGTATAGATGTACATGTACATGTATGTTGCATTCCTTTATTGGATTCCACCCCCCTTTTTAATTGGATTTTATTGGATTTGTAATAGCTTTTAGTCAAATACAATAAATGGCAGACTGACTGACTACTAAGGCCAGTGCCACCCCTCCTTCTGATAGTGCCACCTGGTGTGGTTCGGCCTCTCCACACATCCCTAAGTGCCACCACTGCAGCTCTATAACTCTGCTGGAAGGTGGGGCAGCTCTTCATTGCTATTGTGCATACAGCACCATTCCCCCCCATGGCAGTTTTCTTTTCTTTTCTTTTCTTTTTTAAGGTTTTAAAAATTAAAATTAAAAGATTGGAAGGTGGGGGGGGCACACTGTTGGAGCATACCACAGGGGCAATGCAAGCCCTTTAGGTCCCACAAGGGAATAATGTGACCCTCAATCCCTAGCAATTTTCCAGCCCTGCCATATTGCATATCACCATATTTGGTAAACTTTCCTCCTCAAAATAAAAAATAATGCCTTTTTAAGAAAACAATTTTGGGGGACAGATATAATGTGTGACAAGTGGAGATAAATAAGCTGTCAGTCACTTCAGATCATGCATATCTACTAAGCCTGAGGTGTAGATACTCCTGTTGCAAAATGTTGAGTTATGGGTGGGTCACATTTGCTGTGTACAATAAATTATTTAGGGCGGTGAGAGCAAAAAGGGACTGTAAAGAACTTCAAAAACATCATTCTAAACTTGGAGAATGAGCTTTAAACTGGCAAAAGAAAATTAAGAAAACAAAGGTAAATTGATGCATACTGGAGGGCCCCCCTCCCACAACTTCACATATACACTGATGGGACCTGAACTAGAAGCAACTGACAAATGCATATCTGTTTGAAAATGTCATCCAGTATGCAGCTGTTGTAAGAAGAAAAAGAAAATTCCAAGATGGGCATAATTAGAAAACGAATCAGAAATAACACTGCCAATATCATACTGCCCTTATACAAATTCATGATGCAACCATAACAGAAATACTGTGTAGAGTTGTGGTCACTGCACTCAGAAAGGATGTTGTAGAGTTGGGAAATGTGTAGAAAAGGGCAACCAAAATGATCAAAGAACTGGATCAACTCACATGTGAGGAAAGATTGCAATGTCTAGAACTGTTTAGCTTAGAAAAAAAGGCAGGTAAAGGTAAATATGGTAGAACTGTATAAAATTATGCAACTCTCATAATCCTAGAACCCAAGGGCATCCACTGGTACTGAACAATGGTGGATTCAGGACTGATAAATGTATAGCACATTGACTAAAAAAAATTGCCCAATGTATGGAATAGACTGCCACAAGATTTACTCTTGGCTGTCAACTTGGGGGGATTTGAAAGGAGACTAGATAAATTCATGGAGGTTGGACCCATTGTTAGCATGCCCTACTACCCATTCCCTGTGATATCTCATAACTGGAATTATTGGACACTTTTCGGGGTCATATGGGCTTAGTCAGACTGGAAGTAAACTGCAGGTCACAATGACCTGAGATGTGTCTAGAAATATAATGGTGTGAAAGCCCAAAGTAGGATTGAGTGGAAAGCCCCCATGATGGGTTTATGGTAACTACCCACTCATTAAAGAGGTATGAGCCAATCCTTTGTTCCAGCCTTGGGCACTTCCAACAATCACTCAATCAAGCAATTAAGTGACCAGTCTATATCCTATGGAAATCTTCCCTCATACCCCTGTCCAAGCTTACAAAGTTGTTACAAAGCCATCAATTTCTGTCTCTCTGCAATTAAGGCAATCAGTTGAGTTTTGGTTTCCTTTGTCTATGCCATGGGAGAGCCATCCAAGCTTTGTTATTACTAAACTTGCCCATCCAAGGCACAGAATAAGGTTTAAATATTCTCTCTGGCTTTTCTTTGCAAACTAAGATTCAGGAAGGACTCATCCCACGCTTTCTGCAAGTGTGCTGACGACTAAAAAGGACAATCTGAGATAAACAAGTCTGGTTACAGAAAGCACAGCAGAAGGTCTCCTTGGGTGATGTTTCCAGGTTGTGATTCTTTCTGCGTTGTCATTTCTCTTCAAGACTTGCTCGCCATGAGTTCTCAAATAAGGCTGCAGCATTGTGGATAGTGCGTCTCCATGCCTCCTGATGTGAGGCCAGGGTGGACCATTGTTGGTGATCAATTTGGCCAAGCCTGAGATGTTGTTTCAGGGAGTGATTGTATCGCTTTTTTGGAGCGCCCCTCTTACGCTGACCCATGGCGAGTTCACCGTAGAGTAGTATTTTGGGGAGGCGATGGTCCTCCATCCTAGAAATATGCCCTGCCCAGCGCAGCTGTGTTCTCAATATCATGGCCTCAATGCTGGTGATCCCTGCTTGGTCAAGGACAGCAACATTTGTCACATAGTCAGTCCAGTGTATATTTAGGATTGTGCATATACAGCACTGATGAAAGCATTCGAGGAGTCGTAAGTGGTGGCGATAGGTGACCCATGTTTGAGATCCATAAAGGAGAATAGACAGTACAATGGCTCTATACAAACTGATTTTTGTGCTTCGCCTCAGGTGTTTATTACTCCAGACTCTTTTGTGAAGTCTTCCAAATGCACTATATGTCTTTGCTAATCTGTGATTGATCTCTTTGTCAATCTTGGCATCCGAGGAGGTGATGCTTCCCAGGTAGATGAATTGCTGAATGGACTTAAGCACAGAGTTGCCGATGGCAATGTGGGGATGACGGTGTTTGTCCTGTGGTGCAGGCTGGTAAAGAACTTCTGTTTTCTTCAGGTTGACTTCCAGCCCAAACAGCTCTGTAGCTGTTGCAAAGCAGGATGTTAGGTGCTGCAGAGCTTCTTCTGTGTGGGCAACAAGGGCAGCATCATCAGTGAAGAGCAGCTCACAGTCTAGATAGTTTAGAGTCTTAGTGCGAGCCCTCAGACAGCTTAAGTTAAACAAGCTACCATCAATACGGTAACGCATATAGATGCCGTCTTCTTCTTCGAGCTCTGCCATAGCCCTTTGGAGCACCATGCTGAAGAAGATAGTAAAGTCGGAGCAAGAACACAACCTTGCTTCACTCCATTAGTTATTAGAAAGGGCTCTGAAAGAGCATCACCATATCTGACTTGAACATGTTGGCCCTCGTGTAGCAAGGTGATCATTTTAAGGAATTTGGGGGGACATCCTAGTCTTTCCAGGATCTGCCACAGGCCGTTTCTACTCACAGTGTCGAAGGCTTTGGTTAGGTTGACAAATGTTACATAGAGACTGTTGTTCTGCTTTCTACTTTTTTCTTGCAGTTGTCTAAGGGCAAATACCATATCTGTAGTACTCCTTTTGGCTCTGAAGCCACAGTGGCTTTCAGGAAGAAGTTCTTCTGCAATAGCAGGAACTAATCTGTTCAGGAGTATCCTTGCAAGGATTTTTCCATCAATAGAGAGCAGTGTTATGCCATGATAGTTTGAGCAATCGGATTTTACACCCCCCCAACCTTCCCACCTTTCTTTTCAATAGCCTTGTATGGTTCTTAAGAGTGTATGTTTTGTATAATTAGCATATCCCCTGTGTTATTTCCAATAAAAATACTTTGTTTTACTTTAACTGGAGTGCTCTCTACTACTAGTATACATAGGTGAAAAGATACCTAAAGTTACCCTCCTCTTGTAGCCCCCCTGTTTGAGCTAATATTTCCCCCAGATATTACAGGAGATTTTGGCATCGTGGGTGGGGCTCTAATGCACCTCCACCTCTTAGGGTAACATCATCAATAACTACTAGTGAGGATGGTGATATATGTCACCTTCAGTATCAGAGGCAATATGCTTCTGTGAATCAGCTGCTGGAGAGTACAAGATGGAGGGTGTGATTGCCCTCATGTTTTCTGGTGAGCTTCCAATAAACAACTGATTGGCTACTGTGTAAACAGAATGTTGGATTAGCTAGTTCCTTAGTCTAATCTAGCATGGTTTTATGTCCCTACATCAGCCCAAATGTTGTAGAATTAGAAATACTCTGTGTGTTTCTAAAATAACTCTTAAGACTAAATTCAGATATCAAGAATACAGAAAAATAAAGATTACAGAAAAGTAAAGCATACATACCTCTTCTTGGTTTTGGCAATGAGAAGCAACATATCGGCTTCTTTGTCTAAGAAGTCACACACACATCCTCATTAAAAAAAACCAATAAGGAGTCCAAAAAAGGAAGGAAAAACACTTCTATATTTGTGTTCCTTGTTAATATCCTGTATAAAGCCTCTGCACTATTTGGATTTTTCCTGCATGGATCTGTCTTATTGTGACTCTTTTGAATTTTTCCCAGTTAAAAATTGTTTCTGTGGTAATTGATCAGACTGTCTTTATGACTACAGAACCAAAAATGATTTTTAAATTTTACAGAAATGAAAGGCTTCTGCATAACATATTAATGTACAATGCAGTATTCTTTTACCTATATTATGCACAACAAGGTCATTTGCAGGACTGCCTTGGAGTATGGTAGACACTCCTTCATTGGAAAATACAGAAGATAGATGACCAGCTCTCAGGAAAGCTTTACTTTGGATTCCTGCCCTGGCAGAAGTTGATTAGATGACTTCTGGGATCCCTTCCAACTTTATGATTCTGTGACTTAGATCTGAGCCATCAATGTCCCAGAGCCTTAAAGTATTGATAGAAACTAGCCCTAGAGCATATGCAGAAAATTTAAAAAAAATACAGAAAAAAATATTTTGTGAATGCTGTTCTCTCCAAGAATGACTCTGAGTCACAATGCTGTAGCAGGCCTGTTTTTTTCCCCTCAAGTTTTTTTCCTAGCACACAAAGTCAAAAACAGCTGCTGCAAGCTCCCTCTGCCTCTGGAAGTAAGCCCAGCTTTAACTCAGTGAAAGAATTGTTAAAGAGAGAATATATATATATTTGGGCCATTGAGGGCTGGACATCCTACCTCCTGTTTGTGATCTGGATTCTCCAGTCATGCCTTCACAACATCTGTGTTCTTGAGGACACAGTCAGTGGGAGGGCAAATGCTCCCATCCAGTATTGTTTAGTCATCTTTTAGAATCAAGACTATTTCAAGCGCAGTGTGTACTTAGGAAGTCATTTCTATATGTTCATTGTAGCTTACTTACAAGTAAATGTGCTTAGTATAGACTGCATACAGTCCTTGGTAGCCCTGGGAGAGAATTCAACTACTGTACAACTAGCTGTACCCAGCATAACACACCGTTTTAGTTATATGTGTGGGTGGTAAGTGGCTGAGAGAGGCAGGGGAAGGAGGGGCCCTTTTGAGGATGTGGGTATAGATGCAGATTAAGTGGCAGGAGTGGGTTGTGAGGTGGACAGGAATTTGCAGGTGGGTGGTGATTGGCTGAGGGAGTGAGAGGAGGGAGGGGACTGGTTGGGTATGTTTCCTAAGAAGAAAACCAGCACACTGGGATTGGAAACATACTGAAGCATTATAGATAGATTGATAGCAATTTTAACATGTGTGTGTGTGTGTTTGTGTGTGTGTGTTTGTGTGTGTGTGTGTGATGGGACTCAACTACACAGTACTCTTTGTACTGTAGTCCAGTTTTGACTGATATTTTTTTTTGTAGGAGGAAGTGACTCAGCCTCTCTACCCTAGTCCCAGAGGGATGAATCTCTCTACTCCTCCATTCCAATGTCCATACTGGGAATAAGGAAACAAGTTTATCCGCCTCTAATATGTCATCATGCTCTCAAAATACTTTGCTTATAAAATAGCAAATCTGAAACTCCTCAGCAGTTATAGAGCATAATGGAATTCCATGTGTGTTTTCAGTAAAAGTCTAAGGCTTTATTGAACTATATCTTCTAGGAGAGCAGTGTAAATTATACAATGCAGTGGGCTCTTTGGATCCGTAGGGGTTTGGTTCTAGGAACCTGTGTGGATACCAAAAAACACAAATGATCACATCCCATATTATTAAATGGTGGCAATGTGAATGCGGATGCTTCAGTGTGTCCGCATTCAGGCTGCTGTTATTTTATAATATGGAATGTGATGATCCGCAGTTGGTTGAATTCATGAATCTGAGCCTGTGATCTGGATGACCCACAATATACAGGTCCTATAACTTTCTCTGCAGGTTGTGGTTTGCAGTTTGGTGGTGGATTTCACCACTGGATTCTCCCCAGGTAGTCTAAACGGAGGTTGCTAAGGGTTGTGTAGAAATCTGCATATATTCATATTGGTGGAGTTAAACATTCAGGATTTGACTTGTTCCATTTCTATGAAGCCAAAAAGGTATCAAATCCAGGGCCAAAAGGTATCAAATCCAGATTCATACAGAATGTACATTTTTAAAAAATGCAAATATGATCAACTTGGGCTACAGATTCCCTGGATTACAGTAGGTGATGGGGGAAGAGGCGTTTAGCCCAGTCTTCTCCTGGAGCTACTGTCTGGTTCAGAAGAAAATTCCCCATTATTGCATTTAATATCATATGTAATTTAGCCCTCAGTCTGTCTAGATGGATAGATGTTGAGTGCAGACTAAGACCCCAAGTCCACCTCCTAAAGCTGACAGACCAAGCTGTTCCTTCCCTGAGCTGCCTCTTCTTTCTCTAAGCAACAGAAATTTTAAAAATGTTCCATTCTGTCTCTTTCAAATTTCTTGTTTTGCCTGGAAGAAAACAACATCTTCCATATTTATGAGTACAGATGATGTTAGAAATACCTAGATTTTCTTTTCTTTTATGTGTCAGTCTAATCCTTCACTGCTCTTATGTCCCCACACAAGAGATGGGCAGCTTCTGAGAGTCTGGGGATCATTCCCCCCTCCCTTCAGTCACTTCCTCTTTCTAAAAATTGCTTTGGTGGCATATAATGGACCCAAGCACCACTTGTACATGGCAAATTTGTCATTGTTCCTGAAGCTTCTGGGAGCACAAGTGTCATTTTGTGGAGGATTTTTTCCCCCTAGAGTAGAGGGTATCAAGGGGTTGAGGCTGGTGGCATATTATGGGGGGGTGGTCAAGGAGCTATATATGCCCATGGTCAGTGCTTTGCCCACCTTTGCCTTATACACTGATTCTAAAATAAAGCATCAAGTTTGAAGATCTGGGATCTTTTAGTGATGGACTTTGTGCTCACACACTCTGGAGTTATAGTTTACCCTGGTCTTTTCTCTGTTTCATGCAGCACAGTTGGGTACTAGGAGCAAGTGGGGGACCAAAGAAAGATCTCTGACCAGTGGAGATGGTAAATTGATTATCTCACCTAAAGATGAAAGAGGACCCTGTCATGGGGTTTTCTTGGCAAGATTTGTTCAGAGTGGGGTTGCCTTTGCCTTCTTCTGAGACTGAGAGAGCGTGACTTGCCCAAGGACATCCAGTGGGTTTCTGTGGCAAAGCGGGTATTTGAACCCTCACCTCCATAGTGAGGTCCCAGCACTCAAATCACTACACCATGCTGGCTCTCCCTGTTATAATGCATGCCTCTAAAAGGCTAAGAACACAAGTGAAAATGGTAGAGTAGGTGTTAAAAGGGAAAGGTGTTCTGAAAAAATTGGTTCAGAACTACCACAGCATTATATTGCGTGCAATGGATTATATTATTTAGAAAATATTTACAATGATAGGTAGCTACTTCAAGTTCAGTCAGGGAATCTTTAAATAAAAATTAGAATGGTTCTGAGCATGTGTGGAGTAATTTGCCTTCACAACTGAACCATGGCAGCCTTTTCTACACCCTTCAGCCTAAGTCCTATTATTAGTCCTAGCTAAGTAGACCCTACTCAGTGGTTGTGACCCATATGTCACACATAAAAAAAATTGCTAAGAATGCAAAAAGTACTTGTGGAATCACTCTGAATGTTATTGCAGAGGATTGTGCATAGGAACTGCTAACCTGATATTTGTGCATATTTTGTTACTGGGGGATATGTGTTCTTATGTGGCTTATAATGACTTTTAATGAAATACAAGAAAAGCTTGACTGACATTAAATTAATGGTAACTTTGCTAGTCAACACTTACGTCAGTTACATTGATTCAATGGATATATGCTAGTAAGAATTAACAATAGGATTCAAGGATTAGCATTAAGGAACAGTGTCTTTTCATTTACCACCAAGAAACTATAGCCTCTCTTCCCCCACACATTTAGAGTTAGAAGCAGAGCTTACAAAGTGAGGACATATTCTCTCTCTCTCTCTCATTTTCTCACTCACTCTCTCACACACTTCTGAAAAATTAAACACTAGCTCAGTTAGTCTCTTCATATAGAAACAGGATGCCTGCATTCTGTGGTTGGCATTTGCCCTCCTCTGCATGAATCAGAGAACTAGGTGTTGGTACGTGCTATGAGGAGTAAGTCTAACGAGCACAAACCCTAACCCAAGATATACAAGGAAGCAGGCATAATCCTGCTTCCTTGTATATATGAAGTTCTCTAAGTTTGCCTTGCCCTGAACACCATAACCCCTTTGCTCATATCTAGTTTTAGATAGGGTCACCTTCATTCCATCTACTAAGTTAAATTTGTGCCAAGAATCAGTGGGATTCAGCCCAGGAGTTCCCAGATGAATTAAGACAGTAAAGATCTGCACGGGGCAGGCTATATTCTTAAAGAGGACCTTTTAGAGCAGAAACACAACTAAGCAGATTCAAGAAAGTACAGTATTCTGAAATGTTTCTTTGGGACCCCTCTGGTTCTGGATTCTGAAGAAAAGCTTAATTTTTACCTTAGAGTAGAAGTAAATTATGAGTACATAGTAAACACATTACATGACCAAGTAAAATAAAAAGATGATGTAAACAATACATGGAAGAATTATAAAAAAGAGATGAAAGGATGACAGATTAATTCAAAGAAGAATCATATGAAGATGAACCTCCAATTTTAGAAAGTGAAGTGGAAACTGCACTCAGAGTGTTTGGGAAATAAATCACCAGGAACAGATGGCATACCAACAGATGTCTCTATTGGTATGCCATCTGTTCCTGGTGATTTATTTCTCCAGTTACTCCAGTTCCAACTAAAATCTGTCAACAAATTTGGTAAACAAAACAATGCCGCCCCCCGATTGGAAACAGTCAATATACATTCCAATCCCCAAGGAAGGGGACACCAGGGATTGCAATAACCATTGCATTAATTGCATTAATTTCCATTGCATTAATTTCCCATGCAAGCAAAGTGATGCTCAAAATTCTACAATAAAAATGTTGACCATATATGGAAAGAGAAGTGCCAGATGTCCAATCTGGGTTCAGGAAAGGAAGCAGCACTAGAAATCATATTGCAAGCATATGCTGGATAATGAAGCACATGAAATAATTTCAAAAGAAAATCAGGCTGTGTTTTATAGACTGTAGCAAAGCCTTTGATTGTATAGATCGCAGAATGCAATGGGTTGCTCTTAAAGAAATGGATGTGCCACAACATTTGATTATCCTGATGTGTAACCTGTATTCTGGTCAAGGGACTACTGTTAGGACAGATATGGAGAAACAGAATGGTTTCCAATAGGCAAGGGAGTCAAGCAAGACTGCATTTTATCACCCCATCTGTTTAACTCGCTGAAAATATCATATGCAAAACAGGAATTGATTTGGAAGAAGTAGGCATGAAAACTGGAGGAAGGAACATCCACAATGTAAGATATTCAGATTACACCATACAACTAGCAGAAAATAGCAATGATTATTAAGAAAGTCAAGGCAGAAGGTGCAAAGGCAGGTTTAGAGCTGAACATTCAGAAAACAAAAATAATGACCACAGATGATTTACATAACTTTAAAGTAGATGTATTGAAATTCTTCAAGATTGTCCATACCTTGGTTCAACCATTAATCAGAATGGAGACTGCTGTCAAGAAATCAGAAGGAGGGCAGTTATGAAGGAACTAGATGAGAGTCTGAAGTGTAAAGCTATATCACTGAATACTAACGTTAGGATGGTCCATGTAATTGTATTTCCTGTTACTATGTATAGTTGCAAAATCTGGTCAGTGAAGAAAGCTGATAGGAAGAGAATCAACTCATTTGAAATGTGCTGCTGGAGAAGAGTTCTAAGGATACTGTGGACTGCTAAAAAGAAAAATAAATGTGTCCTAGAGCAAATCAAGCCTGAACTCTCCCTAGAAGCTAAGATGGCTAAACTGAGACTGTTGTACTTTGGCCATATCATGAGAAGACATGACTCACTAGAAAAGATAATGCTTGATAAGGTGGAGGGAAGTAGGAAAAGAGGAAGACCGCATTCCAGATGCATAGACTCTATCAGGAAAGCCACGGCCTTGTGTCTGCAAAACCTGAGCAGGGCTGTTGATGATTGGGTGACTTGTAGGTCTGTCATTCATAGAGCCGCCATACGTCAAAGTCAACTTGAGCGCTGTTAACAAAGTAAATGAAGTGTAATAAGCTCTGTTCCTATACTGAAAGTAATTCTCTACTAGCATTTGTTTTTCATGATGGAAAACAAAAATGAAAAAAAAATATCAGATTTTGATTTTAGGCTTTATTGATGATAGCGCACTTGACAGCTTTGCACTACGTATGAATAGTCCTCTTAAATGAAGAGGCATAGTTGTAATTTAGAAATGTAAATATATTGTATGTGTCTGCCATTCATTTACAAGTATAAGTCTGTTTTGCAACTTCTGGTGGAAAATGATGAAACCAGTATTGTTTTGCATATTCTATACATGTTCGCATATATGCATTTCCCCATTTCACTAAAAACAAAACAAAATAAAAATTACATTAAGCAAGTTCTTTTCTTGCTGCAGAGTCAGTCCTTTTATAATGCATGCAGATTATGTCACATTTCCTTTTAAATCTGTTTATTATATTTTAGCCATTATCAGATGTGTACAACATTTGTTCTGAAAATATATACACTCCTTGACAGGAAACTATGCACCAAAGCAACAAGGATCTTGCAATTTTATCAGGACAATGCCAGTAGATTTCAGCAAGGTTGGTTCCAACTCATCTGTGATAAATGAGAAGATAAGGCAATCAGTGCACACCATGACACTCTGTGCAGCTAGTTAGACACACTTCAAAACTATTCAGGTGTGCTCACAAGGCTTATGAGTCTTACATGGGGTAGTGGGGGGTCTCAATATAAATACATCCTTCATGGTGGCCACTAGAAACGCAGGATCTCTTTTTCTAAGACTTAACCCAGGTCAGATAGAAATAATAGATATTAGGATTTCTGGGTTTGGGGATGCATTTCAGACTGTGTTTCAGCTGGGTCAAAACAATGTCTTCTTTATTTCCCCCTTTTCTTTATCTTATGTAGTTCCTCTGCTTGATAAATGCCTGCAAAATTCCATCACACCTTTGCGGGGACCTCTTTGGGTCTCTAAGGGAGAAGGTTTCAGCCCCTCTGGAGCAAAGATGTATATCCAAGGAGTACTGTTGGCCTTGCACCAGCGATTAAAGTCTGCAAGAAACTACTGTGAACAGGTGAGTAATCCCAAGTCTTTAAAGACTGCCTTTTCCCTTTGTTATTAAATGTACTAGTTGTAAAAAAGAAGAAGAAAAAGCTGTGATTGGCACTGTGTTATAAGGAAGTATGACACATTCTTATACTTGATAGGTACTTGAACTGTTTCTCCTATAATCTTAACGCCAACGATAACGGAGCTAATTGTGTATGTCTTTCAGTGTGGTGTGTTATATGTCTAATCTTTTTTTTTCCCTTGCTGAACACTGTGCTTAGCAAAGGCATTCTTTCTGTGGGAATTATATATATAGACTTTTCTGAATAGGGTCACTCATTTTTCATAATTCTTTCTCTTTTTTTTTACCAGTGCAAAAAGAGCTAGACTAGAAATATAGACATTTATATAAAACATGTAAACATAACCAAACAATATTTTCCTTTTTATTAATATTTTGCTGTGAGGAGTTGTCAATAATTTGCAAGGCAGCCATCTGCAAATGTTTTGCATATATAAAATATGTTTAAATTGCATACATAGTTCAAAGAATTTTATTTTGATGGCTTTTTGTAGATGATGACTACCCATGTAGTTATTTTGCATTTTTGTGTGCAGTGCATGTCTGTACATTTCTTAACAGTTTGATATATGCTTGAATGTAAGATCACTGCAATGGACTTGAACTGAAGCAAAATATGCATGCCTTTTCTGATTTTTATCATCATCATAGTTTAATTTTTCAAGAGCAACCATTTTGTAATTAGATATCATTTGAACATGAGATCAAAAATGAATATTGCGCTGTAAAATAAGATTTATCAGTGATCTCAGGCCATGTACTGAAAGATGAATTCATTATGCACTCAGCCTTCATAAGGAGTAGAGTGAGCAAGGAGGGCTGGAAGAACTGTGTGCTAGTCATGCTTTTTATACAGCACCTCCTGCTGTCAGGTCTGTAGATAGAAATGAGCATTTACTTTGGAATAAGCTGTTTTGTCCCTGAGCAAATGTTAATCCATGATAAACAATCCCAAATTTATAATCTGATAATGTAGCTGACAGGAGGGGCTTGTTTCAAGAAATGATTGATCTACTATCACTTTGAAGGGTGGGTGGGGGGAAGAACTCACACAGAACCTCTATTTTAATGTGCTTACTTTGCCTGTAAGACAGTTCAGATACAAATTATAGCAAAGTAATTACCTCTCAGAACTGGAACTTTGTATGATGACATTTATTTCTAGCATAATTCAATGTTTATCATCAGTTGTATCTATGGTCCAGGTTAAACAGACAGTGTCTGCTACTGCTTTTGAGTATTTATTGACTGATACAGGCCCATTAGCATCCTTCTATATTCTTCAATTGTCAATTTTCAGATTCTCTATTTCTTTGGAGATATTCAAGCATTGTTATATGATATATGGAAACAATTTTACAAGCAGGACAACATTTATATTGAAAACACAGAGAACATTTCAAAATATAAATATACATTACCTCCATTTAAAAAGAGCAAGATATGTTCAAGAAGAAACACATTAGTTCAATTTTCCTTAGCAGTTCAGGTTTAGTCATCAACTAATAACAGTAATAGTGAAAGTTTACAAATGATTGTGAGACATCTTTGCTTCCAAAACAGTTGTTGTCATTGTCATCATCATCACATTTTTGTTGTTGTTGTTTAAAGATAAAAGTAGTGTTAAAGGTCCTGACAATGACAGAAGTTGCCTAATATAACATAATATTGGTATGAAATAGGCTTTCTGTGTAGTCACTGCTGACTGTAATTTACAGTTTAACTGTACAATAGAAATGCATAGCAGTGATATCCATGTTAAGTAATTATTTCCCTTTTAATGTTCCTTATGATTTTAAAACTAGAATTTTGAGCATTTGAGAAACTTAAAATCACTTTTCTTGATATATTCTGAGATGTTTCTGTCCTTTTCTTCTTCTTCCTATGCTGTTAAGAAAAATATGTGGCACAAGTCAGTGCACAATACAGTACACACAATGTATCTTTTCCTAGATGCTTGTTTCAGCGGCAGGTTCTTGTTAATTCTGAAGGTCAGGGGACTACTGTACTTGCAGCAACATTTAATGTGTGCAAGGGACAATAGTTGGAAGAGAAAATAAGCAGTTGCAAAGTTCCCAAAGAGACAGTCATGTTAGCCTGTTTCATCATAAAAAGGCATAACGGAATCCAGTAGCACCTTTGAGACTGATTTACTCTAGCATGAGCTTTCATGGGTATCAATCTACTTCTTCAGATGTACACAGAGATGTTTGGATCACAGGCTGTCAACATTACCTGGTTAACCATGGGTGTAATCTACAGGTATGCCCCACTGCACAGCTTCTGCATCAGTGAAAGCAACCAGACCAGGCATGCTGTAGAGCTCACAGGCTGTGCAGTTTCCAGCAACATTATTCTGTTCTCGCCAGAAGGTTTTTTAGTAGTTCAGAACAATCAATCTTCCCAAGAAAGAATGTGGCTACACTGACATGGGTGTCTCATCAGCACTTGCACCCTTTGTTTTCCTCACCTTTGCTAAATGAACATGTTAGGTCAAAAGACTTGTTGCTGTTCTTTTGCCAACACAAACTGTTTTGAAAGAGAAGCTTTCTGATGCACAGCTGGTGAGATGTTCTCAGAGCAAGACATTCATCGAACATTTCTCGACTCAAGGATTTACTTAGCTGTACTCCCCTTCTATTTTTTTCCTATTTTCTTTATTAATAAAATAAGCTTTAAAATGTTGAAGACCACATTTATCTTGATTTAGCTGGGATATAGGCATGTGACAGAAGACAAAATGTTCCAAGGACTATATTATGGTGCCAACCTTAGAACTTAAAGCAATTCCACTGAAATTTTGCCTTAATTTTCACCCAATCTGTATTAACATGCACAAAGTACAGTTTCAACACCTCACATTATTTCCCCTAGGTCTAGTTTACCTGCCAGGGTGTGCATTAGCAGCATGTTGAATCTTGCCTTTTTGGTTGCAGAAATTTAAGTTAACTCAAAATATTCAGTTCACATATGAACCAATCACTGCCCCATGCCCGTTTCATAAAAAGTGTGAATTATCTTTCATTGCTTTTTAATGTAAGTCTATATAATAGTCTGGAGGAAGTAGGGGATTAAGCATACATTTTTAAGACTCTTTGAAGACAACTGAAAACAGTTGTCCTGCTTTTGTCTTTCTTTAGAAAAACCCCCACTGTTACTATAGTATTGTTTTGCATTTTTAGTAATCTTACTACAAAAATATTCTTTGAGAATTTGACTGTGATATTTGATGTTCAAGTAATGGATTTTTTTCTTTAGAATCTGAAAAGACTCCTGATAATTTGAGATCTGTGAACGAGAATTTGTACATGGTGTTCTGAAATATAAAAAAAATGGACATGTATTTAAAGCTGTATTTTCTTTATTTGTGCACTTCATTTCAATCAGATGCAAGAGCTTACACATTACAGTATTTTCTATATGTAACCACAAATGATATAAAATAGTTCAGATGCTTTGACACTGTGTATTTAAATTTATTTTCTGCAAACAATAAAAATATTCAAGGCTATGTCAGAAATATTAAAATTCATTAGTAAGTGTAGAAATAGCATAAACATGCAAGCATGAAGTGCAGTTAACACTTTGAGTGAAGGGGCTGTCCTGTCTCATTAGCATTCTTGATATGTAGTTGTGCTGTTGGTGGGGGTGTTGAACAGGAATGCCATTGTGCTGAGCCCCAGTGTTTGGGGACAAACACTGCTGTGGAAGGAACGTGTGAAAAGGCCATGGTACTGTCAGTGAATGAAGAAGGCTGTGCGTTCCCTGTGCTTCAAGCAGGGAAGCTGTCATTCACAACCTCAGAACAGCTAAACAGAGGCCAAAGAGATGACTGAAATACCTTTTTAAATGATATTAATGATTCGTAACCATTTTTCTCCTTTAGAATCACATAGTAAATAATTAGTTCTATCTGTCACTAAGATCAATGAGACACACAACATGGGTAGGTGACACAAAGGGTAAATGGCAGATCCAGTAAAAGATATTGCCATTTTGGATCTTTCATTCTTTGGGATAAAAATAGCTACTGTTCTGAAATCAAAGTAAAACTGGTTGTATGAGAGGCAGGGGTGGTGGTGCACAATTTCTAGCCAACCCAGTTTTTCAAACTTTTTCAAAGCCACCCTAAAGTCTATATCCATCATAAGAGGAAACTTGTAAAACCATTATAAAACTTATATAAACATTTTTAAAAATATCCTTTAGGTATAAACAAAATAGGTTAAGAAAAAAAATATTTTCCCCTATGTAGAAAATGTTACTTTGTGTTCATTAATACATTATATTCTTTTTAAAGGAATGACTATTATGCAAAAAAAAAAAAATCTTTTAAAAATGAAAATGGCAAATAACATATATTTTGATCTTTTCAATTTATACACTGACAGTAGTGGCAGGATTCACTGTAGTCTTCAGACACTATTCATTACAGAGCAAGCATTAAAGGCATCATAATACCACTATTTTAATTTGCATGCAAATTATTTTTCTAGATGCAATTTTTATGTTATTTGACATTTTATCACCCTTTGATTTAGAATTTATGCACTTAATATGTCTTTGATAATGGTGGATAGATACAGATACCAAATGCTTTTCATCTTCATTTTATAACCTCAGAGTGTCTGTACTCTGATAGTCTGATTATTGCATCAGTTATCCTTGATGTCAGCTTTGCATAATAATTACCTTACTGAATCTGTCAGTATATAGTATAGAAAATACCATATTGTATTGTTTTACCTTACAAATAGTTATTCTTTTCCTTACTATGGAATTTTAGTTTTTTAAAAATATTTTTTCTTAATAGTTGTGTTCCACTGAAATCGGGCCTGTTAAAATTAATGCATCTTTAGAATTTCATTAAAATCCATAAAAGTTTACATTGATGAAGATGTTCTATATGGTAAATTATTACTTGAAAAAAGTTTAGAACTTAGGCAATAAAGAGTAATAAATGTTCATTGAAAACTATAGCAAGACATTCCAATGAAACAATTTTTCCAGTTGTTTACAGTTCAAGCTAATGTTTCAAACTTTTGAGGAAAAATGTATACCATGCTGTAGACATGTTAAATATTGAAGAACAGGTGAATACTTCAATCTTCCTGTACAAAATAGAAGTATGGAGATAGCAACAACAGTCCTTGTGTCTATGTGATGTGACGTGGGAGAAATTTCATAAAATAATCTACAGTACTTGAACAAACTTGGTTGTTGTTGAACAGCCAGATGCTGTATCAAGCCTGTAACATAACATTATACTTTCTTATTAAAATATCTTAAAATTGTGTTTCTGTAAATCTGAAATTCACTATCTTGATAGATTTCAAAGTGGTTTTTAGCATGTTAAGTTCCTTTACAGATGGGAACAACGTGTAAACATTTTCACGCAACCAAGCTGCATTCTAGTTACTAGAAGTATTTTAAGAACCTTAAACTTGTGTCTTTTTCAAAGTGTCATGCCTTGAGCAGGCCTAACATCAGTTAAATGAAGTGAAAATTGCATTCTTGTCTTGATAGAGATGAAAATTGATTTCTGGTCATGAAATAGATGTAGTTGTCACTTTTTAAAAAAGGTGTCAGCAGTTTGCTTCAGCGACTAAGGTGCCAATTCAGTATGACAGTAAACTTGTGATCTGAGCAATCAATAAAATGCTTCAATAACTTCTGCTTCATTACACTTATAATAAGAAGCTATAGATCTGTGGCACATAAAATGTTGATAAAGAGGATATATGGAGACTAGCTGTAGTATTTTGTCTTAAGAACACAGCAAGTACAATGTTGCCATCTAGAGTTTGTGCATAGGCAATTATTCTAAGAGGAAAAGCATCAATAATAATGTATGCCTTGTTAGTGAAAGCTCTGTTTATTTTTTGTTGATTCTGCACATAGATGTGAAACAGGTTTTTTGTTTGTCAGAAAACTGTCTAGGTCATTGGAAAATTAGACATGCCCTCTTTGAATAATGTGTCGTATATGTTTTCCAGCTCTCATTTTAATACAATACTTGAAATTAGTTTCTAGTTTGCAGGTATTTTTACTGTCACATGGTGTGGTGAAAGTATAAGATACAATGATTTTTTTTAATTCACGAAGTGATAGCCTTACAACTGTCAGCTGGAAAACCTTTACAGTTTGATCTGTTGAAATGGGCTGTATTTTATAAAAGCTTAATGTACAATAAATGTATTAATATTTCAGATGCAGCAGGACTGTTCATTGTTTTTCTTGCAAGAACGTAAGCGGTACTTTTGGAAATTGATACAGTATAATGAAGATGGTTCAACTGATGACTAAACTACATTTTAGTAGTATTTCTCTGTTGTCTCTAGGAAGGCTTGAATAAGAGGCCTGTATGAAAACTCAGATAGCCACTGCCAGTCATTGTGAACTTATTAAATAATCATTGGTCTCACTCACCATAAGATAGTAGTCTGTGTCCCTAGTGAAAGGGAAACATATTATTTAACATATTTAAAAATATAAGTTTGCTATGTGCTAAAATTGTTTTCAGCATAACGTACAGTGTTTCTTTGGTTAAAAAAAGTTACTTGATCACAGTACATTGTGGAAAATTCTTAACTTTAATTGTACTCCTAACTTGATCTTGTAAGTTACTATTTATTTATTTATTTATTGTATTTATACCCCACTCTTCAGCCACAAAGGCTATCAGAGTGGCTTACAAATGGTTAATTTAACAGTTCCCTGCCCTCAGACTTACAGTCTAAATAAGACATGACACATAAGGAAAAGGGAATGGCAGTGGGGGTAGGGATTAAACCCAGCAGATACTGCTGGTTCTTCTCTCCCTCCAAGGCTGGGCAGTGACAGTTGGGCTGGAGGGAGGGCCTTTCACCTGCTTCTGGGCCCTGGCCTGATGGAGTTCTGCCTCCCTCTTCTTCTCTCCCTCCAAGGGCAGGTGAAAGTGATTTTTGAAATTTGATCATGTGTGGATAAATCAAAATCACAATTAATTGCCCTTTTAAAAACAGTACAGTATTTGCAACGTGTAGGCCTTTCCCCCACCCCCTTCCCACTAAAACAGATAAGCTGTGTCCTACAGATACTCTTTATTCGTTTGATTTCCCAGCTATTTTAGCTAGTTATCAGTTTTGCTTACATGCTAAGCCTCTAGGTGTAAATTCAGTTTGGTACAGCAGCATCTGCATATTCATCTCTGACCCTTCTACACTGCAGGGGCTTGTCTACATGAAGGAAAAAAACCCAGACTGCTCCACAATAATAGCAAGTTACAGCAGCTGCGACCTGTCTTAATGGTTTTAACAGACCCCATAAACTTTGCATGCCTGTAGCTGAGATGGCCAACGCGAGTGAATTACTCACATTTTAAAATCTGCTATCACCAAACTTTTTTTAAAAAAAACTATTTCTGTGGTGCACATAAGCAATATTCCACCTTTCTGAAAAAGATAGAGGAAAAAAGATAGCACAAATCCTCGTTCTATCACCTTAGTGATCACTCGCTAAAGTGAAAACGCAACATGGTAGTAGCGGGCGCTTGCCCTGTAACCCAGCCCTGCCCCTGTGCTCATCCAGCCAATCAAGTTTATACTTTGTCTTGTATGAGCAAATAATTCATGTCAAATTACTTGTCTTAACGAGTGAAAATGTGCATATCACTGGAGCTTTTTTAAAAAGTAGGGGGAAACCGCAAATGCTTTTCTCATATAGTTTTACCTTTTTTTTTTTGCCCCCCTTCTTCACAATACGATGAGACAATGCAGGATTCCCATTAAGACAGCTCATTTTCAGAGTGAATTCTGTGAGGAGTATTTCCACCATATAGACAACCCCCAGGCCTCTTTGCTGCTGAAAGCCAGCTTCCACAATCTTCTGGAGCAAGTTTTATGGTGTATTTATACTTGTGGAAGCTGCTTCCATAAGCACAATTACAATGTTGGGTATTAGCCCTAGTATAGAAGCACGGGCAAGTCTTTTCTGAAACTCCACCTCTGTGGGTAATGCCTCATAGGGCCCATCGTCAACCTGGTATGGAAAATGCTTCCTTCCACACTAGTATAGAGATGGTAGATTGAGAGAACCTAACTATAGCCTTTTCTAAAGTACTGTATCACATCACTAATTACAAACAGAAGGAAATTTCAATTTTGTCTTAAGAAGATGCTTTTTTAAAACATTTGTTGAAAGAAGCAGGAAACCCTAGGGTAACTGGAGTCAGAATTATTATTTTCCAAAAAGTACTTTTAAAGAGATGAAGGCAGAACTTTGTTTAAGAAGTTCTACAACTATATTCAATAAGTTACACATGCGAGCACAGTTCCACTGGAGATAGAACTACAGGTATATATTAATAAATTCATACCAGCCATCACATGTGAAAGGAATAGCATGAACAATCTGAACCATGTTTCTGTTTCTGAACATTTGAGTGTTGAAATGTAATGCCCACGCATTCCTCTTACTGTAAAGCAGAGATAAATTCTTTATAATCATCAGTCCCTTTTGAGGGATAATAACTTTCACTGGCTTTGATTTAAATCCTTTTGAAAAAGGCACCAAAATAATAAACTTTTGTTATTATATTGAAGAAAAATCATTGCATTTTAGAGCCTTGAAAGTAATTACAGAATTTTTCCTTTAAAGACTTAGAAAAGTAGGATTTGACATATTTCCTTTAAATTACTCAACCACCTACAGGCATTATTGCCTCTGGTTCATGGATTTAGAATAAATTTTATAGAGTTTAAGTGGTAATGTGAAAGAATATGCTTGACAGATTCCCTGAACAGCTTCAAACACCCACAGGTATTATTTGTAAGAAAACAATCATGCTGGGTCTTCAGCTGGTTAAAGAGGGCAGAGCATTCCATCTTCACCTGACATTCTATCTATTTTGTCGACATTGGGTGCCTCCTGCTTACCACCTACTCCTCCCAAACAATGCTCACAGGAAGAGTTTTGTGTGAATGGACCAGGATATGATTTTTTTTTTAAAAAGGACCTAAACAACATAGAAACTACATTGTAAAAGAAAAATAGGAAGAGAAAAGCAAAAAGAACTGTCTTGAGGATTGATTAGTGGTCTGATGTTTTCTGATTAATCATGTTAACATTCTACTTGTGTAGTACTTATGAGTAGAAAAGGTCTGTGGCAGATCCTGGAAAGACTAGAATGTCCCCCCAAATTCCTTAAAATGATTATCATGCTACACGAGGGCCAGCATGGTCAAGTCAGATATGGCGATGCTCTTTCAGAGCTGTTTCTAATAACTAATGGAGTGAAGCAAGGTTGTGTTCTTGCTCCAAATTTATTTACAATCTTCTTCAGCATGATGCTCCAAAGGGCTATGGCAGAGCTTGAAAAATAAGGCGGCATCTATATACGTTACCGTACTGATGGTAGCTTGTTTAACTTAAGCCGCCTGAGGGCTCGCACTAAGACTCTAAACTATCTAGTCTGTGAGCTGCTCTTCGCTGATGATGCTGCCCTTGTTGCCCACACAGAAGCAGCACTGCAGCCTAACATCCTAACATCCTGCTTTGCCTAACATCCTGCTTCGCAACAGCTGCAGAGCTGTTTGGGCTGGAAGTCAACCTGAAGAAAATGGAAGTTCTTTACCAGCCTGCACCACAGGATGAACACCATCATCCCCACATTGCCATCGGCAACTCTGTGCTTAAGTCCGTTCAGCAGTTCACCTACCTAGGAAGCATCATCTCCTCAGATGCCAAGATTGACAAAGAAATCAATCACAGATTAACAAAGGCATATAGCGCACTTGGAAGACTTTACACAAGAGTCTGGAGTAATAAACACCTGAGGCAAAGCACAAAAATCAGTGTGTATAGAGCCATTGTACTGTCTATTCTCCTTTATGGGTCTGAAACATGGGTCACCTATCGCCACCACTTACGACTCCTCGAATGCTTTCATCAGCGCTGTATATGCACAATCCTAAATATACACTGGACTGACTGTGTGACGAATGTTGCTGTCCTTGACCAAGCAGGGATCACCAGCATTGAGGCCATGATATTGAGAACACAGCTGCTCTGGGCACGGCACGTTTCTAGGATGGAGGACCATCGCCTCCCCAAAATAGTACTCTATGGTGAACTCGCCACGGGTCAGCGTAAGAGGGGTGCTCCAAAAAAAGCGATACAAAGACTCCCTGAAACAACATCTCAGGCTTGGCCAAATTGATCACCAACAATGTTCTGCACTGGCCTCACATCAGGAGGCATGGAGGCGCACTATCCACAATGCTTCAGCCTTCTTTGAGAACTCATGCCGAACAAGTCTTGAAGAGAAACGACAACGCAGAAAGAATCTCAACCCGGAAACATCACCCAAGGAGACCTTCTGCTGTGCTTTCTGCAATTGGACTTGTTTATCTCAGATTGGCCTTTTTAGTCATCAGCGCGGTTTCAGTAAGCGTGGGATGAGTCCTTCCTGAATCTTCGTTTGCGAAGAAAAGCCAGAGAGAGAGACTTACTACTTAAGGCAGCCATAGCAAATAAAGTGGAATAGTAACACTGTAACAGTGTACTAGATTTTCAGACAACACTGTTATAGTGTTACTATTCTACTGTATTTGCTATGGCTGCCTCCTGTGGAATCCTGGGATTTGCAGTTTAGGGAGGGGCATTTACAACTCTCAGCCAGAGGGCTCTTAGGCCTCAATAAACTGCAAACCCCAGAATTCCACAGGAGGGAGCCAGAGCAGTTAAAGTGGAATAGTAACACTATAACAGTGTAGTCTGAAAATCTCCCTAGTGTGAAAATCTCTTTCCAATGGGTTTTACCCTATTTTGGATCTGGTTGCATACCCTCCAACATTGCACAGATTAAAACGGCACACGTGGCCAAGCAACGTCAGAGTGTGGCCAAGATGGCAAAGTTATTAATGAAGAAGAACAAGTAAGCTTGGAAAGGCTGCATTGGCTTGCTTTCACCTAAGTCTATTGGGAACTCAGTTTGCAGTAGTTGAAGTAAGCTGAGGACAAAGGGGGAAGTGGGAGAAGGAGAGAGAAAACAGGACATTTTAAAAGCAGCTGAAAAAGTGGGACTGTCCCTGCCTAGTTATGACAGGAGTATATGGGTTACACTGTCCTTGAAAACTCATATTTTCAGTTTGGTATTATTCCAGGATCCTTTCTTGTTCCTTGACTCTCAAGTGGTGATAGGGATTAGGAGTATGCTGTCTGACACCTGCACCTTTCTGAAGATGGTAGATCTGCATAAGTAACATCATGAGTGGAATACCTTGGGCCCTTTCACACTAAACAGTTATAGCACAATGTTTCCATTTTGTCTGCCGTGGTTCCATGCTGTGGAATCTTGGGCTGTGGCATTACTAAGGCCAGTGTCACCCCTCCCACCAACAGTGTCACCTGGTGCGCTTCGACTTCTCCACACCCTCCTAGTTCCGCCACTGATCCTGAGATTTGTAGTTTAGAAAGGGGCATTTAGAATTTTCAGACAGAGAGCTGTAGTGCCTCACCAAACTACAAACTACAGAATTAAGAATGTGGCCATGGAAGTTAAAGTGGAATCATAGTGCTATGACTGTATAGTGTGAAGGGGTGCCAGTGAGCAGATGCCACTTCTCTGTCACCACTGCATTTCAACAGTGCTAGTCAGCTAGCTTTTTTTCAGTGGTTAGAAAATTGCTTCTAAAAACCCTGCAACTCAAAAACAATTTCTTACTTTGAAGGAAAAATTAATCATATACATATTCAATTAGATGCCACAGGATGAACATTAGAGTTAATGGAGTCACTGTGTGCAGGGCTGGTTTAAGGAATTTTGAGGCCCCCTGCAATGCTTTATTTTGGGGGCCCCATATGTTTATCTCAGGTCAATGTAACTTAACCTAACCTATTCATAGTACAGTATATTCAGATCATTACTAATGTTTTTGCAGGAGGAGAGTTACGACACCCCCCCACACACAGTATCAGGGTCCCCTGCGGCTGCAGGTGTTGCAGGGCCCTTAAACTGGCCCTGATTGTGTGATTGGTCTGCATAGTACACCTTTTAGTTTGTTCAGCCTGAGGATATGGACAAGTTGCTTGGAGGTTTGGAATCCACTACCTGTCCATCATTGCTCATTGTGGTTGTTAAAGGCTACTAGGATGTCTGTGTGGAAGACCTAGGACTTAGAGGTAATGAATGCCTCTCTGTAGGAGAGCAACATGCTTTCTGTCCTCAAGGAGGTAATTGTGTGATGTATACAGAAGACTCATTGCTTAGACCCAATGGATTTGAACAGTGATCTCCCCTATAAACAAGATTCTAGAGAAGCTGCAGGCCTGTCATCAACTCTAGGCAGTCTCAGAAGAAATTGATTATGTGGATCTGTTTCAGTTTAAAATAGGGAACTGTCTATTAAATGACAAGGCTGTGTTTCTACCTTTCAGACAAATCAGGGAGAACTGATTGTGAATGTTTGAGTGGTCACCTTGAACATGTCTGAACCTGCATGACAAACATCAACACTCTTGGCTGTTCAGTTATTTGTCAGTCATCATTTAAAGCAGCTGTATTTCCTGTTGTGTGCTGAAAAAAATGCTAAGTTTAAAAGTCAAGCAATGTGTCAATTTGAAATTTTTAGTAAAGTTGAAAAAAACACCAATGGAATCTTTTCAAATGGTTACTGAGGCCTACAGGGAAGACTGCATGTCTTGTATGCATGTGTTTGAGTGGCACAAAAGATTCAGATAAGGACATGAGAATGGAAGATGATGATCGCCCTGGACAACCTTCTACTACAAGAACTGAAGGAATTATGGAAAAAATCAGCCATGAACATTGACAAAGACACTGCATGGAAAATTTCGCATGAGGATCTCAACATGAGAAAAGTTTGTGCCAAGATGGTCCCTAGGGTTCTCACACCAGAACAAAAAAAGTGCAGCAAGGACATTCTGCAGCAACTTGGGGCAGCCCCAAACCTTTTTCAAAAAAATCATCACTTGTGATGAAACCTGGATCTTCCAGTATGATCCTGAGACAGAATGACAGTCAATGCACTGGAAAACACCATCATCACCAAGAATGAAAAAAGCGCGTCAAAGCAAGTCCACATTCAAAGACATGCTCATTGTTTTTTACATCAAGGGTGAAATTTTGGCAGAATTGGTTCCAGAACACAGAACAGTGAACCAACATTATTATAAGGAAGTTTGGACAAAGATGAGCGAAAGCGTCAAGGGAAAAAAAAAAGGCCAGAACTGTGGAAAAATGGTTTCATTCTTCACAAAGACAATGCACCTGCTCACACAGCATTTTCTGTGAAGCAGTTTTGGGCTGATACAACACTGCCTGGTGGCGCAGTGGTTAAATGCCAGTACTGCAAGTTACCACATTGCAAGTTCGACTCTAGCGGGCTCCAAGGTTCACTCAGCCTTCCATCCTTTCGTAGGTCGGTAAAATGAGTACCCAGCTTGTGGGGGCAATGAGCTAACACACATTGGAAACTGTTTAATGCAGTGTAGATGTGTAAATAGCTGTTGTTTAAAACAATTTGTAAGCCGCCCTGATAGCCTTGTGGCTGAAAAGCGGGGTATAAATAACTAAATAAATAAAATAAATAATAAATTACTACACTTGAACATCCTTCATATTCACCAGATTTTGCACCATGCAACTTTTGTCTTTTCCCTAAAGTGAAATCTGTGCTTAAAGGAACACATTTTGAGTTAATTGATGCAATAAAGAAGAAAGTGGCAGATGCGTTGAAACAGCTGACAGAAACTGATCTACTCCACGCCTTCAACCAGTGAAAAACAAGACTTAATCAATGTGCGAGTGTAAATGGAGAGTATATTGAAGGGGACAAGCATTCAAATTGTAATACATATAAAGATGGGTCATTGTATCAGTCTCATTATTTAATAGACAGAGATCGTATACCCAGGTATGAGGAAATAAACATCTTTGATAGCAGTCGTAGATATTCTTCTGGATATCTTTGTGTGTATTGATGCCATTGAATATTGTATCCTTTGGTTTTTGATACTAGAATATATCTATAGCGTGACAGGGTCTCCAGTCCAAGTGAATGGCTGATCATAAAAGATAGTGCTGAGTGATTTTTTTTTCATTCCATGGCCTTTGACTTGTGAGGTACCTCAGGGTTCTGTCTCCAATACTTTTTGATGTCTAACAAGCTGCCAGGCAAAGTTGCCTGGATTTGGGATGTAAATCATTGTTCATTTCATTCATGCATACAAGAATGAAGACTTTCTAAAGTTTTCTTGTCACTGGGCAAGATTATGAGAGCCTTCCACATTTTTTTAACTACTCCTGGACTTGTTTCTGGAGGTTCTTATGCAAAAAGTGTTTTAATGGCATTTTAGCTCTAATTCCTATTGTTCCTACTTTGTTGTATAGGAAATATCCAACAGTCAATATGCAGTGATCATGTAATTCGTTGTCTGTGTTCAGGTTTGTTGCTCATGTTTTAGTAAGAGAAAGGGCATGTTTTAACTGGACAACTGGGAGCACAGCAAAAAGTGCTGGACAGAATTTTGTTACTCTTAGTTTATGTCAGTTAAATTTATCAGCTGTTTTTTATTCTGAAATCTGTACTCTAACCATATTAGAATAAACTTAAAACGCATTAATCCAGTTAAAAGAAAAAACATGACACTGTAAAATAGGCCTGTGCCAAAAGTTTGACAAGTCAAATTTTCAGCTAACTTTTTGGAAATTCAGGGCAATAGTTTGCCAGTACTCTTGAGTCCTCTTGGCTGGCAGTTGCCATTTATAGTTTCCCTCCAGAATTCATTGGAACAGTGCTACATGATGATGCAACATCCTTCTGAGGCACTTTGACACAAAGGAGGAAATTGGATGCCAAAGTGCCTTTTCCTATGTTTGGAATCATAAAATTGGCAAGGCCATTTTGGCCCAGTAGCGCTAGAATGCTGAACAATAAAATAAATCAAAACAGAATGGGAACTGTGTTGGAAATTCAAATTAACCAGCAGCTGAAAAAAGCTTGAGGAAAAAATATACAATTTTTAATCTTGCAGCAAATCTATGAAATGTACTGTTTCCATTTTACAGTTCTGAATAAAAATTGGAATAGTGAAGTGAAACCCAGTCTTGCAATTTAATATCCTCTTCAAATAGTTTTTTCTGTGGAAAGAGGATGAAGTAAAACATAGAATCATAGAATGATAGAGTTTGGAAGGGGCCCTGGGCCATCAAGTCCAACCCCCTGCTCAATGCAGGATTTCCAGCTAGAGCATCCCCAGCGGTAGCTCTCCAGCCTCTTTTTGAAGACATTCAGAGAAGGAAATGCTCCACCTCTCTAGGCAATTGGTTCCATTGCTAAACCATTCTGTCAAGAATTTCTTTCTAATGTTCAATTGAAATCTACCCTTCTGTAACTTAAAACCATTAGACCTAGTTCTGCCCTCCAAGGGAGCAGAAAATAAGCCTGCACCCTCCTCTTTGTGGCAGCCCTTGAAGTATTTAAAAAGTGTGATCATGTCACCCTTCAGTCTTCTGTTCACCAAGCTGAACATCCCCAGCTCCTTCAACCTTTCTTCATATGTTTTGTT
The DNA here is from genome assembly GCA_030847615.1 of Gambelia wislizenii. Lineage (NCBI taxonomy): Eukaryota > Metazoa > Chordata > Lepidosauria > Squamata > Crotaphytidae > Gambelia > Gambelia wislizenii. The sequence continues at coordinate 376,754,767 of JAUMIR010000001.1, forward strand.
CGCTATACAGTACTTATCATCCTTGTTGCACTTTTCTAAACTCACTCCAACTTGTCTATATCCTTCTTAAAATGAGGCATCCAGAAATGAACACAGTACTCCAGATGAGGCCACTGCAGAATATAGGGGGTCTGTTACTTCCCTCAACTTGGAAATTACACTTCTATTAATGCAGGTAAGATAGCACTTGCCTTCTTTCTGCAGCCCCACACAGCTCATGTTCAACCTGTGATTGACAATAATCCCAAGGACCTTTTCACATGTAGTATTGCTGAGCCATGCAGCCCCCATCCTATACCTGTGCATTTGGATTTTGTGGCCTAAATGTAGAACTTTTCATTTGTCTCTGTTGAATTTCATTTTATTAATTTCAGCCCATTTCCTAATTTATCAAGTTCCTTTTGAATTCTATTCCTCTTACAATTTGTTAGCCACCAGTCCCAGTTCTGTATCATCTGCAGATCTGATAAGGAGTCCCTCCACCCCTTCATGTAAATCACTGATAAAAATATTGAAGAACATCAGCCCCGGGACAGAATCCTGCAGCACTGTGCCTGCCAGCAGAAAGAGAAGCAGGGGAAACAACACAGCCTCACAAGGGAATTCTACAGCCCAGGAGCAGCCACCGAAAATACTCTCCTGTGTCCTCAGCAAACACACTGTACCTGTGATGTTGGTGGGACAAAGAAAAAGCTCTGCAAAACCCAAGTATTTACCCAGAGTACAGCCAGCCCTCCATATCCACGGATTCTGTATTCATAGATTCCACCATCCACGGCTTTAAAATATTCCCCCCCAAATATTCCAAAAAGTAAACCATGATTTTGTCATTTTACATAAGGAACACCATTTTACTATGCCATTGTATATAATGGGACTTGAGCATTGACAGATTTGGGTATCCACAGGGGGTCCTGGAACCAAACACCAGTAAATACCAAAGGCCTACTGTAATTCAAAAGTATTTCTTCTGATTAACTTAATAATTATTATATATTAATTACTTCCCTTATAAAAACAATAATTAAAATCTTGAGACTGAACTGCTTTTCTTTCTCTTGATTTTGGATGCCTCCTCACCACCAATCCAGAGGCCAGATAAAACAGTCCAAGCCTACTGTGAACAAAGCTAGGTGTGTTCAACGTGAGGGCAATTATTTTTTTCTACTGTTATCTTCCACAAATTCTTCTTCCAAAGGACAATCTCATGCTGCATGGTATTCATCTGCCTTAGGTCCATTTTGGATTGCTGCTGGAGACTGGCATAGTTTGCTGCTTCTCATCAAAACAAAAACAAAACATTATTGCATGTAGAAACCTCACAGATCTGGGACCACTTCAGCATTGCACTGAATTAGTGTCCTAACTGGAATAAAATGTCAGGTTAAATCCAATTGCCAGTCTCAACTAGAGTAACTGTTGAATCAAGGAGATATACATGAGTTTTGACGTAGTAAGTCCCATTCATTTCAGTAGGTCTACTGTTGTTGGAACTAGTAATTGGATTTAGCCCTTAATGCCTTATTAACCTTTTCTAATATATACAAATGATTGAAGGTGTTTGATGAGTGATAGAGTAGCATATATGTTGACAAGAGTGGTCGGTAAGGGGCAGAAAGAAGATGCAGATGCATTAAAAAAAGTCAGACTGTCAGATACTAAGATATATACTAGGGGTATATATCTTCATGTTCTTCATCCTCATGAGCAAGAATGAATAATTCTGCAGTATTCTCCATGCTGAATGTGAATACAGACATTTCTGTGCAGTTTCCAATTGCTGTGCCTGCTTCAGGAAGGATTTACCAGTAGAGAAATACACATTTTTCCCCCTACATAGAAACATATTTTCTGTGCAGCAAGCATGCAAAAATATACATTTTTCTGCACAAAACCCATGTTTTCTATACAGAAATACATATTTTTATCTGTGCAGCAAACACATTTCTATGCAGAAAAACCAAGTGTAATTCTGTGCAGACAAAGGTCACAGAACAGCCTTGTGACTGTCTGTATTCTTCTGGATGAGATTTCCCAAGTGCCGAGAAACCCTTTTCTCAACAAGGAAATTTATAGGAAACGATATTTTTTTCCATCCCTACTATGAAATAGCTTTTTCCCACTTGGCAGTTTGGAAATGTGTTGGACTATAAATCTTGCCATCCCTAGCCAGCAACTGAACTGTGGGTTTTGTATTCCATGGCCTCTAGAAACCAACAGGTTGGGGAAGGCTAGTTAGAATTTTTAAAAAAGCCAAATTAAAAGAGCAAACAACAAGTTGTGCCACTAGAAGTTTGGTGTTAACCACAAAAAGATAAGGCCATAGTAGCATATTCTATCTTCTCCTCGGATTTCTTTTAAAATTAACAAATGACTTCCGTGTCTAACTTATCAATTATATTAATGCATTGAACATCCATTCACTAATGACAACATAAACTGAATTAGATTATAGGACCCTCAAACAAAAATCTTAACTAAGCTTTTTGTACCTACATTCTAAATTATATTTAGGTGCTGTATACCTAGTGGTATTTGGGAGAAACAGATCACTCAAAGTATATTTACTTTTGTTCCATTACTTTTTCCTCTCCCAGCAATAGGTCAGTCATGCTCTGAAGACCTATCTTGGGACTACTACATACCTTACTCTTTTCCTACATTGTACAGTGGACCCTCTGTAATAGCAGGCTCCTGATCTGTGAATTGGACTGTCTGCAGAACGCCAAGCCCCATATTATTCAATGTCAGTGATGTGAATACATACATGCTAAATAACGGCATGTATTGGCAAGATGGGCTTGACCATTTACAGGTCAACTGAATCCTGTGGTTCCAGAGAGCCCACTGTATGTCCATGTTCCTGTGAAAGAATGTTGCCAGGATTACAGTACTACAAGAATATACTCATCTTTCAAGCAATTCTAGTGATATTCCCAAACAAGTGGCTTTAGGACCATTGTTAACAAAGCAATTGGTGGTCATTTGATGATATGGCTTGTATCCAACTCTTGACATCCACTCATATGACAGTGGAAGCCAGCATAATGTATAGGGGGAATATTTGCTCTTCCTACTACAGCTTCCCAAGCATCTCCAAAACCTGCTCTGGAGGGCTAAGAAGTTCCCTGAAGATATAGCTTGGGCAGGCCCTAGGGCTGCAGGAGGAAGAGAATGGGAAGGAATTTCCATGGCATGTACCACGCAAATTACAAATCACTTTGTAATTTGCGCCAATGTTGTGAATCCACCTGGCAGACACTCAGGACAATTAAAATACGACAAAAACGATGGAAACACTTCAAATCAGCACAGGGACACAACCATAAATAAAATAAAATCTGAATTAAATTGAAAAGTAGAAAGTGAGATGAAGTAGCATTCATACTGGTAGAACAAAACAATCCTGTCTTCTAAAGCAAGGGTGGGAACAGTATGGCCATTCTGTGGATGTGCTACAACTTCCAGCAGCTGGCCTAGGCAATGCATCATTTGTAAAACATAAAAGCAAGGGAGCTAACATGTGAGGAGGACATGTGAGAGGGCTTTCTTGGTGGCTTCTCCTAGGCTATGGATCTCTCTTCCACAGGAGGCTAAGCTGGCCCCCTTTTTGCCCTTCTCCTGCCACAGACAAAATCTTTTGGCAATTAACGGGTTGTGCAGCAAAGTCTTCTAGTGGAGTGAATGTACTGTACTTTTATTCCCAATGTTACATTTTTAAACACTTTTATTCTGTTTTAAATTAGTGTTGTTTTAATAGGATAGTTTATTTCCTTTTAAACTCAATATTGTAATTGTTTTCAGTTGTGCATTGTTTTAATCTGTACTGTTAGTGCCTTTGGTTCCTAGATTGGTTATACAAACAAGTTAGTTAGTTTTTAGTTATTTATACCCCACTCTTCAGCCACAAGGCTATCAGAGTAGCTTACAAACTGTTTTAAGCAATAGCTATTTACACATCTACACTGCATTAAACAGTTTCTAATGTGTGTTAGCAATACCCAGCTTGTGGGGGCAATTAGCTATCAAAAAAGCTCTATCCTAACTACCTTCCAACCTAGTCTCTCTAGGTCATTGGTGGGAAAAGTGTGGCTACCTGTCCCATTTTTGCACCCCTAAGCCCACAAAGCCTGCTGGTACAAGGAAAAGAAAAGAAAAGAACTCTCTATAAATCAGTAGCTCAAGCTAGCTATTGTGTGGTTTGCCATTGATTTGGCAGCAAATTGCACCTAAAGACATAGGCTGCTGATGCACTGCAGAAATAATTCAGTTTGACACTGCTTTAACTATCATAGATCCATCCTGGGATTTGTAGTTTGTTTTGTGGCACCAGAACTCTGACAGAAGGGACTAAATATCTCTCAAAACTACAAATCCCAGAATTCCTTAGTATTGAGCCATGGCAGTTAAAGCACTGTCAAACCTCATTATTTCTGCAGTGTGTCAGCAACAATGGCCTTTCCTGTTGATACTTCAGCCTAACTGAATAAAATTTAAAGGCATAGCCATGTTAGTCTGGATCAGCATGCAAAGGGATACTGTAGCACCTTTGAGACTGATAAAAAGAAGTTGGTAGCATAAGCTTTCATAGAATGTATCAGATGAGGTAACTCAGGGCTCACCTACATGAGTGCCTTCTCTCAGTCCTACCACCATCACCAGCTCTCTTGGTGAGGACTTGAGAGAGAGCTTTCTCAGTAGCTGCTCCCATCCTCTGGAACACTCTCCCATGGAAGGCTAGGCTGGTCCCCTCCTTGCTTTTGTTTCTGTGGCAGGCAAAACCATTTTTATTCAAGCAGGCCTTTGATATATAACTGTGCCTGTAGAGCATTAAGTGGCATGTGTTTTTTATGTTGTTTTTATTTGTTTCTTTTCTCTCTCTTTTACTTTGTATGCTTTTAATTGGTTTTAATTGTGATTTTAATTGTTTTCTGAGTGACGGGTCTGGCTTTGGGAGAAAGGTGGCATATAAATAAATATTAAAAATAAATAAATATTCCAGCTTGCCCCCATTTCAGAGTTCAAACGATGCAGGACATCTACCCTAATCTGCTCCCAGGCAGTCTAAACAGCCCCCCCCCGGGCAGATACAGGGCTGGAATAGGGGAAAGCTGGGCTAGGGCCTGATAAACCGTTTGGTCACATGCAGGAGGCTGGTCACATGCAGAGGGCCTTCAGTGACATGTTGCGGGACCCCTGTCTGGCTTCCATGTTAGTGGGGGAAATGGTGGTGGAGGCAGCTTCACTGATGGGCCAGCATCCTGTTTGTCCATTTTCTCCAGGTATTGGGTGTGTGTGTGGGGACTGGTCAGATCCAGAGTCAGGATATGCTGGTGGGGAGCCGGGGTATCCTGTCTGGTATAGATGAGCCCTCAGTCTACAAAAGCTTGTGCTGCAAACATCTTCTCTCAGTTAGTCTCAGAGGTGCTACACTACCCCTTGCCTACTAATTGGGTAAAAGAGCAAGAAAATGGACCTGTGGGTGGTTGGGGTGCTAGGGGATGGGAAAGCAGGGACTCCTATTTGCAGGGAGAGACTGGGGAATCTGTCTTCATATGAGAGTGATTGCTGGAACAACTGTGTGTATGAGGCAGAGATTGCTTCCTCTCTAAATTGTGGGAATCCTGTAGGTTGGCTGGTGGAGGGGGGGGGGGAGAGGGAAGAGAATCAGCCTTTTTAAAATTGCCTGAGATTGAGGGACAGCGATCCAGTGCCATGTCTCTATTCTGGCTGTAAGTGTTGTCAATGTTGTCACGGAGGAGGAGTAATAAGAAAACCAGACTATATTGGGACTCTCTCTTGAGTTGCCCATCAGAGAGAGAGAGTGTTAGAGTTCCTCTGGATTGTGAACATCTTGCATGTTGGCTGGCTGATAGCAGGGAAAGAGTTAGGTTCCTCTGAATCTGGACTGTGGGCATCTTGCATGGGGGTGGGCCCGGGAGAAAATCAGGTCCCTGCATTGGGATCATCTGAGTACCCCTTTTGCAGCTTCAAGCCATGTTTGCCATTGTAAACTGCCCCTCTTCTCAACCAGTGTTTCCCACAACAAAATAAACAATTGTTATAATGAATCTTAATTAAATAGGCTTCATTTGCTTAAAAATATTGACAGTGAATTTGATATTAATAATACATTGAATATTCAGCTGCACATAAAACCAATGCAGAAAAGTACACCTCCTCTTCAGACTGTCTATTCAACACCTTGTAATAATGTCTGAAAAGAGGAGGGATGTTTGGTGAGAACACAGGAGAGAGCCTTTTCCATGGCTGCTCCCAGGTTGTCAAATTCCCTTCCACAGAAGACTTAAAAAAAAACCCCACAACTCTCTACCCTTTTCCCCCTCCTCCACCCTTAACCTTGCCGCAGTTATCCTAAGCTCAATTAAGATGAGCCACTATGTGGGAGGACCAGAGATGCTGGACCAACCCACCATCTGTAGAAACCCCCCAACCTCACCAGGGATGGTTGGAGATATATTATCCAACCAGTGGCTGGACTTCTCTCTGGCTCACCTTCCCATTGGTTTGAAATTGAGTGTTGTATGTTTATATTTGACTGTTAGCTGTTATATTCCTTTTAAATGGCTAGGTCTAGGAATAGAATGGGAATTGAACACAACCCAAGAGACACATAGACATAGAATAATTGATAAATGGACCTCGAGTGATAGAAAGGGGGAAACATTCTCACAAATCACCCCCTTGACTCCGTGCAGAACCCCCAAATGCAAACTGTCATGAACACAATCTGGATAGTGTCATTCAATGCTAGAGGATTGGGATCCCATTCTAAAAGAGGCAAAATACTAAAACAAATCAAAGACTTGGCTCCCATGATCCTATTCCTTCAAGAGACCCAGAGGAAGGGCGTTACACCAGTACACCCCCTCTGATCCTTCCCAACACAATATGTTGTGGGAGGTTCGGGCAGAGCTAGAGGAGTAGCTATTCTGCTTCACAAGCTGTGCCCATTCACACTAGAATCAGAACACCGCGATCCAGCAGGAAGGTTCCTAATACTCACAGGCACCATCATGGGAAAACAGTATACTCTAGCCTCGTATTATGCCTCCGAACGTGGAGCAAACTAAATTCATGAGAACATTCATGAGTATACTGCTAACTGTTGCCTCAGGGGAAATAATTATAGGCAGTGACTCAAACCTAACCCTAAACCCTTACATGGATCGATCCAACACAACCTCCACCCTGCATCAATCTGCCACACCCTTAGGGAAAATAATAACAGAGGCAGATTTAGCAGATCCATGGAGCATTCTCAATCCTACAGTCAGAGACTATACCTACTATTTTTCAGTACACAAAACACACTTCTTCATTTCTAAAACACTCCTGGGGAAGGTAACCCATACAGATATAGACACCTTACTATACTCAGATCATTCGCCCATAATCCTGGACTGGACAATAAACACTGACATTCAGCCACAAAGAATATGGAGATTTAGCCCCTCACTCGTACTAAGTGAACATTTTAAAATTAGTCTCCAAACCACCATCAAAAATGTATATAATGAAAATACCACTGACTACACATCCCCAGCACTCTCGTGGGATACCCTAAAAGTGGTACTGAGAGGAACACTTATCCAAGAAGGATCTAGGAGAAAAAGAAATAGAGATATCCACAGGAATGAAATATTAAATGATATAGTCAAATTAACTAAGATACACAAAAGATCTCAAAACTCAGCGACTCTTCCCCTGTTGCTTCAAAAAAAAAAAAAAAGACAGAGAGACAGAGAGAGAGAGAGAGAGAGAGAGAGAGAGAGAGAATTAGAGAGCTTAGACCTATCCAAAATCCAGATTTCCCTAAACTACACAAAGGCATACTTCTATGACAAAAATAACAAAAATTCAATACTAGCCAGACAGGCACAATGCAGAATCAATTGCAAACTTATAACGATAATCAAAACACCTTCAGGCACCCTGAAAAGCTCTCATGCTGAGATCCTGCAAGAACTTCACACATTCTACTCCTCCCTATACCAGGCAGACTCCCCCAACTCCTGATAAATTGCCCAATTTCCTATAGGGACTTAACATCAAAAAACTAACGGCCACACACAGAACCAATATGATAAAGCCAATAACAGAATTAGAATTTAAACTAGCTATCCAGTCACTTAAATTGATGAAAGTTCCTGGCCCTGATGGATTTTCAGCAGACTTTTATAAAATGATGTATCCAGACCTAGCCCCCCACCTCTCTCTCTGGCTTTTCTTCGCAAACGAAGATTCAGGAAGGACACATCCTGCGCTTTCTGCAAGCGCGCTGATGACTAAAAAGGCCAATCTGAGATAAATAAGTCCAGTTGCAAAAAGCACAGCAGAAGGTCTCCTTGGGTGATGTTTTTGGGTTGTGATTCTTTCTGTGTTGTTTCTCTTCAAGACTTGTTCGGCGTGAGTTCTCAAATAAGGCTGCAGCATTGTGGATAGTGCGTCTCCATGCCTCCTGATGTGAGGCGAGGGCGGACCACTGTTGGTGATCAATTTGGCCGAGCCCGAGATGTTGTTTCAGGGAGTCTTTGTATCGCTTTTTTGGAGCGCCCCTCTTACGCTGACCCATGGTGAGTTCACCGTAGAGTAGTATTTTGGGGAGGCGATGGTCCTCCATCCTAGAAACGTGCCCTGCCCAGCGCAGCTTTGATCTCAATATCATGGCCTCAATTTTGGTGATCCCTGCTTGCTCAAGGACAGGAGCATTCGTCACATAGTCAGTCCAGTGTATATTTAGGATTGTGCGTAGACAGCGCTGATGAAAGCGCTCGAGGAGTTGTAGGTGGTGGCGATAGGTGACCCATGTTTCAGATCCATAAAGGAGGATAGACAGTACAATGGCTCTATACACACTGATTTTTGTGCTTTGCCTCAGGTGTTTATTGCTCCAGACTCTTTTGTGAAGTCTTCCAAATGCACTATATGCCTTTGCTAGTCTGTGATCGATCTCTTTGTCAATCTTGGCATCTGAGGAGATGATGCTTCCCAGGTAGGTGAACTGCTGAACGGCCCTGAGCACAGATTTGCCAACGGCAATGTGGGGATGATGGTGTTCGTCCTGTGGTGCAGGCTGGTAAAGAACTTCTGTTTTCTTCAGGTTGACTTCCAGCCCAAACAGCTCTGCAGCTGTTGCAAAGCAGGATGTTAGGCGCTGCAGAGCTGCTTCTGTGTGGGCCACAAGGGCAGCATCATCGGCGAAGAGCAGCTCACGGACTAGATAGTTTAGAGTCTTAGTGTGAGCCCTCAGGCGGCTTAAGTTAAACAAGCTACCATCAGTACGGTAATGTATATAGATGCCGTCGTCTTCTTCAAGCTCTGCCATAGCCCTTTGGAGCATCATGCTAAAGAAGATTGTAAATAAAGTTGGAGCAAGAACACAACCTTGCTTCACTCCATTAGTTATTAGAAAGGGCTCTGAAAGAGCATCGCCCTATCTGACTTGACCACACTGGCCCTCGTGTAGCAAGATAATTGTTTTAAGGAATTGGGGGGACATCCTAGTCTTTCCAGGATCTGCCACAGACCTTTTCTACTTACAGTGTCGAAGGCTTTGGTGAGGTTGACAAATGTTACATAGAGACCCTTGTTCTGCTCCCTACATTTTTCTTGCAGTTGTCTAAGGGCAAATACCATGTCTGTAGTACTCCTATTGGCTCTGAAGCCACATTGGCTTTCAGGGAGAAGTTCTTCTGCAATAGCAGGAACTAATCTGTTCAGGAGTATCCTTGCAAGGATTTTTCCAGCAATATAGAGCAGTGTTATGCCTTGATAGTTTGAGCAGTCGGATTTTGCTCCGTTTTTCTTGTACAGGGTGATGATGACTGCATCTCGGAGATCTGATGGCAGTTCCCCTTTTTCCCAGCAATTCACAAGGAATTTGTGGAATTTTTCGTGGAGTGCATGACCTCCGTGTTTCCAAACTTCAGGTGGGATTCCATCAATCCCAGCTGCCTTGCCGTTTTTCATCTGCTGTATGGCCTTAAGGGTCTCTTCCAAAGTGGGAGCTATGTTCAATTCATTTTTCATCGGTTTTTGTATCATATGTTGGATAGCTGAACCTTGGACTATTCGGTTGGCGCTAAAGAGACTTTGCGCCCCCACCTACTGAAGTTATATAACACATTCTTACACCAAAGCACCTGCCCACAATCCTGGCTGGAATCTCACATTATTCCAATTCCCAAAACATCAGAGGTATCCCCACCCGTCTCAGCATTTAGACCAATCTCCCTAATCAACCAGGATGCCAAAATATTAACAGCAATCCTGGTACACAGAATTAATTCATTTATAACTGAATACATTAACCCGGACCAAACAGGATTCATGCCTAACAGGCGCATATCTGACACCATTCAACGAGTCCTAAACATGACACACCATGCAAACAATACAAACTCTCCACTAGCAATGGTGTATTTGGATGTGTTAAAAGCCTTCGATAGATTAAACTGGCCATATCTATTTGAAGTCTTTAAAGAAATGAACTTTGATGACCGATTCATAAATATCCTGCAATCTCTATACCAGGGCTCAACAGCACGACTCCTGGCTAATAGAATGATATCTGAACCATTTCCCCTTCAAAGAGACACCAAACAAGGTTGTCCCCTTTCCCCAATCCTGTTCGCCATTGCCATGGAACTCCTAGCAAATTTGATTAGAGACAACCCCAATATATCTGGACTGACCATCCAAAAATGTACACACAAACTTAACCTCTTTGCAGATGATGTCCTACTCTTTTTAAATAGACCTCTCCATTCTTTCCCCATGTTACAAAACATCCTACTGCAATTCGAACAATTTGCAGGACTAAAAATTAACCTAGCTAAATCCAAACTAATGTGCATAAATATCCCACCTGAAGGCCAAGCAGAACTTCACAAGCAAACATACATAAGAAACTTTCCTTCAGGCTTCATCTACCTTGGGATATGTCTTGCCAAAGACATTAACCAACTATTGCGCAGAAACTATGACAAATTAACACAATGGATGATACAGAAATTTTCCAAATGGAAGACACAAAATTTTTCCTTGATGGGGAGGATAGCACTAATTAAAATGTTTATTACACCAAAACTTTTTTTCCTGTTCCAAACCATACCCCTAGATCCCACCCTAAAAAGATTTAAAAGATGGGGAAAACTTTGATAAATTTATTTTTGATAAAAAACAGCCCAAATTAAAAAAAAAACACAGTACAATATCTTTCGACAGAGCAAGGAGGGCTAGCTATACCCGACCTCCAATTTTATTATGCAGCCTTTCAACTGTGTCAAATAACTCAAATAATCTCTGAGAACCTTACCATCCACTGGGTTCCTATGGAAATAAGTGGAAAAACAGAACCCAGATATAAATTGTTATAAAAATCACTAAGACTCTCAAATTAAGGATATAGATAATCCATGGACCTGCACATCTCTCAAAATCTGGCACAGATGGAAACCATTGTCTCTCCTGATCATCACCCCTCTGCCCATTCTTACTGCATCCTTCATTCATAAGCCCAGACAAATTCTGCCAATATGGAGTATGGAAAGAAAAGGGCATCCACAGAATCCAGGACCTTTTTCTTGATGGAAAAGCAATGTCACATTACGACCTGCAAAGTAATATACCACCATCCCAATTAATCTGGCTCCAATCTTGTCAAATAACCTCATTTACTGCCCAATTAACCCATGCAGGGGAAATCCCATGCTCTTTAACTTTGTTTGACTCTAAGTGTGTATCAACAGAATGTAACACCAAAGGGTTAGCTTCATTATTATATCACATTTTAAACGAAGCCACATACCCACAGAATATTGCCCTTAAAGGAATGTGGGAAAGAGACCTTGGAATGTCCTTCTCAGAAAATGAATGGACTAGTGTATGGTCGGCACTGCCATTGAAATCGAGGTCTGCACTAACCAGAGAATCTTTCTTAAAAACAGTTCACAAATGGTATCTGACCCCTGTTCAAATGTCATACCAAACACAAAATATATCCACTGCGTGCTGGAGAAATTGCCATAACCAGGGCACTTATAGACACATGTGGCTTGACTGCCCCAAAGTTAAGCCCTTCTGGCAGGAAATCTTACATCTGGTGTCCTCCATTACGAAACAAATAGTTCACTTTTGCCCAGCACTTGTACTTCTTTCTATCTTCACGGGCAAAAACAAAAATATAAATAGATACTTAATAAACTTCCTATTGACAGCAGCTAAAATCACTATACGCATGGAATATTGGACAAGTCAGTATAGAAAATTGGTGGCATAGAGTGTGGGACCAATGGCTTTATGAAAAACTTACTGATAAAGTAAACACGCAACAAGGTCATAAGTCAAAACAATCTTTTAATGAGAAATGGTTTAATTTTATTGATTACATAAATACACAAGCATGCTTCATAACCCCCCCCCTTCACATTTGAATCTTTGGATGGATGTACTGGATGCACCGGAATGATAGGGTCATAAATGTTCACCCTGCTCAATGGCTGTATGTGGTATATGGAAAATAACAAATTATTAATTGTACAGTTTTCCCATCAAAACACTAGAAAGAAGTCCAAGTTTAAGAACCTAGATCATGCCTGTTGTTTGTAACAATGTTGACATTTTCATTTGTTGTATACTATAAACTGAAAACTCAATAAATAGTAATAAAAAAATTTCCTTCCACTTTTTTCTATTTCTCCTTGTCCCGATCGTCGGCCTCGAATTCCGATAGCATCTCTCCTCTTAATGACTGTCTTAAAGCAGTAATGGGCTGGATGAGGAAAGACATATTGAGATTAAATCCAGACAAAACGGAGGTGCTCACGGTAGCGGCCCTGAAACCAGGAGCTGGGTTGCAACCTCCAGTCCTGGACTGGGTCACGCTCTCCGTTAAGGACTGTGTTCGCAGTCTGGGGGTGCTCCTTGATTCATCGCTTCAGATGATGAGTCAGGTGAATGCGACAGTCAGGAGCGCCTGTTATCAGCTTTGGCTGATACGCCAGCTGTGCTATTTCCTGGAAGTAAAGGACCTCGAGATTGGTGCACGCGCTGGTAACCTCTCGTCTAGATTTCTGCAATGCGCTCTACATGGGGCTGCCCTCATGCTTGGTCTGGAAACTTCAGTTGGTACAAAATATGGCAGCCAGAGTGGTCTCGGGAACATCTCAGAGAGACCATGTAACTCCAGTGTTAAGATCTCTCCACTGGCTGCCTATCAGTTTCCGGGCCCAGTATAAGGTGTTGGTTATTACCTTTAAAGCCCTAAATGGCTTGGGTCCAACTTATCTCTGGAACCGCCTCCTCCCATACAATCCTCCCCGCGCACTCCGGTCCTCTGGGAGGAATTTGCTTCAGCCACAAAAATCTAGGCTGTCTGCAACCTCCCAGAGGGCCTTTTTGGTAATCGCCCCCAAATTGTGGAATGACCTGCCGAACGAGATCCGTCAGATAACAGGTCTGAGTAGCTTTAAAAAAGCACTAAAGACAGATCTCTTTCGGCAGGCCTTTCCTAATTAGATCCCGGCCTCAGGGGATCCTGGCTTCTTTTAGTCTGCTGGCCATTTATTGTATTTTATAGTATTTATTGTTTTTAAATGTGATTTTAGATCAGTTGGTTTTAATTTATAATTGTTTAATATTTTTTTATGGGAGAGGGTGGGGGTGGGGGGTGTTTGGGGATTTTATTTGTATTGTATTTTAATTATTGTAAGCCGCCCCGATTGTTTTAACAGAGGGGCGGGGTATAAATAAATTTTATTATTATTATTTATTATTTTTAAAAAAATTCAAGGAGGCCTTTGAGATTTAAATTATGTAGCAGGAATGTGTATGAAATGTTGTGCTGTGTTGTATTTCTTATTAGGAATTATATTTTAAATTTGTTTTTAACTGTTTTTAACCATATCTTTTAGAAAAATTATACTGTTATGTAATTTTTTAACCTTTGGGGGAAAGATATTAATCTTGTTTTAAGTTACTGTAAGCCCCCTTGGTTCCCACCTGGGAGATAAGGCAGGGTATGCATTCAATAAATAAATGAACAAACAAACAAATTATGCAGCTTAAGTATCAGTACTACTACATTTTGTGAAACATTAAGTCCCCTCTTTCTGGTAGACTGTCCAGATAGTCATATGTAACCCTTATTTGGTTTCTGAATCACCAGGAGATTTGTGACACAAGTATATTCATCTTTGCTCTGAAGTAAGTCCAATTCAGTTCAGCGGGCTTCCTTTTTAGAAACTGCATTTATGATTGCAGATTTTGCACTTTTTAAAGTAGCGCTAGGATACATCCAGACTACAACTCTCTTTAGGTGTTCAGTATAAATATGTTAAGGCAGTCTTTACACCTACAGTAATTGCCTGATTGTGGAACAGCCATGTACCTTTAGGATATAGGATTGGATGGGAGAGACCTGGGACCTGGGAGATATAGGATGGGAGAGACCTGGCTGAATGAGACTACGTGCGAAAGGGATCTAGGAGTCCTAGTAGACCACAAGTTGAACATGAGTCAACAATGTGATGCAGCAGCTAAAAAGGCCAATTCAATTTTGGGCTGTATCAATAGAAGTATAGTGTCTAGATCAAGGGAAGTAATAGTGCCACTCTATTCTGCCTTGGTCAGACCTCACTTAGAATACTGTGTCCAGTTCTGGGCACCACAATTCAAAAAGGATATTGACAAATTGGAGCATGTCCAGAGAAGGGCAACTAAAATGGTGAAAGGTCTGGAAACGATGCCTTATGAGGAGAGACTTAGGGAGCTGGGTATGTTTAGCCTGGAAAAAAGACGGTTAAGAGGCGATATGATAGCCCTGTTTAAGTATTTGAAGGGATGTCACGCTGAGGATGGAGCAGGCTTGTTTTCTGCTGCTCCAGAGACTGGAACACGGAGCAATGGATGCAAGCTCCAGGAACAGAGATTCCACCTCAACATGGAAAGGAGGAACTTTTTGACAGTCAGAGCTGTTCAGCAGTGGAACACACTCCCTCAGAGCGTGGTGGGGTCTCCTTTCTTGGAGGTCTTTAAACAGAGGCTGGATTGCCATCTGTCGGGGATGCTTTGATCAAGATTTCCTGCGTGGCAGGGGGTTGGACTGGATGGCCCTTGTGGTCTCTTCCAACTCTGCAATTCTATGATTCTATGATTTATCTGGGTCCTAATTGGTAAAGTTAGCCCATGCATTCTCATAAGCCCTTCGTGTATTTCTACCTTCTCTGAGTTCTACTTTCTTCAGAAGCACAATAGGTGGGGATGCAAGAAAGGGTCTTTTTGGTGGCTGCCCCTAGAACTCCCTTCCCAGGGAGGCTAGAATGGCCCTTCTCTGCTATGCTTCCATCACCAGGCAAAGACTTTTTTCTTCTGGTAGGCTTTTAATACATATTTTTTTAAAGAATGGGCTTTGAGTGCTGTATTGTTTTGAACTGTACTGTTTTTAATAGCTCTTAAATCTTTTTAATTGCATTTTATTCTTTTAACTAAAGATTTGAAGTCTTTTAATATTGTGACTAGCTTAATATTCATTTTTTGTACATTCTTAACTGTATTGTTCTTTTAAACTAAGTCCTAGTTTTGGGAGGAAGTGGGGGATATAAATAATTAAATCCTAACATCTGAAGGGAGTTCAAGTGGATCTGAATAGTCCCAGTGAATACCTGATCGTTATCCAGCAAATGGAATATTGCTTTATCAGGTTGGAGGATCAGAGGAAGACTGCATGCCTCAGTACATTCTTCTGCTGACTGGAGAAGTATGGACAGTAGAGCCTCTCCTAAGGACTCAGTATCAAGGGACATACTGAAGTGAGATGTTGTATGGGCAGCCTTTAATAGGCATAAACACCTTGGCTTTCTTGGCATTACAGCAGCTGCCATGGTTTCCTGGAGCAGCTGCCAATGTAGTGCCTCATGGCAGCAAAATGCCAAGGCAGTATCCAATTGAAAGGGGTGTTTCCAAATTGTGAGGAGTGGAAATACTTACCACAATGCTTACTGGATGGGTGCCTTTGTGGCAAGTCTTTCATGGCTGGCCAACAATCACTCCAGCCCTCTCCAAACTATGGCTCGGAGCAGGTGTAGGATGAAATCTCTGACACAGGCTTGTGTCTACAAACTTCTTCTCTTTACTACAGCATAATAAAGATATTTACAAAGTTACAGCGAATCCTCTCTGATAACTATATATTACAGCATTCAGCAGAAAACATCTTTATATTACAAAGCTCAGGACAGAACTGAACCATAGTTACATAGGATAGCTAATTATACAATTCACAACAACTTTGTTCTTATAAAGATAACAAACATTCACTCTAACAGAGATAACAATCTCTCCAGGCTCCTAACTCCAAGTCCTGCACTGTCAGGCCATTAATCTTGTTATACAGGCTGGCTGCAGCAGGCTCCTGTTAGCTCTCACTGCTGTATCCTGTAGGCCATTTTGTTATACTTCAACTTTCAACATCATAAATCTATTTAACTGTATGTCCCAGTATCCTAACAATCTCACCATGGCATCATTATCACAAGACTTAGAGTGAGATTTGGCATGATTCTCATGCCAGATCTTGGGAAGAAATCTCATAGGACTGCAAATCCCACAAGATTTCATATGAGACTTAACATGCTTATAAGGGCCTGCACTGTTAGGATCCAGGGCATGGACAGCAAGGTCTTTGAGCAGAGACACCTGGGTCAGGTCAGAATACAGGAGACAGAGGCCAAAATCTAGGTAGGGTCCAAACCAAGCCCAACCCAACCCCAGAAAGACGCCAAGGTCAAAATACATAGTTGGAGGCCAGAGGCAAAGGCAGGTCCAGGAAGGGAGTGCAAGGTCAGAAACATAGAAGTCAGAATCCAAGTAAGCCAAAGTCCAAATACAAGCTGAGGTCAGAACACATACCATGAATCCAGGGGAGCAGATGCAAAGACAGGTCTACAAAGCAAGCAAGGGTCCAAGCACAAAGAAACAGCAGAACAAGGGGTCAAGAAGTCTGTGTTGTTGTAGCAAAAGCTGAGGGGAGAATGCCTCTCTTAAATTGCTGTTCCCCTGGCTGCTCCAGGTGTACAGCATGAGTGCAGCTGGCTGTGCCTGATAAGTCGGCCCTGATCCCTCCAAGACTTCCACCACCAGGACCTGGTCCTGCATAGAAAGGCAGAGCCAGCTTTTGCAGCCAGGGGCCTAGTCCTGCAAGGAGAGGCAGATCTTGACATGCACACATGGTAGACAGCCATTTTCAGCCAGACCTTCAGCATGACCCATCCACCCAGCCTCACTGCATCATGCTCTTTAGCAAATCCCCACGCTGCGACTGATCAACTTCAGGGGCCGGGAAGGAATCCCCCCCCCCATGTTATTGCAGCATGGGTTTTTCACCTTCCCTGGGGTTTCTTCTCCCCACTGCTTGTGGGATCACTCTTTGTATTTGCTTTTCACTTTGCCTTTGTGATTATCGCTTCACTCTCCTGCAACTTTGTTCTGATTGCTTTTGCTGCTTCATCACAGCTGGCGGATATGGAAGGGAAAAGGGAACACTGAGCACAGTTAAATTGCTGAGAGGAAAGCCCTTGGGTGGCTAGAGGGACAAAAAGGGGGAAAGCCTGCAGTCAGGGTGGATGCAGATGACCTCACTTCCAGCCAACCATTTGGATATGTCACACAGATTGGCTGATATGGAAAGCCCTGCCAAGATATTTACCAGACCTATGTGGCTTGCTGCTCCACTTGAGCATTTGCAAGTCTTGAAACCATCAGGCCTTGTGACCCCTCAACCTTACTTTGCCAACACATTGTCTACCCAATGAAGATATTAGTTATGCATGTATCTAATCTGTGATTGTGGTATTTGTATTAAAAGTTGTGGCCAGCCCTTTCAACTTATAATACAGTGTCTGGCCTCTTTGTCTTGGGTGCAACTTCTTTCCACCCACAAACTGAAGTGGGAAGTTCACTTTGCCTTATAGGAGGGCTGGGCTTGCTTTCTGAGGAAGCTTGATGTGATCTTGCTCAGTTGTACTGCTTGCTGCTGTCACCAGTCACCCACCTTCTTCCCTTAGATCTGTTTACACAGCAAGAATGTAGCAGAAGCTGTTGATAGCTTGTGTTGTATCCAGACTAGTATGCATTCCTAGAGATGCACACATGATCAGACCTTAGGTTGCCACTGGTTTGTGAGTACACCTTCCTATCCCATTGTATTTTAACTTTATTCTACATCTACTATGATCTGGTAGTAGTAGTACATCTACTATGATCTGGAGCAGCCAGGGGAACAGCAATCTGTCTATTGAGAGGCACAGTCATGTATCATGGTCTCCTTCTGAATGTGTTCCTAGGCACCCTATCCTCCCCAAAGCATAGTGACATTACTCTGTGTATGTGTATGGACGAGGCCTGTGACGTAATAAATCAAAGTAAAACCTGTCCCAGTGTGCTGGCAAAAAAAACAAATCTTGTTGAGTAGTTCAGGGGATTCATGAAGACTGTTCCTACAATTCTGGAATGAAGACATATCAAAGATAGTAATATTTTCATAACACAAAACTTTGCTTAACACATGTGGTCTCAATTATGATTTGCAGCAAAATAATAAATGCTTTGAAGTGTGCACAGTGCAAATATTTGATTAACATGAGACTTGATGACTATTAGTTTTTACAGGTTTTGTTTTAACATTCTTTCAGGTGTGTTGCATGTCTGCAAAAACTGTTTTATGACATAATAAAATAGAGATTGCTTTGCTTATACTTAAAATAAGTTTTCAAATTAGGAATGGCTGACAAAGCAAATAAAGCTTGGCCATTGATTTTTTAAAAATTGAATATGCACATACTGCTTCCTATTCTTTTTAAAGCATTTAAAGAAAATATATACATTAGTTTTAATTTTCTAGTTTTAATTCATTCAGACTTAACATAACATTGGCCACTGTTAGAAGGGGAAAAATCTACAACTATTTTCCTTCCTTCTGAGGAAAGAGTGGGATATGCCACATAGCAATGCCATGGTGATGGTGGCAGGAAAGAAATTATATTTTTAGCCACCATTGTGGCTGCACAGTGTCGTCCAGTGGAATTGTCTTGAGTGGTCAAGGGCCTTTTACATTCTGGCCCACAAAAAGAAAACAAAGACCACTCAGCAGCCTGCTGTGAAGTATTTGGAAGACACTTTGTGGATAAAATTGCTTGGATTCGCTCTGATTTGGATGCTGTAGTTGAGACAGGTCTGGTGAATGTAATCTTGGCTGCTGCTTGTCCGGTATTATTGGATATGTTTCATTTCATGCAGCCTAATGATGTGGACAGGATCCTTGGAGAGGTGAGAGCCACCACATGTATACTAGATCCTTGCCCTTCCTGGCTTCTGAAAGCAACTAGAGGGGGACTGGAGGAATAGGTAAGGGTGGTGGTGGACACCTCACTACAGCAAGGGAAGTTTCCATCCTGCCTAAAAGAGGTTGTGATGAGGCTGTTACTAAAAAAAAGAGGCCTCCCTGGATCCTGCTATTCTGAATAAGTATTGGCCAGTGCCTAACATACCATTTTTGGGGCAAGGTTCTGGAATGTGTGGTGACCTCCCAGCTTCAGGGGTTTATGGATGAAATGGATTATCTAGATCCATTTCAGTCTGCCTTCAGGCCTTGCTGTGGGACAGAGACAGCTTTGGTCGCCTTGGTAGATGACCTATGCAGAGAACTGGGTGGGGGACTGTGTTGCTGTTGGTTCTGCTGGACCTCTTGGTCGCTTTCAGTACCATCAACCATGATATCCTTCTGGACTGCCTCTTTGGGATGGGACTTGGGGGCACTGTTATGCAGTGGTTCTGTTCCTTCTTGGAGGGGCAAACTCAGAAGGTGGTGCTGGGGGACTCCTGTTCAATACCCTGGCCATTGGCCTGTAGGGTCCCTCAGGGTTCTGTCTCATCCCCCATGCTGTTTAACATCTAAATGAAACCACTGGGAGAGGTCATCCAGAGTTTTGGGGTTCAGTGTCACCAGTATGCTAATGATAGCCAGCTCTATCTCTCCTTCTCATCTGATTCCAAGGAAGCTATCTTGGTACTAAACCAACGTCTGTTGTCGGTTATGGACTGGATGAGGGCAGACAAATTGAAACTTAATCCAGACAAGACAGAGGTGCTTCTGGTCAGTCGAAAGGCAGATCAGTCAATAGGGATTTTGCCTGTGCTGAATGGGGTTACACTCCTACTGAAATCTCAGGCTCACAGCTTGGGTGTTCTCCTGGACTCAGCTCTGAGCCTGGATGCCCAAGGGGTCAGTTACACAGCAGAATAAAGTGCACGAAATTCTGACTGACCATCCTTTTACATCAGCACTGCATAGTTTACATGATTTATTGCTAAATTGGTTGATCAGGTGAGTTTTCGGCTTTGTAGTTCACACACACAAAGGTGGGGGTCATGGCCTCCAGATCACTGTCATTAAAGCCAGGCAAGAGGTGGGGAGGGAGCAAGGAGGGGCGGCAGTGCAAGGGGGAAAGAGGGCTCCAAAAGAAACTCCATTAGCTTTGTCTGAGCCAGAGAACAGCAGATAAAGCAACCAAAAAAGAAGGGAGACCATGGGGCGGGGGGAGAAGAATAATGACAAAGGAGACAAGGAAAGCAGGCTAGGTTCCCTTCTCTCTCTCTCTCTCTCACACACACACACACACGCACACACGAATGCAATCACAGCAGGGCAAGGGAGCAGATCGCTACCCGCTCTCTCTCTATCCCTCCCCCCCTCTCTCTCTGACATGCACACACATTAACAGTAATTATGGCTAAGTGGAAAGCAAACCGTCTGGCTAGATCTTTTCGTTTGAGGCTCATTTCATCTCTTACAAGTACACCCCATCAGTGGTCAGTCCAACCAATCACAGCTCAGCTCTGCTGTGGCTATTTTGGGAAGATTGCTGGGAGTTTCCACAGACGTATGTGAAATGGTAGTTCACACAATAAATAGTGTGCTAAGTCGCACTACTTTTCAAAAAAGTCGTGGAAAATAGCAAAGGCTGATACTGCGCGACTTATGGGTTTTTTGCCCCCCTCCTTCTGAATATGGCGACTTTGATCCAAAAGATGTGGGACTCTTTGCAAATTTTTA
Source organism: Gambelia wislizenii (assembly GCA_030847615.1). Taxonomy (NCBI): domain Eukaryota; kingdom Metazoa; phylum Chordata; class Lepidosauria; order Squamata; family Crotaphytidae; genus Gambelia; species Gambelia wislizenii. The sequence goes on from JAUMIR010000001.1 coordinate 376,775,900, forward strand.
GAGGATTTATTTTGCCGTGTAAACGGCCCCCAGATTTCAGCAGTGGCCAGGATTGCATTTGCACAGCTAAAACTGCTGTGCCAGCTGCTCCTGTCTCTTGAGATGTCAGATCTGGCTGTGGTGACACATGCCTTGAGTGCATCCTGTTTGGACTATTGCAACACACTCTAAATGGGGATGCCTTTAGAAACTGTTTGCAAACTTCAAAGGATCCAAAATGCTGTGGCTAGACTGCTGACCAGAGCCAGTTATAGGGAGCATATAACTCCCTTGTTAAAATAGCTTCACCGGCTACCAGTTTGTTTCCAGGGACAATTCAAAGTGCTGGTCATAAAGCCCTATACAGCTTGGGTCCAAACTACAGTATTTGAAAGACTGTATCTCCCTGTACACACTAGCAAGTGTTCTCAGGTCATTAGGAGAAGGCTTTCTCTTGGTCCCACCACCATCACAGGCTTGTCAGGTGAGGACACGAGAGAGAGCCTTCTCAGTGGCTGCTTCCACCCTCTGGAACTCCCTCCCATGGGAGACTAGACTGGCCCCTTCCCTGCTTTCCTTTTGCTGGGAGGCAAAGTCATTTTTATGCAAACAGGCTTTTAATATGTAGCTGGTCTTATGGAGGCATTTAGAGGGATGTTTCTTTTATTTTTTATTTTTATTTAGCTTATTTTTATCTTTTAATTTTGATGTTTTATGTAATTTTAGATTTTTATATTGTGACTTTTTAATGATTTTAAACTATATTTTATGTGATTTTGTGAGCCACCTTGGGTCCCTTCTGGGAGAAAGGCAGCATATAAATTAATATAATAATAATAATAATAATAGAAGAAGCAGCAGGAGAAGCATTTATATTACTTTCATAAGTTCTATAGTTGTGGAAAGATTACCACACCTTAAAAACTGACAGATATACCACACCTTAAAAACTGATGGATATAAATATTATGCTATTTTCATGCATATTTCTAATATAGTGGGATAATCAATATGAAAAAAAGTTTTTAATACAATAAGTTGTCCTGCTTCTGACAAGTGCAATATGAAATTGGAAGGAAAAAACTCTGAATATTTGCATATGGTATGAATGTAGTTTTTAATTGATGTTTTCAAGCAGTAATACTGTAAATTAATTTAGACCCTGCACTAAATGTACTCACGGAGACCCCTGTTTGATGGTAATTAGTATTATTTCAGTTGTGAAACATGAGAAACATTTCTCTCCTTTACTCCCCCCACCCACATGCTATATAACTAAATTACTGATATAGTAACGTTATGTGGGGTTGAAGGAAAGGCATTTTGTACATACCTAGAGGCAATCACTGTCTCAGTATTATTTTTTGCTAACTTCTCTCTACGCTTGTTGTCACAATTCAAATTCACACCTCAGTTTCCCCCCTGCTTTCCAGAGATTTCTTTCCATTTACGAGTAGTCATGGGTTCTTTGAAGGATCATTACAAGGATCATTACGAGTAGTCTTGGGTACCTTGAAGGATCATTACAAACACAGTCTGCTCACTCCTCCCCCTTCCCAACCCTTCCTCTCATTGTGCGGCTGCAGTGACAGCACTGGTGGGGGGGGGAGCGGCTGAACCGCACCAATTGACACCATTGGGGATAGGGGTGACACCAGACTTAGTGACACCTTAGTGACGCCACAGTGCAGCTGCACAATTTAACAGGGTGGATTGGCTTTCTGCCCTCCACCCTTTGACTTTGTGGTGGTGACAAGTAAAGAGATATGGGCAGGAAGAATGGCAACATGGAAGTTATGAGATCCTTTGTTTTCATGGAACTTAGACAAACACCACAGCCTTACCACACCATCCATAGAAGCTATTGCTGGAAATCAAAAGGCATTATTATAACATTAAAAATGAGCATATGCTTCATTCGTAGGATTGCTGCCCTGCAAAACTAATCTTAGGCATATTCACTCAATGTTAATTCATGGTGTACTAAAGCTAAGTCGTTGTGGGGGTGGTTAGAGGACACATCAGGCCATGCCCTGTATCTTTTCCAGTGCATAGCAATAAGTCAGAATAACAGGAACTTTGCAACAAGCAGTTGTGAGCTACTGGCTATTCTAATTAAAAGATAAAGTAGGAAAATACTACTATTTGCTACTAAAAAGTAAACTTTCTTCCCTGACTTGCTTTGCTGAGATGCCGGTAAAGCATTAACAATCAGTTTCAGTTTCTTACAAAGAAAGTGTTTGGAATGATGTAACTCTGGGAACTATTCATAGCAGCAGAACATTTTTAGAGCTAAAAAAATCAAAACCAGCAAAGAGACAATTTCCTGGGAAGAGAATCTGGAACATGGCATTATTGGGTGAAACGGTGCTGCAGTGATTCTCTCACCATCTAGCACACAAGCATAATTCCTAATCTATTGTCTTACTGGAGTTGGGAAGAAAGGTGATCCTGGGCATCCTGGTTGGGGATGGGGGTGGTATGAAGAACATGGTAACAACATAATCATTTCCTGTAAGTCTTTTTGCCTGTCTTTGGAGCTTCAAGGAGCCTCCCAATCAGAGCCTGTGTAGGCTGGTTTACCTTTGCTACCCCCTTTGGTTGCTGTCCTCTTAAAATAGTTTCAGAGGCTCATCCAGATATTTCTAGTCTTGTACCTCATTGCTGCTGCTGCTGTTACTGCTGGGTATTTCAGTTATGGGACCCATGCTGAAAGTGGGGATATGGAACTCCTGGACTTTTACCCCCTGAGTCTTAGCTTAGTAGCAATACTGACACTTTACAGTGGGCCCTTGGTATCCACTGAGGTTTGGTTACAGGGCCTCCCATGGATACCCAAACTCTGTGGATGCTCCAGAGCCATTAATGGTGTAGTAAAATGGTGTCCCTTTTATAAAATGGGAAAATCAAGGTTTGCTTGTTGGAATTTATTTTTGTGGAGTAATTTCAAACCATGGATGGTGGAATCCATGGATGCCAAATCATAGATACAGAGGGCCAACTATATATTCTCAGTGTGAATTCAGATAGTCTTCTATTTCTTTTCATTTTATGTATTTCATCATAAAAAAACACACAGCAAACAAGGCTTCTGAGCCCCCCCCCACATATAGTTCCTTACATTGCCCAAGAAACACACAGCTAGTGTTTGAGCCTTCAATCTCCTCCCCCCCCCCAATGTTTTCTTCTCTTTGCTAGGAAGGCAGGGAGAGGTGAAGTAAGGGGTCCCTCAGTTCTTCATGGCACTCCAGTCTTCTCTGCCTATTGAAATGACTGTGTAAAAAAGACCTTCGGGTTCTGCAGATTTCACATATAAACAATTATATGTATATCTGATTTCATAGAACTGGCAACTACCATTCATAGTTCAGGTCTTATATTTTAACAAAATGCAGTATCTATGCAGAGTACAGCATCTTTAAAAACAAACAAACAAACAGACAAACAAGCCACAACACAAATGTACATGATAGCATCTGTTTCCTTTATAGGCAGCTCAGGCAGATCAGTCAGTTGCTCTGGAGCTTCTTCTCTTTGCGTCACTTGATTAAACTGTGGATGGATATGGATACTCCTTTATTTTGTTTGACTCCATTTTCTTTATGCATTTCTAAATAAATGTTTGACATTTATAGGGTAAAAGGATTCAGCATATACCTCAAATCAAACCACTTGACTGTATATGCAGTATATGCTTTCCTTTAAAAGCATCTTGGTCTGTTCCTAAATTTGTCCCGAGAGACTTGGCTAGACCCCTCACATCATCATATGCCAAAACTTGGCAGGCTTTTGTCTTATTAGATAGATATGTTTTTTTTCTGATAACTGTTGTATCTGTTGCACTTGTCTCTTTTTTAATATATGGGATTTTAAATATTTTTATTATATTTCCTACTTGTTTTTCATTATTGTTTGGTGCCTGGAGTATTATGTGAATTGATATAAATTTTAATACAAATAAATTTTAAATAATATTCTAAATCAATTTCATTCTCTATTTAGGAACCTTCTGAGGTTATCAAAATATGCTTTTGGTTTTCTGTAGTCTAGGAGCTTATTACACAATACCGTTACACAGCAATTGCCCTGCATTACTCCATTACTCCTGTCCTGGAGCTTAGCACACGAGATTGTAGCTGTCCTGATGCTGTCCTGATCCACACTATGGTTTACTAGCCCATTTGGGTACAAATAGCTTGTTCGACTTGATTTTGATATTGGGAACATAATGGGCATGGTGCGGGTGTCAGTTCGTTGCTTCTCTCTTGAGGATTCCCAGGAGCCTCCAGCTGGTGAACCACAGACTACTTCCACTTGGGCTGGCAGGACACCTCGATTCTCAAGAGTTCCCAAAAGAACTGCTATACGTTCGTTCTCTGTTCTATAATTTTTTATATCATTTTATGTTGGGTTGGTTTTTTTTAAAAAAAGGGAAGTAGTGCAATAGCACAGTTCCAGTGTAACCTTAATTTAGGATTAATGCCCACAGAAACCACAAGGTTCAGGAAAAGTTTACAGAGTAAATAAACATGGGGAAGGGTGTGCTAGCTCTCAAGAGTAAATATACAAAAGTTTAAAAAATAATATACAAAAGAAAAACCAGCCAAGTGTTAGTTGGCAGGAAAAAGCATAGAAAAATGCTTTTGGAAGTGGCATGGTGTGTGTTTATATGTAATGGCATAGCAAAATGGTGTCCCTTATATAAGATGGCAAAATCAAGGTTTGCTTTTTGGATTATTATTTTTTAAAGAATATTTTCAAGCTGTGAATACTTAAATCCGTGGATACCAAATCTGTGCATACAGAGGAAGAACTGTATAGGAGAACAAAGTGAATCTGTTGATCAATACATTTAATTTTCTGAGACAGCTGGGAAATGTGATAGCTAGAGCAACAGTACAAAGCAGTCAAAACTTTGCAGTGTAAACAGATTTGCTCATGGTTTCCCCTAACTTGAGATTTTCCTTTCAACACTGGCTGAATCTACATGAGGGCTGTATCCCAGTTCCACTGCATTGTATCTTGCCCTGGTTTGACCCGTTTACTGCTCCACACACTTCTTTTAATCCAAACTGAAATCAGTTTGGCAAGGTAAGCATGAACATATTCACATATTTTCTTAATCAACTGTGGATATTGTGAGTGATATAAAGCTTTGTATGACTAGAAAAATACATGTCTTATATTTTACTTTGTAATTAATTATTGTAATTAATTGCTGCTAGGTGCTTTGAGCACCATTTTACTCAGTCAGGATTATGAAAGTTTTGGTGGCATTTTTCTAGGTGTTATTTCTAGATCTATGCATTGCTGTGCTTTTTTTTTAGGGCTTGGCTTCCTTTGCTTACATGGGAAAGGGTGTGCTAGCTGAATACATGGGGGAGGAGTTATTGGTTGTAGCATTTAACAACTAACAACTAATAAGCTAACACCAGGTTGTCCTTATATTTTAACATGTACACTATAGACCAATATAAATATTGTGAGCCTAGAATATGTATCACTGTATGTATTATACATGATTCAGCATCTATAAAGCTATATTTGGCATACATGCATGGATTAATAAAAATAACTTTAGGACTTTGTTTACACTAAAGTCAATATTTACACAAATCATACCTCACCCACTGGTTTTTCCATTCATCTTCATTTTAAATAAACAGTAAATTATGTAAATATAGAATGTCAACTGGTTGGGTGAGATTTTTTTTTAAAAATATATTTATTTATTTGAGCCTTGATACAACATAAGATTTTGCAAAATTGAGCTGCTCAAAATTAATTACAACTTAATATATTGGTGAGATTTTGGTGAGATTTTTGAGCTGTATAATTTTAGAGGCATTCATTCATTCCAGAGAATAAGCCTCTTAAGTTAGAAAACATATATTTCTGGTCTTCTGTTTTGTAAACTCTATTTTTCCAAAGGCTAATTTAAGGTACGTTGTCTTTAAAAGTGACATTAAATTAGACTTCAGTCATCTGCTTCCTGTCACTTTCTATTATTTTGTTCTTGTTCATGAATCCTTGAGGGAAATCAAAGCCTGTGTGGATTCCACATGATTCTGCATGATTCTCAGTTATGGCTCCATCAGGAGCTGTCTCTCACTCATATTTAAATGCTTCCTGAAACAAGAGCAATTAACCCTTTATTTATATGGCCATTATACTCCACCTTTTGAGTATAACTTCTAATATACGGTAATAAATATCTAATTCCAGCTGTCACATGAGACTGAATTGTTAACTGTTTATCAGACTATATAGTAACACATTTTATTGTAACATTAAATTATTCAGTAATTTGATATTCATATTTAAATTAAAACATGATGATTAAATTTATAGATTTGCACATGTCCAACGTATCTGCTTTGTGATAGTGAAGGAATTTTAAAGATCTAATAACATGCAATTTAATGAATCAAGCCTACACTCATTACTGGAAATAACAGGACATGTCCATATTTTGTTTTTCATTCCTTCTAACTGTAACAACATATAGCAGTCTTTCAATGTTTATTACAACCCCCTATCATGACAAGTGGGGATGATGGGAGGTATAGTCTGAAAGTTGATGAAGGCCATCAGACTATGATGACGATTGATAAACACTAGACTAGAACAAATGTAGCCTTTGAAATTTGTCCATAACTTATAACCCAATCAATTTATTTTTCTCCTATCTATTTAATTTTCTTCCATGTGTTAGACATCATTTAAAATTGACATTCCTATGACAAAATTAATAAATACTCAGTCAAATCACCAAAATTATTGTGTTTTCCACTGTAGGATGTTTTTCTTCCTAATAAATATGTAAAAACAAAGTGTACTACTATGAATCATATAAGCAAAACAGAAAGCACTCTGTATGATATGTTCCAAGTTGGACCTCTGGGCCTCCCTTCATACTAGAGCTTCCAGCACTTTTTGAAACACAGCAACCTGCCATATGATTCCTCCCTTTATGAAATGGGGCTAGGTAGGAGACTGCTATGTTTTCTTGAAGGGATCATTTGTTAAAGGAAAGAGAAAACTAGTACTGATGTGAATAATTTTTAAATAAAGTAAGCTAGTTTGCCATTTCCATTGCCAAAAACTGTTAATCAACATGGCTAGAAAATCAGTTTCCCTTATACTTCTGGCTTCTAGACTTGCTAAAGGCTTATCTACATGGGCAATATACCCCACCTTGCCCTTGTCTTAGAGCACTGGAGTCCTGATGATGCGTGGCTTTTGCCCCATTCTGTCCCCAGATAGTCCTCATGACCCCCAGGGCTAAGACGGGAGGAAGATGAGGTAGGGCCCGATAAAACATTTTTTAAAAATACTTGCTTTAATTTGTTCCCGCTGTCACAAACCGAATTGGTCCCCACATAACCCCAGGAGCCTGTCCCAACAGGCAGGCCTCTCATTGCACCTGTCAGTCTGCCATCACTCTTCCACAGCAGGAAGGAGTCCCGCAGCATGTGACCAAGGCTGGTCACAAGCAGGGGCCTTGGTCACATGTTGCAGGTCAGCTTCCTAGCTTCTGGGAGAGCGAGGGAGACTGTAATGGTGGTGGCTGTAGTTATGGATCAACACGCCTGTCTGGACTTCCTTCCATTTTGTGCAAATAATGGGGGAGCAACGGGCTTAATCTGCATGCAGTGGCCAGTCTAGATGAGTTTTAAGGCTGAGAAAATGAGACGGAGAAGACTTTCAAATGAACACATGTGAAATAGGTATGGACTAGAAATAGATTAAGTCATTAATTCCTAGATGCAGGAACTCAGCAAGTCTGCAAGGGGACAAAGAAGCTTAATATTTTGCTTTGTGAGTGTGGATAAAATACTTGTACCAAATCATTAATCAAAGCTCTTAAGACGGATCTCTTCCAGCAGGCCTTTCCTGAATAGATACCTGGCCATCAAAAAAGGAAATCTAGCTTATCCTGATCTTGCCACGTCCATTGCCCACTGCTCATTTTTATTCTTTTTTTAAAGTATGTTTTGATTCGTAAATTATTTAATTGTATTTTAAGGGGGGTAGGATTGAGGGTTTGGATGTTTATTTTAATTATTGTAAGCCACCCCAATTGCATTTCATAGAGGGGCGGGATATAAATAAATTTTATTATTATTATTTATTATTATTAATACCCATCTACTCAAGAAAAGGTGCTGCTTCCAATGTGAGATACTGTAGCTAGAAATGATGATGTGCTGCTGCTGAAGGCAGCAAGATGCTTCTTTGGGGTGTGGTGGCAGGAGCATTTTCAAATAACTCTTGGCAGAAATACAAAGGGTGAATGAATTCTTGAAGTGGTCTCTTGGACTCTTAGCATTGGCTGGTATAGAAGTGTATCAAGTCCTTTGTTCAAAGATTTACAAATCTAAGTGTGAGAGTTGGATATATGAATTCCACAACATATCTGAATCATCTCTCAAAGACTCCTCCTCCATAGAATAATATAATTGGAAGGGAGTGCATGAGCCATCTTGTCCAATCCCCTACCATGTAGGAATATAGGACACTCCTGAAGCATGATCGGCCAACCTCTATCTAAAGACTGCCAAAGAAGGAGGGTTCAGCACCTCCTGAGGCAATCTGTTCTACTGTTGAACAGCTCTTACTGCTGGGCATTTTCCCTAATGTTTAGGCAGAATCTTTTGTCTTATAATTTGAATCCATTTTGTTAATTTCTTCTTGGTGACAAGGATTTGTGCTTTGAACTGATCATTAGCTTGTTTAAAAAAGGTTAAAGAGATATTAAGATGTGGTGGGGGGAAGAGGATGTAAACTATTTTTATAAGAACACGCGAACTGAAATACGTATGTGAAACATTTGTATCCATAACTCTGTTTATGACATCGGCTTAGGCCTTGTCTACACTATTGAAAAAAAACTTGAACTCCCCCAATTGGCCTGATAATGCACACTATGTGCAGCCTTTTCTCTGAATCTGGGTTAATTAGTTTACACACTGTATGGTCCTATCTGCATCAAATCTAGGGAATACCTTAATCCAGGTTTTAGAAACTTGTCGTTTTCTCCAGAATTTGCTTGAAACTCAGAATAAAACTGTAGTGTGAACACTGCATCTGCCTTGGACTCATGGGGTGGGGAGGAAGGACAAGCACTGCCTGAGACACCACCATTTCCCCCCTACTTGGTGCCACTTTCTCATTCTGAATAGACTGCTCATTCAGACCTCATAGAGAGTGACTAGCACCAGGGCTCTGCTTTCCTGGCACAGAGTCACTCTCTTTGAGGTCAGAAGGAGCAGCCAGCTTCATGATGGCAGGGCTGGTAGTTTTTTTTTTTTCCACTTCAGAGCAGGCGATTGTGTGCTGGGAAAGCAGTGCCATGGTGCATAGTCACTCTCTATGAGGTCAAAATGAGTGGCTAGCCTCATGATGGCGTTGATGGCCACTCCTTTTGACTTCAGAGAGAGTGACTCTTCACTGGGAAAGCAGAGCCCTGGCAAGCAGCCAGCTATGTGATTGATTGTGCACTGGGAAGGCAGAGCCCTGTCACTTGTCCAGCCCATTCCAGAGGCAGTGTTGCCATAGAGGTGCCTGGGGGTAAAAATCCCAATGAATGATTGTGTAGACAAGCCCACTGATGAGCAACGCAGACTTGGGCTTTGGTCAAGTAACATGTGGCACTTAAACCCAGGCCCTTAGTATCTCTAAGATGCTGACATAACCTTGCTTTTTGGTTATATAACCATAGGTAAAATCATAAAGGCCATTGATGTTATAAACAAGTTTACTGATTACATTGCAATCGTACAGTATTATTACAATATGATGTCTTCTAGAATTCTGTTTTCAGAAAATCTCTGTAAATAATTATTGTGGAGATTGCTATATATAGACACAAATGCTAAGTTCCAAAAGCAAGGGTATTTCTGTGCTTGAAAGAGATTTGAAGCTGACTAGCATCTCCAGTTTTTCTGGAATACTATAATGGCAGAAGTAGCCTGTGCAAATAGAGTTGATAAAGGGGTACCACAACTTTTGCAAAGGTCACCTCTTTCATAGGAGCATACAACATATTTTTTATTTTAGGCAAGATAACAAAATTGTGCAAAATCTTACCATTTCTTGTGTATTGTATTTCAAGAGAGGTTTCTGTTTCAAAGGTACACAAAAGTAACATGCATCTAAAATTTATAAAAGAATCTTGTTTGTTTGTAAGTCACTTGTTGTAGCACTTGCCATGTTGAAATTCTGATCTGCAACAGCTACCTCCTTTGTAATCTTGGCTGTAGACAGAAGTACAGGGTTTAGTTATATTTAAGAAAGAATTCAACTTCTATTAAAGCATTAAATAAAATAACTCAAATATAATGGCTGTGCTAAACCTTATAATTATTGTAGTTACCAACATAATTGAGTTGAAGTTTGTTAAAGAATTGAATGGTTGGGGGAAAAAAGAAGAAAATTGAAATGCTCTTTTCTTTAAAACAAATAGACTTTTTGTGTATTGTACGACACATACTTCTTTAAAAGAAAAAGTAAAAGGCATTTAAAAACAGATGTGCCAGCTCTGACATATCCTGTCTGATGACAACGATGAAAGTCAGCCTGTTAAGGGCTTAAATGAATGCCTTGTCTAATTTGTGCTCTTCATTTTACTTCTATTCTCCCAACTGTCTCATTTTACCCCTCCTGTCACACATCACACTCTCATACCCCTGAAGTACTTTTTTAAAAAAGCTTTGCCTCCCCCCGCCCCTTGTGTGCTAATCTTTTTATTTAACTCATTCCTTCTATGTCTAAATCTTTTGTTTAATTTCCTAATCTGTTCAGTAATGCCTACTGTGCCTGGGTTATCTTTACCCTTCTTTAAAGCTGTTAAAGAAAGTATAGTTACAGTTTTATTGTCTATATTATATTTTTATATTCAGAAAAAAAATCTTAGTAAAAATCTTCAAACCGTAATCTTAGCAAAAAATGTTTATGTTCATGAAGCTATATAGAAGTGTTTTTTTAAAAAAAGTTTTAAGTGATTTTTAAAAACTATGATAGATGCATTTTTTTAAAGTTGGAGGTATATGCATTTTCTTGTAAGCATCTCTCCATAAAGGCATACGTTAATAATTTAAATGCATTTGTATATTAAAGACTTGATGGAGAAAGTATAATTCTGCCAATAAGAATTTGTTTTTTTAACATTGAGATGGACAGAACTCCATCACACAGAAGTTTGGCATGACATAAACAAATTGGTATAGGTTTTTCAAGCAATTATTCTCCTATATTTTTCTGAGAGGGCATGAGGAAGTACATATATAAAGTTTAAATTGGTGCTGTAGAACTGACTCAATCCTCTATCCAACCTATGTTTCATTTTCAGTGTAAAACTAAACTTCAAAAGTGTAAATTGCCCAGCAAACCTGTGAGATAATTCAGACTCTCAGGAACTCAGCCAAATTGCTATGTAAGGTCTCCAGGGCAAGAGCACTGGAGAAGGGAATAACTTGATTCTATGGCTTTACAACCTGGGTACCCATTTCCATCCATTCTCAGCTGGTGCCAGGTCTCTCTGGTGTTTGCATACATTGAGCATGTGTAGTGTCAGTGCACCAAAAAGCCAGGAGCTGGAGAGGGAGTAGCAAGAGAGAGATGGTGATTCTCCCCCCCAGTGGATCTGTAGGGGAGCATGGGGGCTTTTTGCCATGTATTTGGCTGTGCTTGGCTATTTGAACCCCAAGAGGGGCTTTCCCCCCCTAAAACAAAAAGTGACTGACCTATCCTGAAGGACCTCTCCTTTGGGCTTAAAATGGCCCAGCCCTCGCTGCACAAGCATGCGAAAATGACTCCCAGGCCCCTAGAACGGGGTAATGCTATTTTGTGGGAGGGGTATAGTAGAGTGCGAGGGCCATCATGGTGTAATGGTTTGAGCATTGGACTCTGGAGACCAGGATTCAAATCCCCGCTCAGCCCTGGAAACCCACTGAGTAACCTTGGGCAAGTCACACACTCTCACCCTCAGAGGAAGGCAAAGGAAAACTACCTCTGAACAAATCTTGCCAAGAAAACCTCATATTAGGTTTGACATAACCTAACCTTAGGGCTGGCATAAGTCAGAAACAACTTAAAGGCATACAAAAACAACAAAAAATAGTGGGGTTCATCCCTCTAAAGTCTCCTGGGAAGTTAATGTGGCCCCATAACCTCCCACAGTTGCCCACCCCTGATCTAACAGTTGGAGAACAGCCACTGTAAGATGTCTATGAGTCTTTGTTAATGAGACTGAAGACTCAGACACAGAAATCTCACAGTAGTCAAGGACATGTGATGCCAAGAGATCTGTGACTGATTTTTCTGGTCTGGTTGACTTTGTTTATCTATTAGAAGAATACTGGTACAGAGTGGGTATTTTCCTGCCATGCCAATTTTGTAATCAATATTGATTTCCCCTCCCCTCACTTTTCTGCTACTAACAGCAGGAAAAATGTGGGCTAGATCAGGCAATGTATTATAGGGGACATTGAAGACTATCAGATGCAGCAAATAAGGTATCATAAGGACAGCTAATGATCGTGAAAGTGTGTGTGTACCAGATGATGTTGCCCTTTCATGACCATGTAAAGTAAAAAAACTGATCCTATTTAATTGATGGTCCAAGCCGTAGTGATTTTCTGCTGGCATTGCCAGCGTTTGAATCCATACGCCATTGTACTCACGTGAATGCATTGTCAATGGGCAAACACTTCCGGTGCGATTGGGACAGCCAGGTAGGGTACACTCTTTTTATGACCCCCCCCCAGGTCACTTTAGGGACTTTGGGACTTTAAAAACATGTTTTAATGCTTTTGTGAACTTTTTGTGTGTTTTTGTGTTTTACTTTTAAATTTCTCATGTGAGTGTTTTCTTGCAAGAATCCGAGAGATTTCAAACCTGGAAGTAAACGGAGCTCCATTTGAACTCCGTTACTGCTGGGGAAGCCTCACTGATGCTTCTGGTGGTAAGTGTGGTGGTGGTGGTATTCTTTTGCCTGCATAACCCCCCCCCCAATTTATGCTGGCAAAAGATCTCTTCTGGTGAGTGGTCTGATAAAGTCCAGAGAAAGAAACTGTCTTCAAGGCACCAACCTATGTCGATAAATGATATATGGTGTTGTTAGGCTCCTTAACATTACATCATGGATAGCTAATCTTCAAATTTGAACCAAACAGATGGCACAACCAAACTTTATGGTTTTTCTATGATTTTTCTAATCAGCTGGTGTTCAGACTGCAGTCCTATATTCTTCCATATATTAATCCCATTACCAGAAATGGAGGGCAAGGCCGAGTTCTGTATTTCAGGTTTACCTCAACTCTTATTTGTAAATGTGGGGAAGATGACTTTCTTTGTTATGGCATCTGTACTGTGGAAGTCTCAACCAGACGTTGTTCACATCATCTTGTCTTGGTCGTTTTTCATCAGCAGAGAATGCTATTCTGAGGGGTTTTCCCCAGCATTTAGGAGAGTAGATAATATTATCAGAACTTTTGTATGTTTCATCATTTTGTGCTTGCTGCTCATAACATTAATGTTGTTTTTCTTTCATTGTTTTATTGCAGACTTGATTTGCTTCTCTTGCCAATTTTCCTAACTTGTCAAAAACAAATGGAACAAAACTCAATACTGGCCAAATTCAATAGGGATGGAAAGAATAGTACAAAATATTCAAAGAAACCGGTTGGGAAAAAAAAATGTGTTTCTCAAGTGTCAGGAAACTCTGGTGAGAAGAATTCTAGATTCTAGATTGATGAGAATCTTTGCAGTTTGCTGTTTATTTTATGCAAAATCAACATTTTGTGTGTGTAGAAAGCAACATTTTCTGTACTAGAAATACTATTTTCAGCATAGAAAATGCTGTTTTCTGTGAAAAAAAAAGCCCCCTCATGTGAATTTTGAGCTAAAGTCTTCAACTACAGCATTTTCTGCACAGGAAATGGCATTTTCTGTGTGAATTTTCCACAGAATAAGTCTCAAACTACAATGACTGCAGATTTCAAAGACTTTCTTACAGTGGGAAGAAAATTGCTAAAATTACTCATTGCTTTCTTCCAAAATGAAATGAATACTTGTATCCCTAAAATTCAGCAAATACAGCCATTTTCAGCATGAACAAGTTCATGTTGTAGTTAGATGCTGCATATTTGTTAAAAAGAAAGACTGTTGCCAAAAAGAGGTAGTAACCAGCACCAGAAAATAGGGATTGTAATCCAAACAGTAAGAGCTACTGTAAGTACTCAGATCCCTTGCCTGGATAGTTGAATCTCTCAGTTTTGTCCCCGCTCCACCACATTTGAATATTTTTAACCTTAAGTTCTTTCCATTGAATGTACTAAGACATTTCAAAATTTTGGAAAGTTCTTATTAAAAAAAAAAAAAAAAGCCCAAACAGAACTTAATTTTCACACATCTCTAGAATTAAGCCATTCAGTCCAAAGTCATACTGTACCTTAAAAAGAAAGCTTATTTTCTCCAAATAACCTGGTTTACCTCTCACAAGATTTCCTTAGATACACATACTTCAACAAGGGGACTTGTACATTGAGCCCATGTTTACCTACCAGTGATTAAATACAAAACAGATGCAACGGATGCTAAATGCAAGATGCATGGTTGAGGGAAGACTATGTACTAATGAAAAACTGATGTCTTATAACTCTTTTGGGAGCACTTTTTCTGAAAATGTGCTAAGTATATACTCTTGTTTAACTATAAAACATAGGGACTTCTTTAGGCAGGGAGACAGTAATACAATTATTCACTTAACAGTGGAACATTTAGCAACAAAGCTTTAAGTGTCTCAGAATCAGAGATATAACAATAGATATAGAAAAGAAATTGAATTAATCTTTCTAAATCACTGTGTGGATTTTGTAAATTAAGAATAATTAGATTACTTGATATATTTAATGGAAATCTTATGTCATGTGTGGTTATCCACAATTTTTTACTACATACTTGGAGTGTGTATGTCTATGTGTTTTCTTAGGCAAGGAATACACAGAGGTGATTGTGCCAGTTCTTTTCTCTGAAATATAGCCTACAGCACCTGGTATTCATTGGTGCTCTACTAACCAGGGCTGACCCTCCTTGGCTTACAAGATCAGATAGGATCTGGTGCTTTTAGAGTATTTAGGCACTCTATATACAGTAGTTCTTCACATTTAAATAACTGAAAAAATTGCAGTATGCTAATTATTTTATACAAGTTAGCACATATCACAATCACAGTAGATTGTTCAAAATGATTCACATACATTATCTAAGAAGATGAAATCCAATGGCACACAAGATTTTCACTCACACAGTCAGACATTTCTCTCCTCCGTATTGCAACCCCCTGCATATACAGTATATCCAAATATGCTCCAGAGGTTCCTTAATCTCTCAAGAACAGATTTTCACGTTGTGTGAAAATTTAGAAGGGAAGAAAGAATTCCACTGAGAGAATGATATTCCATAAGCAACAGACATTGATCTCATACTAAGTATTTTAGAACCATTTTGTAAGATAGACCAGTAATATTCTAATATTCCATATATGAAGCACTGACTGAGAATGCCATGCCTAAAACCATTGATTAAGTTCATATACAAAGCAGAATTTTCAAACATCATGGTTTATATTTTTGCTTACTATATCAACTCTCTGAGCCATATTATCTAAATCAAGAATGGGAAACCTTTGTCCCTCTAAATATTTGGTATGAAAGGCACTGTGAGTGTTTTATACCAAAATATTTAGAGGGACAAAGGTTTCCCATTCTTGATTTTTTAGATAATATGGCTCAGAGAGTTGGTATAGACTTCTGCTGGTCTAGAATAGGCGTGAATAACTTCTAGCCCTCCAGATGTTTTAGATTTCAATGCCTAGAAACTACAACAGTAAATCTAAAACATCTGGAGTACCAGAAGTTCTTCATGCCTGTTCTAGACCAACAGATATTGGTCTTCTACATGCTCAGACAGAGGTCTCTTTCAGCCTTAATACCTAAAATCTTTAATCTACAATGTGAAGAGTTAGAAATAGGAATTTTACATGCAACAAATGTGAACTACTGTTTTTTTCCTTGCAGGAAAAAAGAGTCAGACTCAGAAACTAGGACCTAAATTCAGTTATTAGTACCAACTAGAGCAGACATATTAAATCAATGGGATTTGCATTATTGTTGACCTGCCATTCAGCAGCTGATTTAGATTCTTATCACAGAAAATCAAGTGGCGTGTAATTATGGCCAATAAAGGAGAAGATCACATTCATCTGACAGTACTGCCCATGCACCATTCATTGTGTCTAGGTTGTACACTTGCTCTGTTCAGATCTAGTGTTCACTAGCACTGCTCTGTGCTATATATTTGCCAGAATTTCCTGTTGGCTGCTTAAATCCAGTACTGAGCAAAAGGCAGAGCGCATATGTTTCTCAAAGTCTAGCAAATTCATGTTTGAAAAGTAGTACATTAGCATGATGTCACTTTTGAATACGAAACAATGAGTGATACACTAAAAAAATTAGTCAAAGATTTGTTTTTATTAATGCCTGTTTTTGCTAATTTATTTCACTGTTTATAATTGACTATTGTAATCTATGCTTGAGCAGTCAGACTATTAAAAATAATTAGTTTTTGACAGGTTAAAAACTTGGTTTGGCTTTTATAATTAGAAAGCTATCACTCCCCTCCCCTGCCTTGCTAATCCCAACTCCCCCCCACTTCACTTATCCTCCAAATATGATTTTATTTTTATTTTTAAATGACTAAATATGTTCTTTAATACTGCCTGACAGATGTTAATGTCAGTGACTCCAAGCTATGTTTAAGTGATCTTACTGGCATCTAGTAATTATCCAGAACCATTAAATGAAAAGTAATACTGTCTGATGTGTAAATTTAAATTCTCAGCAAATTTTCCACTTTTAAACCTTTCTGGAAAACAATGTTAATTTAACTTTTCAGTTTTAAAAGTTTCTTTATAATTAGGGAGTAAACTTTATTACACTTAAAAATGAAGCATAAGAGCAAAAGTGTACCAGTACAATGTGGCCAAACTGCAGACTATAGTCTAAGAGGAACATTAGAATTTTAACTCCATCATATCTATGTTATATATATCAGTCTTCATGGATCTTTTAAAATCTATATGAATTTTACAAGAAATTAATAGATTTTTTTCCCCCAGTGCAACCATTTAATTGTGTTTAGTTTATAACACTATAAAATTACATTCCCAGTATCAGGACTAACTAGAAAAATGGAAAGTTTCTCTTGAGTCTAAGTTTTTTCTCCTTCTGCCTTCAAATCCAATGTGAAGTCAGAAAGCGTTTTGGTGTCAGACACAAAAATATGTAGATCCTAGTACCTTTTCAGCACTTGTAGACTAAGAAATCTATTTTTTAAATGATATCCTGCCAGCTTTTTCACAATCCATTAATTCCTGGATCAACATCAGAAAGAATGTCAGAGCACAGTAAAATTCCTGTAAGACACAGATGTCAGGATCAAAAGTCAGAAACATTCTCAGAACAGCAGGGAAGCATTCTTGTTAGATCCTAATCGTAACAATTAGTATCTGTCATGTGACAGTCTCTATAGTCTCTTTATATTTCTAAAAACTTCCAGGTACTGTATGTTCAAAAGACAGCTCTCAGGTACTTCTTAATGAAGAATTGTAAATGCTGTTGACCTTGAATTCTTTTTGGTAGTGTTATCAGTTTAATTATCTTCATAATGAAATATTAATATGGTCTGCTACCTATTGTTACTAACTGCTTTTGAAAATATAGAAAAATGTTTCAAAATGTTTCATAGTACTACTAGCATGTGATGTCATATAACACATGAAGACATTTGCACACATACTCAAGGTGGATTGGTTCATTCAAAATCTGGCTTATTTTGGGAGCAAGCATGAAATCATGAGCATTTTTGTTGATTTACTATCTAGGGATAACGTTAATATAAGTAGGTATACTTGGTTTTAATTTGAACACCATATTTGAATCAATATGGTAACAGGTCCAAGCAGTGGTCTCTCCACTGACTGAAGTTCCTGTCCATGTGGAGAATCTGCAGGTGGACAAGGAGGATGGATAATCAGAGTTTTTTGTTGTTTGTTGTTGTTAACTGCTGTCAAGTTGATTGATTCCTTGACTTCCAAGTTACCCTATCATCAACAGCCCTGCTCAGGTCTTACAGACTCAGGGCTGTGGTTTCCTTGATTGAGTCTTTCCATCTGTAATGTGGCCTCCCTCTTTTCCTACTGCCTTCTACCTTACAAAGCATTATGGTTTTTCTAGTGAATCATGTCTTCTCATGCTAAGTCCAAAGTATTGTAGTCTTAATTTAGTCATCTTGGCTTCTAGGAAGAGTTCAGGCTTGATTTGTTCTAAGATCCATGTATTTGTCTTTCTAGCAGTCCACGGTATCTGTAGAACTCTTCTCCATCACCATATTTCAAATGAATTGATTTTCTTCCGATCAGCTTTCTTCACTGACCAGCTTTCACAACCATACATAGAAACTGGAAATATGGTGTCATGAACAAAGTTAACTTTAATACTCTATGATATATCTTTACACTTCAGGATCTTGTTTAGTTCCTTCATCGCTGCCCTTTCAAGTCCCAGTCTTCTTTTGATTTCTTGATGGCAGTCTCCATTCTGATTAATGATTGAGCCAAGGTATGGAAAATCTTGAACTATTTCAATGTCTTTATACTCTGCTTTAAAGTTATGTAAGGGGTTGTCGATATGAGGCAAAAAGAAGTGGATTACTTAAGGTAACTAGCAGCAGCTGCAATTTGTCTCCTTGCATTCAATGAGGAGTATTTTCACCATTTAGACAACCCGTAAATCATCTATGATCATTATTTTTGTTTTCTTAAGATTCGACTGTAAACCTGCCTTTGCACGTTCTTCCTTGACTTTCTTAAATAATGATTCCAGGTCTTTGCTACTTTCTGCTAGAAGTATAGTGTCATCTGCATATCTTAAATTGTTGGTGTTCCTCTAATTTTTACACCTTGTTCCTCCAAGACTAACTTTGCTTTACATAGGATATGTTCAGGACACAAGTTAAACAGACTGGGTGATAAAATGCAGCCTTGTCTGATTCCCTTGCCAATTTGAAACCATTCCATTTCTCCATATTGTCCCGATATAGCCTCATGTCCTGAGTACAGGTGACATATCAGGACAATCCAATGTTGTGGCACACCCATTTCTTTAAGAGTGATCCATAGTTGTTCATGATTTACACATCAAAGGCTTTGCTATAATCTATAAAGCACAGGCTGATTTTCTTTCAAAATTCTTTGGTGTGCTCCATTATCCAACATATGTTTGCTGTATGATCCCTAGTGCTTGTTCTTTTCCTGAACCCAATCTGGACATCTGGCATTTCTCACTCCATATATAGTAAAAGTCTTTGTTGTAGAATTTTGAGCATTACTTTGCTTGCATGGGAAACTAATGCAATGGTCCTTTGGTTATTGCAACCTTTGGTGTCCCTTTTCTTGACTGGAATATATACTGAGTGTCTCCAAGTTGTGGGGCACTGTTTTGTTTTCCACATTGTTGACAGATTTTAGTTAGAACTTGAGGAGAATTTACTCCACAGGAAAAGCCTTCGCAGCTTTTCCTTGAGTTTTTAAAAAACAGCGGGGACAAGTGTTTGTTGGGACAAGTGACCAAATTGATTTGCTTTCCCAATGGAGCAGAAGCTTGAAGCTTGAAGTAGCTCTCTTAGTGTGCCATTTGTTCCTCATGATTTCTTTCTTCCTAGTGCCTTGACTGCAGCTTCTACTTCACTTTATAAAATTGTAGGTTCATCTTGAGTGCAGCTGCTACTTCACTTTCTAAAATTGTAGGGTCATCTTCAAATGGTTGTTCCTTGATTTAATCTGTCATCCTTTTACCTCTTTTATATATTGTACTTGGTCACGTAATGTGTTCCCCTGCTAGTCATAGAGCATCCCCACTCTTGGTTTAAATTTCCCTTTATTTTCTTGGATGTTGTGGAAGAGGTCTCTTTTTTTCCTTTTTGGCTGTCATTTTCTATTTCTCTGCATTGATTAAAAGACCAATGTGATTTTGGGCTGCATCAATAGAAGTATAGTGTCTAGATCAAGGGAAGTAATGGTGCCACTCTATTCTGCCTTGGTCAGGCCTCACCTAGAATACTGTGTCCAGTTCTGGGCACCACAATTCAAAAAGGATATTGACAAATTGGAGCGTGTCCAGAGAAGGGCGATTAAAATGGTAAAAGGTCTGGAAACCATGCCTTATGAGGAAAGACTTAGGGAGCTGGGTAAGTTTAGCCTGGGAAAAAGATGGTTAAGGGGCGATATGATAGCCCTGTTTAAGTATTTGAAGGGGTATCACGTTGAGGATGGAGCAAGCTTGTTTTCTGCTGCTCCAGAGACTAGAACACGGAACAATGGATGCAAGTTCCAGGAACAGAGATTCCACCTCAACATTAGGAGGAACTTTTTGACAGTAAGAGGACAGGATCAAAATTCAGAATGACCTGGATAGACTGGAGAGCTGGGCCAAAGCTAACAAAATGAAATTCAATACGGAGAAATGTAAAGTACTGCATTTAGGGCGGAAAAATGAAATGCATAAATATAGGATGGGAGAGACCTGGCTGAATGAGACTACGTGCGAAAGGGATCTAGGAGTCCTAGTAGACCACAAGTTGAACATGAGCCAACAGTGTGATGCGGCAGCTAAAAAGGCCAATGCGATTTTGGGCTGCATCAATAGAAGTATAGTGTCTAGATCCAGGGAAGTAATAGTGCCACTCTATTCTGCCTTGGTCAGACCTCACTTAAAATACTGTGTCGTGTTCTGGGCACCACAATTCAGAAAGGATATTGACAAATTGGAGCATGTCCAGAGAAGGGCAACTAAAATGGTGAAAGGTCTGGAAACAATGCCTTATGAGGAGAGACTTAGGGAGCTGGGTATGTTTAGCCTGGAAAAAAGACGGTTTAGAGGCGATATAATAGCCCTGTTTAAGTATTTGAAGGGATGTCACGCTGAGGATGGAGCAGGCTTGTTTTCTGCTGCTCCAGAGACTGGAACACGGAGCAATGGGTGCAAGCTCCAGGAACAGAGATTCCACCTCAACATGAGGAGGAACTTTTTGACAGTAAGAGCTGTTCGGCAGTGGAACACACTCCCTCGGAGCGTGGTGGGGTCTCCTTCCTTGGAGGTCTTTAAACAGAGGCTGGATGGCCATCTGTCGGGGATGCTTTGATCAAGATTTCCTGCATGGCAGGGGGTTGGACTGGATGGCCCTCGTGGTCTCTTCCAACTCTGCAATTCTATGATTCTATGATTCTAAGAGCTGTTTGGCAGTGGAACACACTCCCTTGGAGCATGGTGGAGTCTCCTTCCTTGGAGGTGTTTAAACAGAGGCTGGATCTCCATCTGTCAGGGATGCTTTGTGTATTCCTGCATGGCAGGGGGTTGGACTGGATGGCCCTTGTGGTCTCTTCCAACTCTATAATTCTATGATGATTCCAAAATGAACCCTGGGACATCTGCCTTTCCTTCTCCCCCCCCCCACTTTAACCAATAACACCTCATGGTAGCAATCTAAAGTTTTGACCATAGCTGTCCTCACCATGCAACTTTGATCAAAGTCAAGATCATTTTCTGATCTCAGGGAACCCCTGAATAAACATTATTCTATATACTAGTATTGCTTTCCCCCCACAATCACAATCTCTTGAGGAACCCCTAGCAACCTTTTGGGGAACCCTAGGGTTCCAGGGAATTCTGGTTGTGAAACACTGCTCTAAGGCATGAAAAATCTCACAAAAGTTTATTGTGCTAGCCCCAAGGGTTATGCCACTTGACATTTTCCTTTTACCAGCTTTAGCCCTTCAGTTTGGTGGCCAAATGTATGAATCTAAACTTTTTGACCATGCTGAGTATGTCTGCTGAGGCAGGCTTACCCACTTTCCCCCTTTTTGCAGTATTTTGCTGTTCCTTGCATGCTCATTAAGGGCTTCTGGAGGCAGCTGCTGTTTGCCTTTTTGTCTTGCCTGCTGGAGATGGCTCTGACACATGCTGCTACAGTAGAATCAAGTTCTTTCCCAGCTCACATAGGCATGTGTGTAGTAAATAGCTTCCTGATACCGCTGCTAAGAAATGTCCAGCAAGATGGTGGGTGCAGAGAAAAAAGGGTATGCAGAGCAGTTGGGGTGGTTGGGCATGAGTGGGGAGGCTTTAAGCCCTCCCCTCTGACAGTAAAAGCTGTCCGGCAGTGGAACACACTCCCTCAGAGCATGGTGGGGTCTCCTTCCTTGTAGGTCTTTAAACAGAGGCTGGATGGCCATCTGTCAGGGATGCTTTGATTGTGATTTCCTGTGTGGCAGGGGGTGGGACTGGATGGCCCTTGTGGTCTCTTCCAACTCTACAATTCTCTGTTTCTAGAATTGGGCTGCCACTGCTGGAGACTTCTCTCTTCCACTGGGGAGGAGTGTGTGGACATGTGTGAGTGAGTAGGATTGTGATTCTATCCATGTGTACCCAAAAGGCTTTTTAAAAAGGAGCTTTGGTGGTAGAGAATTAATTAATTGTGACATAACTGTATAATACAGTTAAACTATACAGAAGGCTAGTATTAAAATGGAATTAGACCATCAATAACATTAAAACAATTCCAATTTCAAACATCCCATTAAAAGTAATAAAAAGTGGTTTAAAAACAGTATAGTTAAAAACAGTACAGGGCCCTATTAAAAGCCATTCAGTTCTCAAAAGCCTTTTGGAATTAAAAAAAGTATTTGCTGCAAATAAAAGGACAGCAAAGAAGGGGATATTTTAGCCTGCCTAGGAAGGGAGTTCAAAAGCCCAGGAAAACCCATACCTTCCCAAAATTTGGAGTGCAGTTCAATCTACACAGAATGTATGTAAAAATGCACACAAAAAACATTGGCAAGTATCTTGAAAAGAATGCATGCATTTGAAAGAAATCTGTGTGAAAATGTACACAAACTTTCCAGCAGACTAAAAATAAATAAAATAATCTACAAGCAGATGCAGAATAGGAATGCAATTGATTTGGCATTAGTAAAACAAGAACCTGTGTCAAACTGTGCTTGACAGAGTCTACCAACAGTAGTATGAAGCTGGGTTATAGCTTGATGAGTTAGTTAACTGTTCACTTTGTATACTCAGGACTCAGATCCCTGTTTGGAGAAGAAGAGAACAGGCTTATATAACATGAGCTGCTGCAGTTTCCAAACAATATGAATTCCCTGAATTGGAAATGTGATAAAAAATCCACTAGTCTGCTCTTGATCAGATGAACAATCCAGGTTGGAAAAGCTGCAGAACACCATGGCAGTCCTACAAAACATGATGTTCATGTTCTATTCTGTCTCTTTTTAAAAAAAGTTCTACCCTCTAACACAAACCTCTCCCACTTGTCTCTGCCCACTTCTCACTCTGCCTGTAAGCTTTAACTGCACTGCATAGTTTCAGCTCCATTGAACTTCATGATGGCCTCAAGCCTATTTCACATATAACTCTCCATCTGAAAAACATCACCACTGTCCCAGTGCATAAACATGATAACACAAGCACAAAGGCACAGGTCCTTTCCTTATATTATTACAAAACTGTTATCAATTTATGAAATAAAGCACCAGTAGTACTGTATACCAAGAAGAATTGAGGGACAGTTGACATGCCCACACTACTGCAAAAGAGAAACTGCAGTGAAATGTAGAATATTTCTTGTTCCCTCCACCTCTGCCATCAAAATCCAAATTGAAGAAGTGAGAAATCTCAGTCTTGAAGAGTGGCCCCCATATTTTAATACTAAAATTGTTATGCCAGACAGGTTCAAGAGGAAAACTAATTTACCCTTTCTGTGCCTGATTATTTATTTGCTATTATACATTTTACTTGAGCACAATGAAAGTATTAAAAGATTCAGGGGTAACTAACTTTAAATGATCTTGAGATTGCATATTATGTCACTTACATTAGTGTATTTGAGGGTTTACCCCCATTTTAAAAATTCAGAACTGACAAGGCGTACCCACTTGAATTCCCTATACTGCCAGAACACAATGAAAGAAAATAAAACTAGGTCAAATAACATTTCCATTCACATTTTCCTGAAGCTTCAGTTAATTCTCTCATCCTGATAAATATGACTGTCCTTGTACCTTGTTTGCAGTATGATTTGAGTAATTCCAAGAAAATGTCTGTTGGGGGAGGGGTTGTAGCTCCTGTTTCCCCTGCTAGAAAACCTCACAAATATTCAGGAAAACCTCTCACCAAAATGTTTGAAAACATCCCTTCCAGCTTTAATGGAGGAAAGGAAGGACTGTTAGAAGAAAGAGTAGCACACTCACAGCCATAAAGCAATTCTGTGCCACACTGCCTTTTCCTGTATTAAATCAACTGCATGCCACTTCTAAGTGCTAGATCAATAGAGCATCTCAGGGCACTGTGTTTAACTGCAGACATGAGCAACTCTCTGGCAAATAGTTAAAGATGGTTCTCCCTCAAAGCCGGGCAGATTTTTCCAGACAGGCAGTTGCTAAGCAGAAAAAAAGAGCAGTCATTAAGAAGTCTTAGACTGACATAGGAAGAGTTTGTTTTTCTCTGGGTGGTGGTGGAAGTGGAAATCCCCATGATGTTTGCACGTAACTGAAAACCATGCATTAAATTGTGACAACTGTAGAGATGGATCTGCAAAACATCAAACAGATGGATGATGGGTATAGTAAGAAGACAGGATACAAATGAAGTAAAAAAAGTATACTGCCCATTTTATCTGTGGCATTATATTACTAGATCTTCATTTATCAGCAGGAAGACTTTCAGTGCTGCCTTGGAGAAGAAAGGCAAGCACCTTCATAGCTTCTGCTTTCAATAAATCCCCAGTTTCCAGCTAGACAGAAAGATACTTTCAGCTTTTGTTTGCATATTTTCAGAACTTGGAAATAACAAATTGTTTGTTAAATCTGTAGGATTGAACTTGTTCCACTGAGAACTGAAGTATCGATTCATCCATCCATCACTTTATTTATATCCCATCTTTCTCCCAAACTGGGACTCAAGGTGGCATACAAAAAGGCAGAAAATACAATCAAAACACATATAGTTAAAAACATACAAAATTAAGACCAAAGCCTTATTAAACAATAATAGAATTAAAGCCATTTAAAATCTTACTTTAAAACAAAGATTAAAAACAGTACAGCACCATAAAAAGCCATTTTCATGTTAAAAATCAA
Organism: Gambelia wislizenii; assembly: GCA_030847615.1. Lineage (NCBI taxonomy): Eukaryota > Metazoa > Chordata > Lepidosauria > Squamata > Crotaphytidae > Gambelia > Gambelia wislizenii. The sequence goes on from JAUMIR010000001.1 coordinate 376,801,149, forward strand.
CTTCCAAGGGCTTGCTGGAATAGAAAGACCTTTAACCTATGCCAAAAGGACAACAAAGACGGAGCCATCCTAGCTTCTACAGGGAAGGAGTTCGAAAGTGTGTGAGCAGCCACAGAGAAGGTCTTCTCCCATGTGCCTACCAGCTGTGCCTATGAAGGTGGTGGGATAGAGAGTTGTGCCTCCCCTGCAGATCTTAAAGTGCAGACAGACTCATGTGAGAAGATATGGTCCTTCAAATAGCTTAGGCAGGAGTCATATAGGGCTTTATATGTAAAACCTAACACTTAGAATTGTGCCTGGAAATAGTCTGACAGCCAATGAAGTTGTTGCATCAAAGGAGTTGTATGTTCCCTTTAACCATCTCCTGTTAGCAACTTGCCTCCAGCTCTTTGGTTCACTTGAAGTTTCTGAACACCTTCAAAGGCAGCCCTATGTAGAGTCCATTACACTAATCCAGTCAGGATGTAACTAAGGGGCTGTTTACATGGCAAAATAAATCCTCTAAGAATTCACAGAGCCTAATAGTTCCCACATCTTTCAGATCAAAGTCGCCATGTTCAGAAGGAGGGGGACAAAAAACCCCATAAGTCACGCAGTATCAGCTTTCGCTATTTTCCCCATTTTTTTTGAAAAGTAGTGCAAGTTAGCGCACTATCGATTGTGTGAATGACCATTTCGCTTATGGCAGTGGAAACAGTAAGCCGTCTTTTCGAAATTGCCACAGCAAACCTTAGTCCTGATTGGTTGAATTCACGAAGGAGGGAGGGGGTGAAATAAAAAGACCGAGCCAGCTGGCTTGCTTTACTGTTCCTCTCTCTCCCTCCCTCCCTCCCTCTCTCTCCCTCTCTCCCTCTGTGTGTATGAGAGAGAGAGAGAGAGAGAGAGAGAGAGTGATCTGCTCCAACCGGCTGATTGCTCAATCGTTCTTTTGTGTGTGTGCATGCATGCGCATGTGCTGGGAGAGAGAGAGAGGAGTCTGCGCAACTGGATTTCAGAAACAAGGAATCTCAGCTGCTTCGATCTCGGCTGCTTTCCTTCCCTCTTTTGTCATTATTTACAGTCCCTTTGAAGGAGTCTGCTCAGCTGGATTACAGAGAAAAGGAATCTCAGCTGCTTTGATTGTTCTTTTGTGTGTGTGTGTGTGTGCGTGCGTGCGCGCGCTGGCAGAGATCTTGGCTGCTTTCCTTCCCTCCTTTGTCATTATTTACGGTGTCTTTCCCCCTCGTATTGCCCCCCTCCTTGCTTCCTCCCCACCTCCTGCCTGGCTTTAATGATAGTGATCTGAAGGCCACCCCCCCACACACACCTTTGCCTGTGTGAATGTAGGAAGGCGAAACTCACCGGATTTTCCAGTTTAGAAATAAATCATATGAACTATCCACTGCTGGTGCGAAAGGATGGAAATCTGGAATTTCGCGCACTTTATTCTGCCATGTGTCACCATGCCCAAGCTAGACATCCCAAGGGATGGAAGCAGCTGGTACACTAGCATTTTTTAAAATTCACACATACACAGAGAACACACATAAACACAAACTTATTTTTAAATACATAAAACACACAAACTAAAATAAACAAACTAATATAAACAGACCTACAAACTTAAAACAAAACTAAAACAAACAAAACGATGTACTAGTGACTTCACCCCCATCCCAATGGATGATTATATTCCACTGGTAAAGTATTTCCAATAAGTGATAATAAAATCCAACTTCTACTATTAATCAAAACTGCATTTTAAAAAGCCCACAGATGATAGATACCTTTCACTTTGTTTCAAAAAAGTAATAAACAAATTCCAATCTTTTAAACCAAAGATTTATCCTTAATCAACATTGTCAATTTGTCCATGTCAGTCAGGTCACATCAACCAGTCTTCTTGTGATGGAATTAATGCATCTTTCCATTTCTGAGCATTTAAAAGTCTTGCAGCCATGATCATATATTGTAAAGTTCTTCCATATTTTCTCTCTAAATTTTCTTCCAACATCCCAAGTAAGTAAGGTTTCATCTGGAATCTGACTTTAAAAATCTCCTGCAAAGTCTTAGGGGATTGAGTCCAGTATTTCTGGGCTTTATCACAAGTCCACCACATATGAAACAGTGACCCAGATTTCTGTTCACATTTACAGCACTTATTAAAACAATTCTTATCCATTTTGGGCCTTGTCTACACTACTGAAAAAACTCAAACTCCCCCTGAATCTAGCCTGATGAGGCCACACTACGTACAGCTTTTCCCAGAATCTGGTACGATTAGTCCATACACCATCAAGCCCTATCCACACCAAACTCGGGGAATACCATCTTAAACCAGGTTTTAGAAACTCACAGTCTTCTCTGGAGTTTTTTTTTTAATTTACTTGAAAAATGTACTGGGAATAATGCATCCACCCTGGATCTAGGTGGGGGTGGGGAAGGACATGTGCTGCCTGGGAGCCAGGTTGGGTAAAAATCATGGGGGAGAGAAATAGCAGGGATGTCATTGTGGGGGGTCTACTAAAGACCTCTAAGCCAAACTGAGGATTTGGATGATGCCTTCCGAGAAGAGATGACTGCACATTCAGACAGGAGAGATGTTGTAATAATGGGAAATTTTAACTATCCTGATATTTGTTGGAAGTCCTGCTCTGCCAAAAATTTAAGGTTCAACAAATTCCTCATTTGCCTTGCAGACAATTTCATAGTCCAGAAGGTGGAAGAAGCAACAAGGGGAACAGCTATTTTAGATCTGATCCTAACCAATGGGGATGACCTGGATAATGTGGTAGAAGTGGTGGGATCCTTAGGGGGGAATGATCATGTTCTCCTGGAGTTTGTTATACAGAGAAAAGGGGAGGCCAAGTATAGTCAGAATGCCTTCTAGACTTTAAGAAAGCTTATTTCAGAAAACTTAGGGAATTATTGGGGATGGTCCCATGGTCAGGAATACTAAAAGAGAAGGGAGTACATGATGGATGGGAGTTTCTAAAAAGTGAGATATTGAAGGTAATGGGGTGTTAATAAAATTGTTACCCCCTGTGCTTTACTGGAAGTACCTTTGCAAAACAGGCACCATAAAATGAATGGCTTTAACCCCCTTTAAAAGCACAGTTCTTAGCAGCAGAGTTTTCTATTTAAAATACATATGCAGCAGATGCGTATTAATTCCAGCGTGCAAGTTTAAATAGCCATCCACACAAGATTCATCCCCAATTTATATTCTCTAGCATAAAAGACTCAAAACACTCAAAAGTAGTTTAAAAGTATAAAAACATCTTTACTTACAGTCAGTATGCATATCTCAGTGAATATCAGCAGCATATTAACAAGTGAAGGTTAAACTAGTAAAATACAACTAAAAACTACAGATTAAAAGCAAAAATATGCAGGAGCCCTGCATGGAGGCTCCTGATCCTAGGAAAACATCATGGAAAATGTGAAGCCTCGTGGCTGACTTTCCAGAGACAAAGAAAGGACTTGGACACCTTTCCCCTCTGGAAAGCCAATCACAACTCAATAGGAAATTACATCACAGGTTGCTTCTACCAGTTAACCCTTTCAGCAGTTAAACATCTCAGTTTATTGGATTGCAAACTACATATCCCAACACCCCCTCTCAATCCAATAAATGTCCATGATCCCCAACTCGATACGCAGTTTCTGGAACACAGCTCTTGCTAGCGGCTTTGTCAGGATATCAGCTGTCATCTCATCTGTTGGACAATACTTCATTTTGATCATGCCATCAGTCACCAGCTTTTGAAAAATGTGAAACTCAGTCTTAATATGCTTATTTCTTGCATTTCTTTCTTGCCACTCTCAGACAACTTAATGCAACTCTGCTTGTCCTCAAACACTGTGGTAGGCTTCTGTCCTGCAATACAAAAGTCAACAAACAATTCATCAAGCAATTTTAACATATTACATGCCTGTGCCACAGAAACATATTCTGCCTCTGTAGAAGAATATGCCACTACACCTGTTTAGCACTAGCCCAGCAGACTGGTCCATTTCCATACAGGAACAGGCAACCACTTGTTGACCCTGAACCACTCTTGGATCCAGCCCAATCTGCATCTGTAAAACAAACAAGATTTGGATCTCTGTTAGCTGGCAACTTAACTGGAAATCTAATGTGCCCTTTAAATATCTCAGAATTCTCTTCACCGCGCTCTAATCATTCCTGGTTGGTGCATTCACTCTTTCTTTAAGAAGTCTAACAGCATAGGCTATATCCAGTCTCATGTCTCTGGCTAAACACTGCAGCTCTCCAATAACTATCTTGTACATATTATTGTTTGGCAAAAGTTCACTGTCCTCATTGTTTTTGTTAAAGTCTGTTACACAGTGTGCATCTTGCAGCCCAAAAACCTCCAACAAGTCAACAATCCTTTGTTTTTTACTCATCAAGAAAGATCCATCATTTCCTCTTTGTATTTCAATGTCCATGTACTCTGTTGCATCTCCATGCTCTTTCAGTTCAGCACCTTTGTTCAGGTTCCTCACAACCTCATTGTAGTGAGCATCTCTCTGGGTGGCAATAAGCAAATCATCATCATTAATCAGAACATAGGTATACAGTTCATCTTTGACTCTGATGTACACATGTTTCTCTGCTTCTCCTCATTTGAAAGCTAAATTCTCCAAAGTTGTGTGCAACTTACTTTTCACATTAACATGTTTGACACTCATTTGCTTAGAAGGATCTAAGCTTAGAAACAGTCTCATGGAAATAACTTTCACATCTTGTGCTGCCTCATGTGCAGGCATCTGCTCACCATCTCCTCCTTCTGTTGATTCCTTGGGTAATGCTGACCCTGCAATATAGCCCAGTCTATCTGTTTGGTCTGAGCTCATTCCTGGGAAGATCCTGTTGTAGATCCTGGTGAATCTGTTCCTCATTTTCATCATCACCATCCGGTCTAGCCAGGTTATTTCCCACATCGGCCTCTGCAACATGAAACTGCATAGGAGATTCACACTCTGTTTCTGACATCACAGGCATATCATCCATGTCTTCATTCTCAACATTAAAGTCAATATTATCCTCTTCTGGAAAATCAATCACAGTTCCTGTTATGTCAACTTTTCTGTTCTCATCAAAATACACCACATGTCTGGTTGTTACTCTGCCAGTCTCTAAGTTCATCACTCTGTAATTCCTTGTAGAACTCTCAAAACCAACTAGAATAGTCTCTTCAGTACTTACCACGTAATTGTTTAGAAATGTATGCATAAGCTAGGCATCCAAATGTTCTGATATGTTTGATGGATGGGGCCCTCCCATGTCACATCTCAAAAGGAGTCTTCTCTGTACTTTTTGTAGGTAAACAGTTCTGCAAATAATTTGCTGTGGCAATTGCATCACCCCACATTCTCATGGGTAGGCCAGCATCAGCCAAAAGGCATTTTGTCATCTCAACTAGAGATCTAAATTTTATCTCTGCCACTGAGTTCATCTCTGGGGTATGTGCAACAGCCTTAAAGTGTTGTATGCCATTCTCTTCTAGAAATCCTTGTGTATAGTTTGCCATGTACTCACCACCATGATCAGTATTAAGAGTTCTGGAGTTCCTTCCAAATATTTTTCTCACCATGGCAACATACTTGCGCAGTACATCACTCATCTGGCTCCTCTCCTTTAGCAGGTAGATAACACCGTATTTTGAGAAATCATCTAAAAATATTAAAACATATCTATTTCCTCCAAGAGATGGAATTCTCATGCTTCCCATTAAGTCACTATGAATCAAATCCAGAACCTTAGTATATCTCTTCTCATTTTTTTACAGGGAATGAAGGCCTGATTGCCTTCTGCTTAACACACACTATGCATCCGTTTAAATTATCATTGTTTTGTTGCTTTACCTTGATCCCAGTTGTCAAACCTTGGTTCTGTAGTTGAAGAATTGCTTTTCAGTCATGATGTCCAAAATGTCTGTGCCATAAATCAATGTTCTCCTCTTTCACACTGGGTTGCTGGTCAACTGCTTGAGCAACAAATGCTTGTCTATCTGAAAGATCCAACTCATAAAGGCCGTGGTCATTTCTATATGCTTGCACACAAACAGTATCTTCATCATAAACTTTACACAAGCTTTGGCCTGGGAAATCCGAAGACATTGTGTTGGCAAGGAAGTTATAGAATAATAATAATAATAATAAATTATTTATATCCTGCCCCTCTGCGAACAATTGGGGCAGCTTACAACAGTAAAATAATACATAATATAAAACAACTCAAAATCCCTTCCCCCCTTAAAACATTATTAATTAAATTACAAATTAAAATCAAATTAAAATCAACATATAATACAATTGTTATTAAAAATCAACATATTACAACATATAATACATATTAAAATCAACATATAATACAATTGTTATTAAAAACCCTTCCTAGTGAGCAGCAACAGTTAGGAGCTCCAGAATCAACTTCCAAAGGGGTTTCCTGAGGCCGGGATTAGCTGTTCCGGAAAAACCTGCCTGAAGAGATCCGTCTTGACAGCCTTTTTAAAGCTGTCTAACGATGTCAATAGGTGGATCTCATCTGGCTGGCTGTTCCACAATTTGGGGGCGACAGCCGAGAAAGCCCTCTGGGAGGTGGTCGCAAGCCTAGATCTTTGTGGCTGCAACAAATTCCTCCCAGAGGACCGGAGAGCGCAGGGAGGATTATAAGGGAGAAGGCAGTCCCTGAGATAGCTTGGACCCAAGCCATTTAGGGCTTTAAAGGTGATAACCAACACCTTGAACTGGGCCCAGAAGCTGATAGGCAGCCAGTGGAGGGACCTCAAAACTGGAGTAATGTGGTCCCTCCTAGGTGTTCCAGAGACAAACCTGGCTGCCATATTTTGTATCAGCTATAATTTCCGAACCAAGCACAAGGGTAGCCCCATGTAGAGTGCATTACAGAAATCAATACGTGAGGTTACCAGCGCATGCACAACAGTCTCAAGATCCCTTACTTCCAGAAAAGGGCGCAGCTGGCGTATCATCCGAAGCTGATAACAAGCGCTCCTGACTATCACATTTACCTGATTTGTCATCAGGAGCGATGAGTCAAGGAGCACCCCCAGACTGCTAACACAGTCACTGGAGGAGAGTGTGACCCCGTCCAGGACTGGAGGTTGCAACTCAATTCTTGGTTTCAGGACCGCTACTGTGAGCACCTCTGTCTTGTCTGGATTCAGTCTCAATCTGTTTTTCCTCATCCAGCCCATTACTGCACAAAGACATTCACTGAGAGAAGAGATGCCATCATAATTCGAGGTCAACGAATGAGATACGGAGAAATAGATCTGAGTGTCATCCGTGTACTGATAACACCCAGCTCCGTAACTTTGAATGATCTCACCCAGCGGCTTCATATAGATGTTAAATAACATCAGGGACAGAATAGCACCCTGTGGTAGTCCACAGGTGAGCTCCCTTTTACTGGAGCTACTGTCCCCGAGCAGCACTCTCTGGGACCTGCCCGAGAGGAAGAACTGGAACCACTGCAAAGTAGTGCCTCCGATGCCTAACTCCCTCAGGCGATCCAGAAGAATGCTGTGATCTATCGTATCAAAAGCCGCTGAGAGGTCTAGGAGCATCAACAGGGTCACACTACCCCTGTTGATGCTCAGACGCAGATCGTCGGTCAAGGCAACCATGGCAGTCTCAACCCCAAAGCCTGTCCTGAAGCCAGTTTGAAATGGGTCTAGATAATTGGTTTCATCCAAGACAGCTTGGAGTTGAAGAGCAACCGCCCTCTCTATCACCTTGCTCAAAAATGGTAATAAAGAGACTGGCGTATAATTTTTCATATCCAGGGAGTCCAGGGAAGGTTTTTTCAGAATAGGCTTAACAGCCACCTCTTTTAGACATGATGGAATATATCCTTCCCTGAAGGACGCATTGATGATGCTCACAAGGAACTTCTGCAATGCATCCCCTCCCTGGACGGCCAGCCAAGATGGGCAAGGGTCGAGGGGGCAGGTAGTCTTCCTCACACTACCAAGGAACTTGTCCACATCATCAGTACTCACAGATTGAAGCTGATCCAGTATAATTACATCGGCGGAGTCACTGGACACCTCGTCCATTGTTTCTGTTACAATAGTGGCATCTAAGTCGGCTCTTATCTGAGCGATTTTATCTGCAAAGAAGTTATTAAATGCGTCACAGCAGGCAGTCGTCGGGTTAAGCAGGGGGTTTGGCGCAGGGGACACCTGTGTCAGCTCCCTCACCACCCTAAACAGCTCTGCTGGACGAGACTCTGCAGATGCAATACGTGCAGAGGAGAAGGATCTCTGCACTGCACGTATTGCCTCCCGATAGGACCAAAGAAAGTTCCTATGGTGAGTTCTGTCAGATAAGAGTCGAGTCTTCCGCCATCTGAAGAAGAATGTTAATGACTACTATGGAAAATACAGCTAGCCACACCAAGGAATTACATTTCTTGGCAAGGAAGTTATAGAAGAAGAATGTTAATGTTTACTATGGATACTATAGCTAGCCACACCTGGGAATTACAGTTGTCCCTTCGTATTCACTGGGGTTAGGGATGGGGCACCACTGCAAAAGTGAAAAAACCACAAATAAGTTAAGTCCCACCCCCAACATACATATTACACTACAGTATTGTAGACTCCTCTCCTGCCAACAGGACTGCCAATACCTGCCACCACACAACTCCAGCTTGCTTTCTTACCTTGCACCAAAACAGTGCTGCCCATTTAAAACAGTAAGGTTTAAAGTAATAGTCAGTGATGTTTTGGTGCAAGGTACGAAAGGAAGCTGAAGTTGTTTTGTTGCCAGGAGAGGAGGAGAGAGGAGGAGGGTGGGGTCTTGGAGTTTGTGCTAGTTGAGCAGTAGCTACAAACCGCAAACATGCAAAATCATGAATGTGAAAACTGTGAATATGAAGGGACAACTGTACATTTCTTTCTCTTTGATCTCTTTGTAGGCATGATCCCACCTACCTTAAACTGTACCTAGGAACAGAAGTTCCTGTGATTTACATGATATTTACAATATACTTGCAAGAGTATGAATGTAATTTTTCCTCATATGAATAAGTCATTATTTCTTTTTAAAGAACAAAATCTTTCCCACTTTCTTGGCTGTTTAGTTGCACAGAGTTACTCCCAAGTGGGAAAGAAAAGTATGAAACTTAGAGAATCTTGGAGTTATGTTTCTCCTGGTGAAGGGAGAAAGCCTAAAGGCACCAGATCCCATCTGATCTTTGATGCTAAGCAGGGTCAGCCCTGGTTAGTACTTGTATGGTTGACCACCAATGACTACCAGGTGCTATAGGCTATATTTCAGAGGAAGGAACTGACAAAACCCATCTCTGAGTATTCTTTGCGTTAAGAAAATCCTATGAAATTCATGGGGTCACCATAAGTTGGCAGGTGACTTGAAGGCATGTACACACAGAGAGAAAGAGAAACAAGGAAGAGTTCCCCAGCAGGATATCTTTCAACCTGCTGGAGAAAGACGGAGGAAACTAGTGGCAGCAAGTACCAGCAAATACTGACCCCTCAAGTTTTTACTCCACATGAAAGCCAAGGAACCAGCTGTGACAGCTCTGGGGGCTTAGACAACTAAGAGAAGGACAATTTTTCATGCTAGACTGTTTTATAGCAGTTCTTTCATTCTTTATAGTGTGCAGCAATTACATCTGTCCAGCTTCTGTGTTTTCCACAGGGTTCTGTATGTAGATGTTTGGAATAAAGCAGATCTTATGTTATCAGATGGAATCTCTCTGCAAAGAGACTTTTAGTTTTTAGGTTTTTCCTTTGAAAGACAGATATAAATTAAAGATAGCTAAATGTTATAATCTGCTCTTCTTTCTCTCTCCTTCATCACCTCTTGTATAATTTAATAAAAGGAAAACATGTCTACATTTTTAAATGGTATGTTTTCATTAGGGATCTAGGAATAATAGGCAGATTAACTGATTGTCTATTAATAATTTAAAACACTGACAATTAACTGAGTAACGATTGTATGACAGCCCTAATTATAATTTGTAAACCTAGAACCAACCACAGTTCCCTAATTAAAACATATCTCCCTTTGTCTTTCAAACTATGGTATACTAAATAAGAACATCTAATCCTAAACAAGAACATTTAATTTAGTGTTCAATACAATTGCTATTCTTATAGTTTTATATCTTTTCCCATTTTTTTCTAGTCTGTCAGATTTCCCCCAAATCTCCTCTTAATCCAGTCTCTGTACTTGTTAGAAGTATCACCCCCAAATCAACTGCAGCCGGAATCTGTTCCTGTTCAATTAAGACTGAATCTGCTCATATCCCCTCAGACAACCCATCCTACTTCCCCTCCTTTTCTTGGTCTACTAGTCAATTTACCGGCTTCTGAACGTGGCTTCCTTGAGTCTATCCAGCTGTATTGTTACCTTCCTCTTTTCATATTGCCTCTTTCCAAGTATTATTGTCTTTTCTAGTGAGTCACATCTTCTAATGATATGTTCAAAATACAATGGTTTTAGTTTAGTCACCCTGGCTTCTAGGGAGAGTTCAGACTTGATTTGCTCTAGGACCCATTGATTTGTCTTTTTAGCAGTCCACTGGTCACATGTTGCAGACTGGATTCCTAGTTTCCAGGAGAGTGAGGGAGGTTGGGGTGGCAGCAGTTGCAGTGATGGACTGGTGTGCCTATCTGGACTTTCTCCCATTTTGTAGAGGTAACAGGGGAGCAATGGGCCTGGTCTGTGGGCAGGATACACCCCTAGTCTTCTTTTGCTTTCTTGATGTAAGTCTTCATTCTGATTAATGAGTGAACTAGGGTATGGAAAATCTTGAACTTTTTTCAATGTCTCTACATCTTATACTTTAAAGTTATGTAGATCATCTGTGGTCATTACTTTTGTTTTCTTAATGTTCAACTGTAAACTTGCCTTTGCACTTTCTTCCTTGACTCTCATCAGTAATCATTCCAAGTCTTTGCTACTTTCTGCTAGTAGTATGGTGTCATCTCCATATCTTAAATTGTTGATGTTACTTCCTCCAGTTTTCATACCTGTTTCCTCTAGTCTAATCCTGCTTTACATATGATATGTTCAGCATACATAGTAAACAAAAAGGGTGATAAAATGCAGGCTTGCCTGACACCTTGCCTATTGGAAACTATAGTCGTCCCTTCATATTCACGGGGGTTAGGGGTGCATGACACCTGTGAAAATGAAAAAAAAAACACGCGAATAAAAATAGGCTCTCCCCACTCTCCTGGGGCTTGGCTCCATTTGGGGTGGGGAGCCAAGCCTTGGGAGAGTGGCACCTTCGGGTTTAAAGCGCCCAACTCCCTGCTCTCCCGGGGCTTGGCTCCTTTTGGGTTGGGGAGCCAAGCCTCGGGAGAACGGGGAGTTTGGGTTTAAACTGCCCAACTCCCTGCTCTCCCAGGGCTTGGCTCCATTTGGGGCGGGGAGCCAAGCCTCAAGAGAGAAGAGAGTTCGGGTTTAAAGCACCGGGGCTTGCCTCCATTTGTGAATGCTGATGCCTGTTGAAGCAGTTTGTCCTTCAATTGTAAATATTTTTACATATTGTAACTGCTTGACTTTGGAGATAAAAGTGCCTCCTGCTTATTTGGATGTCAAACACTCTGTGTGTGAATATTCTTGTGGAATGGGTTGCTACTAATTCTGCTGAGATAGTTTTTGGCTTCTGCCTGGGATTGAGTGTCCTATCATCCCCTGACAGTTCTTGTATTCTAACCTGCTGATTCCTGGGACACTTGCTGACTGGAGCTTAGGCCACTCTCCCCATTGCCCAACAGCAAAACTTCAGCTGGCTGTTGCTTCAGCAAACCCATACTCCTCTGCTCCAGCAAACCCATGCTCATTGTTTGTGGTGTGTGCTGTTTTACCAGGGCTACTGACTTCCTCAGGACAGCATCAAAAAAGCATTATGCTCCACTCACGTGAATGCAGCATCTTAGCTGATCGTGCGCTTGCTTTGTGAAGTGATCTGCTATATGTAGTAGTTTTTCATATATTCTGCTCTGCCAGTTATGGGGGCTGGAGGTATAACCTACCGTATTCTGTAGGGGCATGCATTGCTGCAATGTTTGGAATCCCTTTCACCAAGACAGCCCTCTAACTAATGTCAGAAGTCAGGTGGGGAGACAGAGTGAAAGGATAATTTTTGCAAATGAGTTGATACCCTTGCCACTATGACATAATGGTGGGTGTGGAAAAACTTGGTGCTTCTTTGCACTACAGTGAAACATGTATGAACAACAGAGCAACTGTAGTCAAGTTAAGCTTAATTTTTTCCCCTGTATCACAAAAAGGATAAAGTGTTGACAATGCTAGGAATGGGTACTGCTGTGTTTGGATGCATGTGTCTGTGTCATATGAACTGAACACAAGAAGGCAGGAACAACCTTATACAATCAGCCACTGTGAGATAATATTCACCCCCATTTGAATTCATCCTGCTGTAGAAAACTTTAGTTGAATAAAACAAAATAATTCATATTAACAATTAAATTCAGAAAGAATCTGACTTATGTTTTTAGAAATGGATATGGGGAGCAGTGGGCTC